>JAQQTP010000022.1:2401618-3602428 GCA_029884605.1 Ormosia emarginata | reverse complement strand
TTAATCACATAATTGAAAAGGTTAGGTTACTGATTTGTGCCTAAGTTAATTGAATTCGGTACTTGAAATTAACATAGATCTTCATGAATGGTGTGATTGCGGATTTGTGTTTATTACTTGTTATTTAAATTTTAGACGATCGTCTAGTATGAATTCTGGATTTGATGCAGAGATCTCGGTTAGATCCAAATTAACAATTCAATTGCGCTTCAAGTGTTCTATGAAGGATCTATGATTGAATCCACCCAATCTTGGATAGGTTTCTAAATTGACTGCTCTTTAATTGTTATTTCTTCCTTTAATTTTGTTAAGTGCGATCTTAAACATGAAACCCCCTTTGCTAACTTTCACTTGATTTGATTAAATTGCATCTACAATCCTCGTGGAGATGATCCGGTGTTGTCACTGTGCTACAAGCTTAGGTAATAACTTCGGTTATAATTTTGACTGAGTTCGGCGCTTGTCAATGGCATAGAAGAATCGCTCACATTCACATAGATCACTTAAACAAATTAGTTTCTAAAGAATTAGTAATTAGTCTTCCAAAGCTCAAATTTGAAAAAGATAAATTTTGTGATGCATGTCAAAAGGGAAAACAAGTAAAAGTATTTTTTAAAGCTAAAAATGTGGTTTCATCTTCTAGACCTCTACAACTTTTGCAAATGGATCTTTTTGGTCCCTCTAGAACTATGAACTTTGGTGGGAATTACTATGCCTTAGTGATTGTGAATGATTTCTCTAGGTTTACATAGACATTATTCTTATCTCACAAAAATGATGTCTTTCAATCATTCAAAAAGCTTGCTAAAGTCATCCAAAATGAAAAAGGTTTTTGTATTGCATCTATAAGAAGTGATCATAGTGGTGAATTTGAAAACTATGAATTTGAAACTTTTTGTGATGAACATAGCATTGAACATAATTTTTCAGCCCCTATAACACCACAACAAAATGGTGTTGTAGAAGGGAAAAATTGATCTTTAGAAGAAATGGCAAGAACTATGCTCAATGAGGCCAACCTTCCTAAGTATTTTTGGGCAAATGCGGTTAACACCACTTGTTATGTTATGAATAGGGCTCTAATTAGGCCAATTTTAAAGAAAACCTCCTATGAATTATACAAAGGAAGGAAACCAAATGTCTCACACTTTCATGTTTTTGGATGTAAATGCTTTGTTTTAAATAATGGAAAGGATAACTTAGGGAAGTTTGATGCAAAATCTCATGAGGGAATATTTCTTGATTATTCTATACATAGTAAGGCCTTTAGAGTTTACAACAAACGAACTATGACCATAGAAGAGTCCATATATGTTGCATTTGATGAAACTAACCCAAATGAGCTGAGAAAAGAGCTTGTTGATGATGTTGCAGAAATTCTTGCAAGAACTCACCTAGAAAATCAAGAAAAAGAAGTCATGAAGTAAGAAGAAAGTCCATATGATTCCCCAAGACAAGAGGACTCTCAAATCATGAATCTTCTCAAGGAATGGAGAACATCAAGATTTCATCCTCTTAACAAAGTGATAGGTGATGTATCAAAAGGGGTAATCACTCATAACTCTTTTAGAGATACATGTAATCATATGAGTTTTGTTTCTCAAGTTGAACCTAAAAACATAAATGAGGCCATTAATGATGAACATTGGATCTTGGCCATGCAAGATGAACTAAACCAATTTGAGAAGAATCAAGTTTGGGAATTAGTTCCAAGGCCCAATGATCATCCCATAATTGGCACCAAATGGGTTTTTAGGAACAAACTTAATGAAACGGGCTTAATAATAAGAAACAAAGCTAGACTTGTAGCTAAGGGTTATAATCAAGAAGAAGGTATAGATTATAAAGAAACATATGCTCCCGTAGCTAGACTAGAAGCCATTAGAATATTACTTGCATATGCTTGCATCATGGATTTCAAACTTTTTCAAATGGATGTCAAAAGTGTCTTTTTAAATGGCTTCATACAAGAAGAAATGTATGTGGATCAACCTCCCAGTTTTGAAAACTTTGAACTGCCCAACCATGTTTTTAAACTTAAAAAGGCCTTGTATGGCTTGAAACAAGCTCCTAGAGCTTGATATGAAAGGTTGAGCAAGTTTCTTTAGAAAATGGTTTTTCTAGAGGAAACGTTGACACCATACTTTTTATCAAACATAAAAAGCATGACATTCTTCTTGTTCAAATATATGTTGATGATATCATATTCGGTGCTACTAATGACTCTCTTTATAAAGAATTTACTAAAATTATGCAAAGTGAGTTTGAGATGTCCATGATGGGAGAACTCAACTTCTTCCTTGGTCTTCAAATCAAGCAAACAAGGGATGGGACTTTCATAAGTCAATCCAAGTACTGCAAGGAATTGCTCAAGAAGTTTGGAATGGAAGGTGTCAAGCAAATGACAACACCAATGGGGACATCTTGTTACTTGGACAAATATGAAGGAGGTAAATCAGTAGAAATTACAAAATATAGAGGTATGATTAGCTCACTTCTTTATCTTACCGCAAGTAGGCCTGATATCATGTTTAGTGTATGCATGTGTGCTAGATATCAAGCAAATCCTAAAAAATCTCACTTAGGTATTGTAAAACGTATTATGAAATATCTAATAGGCACTTCACAAATGGGATTATGGTACCCTAAGGGTGCCTCATGTAGCCTAATTGGTTATTCTGATTATGAATTTGCTGGTTGCAAATTGGATAGGAAGAGTACTAGTGGGACATGCCACTTGCTTGGAAGCTCATTAGTTTCTTGGCATAGCAAGAAGCAAAATAGTATAGCATTGTCAACAGCTGAAGCTGAATATGTTGCAGCTGGAAGTTGTTGTGCTCAAATCCTTTGGATGAAGCAACAACTTCTAGACTATGGTCTTGAGTTGGATCACATCCCTATAACATGTGATAACACTAGTGCAATCAATCTGTCTAAGAATCCCATCTTGCACTCAAGAACAAAGCACATAGAAATAAGACATCATTTCATAAGCGATCATGTGCAAAAAGGTGATTGCTTGCTTGAATTTATGGAAACCACTAAGCAACTAGCTGACATTTTCACTAAACCATTGGCAAAAAAGCTTTTTTCTACATAAAGAATGAACTTGGCATATTAGATCAATCATGCATAAGCTAGATGTCTACACAACTTGTCTTTGTTGCACAACATGTCATCTTTGCTGCACAATCTCTCCTAGTTCATTGAATTATTGCTTTAATTTGGTCATGAATATTTACTGACTTGGGCGTCGGAGATTCTCCTAATTTTGTTTTGCAGGAACCTCATGGATTGGGTATGAAGTTTTTCTTCATTCTGCTAATTTAAACTTACCTGATACTATTTTTCTAAAAGCCTTATTCGAATAAAGCATAGTTTATTCGAATAACATATTCCTGTTGCTACCAAAATCTGATATTTTGTATATCTTATTCGAATAAAGTAACCTTTATTCAAATAAATTTTCACAGACACATTTGAACATATGTTACATGAACTGTGTTATTCGAATAACATGAGTTTTATTCGAATAATGCTTGACAGAAATGTCAAGACGTTTCATTCACTTAAATTTTATTCGAATAACACGCAGTTTATTCGAATAATGCTTGACAGAAATGTCAAGACGTTTCACTTACTTAAATTTTATTCGAATAACACAATATTTATTCAAATAAAACACGGGATCTTATAAATATGTATCAGCTCATAACTCATTTCCATGTTGTTGCCATTGTTGGGTTATCTTCTCCTTTGTGTTCACCCACACATCTCTCTCAATCTCATCTCTTCTCTCTCACTCCAATCGCCACTCTCTCACTCCAAAACTCATACCCACATCTCTTTTACACTATGGCTTCCTCTTCTAAACGTCCTCGCACCAAGACGGCACCCACCAACAATCCTCTGGATCTCCGTAGGCTTTCATCCAATGATGAAGATCAAGCTCGTTTCTGCAAAAGCTTTATTATGCGAAATGTGGTTCAACCAAAATACATTGATCTTCCCTGGTTCGAAAAGGAAGAAGGCTTTGGCTTCTTGAATCAACTGCAACACCAAGGCGTATTAAGGATGTGCTGCTACAGGGACAAAATCTACCCTGACCTGGTCAAGATGTTCTTTTGTAATCTCCATGTTAAAAATGAGAACATTGTTTCTGAGGTCCGAGATCAACAAATCGTAGTCATTCCTGCCAAATGGATGGACAAGTTTGGCATGAGAGCTACTGGACCTCTCATTGAAAAAGAGAGCAGGCCTCTGGACTACAACAGAGATGAAGCCATTAATCTGATTGTGAAACCTGGCATAGTGATTCGCAAAGCTGGATTGAAGGAAGGAATGCTAAAAAGCTAAGAAAGGCTCATTCATTATGCCTACGCATATATTCTTACCCCTCGTGGTGGGAATTATGCCTACCTGTTGAAGGACGACATTTGCATGATGTAGATTCTGAAGAAAGGCCACAAGATTAATTTTCTAAATTTTATCGGCAAGCACATGATGAAAGCTAAAGGGAAAGAACGGGCTGAGTTGCCTTATGCGTTGCTTATCACAGCCTTTCTACGGGACTACCCTCATATTCTGGAAACAGAACAAGCTATTGTGTTAACACATTTCAACATATTTGGGCAATACACTCTGAAAAAGATGAAGATGGTCAACACTGATGCTGAAGGTTAGGTATATCCTGATGAGGTTGGTGAAACTAGAGCTGAAGAAGAAGAGGCTCTTGAGGGAAATGCCCCTGCTGCACCTGGTGATGTTCCTGAGGATGGTGCTCCTACAGCTGATGTACTTGCTGCTCCTATATCCAATGAACAACTTCTGACAACCATGTTCAACCTCAAGGCCTATATAGAGAACACCAACAACATCATCTTTGACCGGCTTGAGGCTATAGAGCGAGAACAAACTACCTTGAGAGCTTTGATATATGGACAAGCTCCCAGTTCCCCTCCTCCAGATCCATATTTCTAGGATTCCCAACTAGTTTTAGGATCCCTGTTTGTGATTCACATTATTGTTTCTACCTATGAGTAGTTGTTTTTGGATTCATAGATCAATGTAATTGGCTTTTTCATTTTAATAAATAAGCATGTTTACTTATTTTGGATTTATATTCTCCTTATCTTGCTTACTGTGTGCTTATGAGAATCAATCCTAAGTTTGGATATATAACTGAGTTTATATATATTGATCTAATTTGGACATCTCTTGTTTACCTTAACTTTACCATGCCCCATCTTTTTAATAATGACAAAAGGGGGAGAAAAAGTTATAATTGTTTTTGACAATTTTGGAGATTGTGTTGAGAAAAGACAGGATAGACAATCTTTCTTAAAAAAGATCAAGGATTCCAAAAGAAAGGGGGAGTTGCGCATAACTCTGATAATTAATTCTCCTCTCACAAATAAGAGGAGGAGTAAGTCTCTCATTTAAATTTTGTGAATTCCAATTTGTGAAACTAACCCTTTTCTTAATGATTGTTTGTCATCATCAAAAAAGGGGAGAATGTGATTGGCTATCAACCCATGAAGATGTTGTTTTGATGATAACAAACTTGAAGATGTTGCAAGTTCAAGTCCAAGACCTTTAGAACTAGAGTTAGGATCTAAATCAATATGTAAAGGTATAATGAGATTCACACAATTGCTCCATAACCTATCTTTCAAAAAGAACTTGAAAAGCAAAACTGTTTTAAAAGCAAAAAGAGAATAGGAGCTTCAAAAATGGTTTTTAGTTTCCCAAAGAATTTTTATTAAGCGCCAAAAATATTATAAGAACACTTGAAATCCTTTGGCATTGCATCACAATTGACTAAACAAGTTTTATATAGCTTATTCGAATAAAGGTTGTTTTCTTCGAATAACAGAAGTCAGGTGAAAGCAAATATTCAAACGAAATTAGATTTATTCGAATAAGACTCATCTTATTCGAATAACAAAAGTCAGGGAAGCCAAGTCTGTAAAACTGATCAAGTTTTATTCGAATAAATCTTGTTTTATTCAAATAAACCTTTTAAGAAAATTCTGGCACTGCAGCATTCGAATGGGTTATTTGAATAAACCCTGTTTTATTCGAATAACATGTTTTTCCAGAAACATGTTTTTAAATGACTTATTCGAATAACCATCGTGTTATTCAAATAAAGGTCTCCAGCAAGCTTTTCCTCTAAATGCCATTTAAAGTTTTATTCGAATAAACCTCCTGTTATTCGAATAACAGGGTTTCCAGAAACAGAGTGTAATGAACATAATGAAGCATTTAATGCTTCTCAACCACCCCAACGACTCTATTTCTCAATGGGCTTTAAATGCAAGGTTGTTGGGCATTAATGGGGTTAGAGAAACATTATGAAAAACTCTGTTTGAACATTAATTTGTATTTTACATATTCTCTTTAGATTTCTCCCTGTTTCTTGAGCTAAAGTGTGAATCATCAAAAACCTATAAGCTTCAATTTGTATTATCTGCTCTTTGAGAGAGTTTCTATCCATTCAATCATTGTGTAATCTGTAGTGAGGGTGAGGTATCCCTCAAAGGATTGTAAGGGTGCTGTATCCCTTTGTTTTTGAGACTAAAGCATAAGGGTGAGGTATCCCAAGGTGTGTTAAGTGCTCCATCTTGTAAAGGTTGTCAAGCACCTGTTTGAAGCTTGAAGATATAGTGGAAATCTCGAGTGTTTACTTGAGGACTGGACGTAAACCACAAATGGATTGGTGGTTGAACTAGGATAAAGCTTTGTGTTTGTCTTCCTAAACTCATCTCATTTACCTTGTGTACTATTTTATTAGTTATCTTGCATTCTATCTTACATGATTGATTTACTTGTATGTGTAAACCCTCTAATCTCTCTATTCATTCATTTCTATCAAACAATAGCTTCAACGAAAATTGGTAATCAAGCTTTTTACAAGAGATCTGCGAAAAGTTTTTATAAACTCAATTCACCCCTTCTTGAGTATTGAAGCCACTAGGTAACATAATGAGAAGTTGACTCCTAGATTTTATGGCCACTTCTAAATCATTGGTAAAATTAGACAGATGGCCTACAAGCTCTACCTCACAGCTGACAATCGCATTCACCCTGTGTTTTATGTCTCTTTATTGAAGAAATTTGTCACTGCTAATGCTTTCAACTAACCCTTACCAGCACAATTGGTAGCTGATTAGGAGCTTTAGGTTCAGCCTGCAACCGTGCTTAATATCAAGCAGACTAGTGGAGGTACTACTGAAGTATTGATCAAATGGCAAAACTTTCTAGATTTTGAAAATTCTTGGGAATCCTTAACTGCAATTTAGAAGTAATTTCCTTACTTTCACCTTGAGGACAAGATGAAACTCTTGGAAGGGAGTATTATTAGGAAACCTGAGGTTACAAAAGTATGCCACAGGAAGATGAGAGGGGGATGTAAGGGATCCCAACCCCAATTGAGTCATGCTGATTACATGAACAATGAAGTGGAGGGAAATAACCACTTGTTGACGTGGCCAGGGGTATAGGAAGTGACAATAGGGAATCTGTTAGAGGAAGGAAGAATAAAGGGGAGAGAGAATATGAGGGAGGGGTACGAAAATATTGAGTGAGAAGGGAATTAGGTGGGAGAGACTAGGCACTCTCGAATTTCCTAGGTTATCAGTTTTCTTATTTCTTTGATTGAGAGTATATTATGTGCACATCATTTTCACTCCCCACTGATCTGAGATCACACTAATATCAGCTCAGAAGAGGAGATTTATAGTGCATATTCAGTATTTATATGTATTTCTGAACCAGTATCTATCAAATCCCCTTGGCTTTGTGTAACACCCTAATACAGATATCTAGATATATCATAGTTTCACAAAGATATATAAAGATAATGGTATTAGAAATGTCACTTCCTCATACTTTATTCTAACATATATCCATAATCATAACTAAGTAATTATAGAAAGCCTTGAGAGATTGCGGAAAAACTTATACATATAAATATACAAACTTAGCCACAAGAAGGCTTATTGTAATACATAAAACATACAGAACAAATATAAATTGATTATATAAGTTCTATCTACTTAAAGCAATAAAAAACTACGCTAGTCTTCATGCTTTATCTTCTCATCCTTAGCAGGGTCTGTACCTCTGTACCTACATCTGTGTCTACATCTAGATTTACATGGAATAGCAACTGGGGTGAGAATAAACATTCTCAGTAAAAGCAATTCTAATACCATCTAACTATAACATTATATATAACAAATATATAACAAATGCTATAATTTCTAACTTAGGAGCTTCCTCCTCTTTTCTCATATCTGCACACTTTCTTATAGTGTGATATTAACCTATAGCCTACATACTATTAATATATACATCGCCCATATAGCTATAAATACCAACAGTGACGGACAATGCCCATACAACTATCCGTGAATGCAATGTGAATTATATGTAATATGAATATGCCTAAGGAATCCTAAGAGTATGTAGATGAAATGCAAATGCAGGGTTTTGTTTTTAAATACATGCAGAAGTTTATTTTGAAAACAAGGAAGTTTACTAGGAACTAGTTAGTATATCATCCAGTGGTAATTAGAGGGAAAGTTCATCCTCACATTACACATATCCTGGCACGCTGAGAAATTCGGGCTTCATCCTTGCTCAAAGAGCGTCTTTGGATTTCTCACTTATCTCCTTTGGCCTTGGCACTATCGAGACATCAGGGTTATGTCCTTCTCAAAAGTCCTTCGGACACCCATCTATCTCTTTTTGCCTCCATGAATGAACATCAAAGGATACTCACCAAGATCGATACTACTTGACTAATTCGTAGACTTACATACGTACTTATATACTTAGTTCCTTTACGATCTAAGCATATTCTCCTAGGAACTTTGGCTTCTTATGTTTACCCTTTGTAATGAGGAGAATCTGTAACCTCATACTACATGTAACCTTAGCATTTGGTTAGAAATACTTGTCCCCTTAGGAACTTCTCTGATTTCTTACCTTCTTAGCTAAATGACCTCGCGTCATATAACGTTACATTCTCAGGTAAACATTACTAGACCATTTCTCATACTTGTACCTAACTCCACCTCATCACTTATATCTCTTAAGTGATTTCTAATGCAACACTATGTTGCTGAGGTGTTAGGTACTCACTTATGGCACACCACTAATCTTAGTTGCACTAAGGTTCTTACTCTTCACATATATACTAGATTAATTAACTAGTGTGTGAAAAGCTTAGTGTTATGCTTATCTCTTACATAACCACTATCTTAACTTTCCTATAGACTCAACTCATCCTAATGAAAGAGTTTATCTTAACTACTGCCTCATCTACCCTTGCTTAAGGAAATAAATGAGTATTTCTCTAAAACTTTGCATAATGAACTCAACTTTAACTAAAGCGAGTAAGTCATGCATCTAGATAAGTATAACATACTTATTCTGGTTGTATCTAGTTTTCCCTTCCATCACACTTCTAGTAGTAACTTATACTACACTTATGTGCTTAAGGTTCTAGATACCTCTTTAATTATTCCAAACTCATGGAATGCTTAAGAACTTAACTTCCATACTTTCCTTAGTATCTAAGGAAGTAAATTCCCTTTATCTTGCACTTCTAACCCATCTTTGTTAATGCATGAGTTATTGCACATTTCTACTATACCTTATGATTATGACATCTTCTTAGTTACAATTCATCTTATTGTGTATTTAGCAATGCACAAAGTCCCACTTAACTAGAGACTTAGTACCTAAACATTCCCTTCTTGGAACGAATGCATAATCTTGTCTCCACTCAAGTGAATCTAACTCAAGTGTGATTTCTACGTACAATTCTTGTTGTTCAAGGTCTTAGGTATCTTCCTAAGATAATCCACTTCTCTTGGATATTCTAAGGTTCATACCTTTCTCATTCTCTACTAAAGTGCATACTATTATGCATACTAGCATACTTATCTTCATTGCACCATATAATCACATCTTAAGTGATATCTAATGCAACACTAAGTTGCCTAAGGTGCTACTAAAGATTCTAGTGTTCAACTTTCTCAAAAACACCTCAAATCTTGCCTAAAAAGGCTGATTTTCAAGATTGCACCAAACATGCATCATAACGTCTAAAATTCTGAATTTTTATGAGCACATAACTCTTTCTCATATCTTTCCAATTCCACAAACCTTGCTTCATTTGGCTAAGTGTAGCCAAAGTTATGCGACATTTTGCAGAGGCCAAAATAGGGCATTCTTTGATTTACCCGATTTTGACTTGACTTTAAACTGAAACTGGGAATAAACCACATGTGGGAAAATTCTAAAATTTTTACCACATGAAGCCTTATGTCTTAGTTTTCAAATGGCACCAGTTTCATGTCCATACGACATCGGAGCAAGAAATTATGCAATCTGGTTTACTGACTGCCAGAATGCGTTTTTCTGCAGAATCTGCCTTGGATTCAAACAAAAACTGGTATTGATTGGCTTGGCGGAAAATTCTGAAATTTTTACCATAAGAAGCCCTATGTCTTCCCTTTCAAATGGCACCAAAATCAAGTGATTCCGATATCTACAGCCCAAGTTATGCAACAAACACTGCAGGCTGTTCAGAATTTTCCTGTTCTGGTTTCAGGCCTCACGCCGCGACGCCACACTCCCCACGCCGCGGCTCCCATAACAGAAGCATGATTCTGCATAATTCTGCAGGGTGTGGTACTGTTCCAATGGTCATTTGCACGGATTTTGGTCATTTCCAATCAGTTTCTAAGTGATTTTAAGTTCCTAACTAGTTCATTAACACTTAGGAAACATCAATCACTATTCTAAACCTCTTGATTTGGATTCTTGAACCAAAATCATGCATGCTTGACCCTAAACCCCGAAATGGGCATCAATGGTTTAAATGAATATTTCTAGGTTTCTAAATTCAATTTAGGACATGAACAAGTCATAATTAATCTAAGAAACATATCCATACAAACCAAACACATCAAACTCATCTAGAACTCAATGTAGCATACTAGGTTGTTTATATGCATACATAGAGAAAATAGATGAGTAAAGGCTCTAAACCCCTACCTCTTAAAGACTCTTGATCTTGAAGCTTAATCCTTGATCTTCTTCTCTTCCTTCTCCCTTTCTTCTTCTTCCCATTCTCCCTTCTCCCCTTTCTCTCTTTTCTTTCTTTCTTTCTCTGTTTTTTCTTCATTCTTCCGAGAGAGAAGATAGAAATAGGGATGGGATATAGAGGGAATTAAGAAAAAATTAACTTAAGTTTTTACACCGAAACTTAGATAAGGACACTCGAATTGTGCTAATTCAAGTTTTCCAGCTTTCAACAACTTTAGAATAAATCATAGGATTCATCTAAATTGTTGTTTCACCATTTTCATGATTTTCTGTATCTGTTTGGGATCAATCCAAAGATTAAAAGCACAACTTGTATGCCTAAAAATACCAAACTGACTCCAATTCTCTTGAAACTTTTACCACATCTTACTTGGCTTATTTGTGACCTAGAAATAAACTCTCTATGTTTATTTCCTTCAACTTAGCAACTTATGCTATTATCTGAGTCATTTTAAGCTACTTTTCAACTTCTGTGTTGCAACAAAGTGCCTAAACGAACTCAGTTTGTCACAAAATTTTACTGACATACTAAACAAGTCAAATGCTACCTTTTGTAACCATTTACCAGTCTAACATGTGTTTAAGGGTATTACACTTTGTCTATATCCCATAGCCAACATAGCTCTTTCAAATCTTCCAAACCACGCCCGTGGTAATTGCTTAAGGCCTTACAAGGCCTTCTCCAATTTACACACAATATTGACATTCAGAGTTTTCCCGTAGCCTGGTGGAACCTCTATGTAGATTTCTTCCTCTAGATCTCTATGCAACAATGTTTTTACATCAAACTGTTTTAAGTCCCAACTATAATTAGTTACTAATGCTAATAAAAATCTAATTGTGTTCATCTTTGCAACTGGAGCAAAGGTCTCTAAGTAATCGATTCCATAGGTTTGAGTATACCCTTTGGCAACCAATCATGCATTGTATCTTTCTATTGACCCATCTGCTCTATACTTCATTGTATACACCCATTTACATCCCATAGATTTCTTTCCTACCAATAATTACACCAACTCCCAGGTTTTTTTCTTTTCTAATGCCTCCATTTCCACATTCATAGCTTGTTTCCATTTTTCATTGGACAAAGCCTCATATAGGGTAGTATGGATGGTAATGGTATTTAGGCTGACTAGAAAGACCCTATGTGATGGTGAGAATTTTTCGAAGGACATGAAATGTACAAGTGGTTATAGTGGTCATTTAGTGTACTCTCTTGTTTCTTTTCTGATGGCTATGGGCAGGTTTTGGTCATCATTATCCACATGAAGTTTAGTTTCATTTTTTAAAGAAGAGTTAGAAATTATCACCTTATTCAAAGACTCTAAGTTGGACTCTTTGACCTGTATAGGTTCTGAGATGGTTATCTTCTTCCTTGTGAACATTTTGCCTTTGCCAAATCTCATATTTTTAAGAATAAGGTCTGTTTGTGGTTTTTCAAGCATGAGTTTAGGTGTGGTTTCTGGCACAAGTGTAGTTTCAGAGGTATGGTTGGACATAGAAGTGCAAGGAGGGTCTTTAGATATCGGCAGCAATGACAAGTCCAAATCTAACAAAAAACTCTCCTTATCTTCCCTTGAATTCTCCCCCTGAAGATAAGGTTGAGTGAAATAAGGCTTCTATTCATGGAATATGACATCCATTGATACATAGAATTTTTTGAATAGAGGATGATAACATTTATACCTTTTTTGAGTTGTAGAATAACTCACAAAGATACATTTTAGGGCCCTTGGGTCAAGTTTCCCCTTGTTTTGACTGTGGACATGAACAAAAAAAACACATCCAAAAATCCTAAGGACAAGGTTATTTGAAGTGTGTAGGTTAGGGTAGAAAGTTAAGAGTATGTCTATCGGGCTCTTGAATCCAAAAACTCAAGTAGGAAAATAATTTATGAGATGGGTGGCTGTGAGAATGACATCCCCCTAAAAGGACTTTAGGACATTTTTCTGGAACAGAAGGGCTCGGGTTTTTTTAAGGAGATCACCATTTTTCCTTTCTGCTACCCCGTTTTGTTGTGGGGTATTGACATAAGATGATTCATGCACGATTCCCTTTTTTTGAAAAAAAAAGGTTAATGGTTTGCATTATCTGATCTAAATCTCTTGACAGTAACCCCAAACTGATTTTTTATCATAGAACAAAAATTTGGAAGGACAGTACTAACATCAGATTTGTGCTTGATCAAGAAAACCCAAGTAACACGAGTGCTGTCATCAATAAAAGAGACAAACCATCTTGCCCCAGAAACATGAGGAATGGTAGATAGACCCCAAATGTCACTGTGAATGAGGTAAAATGGAACAGAACTACATTTATTACTAATTGGAAAGGGTAAGCATTTATATTTAGCAAGCTCACACACTTCACAATGGGAATTTTCAACACTCAAACCTCTAAACAAAGAGGGGAAAGGATTTTGATAATTCTAAAGGATAGACGTCCAAGTCTATTGTGGTGAAGAGTCAAATCTTTTCTTTATTAACTGAAACAAATTCTGAACTGAAGGAATGGTACAATTTGTTCTGCATTGGTGTTTCAAGGTAGTAAACGTCATCCTGTTCCCTAGCACGTCTAATCATCCTCCCTGAATCCTTGTCCTGAAAAACACAATAATTATTGTGAAAAATCACAGTGCAACCTAAGTCTTGAGTGAGTTTGTGTATAGAGACAAGGTTTGTGGATAGTCTAGGGACATGAAGAACATTTTTTAAGGTTACTAATGGACTGATTTTTACGTCCCCTATGCTTGCAACAATGGTCAAAGACACATCAGCAGTGGCTATTTTCTTACTGCTTGGACAAGGAGAATGCGTGGAAAAATTATTGGATGTGTGGGTCATATGGTTAGTAGCTTATGAGTCTACAATCCAGGAATTGGTAAAGGTTGTACCTGAGGCACTTAGTCCAATTGAAAGAGGAAACTTACCTAAATATGCTGAAGAACAAGTACCTGAAGGCTTCTCAGGGTTGCTAATGACTGATCTCACCTTCTTAATCTCTTCTTGGTTAAGATTACCCATTTCTTGTGATGTTGATGCACCTTGTGACTCTCCAAACTGTTCAGATCGAATATCCTCCATATCTTTGCTCTCTAGTCAATTAAGGCCTCAAGTATTTTGAACAGAAATATCCAGCGATAAAGACTGGTATTATCGACAATGAAGAAACGATGAAGGTCGGTATCGTCAGCAATGAAGGCCAAATGCAAAGTAGAAACGCAAAGGTAGGTTGATATCACTTGAATATCAAAAACTTAGAGAGGAATTTTGAATTGCTTGAGTAAATTGTACTCATCATATTGGGTTTATATATACACAAGGAATTAATTACAGTATGATATTTATAAGGGTAAAAAAGATGATAAACATTTCCTAGGATACTAAGGTTCCAATGTTACTAGAAATACACAAACTATAAACTGATCAAGTTCTAATAATATGTAAATTCCAACACTCCTCCTCAAGCTGGAGCATATATATCATAAGCATCCAACTTGTCATAAGTGTAGGTTATTCTGGGACCCTGAAGTGGCTTGGTAAGAAGATCTGCTAGTTGGTCATTAGAATTTACAAACGAAGTAGAGATTTCCTTTAAAACAATCTTCTCACAGATGAAATGACAATCAATCTCTATATGTTTGGTTCGTTCATGGAAGACCGAATTTGAAGCAATATGAAGTGCTGCTTGATTATCACAAATTAACATCATAGGTCCAATCTCGCAAAACTTCAACTCTTTCGAGAGTTGTTTTAACCACATGAGTTCACATGTAGTGAGAGTCATAGCTCGATACTCTACTTCAACACTCGATCTAGCAACAACATTTTGCTTCTTACTTTTCCATGAAATAAGATTTCCTCCAATAAGAACACAATATCCAGAAGTTGATTTTCTATCACTGGGAAACCCGGCTAGTCAGCATCTGTATAAGCAACTACATTTGTATGTCCTCTGTTTATATACACTAACCTTTTTTCCAGGGGAGCCCTTAATATACCTCAAAATCTGAATATCTGCATCTCAATGATCAACACAATGAGTTAAGAAATTGGCTTACAACACTAACAACAAAAGATATGTCTGGTTTGGTCACAGTGAGATAATTAAGTTTTCCCACCAATGTCCAATACATTCCTGGATCTGAAAAGGGTTCTCCTTGATCTCCTAGGAGTTTAACATTCGAGTCCATAGAAGTATCAACTGGTTTACAGCTTAGCATTCCAGTTTCTTCCAAAATGTCAAGATCATATCCTTTATGAGATAGCAATATCATCCTTGGATTGAGCTACCTCAATCCCAAGAAAGTATCTTAGTTGACCCAAATCTTTAATTTCAAAATGACGAAACAAGTGTTGCTTCAGTCTTTAAATTCCTTCATGATCATTTCTTGTGATAACGATATTATCCACATAGACCACAAGATAGATACATAGGTTAGATGAATATGTATAAAACACAAAGTAATCTGTTTCACTGCAGATCATGCCAAACTGTTGTAAAATTGTACTAAATCGTCTAAACTAACATCGAGGAGACTATTTTAGACTATACATTGACTTGTATAATTTGTAGACCAAACTCGACTCCCCTTGAGCAACAAACCCCAGAGGTTGCTCCATATAAACTTCTTCAGCTAGATCATCATGTAAAAAAGCATTCTTGATGTCCAATTGATACAAGAGCTAACGATGCATGGCTGCCATGGATATGAATAGCCAAACAGAGGCTATTTTTGCAACATGGGAGAAAGTATCACTATAGTCAAGACAAAAAATCTGGGTAAAGCCTTTCGCAACAAGATAAGCTTTCAAACGATCCACCTTGCCATAAGGACCCACTTTGACAGTGAAAACTCACCGACAACCAACTATTGATTTCCCAGGAGGAAAGGGAATAAGTGTCCATGTGTGGTTAGATTCTAAAGTTATCATCTCATCAATCATTGCTTACCGCCATCCTGGATGGGATAGTGCTTCCTAGATAGTTTTAGGAATAGAGATAGACGACAAAGCAAATGTAAAAGCATAATGGGATGGGGACAAACGATAATAACTCAAAAAATTATAAATGGGATGAGGATTATGGGAAGAACGAATACCTTTACGAAGTGCTATAGGGAGGCCTATAGGAGAAGAATCTGAAGCAAGTGTGGACACTGAAGCAGGAGATGAATCACCAGATTCTGGAGTAGGGACATTTTCTAGAGGTGACGGACAATGACGACGTTGATAGGTGATGAGAAGACGAGGTGAAGACTATTGGGAATAATTTTCTGGTTCTGGTTGACTCAAAGACTGAGGAACAAAGACTGTGTGCTAAGGTAAGGAACTGGTAAGACTTGAGATATGGAGTCTGGTTCAACCTATATAGTAAAGTATGGTGTTTCCTCAAAGAATGTAATATCTGCAGAGATATAAAAGTGATAAGAGGTAGGAGAATAACACTGATACCCTTTTTGTAGGCGTGAGTACCTAAAAAAAAATACATTTAACAGCACACACAGTTAATTTATCTTTTCTTGGAGAAAGATCATGCACAAAACAAGTGGAACCAAAGACACGAGGAAGAATTTTATAAATAGGTTACTTAGGAAACAAGAGGGAATAAGGAACTTGCTTATATAAAATAGAAGATGGCATGCGATTTATTAAGCACCAGACAGTAAGAATAGCACCCCTTCCCCCAAATTTCAAAGGTGCATTTTCTTGTAATAACAAAGTACGGACAGTATCGAGCAGATGACGATTTTTTCTTTCTGCAATACCATTCTGTTGTGGTGTATGAGGGCAACTAGACTGATGGAGCATACCATGAGAAGTCATAAAAGAATTAAAAGAAGCAGAAAAATATTCTTTTACATTGTCACTGCGTAAAATACAAATTGTGCACCCAAACTGAGTATGGATTTCATTGCAAAAATTTTGGAAAATGCTTAACAACTCGGAGCAATCTTTCATTCAAAATATCCAAGTACATATTGAGTAATCATCAATAAAAGTAACAAAATATCGATATCCTAAAATAGAGCTGACACGACTAGGACCCCAAGCATATGAATGAATAATATGAAAGGGGGATTCAGATCGATTATTGACTTTACTTGGGAAATTACCTCGAGCATGTTTCCTAAACTGACACGACTCACACTCAAGAGACTGCAAGTGAGAGAGATAAGGAACCATCTTTTTTAATTTATTCAGACTTAGATGACCCAAACGATGATGAAGAAGACTAGGAGACTCGGTAACATCACATATGGTAGATGATGGAGTTTGAAGATAATAAAGTCCTTGTGATTCAAAGCTTGCGACAATCGTCTGCCTTATACTCCGGTCCTGTATATAGAAAGAACCAACAAAAAAGGTTATGGAACAATTAAGAGTGCGAGTAAACTGACTAATCATAATTAAGTTAAAAGGACAACCAGGAATAAAAAGAACAGAGTTCAAAGTTAGAGATGGGAGAGGTGCAACTTGACCAACACCAGTGGCTTTAGCCTTTGAACCATCGACAATGGTGATGGAATGAGGAATTTTGGTGAATACTAATCTTGAGAAAAGTGAGGGATTACCAGCAATATGGTTGGAAGCACCATAATCTAGAATCCAAGATTTAGCAGACATAGAATAAGTGAGACAAGCTATAGAATTACCGGTGTGGACAATACCAGCTGAACTTGATCCTGAATGGACTTCCTTAAGTTGGAGATACTCCTTATACTCACTATCAGACACGATTTTATGATTCTCAGTAAATTCAGAGGCCATAAGAGCAAGTTTAGATATAGTCCAAAGCTCCAAAAAAAATCTCGAATAGTAGCAGCAGAAGACGTCTTTTCAGTATAACAACAAAGGTGGGCTCAAGGACCCACTAGCCAAACAGGGAGGAATAGAGTAGGTGACCATCTAAACAGACTCAGGGAGGTTCGACGAGCATAATGGGACCAACGATGATGAATTTCGAGGATGGGAAGGCTGCGCGTGGCTTATATGGGTCGGACGTTGGACAAATTGGTGGCGACGCGTGGCAGACTTTTCGACTACGGGACTTGGATAGACAACTAGAAATGGTCGTCTGAGATGACTGGGGCCCTCATACTGACAGATGAGGGGACTTTAGACGAGGTTCCAGCCTTGACAATAGCTGGAACAGTAACAAGATAAGAGAGTAGGAGCGGGATCAACTCGCTCTGATACTAACTTGAATATCAAAAACTTAGAAAGGATTTCTGAATTGCTTGAGTAAATTGTACTCAGCATATTGGGTTTATATATACACAAGAAATTAATTACAATATGATGTTTACAAGAATAATAAAAGATGATAAACATTTCCCAGGATACTAAGGTTCCAATGTTACTAGAAATACACAAATTATAAACTGATCAAGTTCCAATAATAAGTAAATTCCAACAGTATCGTTGGCAATGAAGGCCAAATGTAGAGTAGAAATGCAGAGGTTTCAGAGTGAAGGAGAAATAGAGGCGGTCCCAAGAAAGAACCACTCTGATACCATGTAGAAAATATTGTATATGTAGAAAATATAGTATTATTTCCTTAAACTGAATGATTACAACGTGATAGTATATATAGGGGATTAGGGAACAGTTGTACACTAATAGTACACTAATCTAGGCCTAGAAAACAAGCTAATCAAGTCCTAGAAAGTATAGCCTTGGCTAGAAGCCCTTTTGGTTGGAACTTAGAAATCCTATCCATCTTGTTATCTAAGAATATCGAAATCTATATTGACAAAAGGAAAAATCAAATAGTGCTTATATATATTTTGCATCCTCTAAATCCCCAGACACCAAGACTATGGGGAGCCCATATTTGTTAATAAAAAAATTCCCAAAATTACAAGAAATTAGCAGATCTACAATTGGAGCTTACTGGTGCATAGTGCACGAATGGTGGTCGCAGCGTGAGGTAGGTAGTGTTCGCTATGTGAGGTCGACGATGGTCTAGGGGCATGAATGAAATCGTTCATGATGAAGGGAGGCAGTGGTCAGGGGCTAATGATATTAGGGTTAAGTTATTAAAAGGAGAAATTATAATTTATCCACAAAATTTTCATCATTTATCATGTAATTCCTCTAAACTTTTTTTGTGTCACTAAACTCTCTTTAATCTTTTGGTTTAAAGTAAAAACGTTAAATTTTGTTAACTTTAACGTCTCTAAGTCTAAAAAGAACGAAAGAATAGAATAGAACGGGGCTAATTAGCCTAAGATCGTGATTAAATTATAAATTATACTCGATCGCTATTTCTACACTTGAAAACTCTTCTTTAGGTTGGTCAATGTTGTAAAGGTGGTGCTATAGGGTGATAACAAATCTTGTTTCTTCATCATTTACATGCATCACTTGCACAGGTCACAGGTGTTACCTGTGCAACAGGTGTGAAATGTTGTGAAATAATGAAGAGACAAATCTATTATCACCCACCTGCAAAGATTTCTTCTACCATTGACTCGCAAACAATGCATAATATTATGAATGCAAAGGTGTGGATACAGAAAACTTATGCAATAATTGTGATGCATGTGTTTACAATTTATCCAAGGCTAATTAGCCATGGTTTAGGTTTTTTCTTTAAGGGTTTAATGACATTAAAGTTAACGTTTTCACTTTAAATTAAAAGTTAAGGTAGTTTAGTGACAAAAAAATTAGGAGATTTCATGATAAATGATGAAAGTTTAGGGGATAAACTATAGTTTCCCCTTATTAAAATAAATATAATATTATGATAAAATTAACAATTACATAAATATAATAATATAATTTTTATATAATAATAATAATAATAATAATTATTATTATTATTATTATTATTAATAGGTCGCCCATTAAGCTTAAAAAACAATTTTAAAGGCCTGAAATCTAGCTTTTTTAACTAAATAAACCTTTTGAAAAATCTTAACCTAACTTGTTTATTAAACAACCCAAGTCAGGCTAGGCCTAATTTAGGCCAAATCGTATGTCTCTGATAGATTGTCTGACCTATTTCCATCTTAGTTAAGAAGTACAAACAATTCTAAATGGTTGTCTTATCGGTTCAAACACTCACCGTGTCGGATACTCTTCGACACCTTTGGATATTCTTAGCTACATCCTTCAATTATTTGTTTAAATTTTTATATAATACTAGTGGAATACTATAATGATTAAATAATTAAGTATTGTGCCTACAATATCTAATAATAACTTTTGAAATATTGATGGAGATTCTCTCTCTACAAAAAAAAAAAACTTAGTAGTCGGCCTTAGTTTTCTTTGTGTGATACTTTCTCATTCTTTATAGTGCTTTGATCTCCTTTTGGTTCTTCATTAATAAGGATTGCTACATGGATCATTTGGCAACAACCCTCTTTGTTTTCTTCCTTGTTTTTTTCTTATTTTTGCAGTTATTTCAAGCAATTTTATCATAAATCTTTTAGATATGTGATTTTGGATAAATCTAAAAAAGGTTAGCTTTGAGTTTCTCTTATTAATCTTCTGTCGCTTTTTATGATGAGCTTAAAGATGTGTAATAGGAAAAGTAAGGGATTTGAGCTCTTGGTCACAACGTAGGATAAAAAACTTGTTTGAAACAAAATCAAGACACCCTAGGCTCGATGAAG
This sequence comes from Ormosia emarginata, assembly GCA_029884605.1. Classification (NCBI taxonomy): domain Eukaryota; kingdom Viridiplantae; phylum Streptophyta; class Magnoliopsida; order Fabales; family Fabaceae; genus Ormosia; species Ormosia emarginata. The sequence goes on along the minus strand of JAQQTP010000022.1, from coordinate 3,581,679 downwards.
AAAATTGATGTATCCTAACTCTTTCATGTCTTTCTTCCGCCTTGATTTTTATTAAAAGGATTTTATGGGGTTTTTGGTCTTTTTACTTTATGTTGTGATATGCCAAAGGCATGTTTGAACTATCCTTCCAAACTTGTTAGAAGTGGTTTGAGTAATAGCACGTATTCTTATTGTACTTTAGAACTTACTTACTAATTTATTTTCAATAATGAATTTCACTATCTTTAATAAAAAAATAAAAAAAAAATAAAACATTAATATCTTTATTTAAATTTAGGATTTATGCTTTTGTGTTAATCTTATATTGATTTTATGTTATATTTTCTACAATATTTAGAATTTATCATATCCTCGTGTCCTATTCTTGCTTCTTAGGTAATTAGAAATATAGTTTGTCAAAAGCTTCTTTTGATTTAATTAAGCAAAGTCATGTAAAGAATTCAAAGTCATGTAATTCTTTAAAAAAGATAATTATGTGTTGGGTTGATTTTAATTTAAAAAAACGATTTAACTTTTGATTTTGAAAATTTGAATTAATAAGTCATCGCAACTTAGTTAATCTCATTAAGGTTTGAATAGGTGAAGCTCGACGTCACGCTATAGACGTCACCCATTGGTTATTGAGTTCGTTACAATTAAATGGAATTTTATAATTTAAATTATTTTTAAAAGAAATTTGAGATTTTATTTAAAGAAAACGTTAACTTTACACGTGAAAAAAAAAATCACATCAGATGACACATGACGAAAATTTAGCTTTGCTATTTACCACATGTCATCAAATTAAACTATGTACTTACTAATAAGGAAGTCACATGACAACTTTTCAAGTCATGTACATATTCTTTATATATTATATGATATCTATGATTACAGATCATGAGGCACCAATACTCTAAAATATTTCAGGAACATATTAAATGTCTCCAACTTTCATATGAAATCGATTATCAACAGTTTTTCTAAGAATCTATAAACGGATATAATTTGCGGATAATGGAAATGTGAGGGCATAAATGCAAACTATTGAAAGCATTGCACTTGGATTTTGTCTAATTATGAGGCGAATTTAATCCACACAGCCTCCATAGAAATAGGACAAGAGCATTCAGTATGAGAAAAAAAATTAACACCTTTAGTTGTTGAACTTTATTACTACAAGGTTTCCTTAAAGATTTTTCTTGTGTGAACCTGGTCTCTTTCTCATTTTTGGATTGTAATCCTTGTTTTCAAAAATCCCTTTCAACATGAAATTCAATATACGGTAGTCTGTGTATTTAATGATCGAGGTTGAATACTTTCCAAGTGATGTGATGAAGACATTGAAGGCATTATATTGAGAAGTTCTAAATTACAACAAATATATAGAGACACAATTCATTAATGTTTATCTTATCAAATACCATATATAATATGCACCTTCCATTCCATTATGTAAAATCACATCTCTGAAAAGAAAATAAATGTGTTCTGGACTGTGGTCCGGGATCCCATCCTAAAGGATCGACCAAACACACGAAACACCGGACTCCTCTGTATACATCCCTGCTAAAGCCTCATGACCTCGGTCCAAGGCATCGGACACTTACAATCGCCAGACCTACGCAAATTCCCCCCAAGCAAGGATTGGCCATCAAGGTAACAGTCCTGACAAATCAGAGACGGACCTCCACGATCGTAGGACAGTCCCGACAAAGTTAGAGACGGACCTCAATGATCGTAGGACAATCCCGACAAGGTCAAAGATGGACCTCAACGATCGTGGGATGAAACAACTGCCAAGGCACGATCCTGATGTACCTTCGTCCTACGTGGATTGCATGAGGATTCCAGCCACGCTCTCTATATATATCAAGCTAAGTAAACCTAGGAGGGGGGGATCTTTGACTATCTGATATACTTTCCTTTACTTAGCAGCTACTTGAGCATTGCCTAACTTGAGCGTTGGAGTCCCATTGTAGGTACCCACCCCCTGGGCTTCATTCGCTCGGCAGCAGCGGTATAAAGAGGAAACCACCATATACGTACCTATTTCAGGTACCCTCTGAACCCATCTCAGAACATTGGCGCCGTCTGCGGGAATCCGATAAACTTCCATTCCCGCATCAACCATGGTGAGCACGAGGCACAACCAGAAAAAAAGGAGCACTATGCATGCCGCCCCTGGCCAAATTCAGGACCTAGCAGCACAGCGCAACCTCCCTTCAGTCATACCACCAGAAACCTCTGCCGCCAGAAGCAGGCCTGTCAGGGTGGAAACTCTTAACGATAGGCACGAGACTTCAGCTTCCGCTGAAAGCCCTGATCCATCCCAAAGGGTCTCAGTCCGAAACAGACTTGTCTTCCCCCACGGTGGGGCCAACAACATAACCCATGGAGTAAACCACGGAACGAAATATGGAGCTAGGATCCCTGGTCCATGCTCGTTTGGGAGCCTCCCACGATAATATGGACCACACGTCTCATTACGAAGACAATGTCCACTCTGAGATTACGAGAAATGGCCTCTGAGAGTTGTTGCACCAACAAACAGCTCTCATTGAGGACCAGCGGCGTCAACTAGAGGAACTGCGCCGCCGTTTAGAGAACCTTGAGAGATCAGCAAGGGAGGAGAACGACATCGGAGGACAGGATGCAGCTCACAACGGGCATGCAGCGCAAGGCGCTAGCGCCAGGATTATCGGAAACGGTAACCCGACCGCCTACAACAATTCTCGAATGCTCTGATGTCATACAGGGTTCCGAGGAGTTTCAAACCTCCGAGCAATCTGGAGGCTTACGACGGAACAATGGATCCCCAGGAGCACTTGGACGCCTATACGCAGTCCATGCAACTCTATGGATATACCCCGAAACTTCTATGCCGGGCCTTCCCCCTATTCCTGAAGAAGGACGCCCTCTGATGGTTCGTCACCATGTGAACGAGGATCACAGGATTGGAAGACCTGACGCAACGGTTCTTGCAACATTACACCACGGCAAAGGAGCGCTCGGAGTCAATTGACTCCCTCTCCGGGATCTGTCAGGGAAGTTCTGAATCCTTGCGCGAATATGTTAGAAGGTTCAACCAAGCCTGTGTGGGCATAGAGAACCTCGACGACAGGATAGCCCTCCACTACACCAGGAACGGGCTCCAGACCAACTTAAGTTTTTTTGCGTCTCTAGCAAAAAAAAAGCCGGAAAGTCTAGAAGAGTTTCACCGACGGACGGACAAATACGTTGAACTGGAGGAAGTCACCAGGGCTAAAGAAAGTTTGGAGAAAGGTAAAGCACACCAGAAGAAGAACCAAAGCTCTAATCAACCCTGTGACTCCTCAAAAGGAGAGCGATACCGGCCCAAGTATTCTGAGTATACTCCTTTGAACACCCCTCGAGAGACAATCTTGAAGCAGGTCCTTCAAACCGAGTTCCAGAATATCAAGAGACCACCACCCATGAAGAAACAGTTTCAAAGGGATCAGTCAAAACACTGCAGGTGGCACAATGGCTACGGCCACGAAACAGAAGATTGCAACCAACTCTGGGACGTTATCGAGTCCCTGATCAAAGAAGGACATTTGCAAAAATACATATGCGATTTTCAGGAAAGCCAAAATCGTGGAAGGCGTAGAGACCAGAGACAAAGCCGCAGCCCCTGGCGAAGTCCGAACCAGCGCTGAAGAAGAAGTAAAAGTCTTGCCAGAAGATCCCAGACCCCTCCGCGCCGCAACGTTGAAGACAAGCAGGACAGGGAATGGGATACCCAAGGTGGGGGCAACAAGAAGGACAGACTCGTCAGCACCATCTCAAGGGGGTTTACAGGGGGCGGTCTGTCAAATAACTCGAGGAAAAAGGCACTCCGAACTGCGGTCCTAAGCGTGTCCGGCTCCTCTTCCCGAAAGCCCCACGTGGAATATAAGGACGCACCGCCTGTCTCCTTCTCGGATGAAGACTACGGCGACATTATCCGAGATCACGACGATCCCCTGCTCATATCCGGAATAATCTCCAACGCCAAAGTCCGTCGTATCTTTGTTGTAATTGGCTAGCTATCATGAGTAATAGTTTTGATGATAACAAACGTGAAGACAAACATGAAGATGATGAGAAGACCAAGTCCAAGATCTTCAAGAATAAGCTTTAGGACTTAGGATCCTTGTAAAAGCCTCATTGGATATCTCATTCATTGGCATTGCAAAGAAATGTTTTCAAAATTGTTTTTCCAAAATTAAACAACCATCTTCTGGTCATTTGAAAGCATTTAAAACTGGTTTTATAACGAGGTATTCGAATACCCCGATAGGTATTCGAATAGAGTGTTTTTCAAGCTTACACGTTTTACGTTTTTCAAAGTGGTATTCGAATACCCATCTATGGTATTCGAATAACTTGTTTCAAACCGATATTTCTATTGTGCCAAAACGGAGGCATTCGAATACCCCATATGGTATTCGAATACCTAGATTCAGAATGAACCTTTTTAAATGAGGCATTCGAATACCCTTAACGGTATTCGAATAACCCACCTTAATCGCTTTTTTAAAAGAGTTTTGGCAAGAGGCATTCGAATACCTCATAAGGTATTCGAATACCGTTCTAAATTGTTTTTCACGAAACGTTCAAAATGGCAGCAACGACCATATTTGCTTTTAATGGTTTCTTAATTGGCACCCAACGGCTAGTTGCTTTCTTTGCTCTATAAATACAGACCTTGGGTCTCTTCTGAAAACCCCCAACCACTTGAATTAATTTTTGCTTGGCTGAAAACGAATTTTACATTATTTTCTCTCTTTTCTGTGCTCTCTTTGCCAAAACCTTAAGATATCCTTTAAAGAGCTTATTAGCACTTCAACTTGTAATATCTGCTCTAAGTGAGAGTTTATTTTTCATCTATTCTCTGCTTCTGTAAAAGGGTGAGGTATCCCTTAGTGAATTTGTGAGGGTGAGGCATCCCTCTAGTAAAAGGGTGAGGTATCCCTTGGTGTAAAGAAGGTGAGGTATCCTTCAAAGGGGGTGAGGTATCCCTCTAGTAAATAGGGTGAGGTATCCCTGTTGTGTAAAGGTTGCAAGCACTTTTTGTTGTTAAGCTTGTGTTGAATAGTGAAAAATCTCGAACTGTGTTTCGGGGACTGGACGTAGGCCACAAGTGGTTGGTGGTCGAACCAGGATAAATATCGTGCCTGCTTTTCTACCCTTAATCTTTTATCTTTATGCACTTTATTTATTCTTGCAATTTAATTATTATTTGTTCTTCTTATCTTTATCTCATTCTCGCCTTTATTATTTAAACTTAGTATAATTCATTTGTTTAAGGCTTTTGCGAAAAATTTCTAATTACTCAATTCACCCCCCCTCTTGAGTACTGAAGCCACTTGGGTAACATTTGTAGATCAGGGGAGCTCAGTGGACATCATGTTCATGGACGCCTTCGAAAGATTGGAGTTCCCTCTGTCTACGCTTACACCATATGAGGGCGAGCTAACCAGATTCTCCAGAGAAAAGGTAACCCCGATGGGTTACTTTGAAACTTTTCTTACCTTGGGTAGCGACGACACCTATAAAACGGTGAAGGTGAGGTTTCTAGTTGTGGATTGTCCCTCGGCCTACAACATCATCTTGGGTCGCCTTACGCTAAATGGCATTGCGGCTGTGGTCTCTACCGCCCACCAGGCCATGAAGTTCCTCAACAGGAACAACAACGTGGTCACGGTCAAGGGCGACCAGATTGCAGCCCACAAATGCTACAATGAGAGCTTGAAGATCGGCAGGACCTCCAGGAAAACAAAGACACGGACATCTAGCACCACCTACGACCAAGTCAACATCCTGATGACGAAGTTGGACGTCTGTGAAGAGATCTGGGGTACAAGACCCCAGCCCGAAGGAGAACTGATCCCGCTCCAACTGGGCGACAAACCCGACCAAGTCACCATGATAGGAGCAAACCTCGAAGAACAGGAAAAGATCCAGCTAATACAACTCCTATAGAAAACTAAGGATCTTTTCCCTGGACTTCCGCTGACATGCCTGGAATCGACCCCGCTTTCATCTACCATCGTTTATCTATTAAACAGGATGCAAAGCCGATCACCCAGAAGAAGAGGAAAGTTTCCCCTGAGAGACAACAAGCCATCGAAGAGCAAGTCAAGGAGTTACTGAACGCCGGCTTCATAAGAGAAATCTCGTACACCACTTGGCTCTCGAACGTTGTCCTAGTTAAAAAGGCAAACGGGAAATGGAGGATGTGCGTGGACTATACCGACCTGAACAAGGAGTGTCCCAAAGATCCATACCCCTTCCCAAATGTTGACAAGTTAGTTGATAACTCTTCCGGTTTCCGGACACTGTCCTTTATGGACGCTTACTCGGGGTACAATCAAATTCCAATGTACCCCGGAGATCAAGACAAAATGGCCTTCATCACCGAAAGGGCGAGCTACTGCTACAAGGTAATGTCGTTCGGGCTAAAGAACGCTGGGGCCACATACCAGAGGATGATGAACAGAGTCTTCGAAGAAGAGATGGGGAGAATGCTAGAGGTCTATATCGATGATATGATAGTTAAGACTCCGTCGTCCGGATCACACACCTCAGACCTAGAAGAAGTATTCGCGCAGCTGAGAAGGCACGACATGAGACTCAACCTAGGAAAGTGCGCATTCAGGGTCCAAGCAGGGAAATTCCTAGGGTTCATGCTGACCCACCGCGGCATAGAGGCAAACCCTGACAAATGCAAGGCGGTGCTTGACATGCATAGCCCCTGGAACGTCAAAGAGGTACAACAGCTAAATGGCCGGATTGCAGCTCTCACCAGATTCCTAGCTAAAGCCGCTCACAAATCCCTCTCCCTCTTCAAGTTATTAAAAAAAGGGATCGGATTCGAGTGGACGTAGGAATGTGAAGACGCTTTTGCGTCCCTCAAGAATCTTCTGGCATCTCCTCCAATCCTCACAAGGCCAGAACCAGGCGAGACTCTTTACGTGTACCTTTCCGTCCACGAAGAAGCTGTCAGTTCAGCACTCACCAGGGAAACATCTGAAGGCCAAAAGCCAGTTTATTTTGTGAGTAAGGTACTGCAAGGCCCCGAACTCAGATACCAAAAGATTGAGAAGGTCGCCTTTGCACTTATCATCACGGCCAGAAGATTAAGGTAATATTTTCAATGCCACCTCGTGGTAGTAAGGACTGATTAATCGATCCGACAGATACTGCACAAATCGGACTTAGCGGGAAGGATGATCGCCTGGTCCATCGAGCTTTCCGAGTTCGAGATAGCCTACGAGCCTAGAGTAGTAATCAAAGCACAAGCTATCTCGGATTTCTTAGTCGAACTCACCTCGGACTCCGGTTGCGCAGAAGAAATACCCTGGACCATATTCGTGGATGGGTCTTCAAACCCAAAAGGATGTGGTGTCGGGGTTATCTTGGAAAATTCTGAGGGGGTGACCATCGAGAACTCACTAAGGTTCGAGTTTCCCACCTCAAACAATCAGGCAGAGTATGAGGCATGCATCGTAGGACTGGCAATGGCCAGAGACCTGGGGGCCACAAAGATCAAACTTTGCAGTGACTCCCAACTCATAACCTCCCAGATCCGAGGAGAGTATCAAGCCAAAGAACTCCTCCTGCAGAAATACCTCGCGAAGGTGCAAGAACTCCGCCCAAACTTCCAGCTGGTTAAAGTGGAGCACATACCCCAGGAACAAAACTCCAGGGCCGACCTCTTATCCAAGCTGGCAAGCACTAAAAGTCCAAGTAACAACTGATCGGTGATCCATGCAACCCTCTCACACCCCGCAGTATCTGACGTAGCCGTCTTCCAGGTTGATGAGCAAAAACATACCCCACTGATGGAATACTTGCAGTCCGGTAGCCTCCCCAAGGATTCTAAGGATGCAGCCAAATTGAAGAAAGCCGCAGTCAAATACACCATCTTCGACGGGCAGCTATACCGGCGCGGACTCTCTTCACACCTCCTAAAATGCCTCACGCCTAAAGAAGCCGGGTACGTCCTGGCTGAAGTCCACGAAGGAAGTTGTGGGCACCATTTAGGAGGCAAGGCCCTAGCATTAAAGGCACTCCGGGCGGGCTACTACTAGCCCACGATGGAGGCAGACTCCCTCGCACATGTCCAAATGTGCGATAAGTGCCAATGGCACTCTGACCACTACCACGCCCCGCCGAAGGAATTGTCCACGACATCCATCCCCTGGCCTTTCTATCAGTGGGGCATGGATATTTTGGGACCTTTTCCTTAAGCGCCCGGGCAATTAAAGTTTTTGGTTGTTGCTGTGGATTATTTTACCAAGTGGATAGAAGCAAAGCCCCTAGTCAACATCACCTCGGCTCGAATCCAAAGATTCACTTGGCGCCACCTCATCACCAGATTTGAAATCCCAGAATCCATCGTTACGGACAATGGGACACAGTTCAAAGACAAAGGTTTCGAAGAATTACTTCACGGGCTGAAAATAAAACACCACTGCAACGCTGTGGAGAACCCCCGTACTAACGGACAAGCCGAAGCAGCAAATCGCGTTATTGTCAGGGGATTGAAGAGAAGACTGGATGAAGCCAAAGGAAAGTGGGCTGAGCAATTGGATCACGTCCTTTGGGCCTACTGAACTACCCCTCATTCCCCAACGGGTGAAACTCCATTCAAACTAACGTATGGATGTGAAGCAATGATCCCGATGGAGATAGGGGAACTGAGCTGGCGTCTCCGGAACTTTTCGCCTGATAACAACCCCGGACTAATCAGAGAAGACTTGGATCTTTTAGAGGAAAGAAGGTGCATCACACACATACGCGACGCAGTGATCAAGCAAAGAATGACAACCCGTTATAACCTAAAGGTCATTCCTAGAAGATTCCAGCCAGGCGATCTAGTACTCCGCAGGGCCAACATCGGCGGAAGGAATGCCTCCCAAGGGAAATTGGCCCCTAATTGGGAAGGCCCTTACCGCATTGTAATCAGTACTGGAAAGGGGGCTTATACCTTGGAAACGTTAACAGGCAAGCCAGTGAAGAATTTTTGGAATGCGGACAAACTCAGAAAGTACTACAACTAAGCACCTTTCAAGGCCTAGTCTCCTAGTCTACTTTATGTTTGATCTGCCCCAATTATTGTATGCTTTTTTAGTCTTTAAATAAAACAAACATCACCAAGCTAGCATGTCTCGCCACAATCATCAAAGACTCAGTTACCATGGTACCAACCGTAGTGTCTTGTGCCAGGTAGGGAGTGCAGTAGAAAAATCCTGACGGGGGAAAATTCTCACACTAATCCACCCGCACAAAAGACCCCGACAAGGATCAGTCCGAAACCACAAGTCGTGCGGCCTCCTAAAATACCTGAAACAACTGGTAATGAACCTCGGACAAGGTTTCTTACCTTAGGCACGGACTCCAAATCCCAGTTAGTTATTGCCTTCGAATTCCAAGCCAAGGTCAAGGTTTCTTACCTTAGGCACGAATTCCTAAGGTTGATTAACTTCGGATATCGGATCCCATGCCAAGGTTTCTGAACATTCTCATCACGCGAAGCCCTAAGGGAAACCCTAATGCGCTCGACAAGAATGAGTGTTGGACCCAGACCACAGGTCTCGTCAAAACTCCGCAATACTCGAAAAGGGTGTTGGACCCCAAAGTAGATATTGAGAAATAACAAGTCAAGGTCATTATAAAATTCTGAAAAAAACGGAGCAATATTTGTCCAAACACGAAAAAAGAACCCCGCGCAGGGGAAAAAAATAAAAACATATGAATCACTCTGTAGGAGGCCCTGGACTACGAACCCCGACAGAAGAATCCCCCGCACTTGGACCCGCGGTAGCAAGGCGAGGAACGATGAGTTGGCCATTCTGGACTACCTTCCCGGAGTCCAGAGAATCGAGAACCAGTTCAACCTCGGGGTTGAAAAGCTGAACTTGCTTGATGGCATTCCGGAATTGTTGTTCTTTGATGTCAGTACAAACAGTAAGGAGAGTCCCGACATCGCCTTTCAGGGAGATAACATGGCCTCCAAGACTCTAATTCTCAACACGAAGGCCTTCATTCTCAGCTCTCAACTCGAACATACCCCTTCTGACGTCCACCAGGATGGCCTCCTTCTCCTTCAGTGCATCTCTCAGGGCGGCCACCTCATTCCCCAACTCTCGGTTCAAAGCCTCAACATCCTTCTTGGACTTCACGGCCTCCTCTTTGGCCCGTACAACCTCTTCCTTCTCCTTAAGAGCCTGGTTTTCACCCCGCTCTGCAGCAGCAATCCTTCGCTCGTAGTCCTCAATCACATGCTTCAAGTGCCGAGCCTCCATAGCAAGACGGAGCCTAAGAACCTGTCAAACCATAAATCTGCATTCAATGTCCCTCATTTCCCATTAGTCGCAAGAGCAGCGGGCGGTTGTAAACTGCACAAAGCTGACGCTCCCCATTAAAGACTCGTTCATTCTCGAGGAGATCAAAGCGGCGGTTTCCAAAGAATCCAGGGAATCCAAGACCAACCAAAGGACGATGCCGCAAGATGAAAGACCTCGAGAACTATATTCGGGGGAAACCGAAGGAAAGCCACGAGATCAAGGAATGGCGATGCAGGTAAGGACCCACCTCGGCCTCCAAACCACATCCCAACCGCCGAGTGGTCTTATGCTCGATCACGGACCTCGGCCAACATGAGACATCGCGAAGCCCGGCCTCAAAGTTAGGGTATCGCCCACTTCAAGCACAATAATACCTTGACGCTTGGGTTTTACCCAAGCGCCAAGCTGGGGGCAACTGTTCTGGACCGTGGTCTGGGATCCCATCCTGAAGGATCGACCCAATACACGAACCACTAAACTCCTCTATATACACCCCGGCTAAAGCCTCATGACCTCGATCCAAGGCATCGGACACTTACGATCGCTAGACCTACGCAAATTCCCCCCAAGCAAGGATTAGCCATCAAGGTAACAGTCCTGACAAATCAGAGACGGACCTCCACGATCATTGGACAATCCTGACAAAGTCAGAGATGGACCTCAACGATCGTAGGACAGTCCCGACAAGGTCAGAGACGGACCTCAACGATCGTGGGCTGAAACCACTGCCAAGGCACGATCCTGATGTACCTTTGTCCTACATGGATTGCATGAGGATTCCAGCCACGCTCTCTTTATATATCAGGCTAAGTAAACCTAGGAGGGGGAATCTCTGACTATCTGATATACTTTCCTTTACTTAACAGCTACTTGAGCATTGCTTGACTTGAGCGTTGGAGTCCCATTGCAGGTACCCACCCCCTGGGCTTCATTCGCTCGGCAGCAGCGGTATAAGGAGGAAACCACCATATACGTACCAATTTCAAGTACCCTCTGAACCCATCTTAGAACAGTAGGACAGTCCTAACAAAGTCAGAGACGGACCTCAACGATCGTAGGACAGTCCCGACAAGGTCAGAGACAGACCTCAACGATCGTGGACTGAAACCACTGCCAAGGCACGATCCTAATGTACCTTCGTCCTACGTGGATTGCATGAGGATTCCAGCCACGCTCTCTCTATATATCAGGCTAAGTAAACCTAGGAAGGGGGATCTCTGACTATCTGATATACTTTCCTTTACTTAACAGCTACTTGAGCATTGCCTGACTTGAGCGTTGGAGTCCCATTGCAGGTACCCACCCCCTGGGCTTCATTCGCTCGGCAGCAACAGTATAAGGAGGAAACCACCATATACGTACCTATTTCAGGTACCCTCTGAACCCATCTTAGAACAAAATGTATACACTATATATAAACTTCTTTCAATCCTTAAACTTTTATAAACATGTAAATATACCACTCCATACAAAAGTTTAACAAAAATTATTACTATATAACTTGTATAGTTGTATGTATTAATTAATTCATATGATAATTTCTACTTTATTCATATTATTCTTTGAAAAAATTCAAACAATTTCCTCCTTAAATGTAATTTCCTTTTAAATTATTTTATTTTTAAAATTAATGGAAATGAAAAAATAAATAAAATAAAAATTTTATTTTTTGAAAAAAATAATGTGGAAAAACTAAAGACATGTCATAAGTATTAATTAACACAAGCAAGTCACATAATAATTGATTTTAACTTAATTAGTGAATATAATGGGCTATTTGCATGTTTTAAAAATTTTAAAGAAGTAGACTACGATCTCATACGAACTTTATCTATAATGTCAGGAGTTCAAATCATAAAATCGTCACTTTGAAGAGAGCTTTATCGAACTACCATTTCTAGCCTAAAATTGCATGAGCAATTTGAAAAAAATTAAGGAACTCTCACACAAATTTAGAAGTTCAATAATGTATTTATTTCTAAACGAGGTAAAGTTAGGAAGTTTCTATGATTTTTTTTTTATAAAAAAAAAAGCTATTTCATGTGCACTGAAAAAAGGTAGGTAATGTTTACATGATAATATATTCTTATGGTTAATAATGTGATAATACACCTTCGTGTAATTTCTTTTCTTTTCTAAGATGTACTTTTTATTTAAAATGATGCCTTTTTCTTGAAGGGAAAGTTTATTTTCACTTAAAAAGAAACATGGGTTAAGGTCATTAAACACAATGGGTGCTCAATGCCCAGCCCAACTTGACCTAATAAGTCAACTTGATCCGAAGTTAATTGGATCGAGTTTGAATTTAGAAAATAGACTTAGTATATATTTTAGGATTAGGTTCAAATTACATTTTGAGTTGGCTTAACTTGACTCAATGTTATATAATATTTTAAAACTTATATTTTTTTTGCAAAAAACAGTGGTAAATTGTAAGTTTTCTTTAGTTAAATTAAAACATTTTGCATAATATATTAATACTTTTGTATTGATATGATTAATTTTGAAATATGTATTGTAAAATATTCTTTAGTCTTAGTTTCTTACCTTTAAAATTTTATAATTTAACTATGTATACTGTTTAGATTTCTAAAATTTATCTAAATGTCATGTCGTCTCAAGCTCGACTCGTTCGTTAATCAAGTCATAAATAAAATAAGTTCAAGGCCAAAAAAATTAGCAAAATGAAAAATAATTAGGACAAGTCTAGACCAAGTAAAACCTAGCCTGTAAGCACCCTATCAAACACAAACTACAAAGGGAAAGATCATAGGGGAGAGAAAATCTTGAGTGGTGTGCTTTTTTCTGTCGATACATGACAAACACTTGTCCCTTTATGATTAGAGATCTATGTTCTATTTGTATGTATAATAACATTGCTCTTTCTTGAAGTGTTTATTTTATTAATAGGTGCATATTTTGGATTAAATATATATTTTAATCCTTTAAAAATATATGTCACATTATCTTGGTTCTTAATTTATAAATATATTAAATTGATTCTTGTTTTTTTGTTTTTTTTTTTTGAAAGAAAAAAGGTGAGATAAAAACATTCTCCATTTTAAGATTAAGAAAAATCATTAACCTCAACGAAAATTTATAATAGAGTTACAAATCAAATATCAATCGAATCCATAGATTAGAATCCAAGTTATACAATTGTTCGTGAGTAAAAAGTTAATTAGGTTAATTAATCCCTATCATCACATCAAACTAGTTATCCAAAGACAAACATAAAATCAAATTGACTTTTTAATGACACATTTTTATTATCAAATTAGCTTTTAAAATAATATTAAATAAGTCCTTAAATGACAAAATGGATGGCATTACTTATTATTAAAGAACTAATTTGATGCTCCTAATAAATAAAAAAATAAATGTAATGTCATGTATACTTTTAGATTACCAAAATATGTATATACTCTTTCATTTCAATCTATAAGAGACCTTTCACATAAGTCTTTTGGTTTTGAAGTAAAAATAATGCATAATTCAACTTTACATGTTAAAATAGTGAGTTAGATAAAATTTATTTATCACAGATCAAACTTCTCACTCCTTATTTAAAAATTAGTTTTTTGTTATTCAAGTCAAATGATATTTAGGTCAGCTTACAAATATGTTGTATTAATTTATCTCTCTGATTTGATTAAAAGTTGATTATCCATATTAGAATTGGAAGAATTTTAAGGATATTTCTTGACACCTAACCCCAAATAATTTATATAGATAACATTCAAACCAATGTGACCATATATTTACCTACACATTATTCCAATAGGGTTTACTCTGATATCAGTTGTCAATGACTAAAACTGTAGAAGAATTTAAATATAAAAAAAAACACTTTCAAAGATTTTAAGTATTTTTTTTACAAGAAAGAAAATTCATTATGATCAAAGTCCAACGACACTTACAAACCAGAAAAAATACATCAAATTTAGAAATAGAAATAAATAAATATAATCTATCCTTTGAATTAACCAAAGACCTATAAATTTGTTCCTTACCTAAAGACAATCGATGTCTAAGCATCTTTTACAGCGAAGACCAACATGAAAAGTGTTGCAAATTCAAGAGTATATTATGTCTCCTCCTAAAGTAGATATAAAATTCTTCCCTACTTAAAAAACTATCAGGATACAACCAATTACAAGGAGACCAACAAAATACACTCTAAAAATAAAAAAATTAAAACACTCATAAAAGGGACAATAAAAACACTCATAAAATGGATTACAAAGTCATAAGATCTATCATTGAGAGAAACATATCTAGACAACTAAGCTTAAGATCTATTAGATCTGAACAAATTATTGAAAAAACACAAAAAAAAAAAAAGACAATGAGTTGCTACCAGAGAAAGAGGATGATAGCCCTCATACTCTAATAGTCTCATAAAAAGAAGGTTCAGAACAAGAGAGATATAAAGATAAAGAGAGGCTAGGGATTTTTCCTCCTATAACATCTTTTCGAAGATTTTAAGTTGTTAGTTTAGCATAAGGGGGAAAACTTTTATCTCTAATTTAGTCACTTTGAAATAAAGTGCACTGGATAGTTGAATGAAATAGGCATTTTGTACATTATCCCACATGAGAAAACAGAACAAATTAAAAACAATGACCTTTATGAGTTTTGATGACAAGGATTAATCTTTTCTTGAATTAAACATCTTCCCATTTAAAATAATTATATTGGAAGATTCAGTTTAATTTTCTTTTAAGAGTATAATATATTGGCTAAACAATTATTTCTATTTTTCATTCATGGTTATTTTGATTTGGGTATTTAATAGTAACAAATATTCCTTTGTTGATAACCGAGTAACCTATTATTAATGTTCAATTATAATGTTAAATAAAGGCCATTCTCAGGAAGTTCTTGGAACCATCATCCTGACTAATTTAACAAAATAAACCTAGTTTTACTAGGGGTGTAAGTGAGTGATTTGGTTCGGATTTTGGAAAAAGATAAATTTGAACCAATCAAAATCAATTGGTTCGATTTTCTTGTTTTTTGATAGTCAAATCCAAACCAAACTGAACCAAACATCTATGGTTTCGTTTGGTTCAGGTGATCGGGTTGACCCTTATTTTTTTAACACAAAAATTAACTAAACAACTATACATGTAATACAGAAAAGTGCACATAATGTATCAAAAATTTCAAATAATATTAGAATATAGACTAATTTTTTGCTCTTCCATCAGGCAATGAACATTCAATTTCAAGTTGAGTTACACGATCATTGGTCTTTGAGATTTCCTATTTATATCAAATCTAAAATGCTAAAATAGTGAGAAAAGAAAACCTCCTAGTAGGCAATAGAAAAATAGAATACATAATAAAAAAGTTCAGGCAATAACTGGACAGCAGTCAGAAGCATAATCTTGGTAAAGATCAAATATGACATACAATTTTTGTGGTCTCATAAATAGGCGATAGAAAATGACTAAGAGGATAGTCAAAACAAAATCACTAGCCATATGATATACATGACTTTTATCCAATATCAATATATAGTCAGTACAAACATAATAATATACTTCACCCGAAGTTAATTCAAACTTAATTAAAACTCATATCAATATATAGTCAATACAAACATAATAATGGGCACGATTTTGTGAAAGAAAATGAAAATGCATGTCTAAATCTAATGTCTATGTACGTGTAATAGTGATTTGGTTCGGATGGTTCTTCGGATTTGAAATTCTCAATCCGAGAACCGAACTAATTAAGCTCTCATTAATTCAGATTTTATCCGAACCAATCAAAATATTCAAACCAAACTAAACTAATTTAATTAGATTGGTCAAATTAATCAGATTATCCAAACCAATTTACACCCTTAAGCTTTACAGTGTAACGAAACTTCCTCTTTTCACATTGCATTTATGATACCGCACAACTATCTTTTGAAGAAAGTGACCCAAATCACAAATATACTGTATTTGTATGCATATCAGCATGTACGTATATAACGATCCAAACTCAAGCACAATATTAAGTTTTTTTTTCTATACTTTCGATATTAATGTCTTAATTAGTATAACTTTGTAATGTTATATTTTAAAATTCTACCGCAAAAATTGTATTTCATTAATTTCGTATATACTAATGTATCTATACATGTTTAAAATTAGAAAACTATTTCTTTGGTGAATAAAATTAGAAAATATGTTAGACATTCCAGAAGTATCTAGTATCTAGTTCGAAAGAATAAATATATAAAATGAGATAAATCCTACTCTGCAATCTGCATGTGGGATACATCCCGCTTATGTGTACATGAATTACCTAACATTGCTCTTAACATTACTTGTCTTCGTTAATACTCGTTTATGTGAATATTTAATTAATAAAACAAAACATGAATATCCCTCAACTTAATTCTCACTTGACCTCTTTTCCAGCTGCTTTAGTCCTTCACTTTTTTAGAAGAAAAATATAAAATTAATAACGTAGAATGGTATGCACCAAATTTATACAAAACTTTAAAAATTGATGCAAATTTCTTAAACAACAGAACATTAATTCGTGATTAGAACATTGGAGAGGGAACGAATTGAGAATGCTTGGTTTTGTTTTGGTTGTAAATTGGCGTTTGGCACTTGTGAATTAGCATATAAAAGGACAACCAAATACTGATATAAATGCTAGGATGACAAATAAATTATTAAATTTATATATTTTTCATGTTATAAAAAGGTAATTTAACATATCGAAATAAAATAGAATTCCTTTTTTATTTTAATACAATAACTTACATTCAAAGTTTAAAATTCTATAATTCGATTTTATTTTGTTTGCTTGGGACAATATTTTAATGAACTTCTAATATAAGTTTATATACATAATTCAATACTTACATGCAAGTTAGGTAATTGTATAAAATAAAAAAAGAATTATATATTATTTCGATATGTTAAATTATTTTTTATGACATGAAAAAAATATAAAAGTGATACATATAGAAGCCAATCAAACAAAATAAAATGGTTTTTGATCCATATACTCCAGTTATTTCCTCCCCCAATCACTGACCTCCCAATATATGACTCTCTTTACATTTGGATAGTCAACAAGTTCCAGATTGCTTGTGATCAATATTATACAAACATGTTTAGAAAGTTTAGTTATGTTCATTTCATGGCTCCTGACGTGACTTATAGCATGCCTTGATCTGATATATACCAAACGAATAATGAGACCTGATTTGTTTTTTTTCAAAATATGCCATTCATATCCACTAAGGCTAATAGTAAAAGGATATTTTCGGAATCATATTCAATACAGTAACTCTAATCATGTATTAGTGTATTATGATATGGGAATGAGCACCATATACAAGCAAGTGGCACTAAAGTTACTACACTAAGCATGAGGTACAGAATTAACAAACTCTCCCCCTCCTTCCCCCCAAAGATACTACACAAATTTCTCTATAAATATAATACAATAATTTTTCAATAATAATATTATTAAAGAGATATTTATACAAAATCTACTACTAAACTTTGAAAAAAATTACTACCAGCTAAAAGATAATAGTTATCAAGTTCAATAACACCTACAGTGATGTACTTATGCTGCTTCCATGTCCTCGGTTTCCCTTTCCTTGGGGTGTGGTGAGGAGAGGTAGAGAAAAAGAAAATTGTATAACCAATTCACAAACAATCTAAATCCTCTAACCTTAAATGGCACGCCAAAAGGGTGTACAGTAATTAAAGCTACCTTACTGAGAATTAGTACGTGTTTGTCAGGAAAAGTCTTTTGAAAATGCAACATAAAATATGTAGTATTATTATATACTACAACATAATAGTTTCCATATATATTTTATTTATATTTTTTTGTTGATGAAAGAGGAATTTACAGATATATATAACCATGTTTTTTACTACTAGAAAAACACGTTTTTACGATGGATTTTTTGCGGCGGATTCGAATCCACCGCAAATGAAGACATATTTGCGGCAGATTATAATCCGTCTCAAATTTGCGGCAGATTTTGCAGCGGATTTGGCGGCAGATTTTTCCTCCCCAATTTTTTTCCGGCTAAACAGTCACCGTAAAAAGTTTTTTTTTATGAAAAAAGTTTTGCGGCGGATATTTCCGCCGCAAATTATTAAATAAAATAGAAATTTATTTTTAAATTTAAAAAATAAAAATAAAAAACATTTGCGGCGGATGTTGCGGCGGATGTTGCGACGGATAAATTTGCGACGGATTTTACGGCGGATTTTTCTTCACCAAAAAAAATATTGCGGCGGAAATATCCGCCAGCAAATCTCCTAATGTCTTTTCTAGCGTAAAATATAATTTTTTCGAATAAAAAAATTTACGGATAAATCCGCCGCAAATTTCACAAGTAATTAATTCAAGAAAATAAAAATTTTAAAAAAATATTTAAATAATCCGTCGCAAAATCCGCCGCAAATCTAAATTTCAATTTGCGACGAAAAAATCACCGCAAAAATTGATACGTATAATAAAAAATTCTAAATAAAATATTAAAATATTTTGCGCGTAAAAATCCACCGCAAATTATGCAAAGAATTCAAAAATACATTTATGTGATTTTTTCGCCGCAAAAAAATCCGCCGCAAAATTAAATCTACTTCATCTTCTTCCTTCTCCCATTTTCATTTTTCTGGCATTCTTTTTCTATTCCTCTCTCCCTTCTCCTTTCTCACTTCCCCTTTCAAGACAAGAGCTTCCATGAGCAACCTTCGTCATCTTCAAGACCTTGAGGTAGGGGGAAAACCTTGTTCTTGACTCATTTTCTTATTCTTTTCATCTTGTTTTTAAGTTGTGACTTGATGTGTGAATTGGGGTTTTGAGTTGTTTTTACTTGTTTTGGCTTGAATCTTGTTAGAAAACTTGAGAATAACATGATTTGGTTTGCTAGAGGCATGAGAACAGTTTTTCATTACTTGTATACCTTGATTTCCATTTGAAATGAGAATTTGGAGTTTTAGGTTTTTAATAACCAAGGATGAGATTTGTAGTGTTTTGATCTATTTTTAGTGAAATCTTTTAGTGTTTTATGTTCCCTTCATGTTTGTGAACTTGTTTGGGACTTAAACTCACTTAGAAACTGGATTGGAGTGGCCAAAATCCAAGATTTTGGCCAATGGAACCGTAATGACGGTTCTGCACGACTTCTGTCCCAGTAACACGGCCCGTGTCTGAATACACGGGGTGGGCCGTGTCCCTCTCTGCCAGTGCAAATATAGTGGAAAAGTGCAGAACAAAGTAGGACACGGCCCACCCCGTGTCAAAAAACACGGGCCGTGTCTTAAGATATAATAAGAATTAGCTTTTGTGCTCTTCATGAAAGTTATAGCTCTTTCTCTTAGCTTTCCAAGGACACCTAATTCACCTCATTTCGACATACGTAGCTCAAGTTATGCTCATTTTACTGAGCAAAGGTCAAGGGTTGAAATTGAGAAAAATGTCAAAATGTTGTTTTGGGAAAAATTAGCTTTCCTAATTGTGGGGACCTTTCTTGTATGCATTTATAAGTGTGATGAGACCTTAGTAAGAGTGTTTAATAAAGTGTATTTGTGATGCATATAAATCAATTGTTATCATAATAGATAAGTTTAAAGATTAATTGATGAATTGTTTTGACTTATGCCACTTTTCTATTTAATAATTAAGTAACTTGTTTTATATACAGTAATTGGATTTATTATGAGATTATGTTGTATAAATCTATTATTGAGAATTTTAAATTCTCACCCCAACTTCTGATTTTCATGGTAAATCCAGTATATGATCAAAGCAGGAGCGAAAGAAGGCATTGAAGACTTTGTATAAATCCAGTTTGTGTTTTTGTTAAAGCTAGCATCACGTTGCATTTTGTGACACCTTGAGGAGGAGATCTCCAACTGGTGCGGTGTGACAAGCCTCCAACAGGTTTGATCTACTCTTTGATTCACCCTTTCTTCTTTTTGATTGGTGTTAATTAACCTGCATTGCTTTTGCTTAGTCTTTTGTTAAAAGTTAGGCTTGGTATAATGTATGCATAGGATTTGGACTTTTATTGGAGAACACTTTCGCATTTTTGGCTTTCTAAATTGACCACATTAGTGGAGAATACTAGTTGTTTGGATTGAAATATTTATACATGTATAATTTTAGAATATATTAATTATGTAACATATGTTGTGTGCATTTTGCATTTTTGTATTTTGATTTAAGTGTAAAATTATCATTGCGTAAAAATGGTAGTTCCGAAAAATCGTAGATGGATGTATAATAGGACTTATTCGGTCGTAGAGGACTTAAACAAGAATTTGTATGTGGAGTTGAAGAGTTTGTGAATTATGCATGTCGATCTTCCCATTACTTAAGTGAAGGAACAATTAGGTGTCCCTGTTTGATATGTTATAGTGGGAAATTGTTGAAACCTGAGATTGTGAAAATTCACTTGTATAAAAAAGGATTCAAACCTAGGTATTGGTATTGGACAGATCATGGAGAGGAAGAGCCTGATCCAATTAGTGTAGATATAAACTCTAGTGTGAATACTGCTAATAGTCCTATATTAGAGGACGAAGACGTGGTTGATAGATATCAAAATATGGTTTGTGATGCGGCTGGAACAAACTTTGGGGATTTTAGGAGTCGTTTTGAACAGAGTGTTGAGAATGCTCCACATCCAGAGGCCGAAGAATTTTATGATCTATTAAATGCTTCAAGTCAGCCATTATGGCCTAGCTGCGAAACTGATTCTGAGTTATCCTTGGCAGTTCTAATGTTAAGCCTCAAATCTGATTATAATGTAACGCATGCGTGCTTTGATTCATTTATAGAGATATGAAAAGAGGTTGCTCTACCAGGATCACGAATTCCTCTGAATTACTATAGAACCAAAAAATTGGTTGCTAAACTCGGGCTTGCTTCAAGAAAAATAGATTGTTGTGTAAATGGTTGTATGTTATACTATGATAATGCCAGACAATGTAGGTTTTGTGGTGCTAAAAGATACGAACTTCGTAAAACCAATAATGGGAATAACAACGAAGTTCCTGAAAAGAATGCATTATTTACCTCTTATTCCTAGGCTCAAGAGATTGTATTCCTCTATGAGCTCATCTGTACACATGAGATGGCATGCTTTGAAAACAATAGGAAGGAGGGAGACATGTCGCACCCATCCGATGGTGAAGCATGGAAGTATTTTAATAGGACATATCCTGAATTTGCATCTGATCCTAGAAATATTAGGCTTGGTTTGTGTGCCGATGGATTCACTCCCTACAATCAATCTACTTCTCCTTATTCTTGTTGGCCTGTGATAGTCACTCCATATAATTTACCTCCAGAAATGTGTATGATTGCCCCTACATGTTCCTAACATGCATTATTCCCGGTCCTCATAATCCCAAGAGTAAGATTGATGTTTATTTACAACCATTAATCGATGAACTGAAAATTTTATGGGCGGGTGTTTTAACTTATGACGTATCAAGCAAACAAAATTTTATGATGAAGGCTGCATTGATGTGGACAATAAATGACTTTCCTGCTTATGAAATGTTGTCTGGATGGATGACTCGCTGGTAAATTAGCATGTCCATATTGCATGGATCGATAAAGGCATTCACTTTGAAGCATGGGGGAAAAAATTCGTGGTTTGACCGCCATCGTCAATTCTTGCCCGTTGATCACATGTTTAGAAGAAATAAAAATGCATTTAAGAAGAAAACTATTGTGACTAAGTTGCCTCCACCAAGATTATCTGACATGAATTAAGTGAGATTGTTAGTGCCTTTAGTAAAATAACTGAAATTGGTCGTGCAAACACCATGGGTATGGTGTTTATCATAATTGGACTAAGCAGCATATTTTGGGAGTTACCATATTGGAAGGACAATTTAATTAGGCATAATTTAGATGTCATGCATATTGAGAAAAATGTCTTCGATAACATATTCAACACCATTATGGATGTTAAGGGCAAAACAAAGGATAATATGAAGGCAAGAATGGACTTAAAAGAATATTGTCAACGACCGAATTGGAGCTTATTGATTTGCCCAATGGTAAGATCATGAAACCAAAGGCTAATTATATTTTTACAAAAGAGCAAAAGAAGATGGTTTGTGAATGGGTGCAGCATTTAAAAATGCCGATGGCTATGCTTCGAACTTGGCCAGATGTGTGGACATGAATCAATTACGATTGTTTGGACTTAAGAGTCATGATTGTCACGTGTTTATGGAGAGTTTGCTTCCAGTTGCTTTTTCTTTGTTGCCGATCAAATTTGGAAGCCATTGACTGAATTGAGTCAATTTTTCCGAGACTTGTGCTCAACAACTTTGGTAGAAAGAGACATGCTCCAATTGGAACAGAACATTCCTAATTTTGTGTAAATTGGAAAGGATATTTCCACCAAGTTTCTTTGATTCCATGGAACATTTACCAATCCATTTACCTTATGAAGCAAGAGTGGGGGCCCTGCTCAAGATGTGAGATGGATGTATCCATTTGAGAGGTACTTAAACAAGATAAAGAAAACAAGTGAAGAAGAACAAAGCTCGGGTTGAAGGTTCTATTTGTGAAGCTTATTTGATTCAAGAGATATCTCATTTCTGTTCATTTTACTTTGAGTCTCATGTTAAGTCAATGAGAACTAGAGTTCGACGAAATGATGATATAGATGAAAATATGTCAATAGAATCGACTTTGTCAATTTTTAATCAACCCGGCCGAGGTTATGGAACATCAAAAAAACAGTGGCTAAATGATGCTGAGATGAAATCTGCGACATTACACGTCTTGCTAAATTGTGATGAAGTTGAACCATACCTGAAGTAAGTAGTACTATTAATTTTGCCTTAAATTTTGACATATGTATTGCTCACTAACAACCAAATCATAAACTTTTAATTTTTCAGTGTTTTTTTACAATTTTTCAACATTCCTGAGGAACATTCAAATGAAAGAATTAATGCAGATTTTATAGAGTGGTTCAGAAGTTATGTGAGTATTCAAACATTACTAAATTCGCTTTCGCAATCATTATATATGATTTAGATCATTAACATTAGCTATATTTTTTTTAGGTTCACAATCCACAAAATATGGTGAATAATTCTTACTTGCATGATTTGGCATGGGGGCCTAGTAGATGTGTGACATCTTTGCCAATGTATTTTGTCAATGGATATAAATTTCACACAGATGCTTGGTCAGATGGGAAGAAAATGATCAATAGTGGTGTGTGTGTTAAAGGCTCAACTAATGGTGAAGATGAAAATGATTATTACGGAATACTAAAAGATGTAGTTGAGTTAGAATATCCTGGGGAACAAAAAAAAAGTTGTTCTTTTAAAATGTGAATGGTTTGATCCTGCAATTAATAGAGGCACAAGAGTTCACAAAGATTATAAGATTGTCGAGGTTCGACACACTAGACGATATGAGAAGTTTGATCCTTTTATCCTTGCTTCCTCTGCGAGACAAGTGTATTACGTTCCTTATCCTGGAAAAAAAAGGATAAGGTCCAATGGTGGGTGGTAATAAAGACCAAGGCAAGAGGTCGAGTTGAAATTGAAAGTGCCCAAGAATTTGCATTCCAAGATGATGATATGAATCCTGTGGATCCAATTGTTGATGTGGATCTCATTGATAACTTGCGAGACACTAATGAGGTTTTTGATGTAGTTCAAGATGTTGGTTCTAGTAGACAGTGCTGAAAATGATGAAGAAGAAGAAAGTTTTAATGATGATGATGATGAAACATCTTCCTCTAATAATGAATATGAAACAAATAGTGATGAGGACAATGTTTCCTCATAACTGTGAGTATAAAATTATATTAAGATGTTATAGTTACTAGTTATACATTTTTGTGTCGTGCTTCTCAATTATATTTACATTATATTTTTATTAATTGTGTAGATGTCATCGTCACGAGGAGATAAGGGGAAAGGGAAGGAGAAGGAGAAACAACAACTTCGACGTCTTCGAATCAATTTAGGAGGCCACCTATGGGGCAATCGTCAAGATCATCTCCACCCTCTCGTTACGATATCACCCATAACAGGTTTGCATCGCCCACCATCTCGCCGAGTACGTTATGATACCTACACTGACTTCAGCGTCTCGTCACCAACTTCCCATACACCTCATGGTACAACATATGATTCAGGGTCACCTACTATTGGCCGTCACCGAGTACCCGTGAGTCGCCTGGATACCCGTGATTCTAATGTGGAAGTAACAAATCAAAGCAACAAGATGTTTGTTGAGCCAGATGGTGATTTTGGGTATGTGGACAACTATTTGTTATTCATTTATAGTTAATGCACATTCAAATTTTTTGTTGAGAATTTTTACATTTCCTTTTTTAAGTTGTTTCGTAGATTTCGCCATCTAAACCTCATCCGATGCCATAACAAAGATTATACGATCTAGGTATAATCAACCTTGGACATCTTGGTTAGAAATACCCAAGGATACTAGAGAAATGTGGTTTCGAGAGTTTCAAGTATGTATCAATTTTTATTCCTCATAATTATGTTTGTTTGTCTTGTAATAGTGCAATTTTTTTAAACATTAATGTTATTTACATAATTTTTTTGAAGGGTTATGTTTGGTGGATGTCTCAACATCAAAACCATATGCGGAAGGCATATAATAGTCGTAGTTCAAAGAGACTATCAGGTTTGTTAGGGCAGGCACACAACTTAAATGAAAGACCTTTTTGGATTGGAGAAGGCATATGGGAAGACTTATGCAGGCATTGGGCTAGTAGCATGTATAAGGAGAAATGTCAACAAGCAAAGATGAATCGTGCTTCTGACACTGGTGGATGCTTGCACACTGGTGGTTGCATTTCTACAGGCACCCATGCGCAGAAATTGGTAACTATTATCGCAAGTTGTTTAGCAATATGTTTTATTATTTTGTTATTAATTTTTTTCTCATTATTACAGGCTAAGACTTTGGGTAGAGAGCCCACAGTTGATGAGACATTTCATCATGTACATTTGAGGAAAGAAGACCGTATTGCATGGGTTTCTACAAAAAGCTAAGGATTTATATGTTAGTCTTTCTTTAGAAATTATTGCCTTTAATATTACAATCATGTTATAACAATGACCATAAGAATTTTTTTATTTCCATCCTTAGGAGGAATTCAAAACAAAGGAATCAACAATCTTCTCGGTGCTTAAATGAAGAAGGGCATCCGTATACAAATGACCAGTCGAGAGCTTTGGATTAAAAACTGGCGGTCCTAAGAAGGGTCGTGTTTATGGCCTTGGTTCTCAAGCATCTATTTATGATCATGGAGATTCATCTTCCTCAAGGCCTATGTCGACTCAAGTTCCTGAGCACGTTATTAATCAAGTTAAGTAATAGCTGTAATATTTTTTATTAATTGATTTTTGTATTTTGATAGATGTAGTCAATCATTTTATTTTTCGTATTTTTGGTTAATTCATTATTCGTGAAATGAATTGATGAATTTATGTTTACATATATTAATCAGGTTAAGGAGCAATTGCAAATAGGAGATGTTGGATCGTGTTCACAGATTCAACAAAGAAATGGAGCAGCAAAGCCAACAACGTGAGGCAGAGTGGAAAATGCGATTTGAACAATACCAGCGTCAACAGAACCAAATGATTAAGGAGCTGAAATCATATGTACAAGCCGTTGGCACTCAACCAAGCCAACAACTACAACTAACAGAAGAAGATAATCAGAATAGTGAAGATGATCATGATGAAGATGACAATGATAATGAGGATTATTAAACTTTGTATTTGAACAAACTTTGTATGCGATTTCTTATGTTTGTCTTATGGATTGATTAAATGCATTGACAGGTTAAAATTCATGTATGTGTGGATTCTGACAGGTTGATTAAATGTTTATTTTATATTGTGGATTTTGAATATTCAATTTAATTTTTTTTAATATTCAAAAAAATTTGCGACGGATTTTGCGGCGGAAATATCAGCCGCAAATTTGGGTAGATTTTTGGGGCGGAAAAATCCGCCGCAAATTAGCGGCGGAAAAATCCGCCGCAAAATCCACCGCAAATTAGCGGCGGATTTTGCCGCAAATTAGCGACGAAAAAATCCGCCGCAAATTAGCGGCGGAAAAATCCGTCGCAAATTACGGCGAAAAAATCCGCCGCAAAAATTAGTCCTTTTCCCAAGCAACTATGCCGACATGTCACCGGAGAGTTTTGGCGGATTTGCGGCGGAAAAATCACCGCAAATTTGCGGCGAAATAAAAATCCGCCGCAAACTATTTTGCATCGACCATATTTGCGGCAGACCCGAATCCGCCGCAAATCCGCCGCAAATTGTTAATTTGCGGCGGATTTTCAGTGATTTGCGGCAGATTTATCCTTCGCAAATCTCCTTTTTTCTTGTAGTGTTCCCAACAAAATCCAAATTTTACTGAAGAGCCTTCAAAGAGAATAATGCCAACCAGCTTTCAACCAGCTAAGCTTTCAGGGGAGATGTATTGGAATACCACGAGTATAATATGAGGCGGGAAAGTCCCAGATTGAAAGATTTAGAGGAAGAATGACACCTGATAAGCTCGGATATGGTGACTGCAGTGCAGCAGAATGACACCTGCCGTAGGGGCCGTATCAAGTTTAGGAATAAATTGACCTCTTTGTAAGGAGACACTCCTCTGGGTGGGTGAAAATGACCTTGAATTAAATATCTGCGGTGCAGCTCAGGATGAATATTTGCGGTGCATCAGGCTAATGGTCTCTTACATCTCAGAAAGAACAACTAATAAAATACCTCCGCAACAGAAATAAAATTAAGCCTGTAATGTTAAACTTGATAAAAAAAAGGAAAATAATGTTAGACATATAACTAAGTTACTTCTCTTAATTATATATGACTTCAAAATAAACTGCAACTAAGCATATTGAAGAAGCATATTGAAGAACAGTAAAATCAAAGCAATTCTTGTATGGATTCCAATGAAGTCCAATCTCATCTCCTCTCTTTAAGCCTATTCTTCTCACAAAATCTTGAGTCCACTTCTTAAGAAAAATGTAGCTCCCTGCAGAACCCCACAACTTGAAAACCAGATAGTGCATGGAGCTAGTGTCCACGTCCCAAATAATAATTTTAGTTCCTTTATCTGTCATAGCATCTCTTTGGGCTTCAGGACCCAACACAGGGAGCACTAAGGCCTCAGCCAAATCTTTGGCTAACAAGAGTCCCCTCAAGTTGCCAAGGTCACTATTTGTGAGGCCTTTTTTGATCTTCCATGGATCATCATAAAGCATCAATTCCAATAAGTAGCCCAACTGTCTCTTTTCTAGCTTTTTGCTGAGAGCTCTTTTTTTTCCATCAATGGGAGCTTCAAAGCAAGATATTCTCTTGGTGGAAGAAGCAGAGGGATAGGGTTGGCACTTTTTAGAATGGCACATACCCAGTGTCAAATTAGTACAAACATGGTGAAAGCCATGGGTTTTGGGAATGAAAGCCATAATAACATAGAAGGAGAAGATGCACCAAAGATCTAGCTGAAGCCTTAGTGCTCCCTGTGTTGGGTCTTGAAGCCCAAAGAGATGCTATGACAAATAAATGAACTAAAATTATGATTTGGGATGTGGACACAAACTCCATGCACTATTTGGTTTTCAAGTTGTGGGGTTCTGCAGGAAGCTACATTTTGCTTGAGAAGTGGACTCAAGATTTTGTGAGAAGAAAGGGCTTGAAGAGAGGAGATGATATTAGACATCATTGGGATCCATACAAGAATTGCTTTG
Organism: Ormosia emarginata; assembly: GCA_029884605.1. Lineage (NCBI taxonomy): Eukaryota > Viridiplantae > Streptophyta > Magnoliopsida > Fabales > Fabaceae > Ormosia > Ormosia emarginata. Next base: position 3,553,563 of record JAQQTP010000022.1, on the reverse strand, counting down.
ATTTTACTGTTGTTCAATATGCTTAGTTGCAATTTATTTTGAAGTCATATATAACTAAGGGAAGTAACTTAGTTACATGTCTAACATTACTTTCCTTTTTTGATCAAGTTTAACATTACAGGCTTAATTTTGTTTCTGTTGCGGAGGTATTTTATAAGTTGTTCTTTCAGAGATGTAAGAGATCATTTCATATTTGATATGCAAAATGGATTTTATTAAATATGTTCGTGTGAAACAGCATTCCTCACTGAATATTTTTGACCCTAGCCTGATGCACCGCACATGTTCATATTGAGCTGCACCGCAGGCATTTAATTCATGTCGTTTTCACCCGCATTTATCATTTTTCACATTAGACAGATTGATATGTATTAATTAAGTCAGTACAACACATCTTAGTGAGCAAACTTTCCTCTTGCTACTTACACCCGTTGTCCTTTACTATATTTCTATTTCTTGTGGCCTTGCGGACATTCTACTTGTCATTTATTTCATTTACTAAGACAGTTGCTTCCATAACAAACTCCATTGCAATGTTTTTAGTATCCCTTTAAAAATGGGGTTTTACTTGTTCAAACAATCCGCAACAATATCATGGCATCAACTCTGCTTGCTACCACAACGATCACACTTAGTTCACTCATTGTTGTTTCTCCGAACAATGACTCAGAAACTAAATTAGTTTATGGCAACAAAACTTCACTTAATTCTTCAATCAAACGCCTTTCTATCTCATTATGCTTCCTTGTTGCATTTCTATGTATTGTGCAGTCTATTAGATACTATGCACATGTGAGCTTCTTAATCACTACACCTGCACTGAAAGGCAAAAAGAATATTTTTGAATATGTTGTTAAAACCTTGAACCGTGGAACTCACTCTTGGTCTCTTGGCTTGCGAGCATTCTACTTGTCATTTCCTCTTGTCCTCTGAATTTATGGGTCCATACCCACATCATTCTAGTTGTTGTTGAAGATGATAACTATTATCTTTCACTGGTAGTGATTTTTCTCAAAGTTCAATTATATATTTTTTATAAATATCTCTGTAATAATATTATTATGGGTGAATTATTGTATTATATTTATAGAGAAATATGTTTAGTATCTTTGGGGGGAAAGGGGGGAGAGTTTATAAATTCTGCACCTCATGCTTAATTCGTGAATATAAAACATGAACTTTAGTGCCACTTGGTTGTATATGGTGCTCATTCCCATATAATAATATAATAATTCAGTGATTAGAGTTTTACCCTTTTTGGGTTGAGGACGATTCATCATCGTGAAATATAGAGTTACTATACTGAATTATCTTGGACCTTAGCCTACTGCAGGCATTTAATTTTAATTCAAGGAGCAGTTTTTTAATTCTAGACCTCATGCTTAATTCGTGAATATAAAACATGAACTTTAGTGCCATTTGCTTGTATATAATGCTCATTCTCATATAATAATATACTAATACAATGATTAGAGTTTGACACTTTTTAGGTTGAGGACGATTCATCATCGTGAAATATAGAGTTACTGTATTGAATTATCTTGGACCCCAACCTGTTGTAGGCATTTAATTTTAATTCAAGGTGTAGTTTGTTAATTTTGCACCTTGTGCTTACTTTGTGAATATAGAACATGAACTTTAGTGCCACTTGCTTGTATATGGTGCTCTTTCCCATATAATAATATACTAATATAGTGATTAGAGTTTTACCCTTTTTGGGTTGAGGACGATTCATCATCGTGAAATATAGAGTTATTGTATTGAATTATCTTGGACCCTAGCCTGCTGCAGGCATTTAATTTTAATTCAAGGTGCAGTTTGTTAATTCTGCACCTCATGCTTAATTCATGAATATAGAACATGAACTTTAGTGCCACTTGCTTGTATATGGTGCTCATTCCCATATAATAATATACTAATACAGTGATTAGAGTTTTACCCTTTTTGGGTTGAGGACGATTCATCATCGTGAGGCACGAAAGACGCATGAAAGACGCACTAAAGATCTGGCTGAGGCCTTAGTGCTCCCTGTGTTGGGTCCTGAAGCCCAAAGAAATGATACGACAGATAAAGGAACAAAAATTATGATTCGGTATGTGGACACTAACTCCATGCACTATCTGGTTTTCAAGTTGTGGGGTTCTACTAGAAGCTACGTTTTTCTTGAGAAGTGGACTCAAGATTTTGTGTGAAGAAGGGGCTTGAAGAGAGGATATGAGATTGGACTTTATTGGGATCCATACAAGAATTGCTTTGATTTTACTGTTCTTCAATATGCTTAGTTGCAGTTTATTTTGAAGCCATATATAACTAAGGGAAGTAACTTAGTTACATGTCTAACATTACTTTCCTTATTTTATCAAGTTTAAAATTACAGGCTTAATTTTGTTTCTGTTGCGAAGGTATTTTATTAGTTGTTCTTTTAGAGATGTAAGAGACCATTTCATATTTGATATGCAAAAAGGATTTCATTGAATATGTTTGTGTGAAATAGCATTCCTCATTGAATGTTTTTGACCCTAGCCTGATGCATCACACATGTTCATCCTAAGCTACACCGCAGACATTTAATCGAAGTCGTTTTCACCCTCATTTATCGTTTTCACCTTAGACAGACTGATACATATTAATTAAGTCAATACAATACATCTTAGTGAGCAAGCTTTCCTCTTGCTACTTACCACCTTTGTCCTTTGCAATATTTCTATTTTTGTCGGCCTTGTGGGCATTCTACTTGTCACTGATTTCATTTACTAAGACAGTTGCTTCCATAACAAACTCCATTGCATTGTTTTTAATATCCCTTCAAAAATGGGGTTTTGATTATTCAAACAATCCGCAACAATATCATGGCATCAACTCTGCTTGCTGCCACAACAATCACACTTAGTTTACTCATTGGTGTTTTTGCGAACAATGACTCAAAAACCAAATTAGTTTATGGCAACAAAATTTCACTTAATTCTTAAATCAAACGCCTTTCTATCTCATTATGCTTCCTTGTTGCATTTCCATGTATTGTGTAGTCTGTTAGATACTATGCACATGTGAACTTCTTAATCACTACACCTGCACTAAAAGGCAAAAAAAATTTTCTTAAATATGTTGCTAAAACCTTGAACTGTGGAAGTCACTCTTGGCCTCTTGGCTTGCGGGCATTCTACTTGTCATTTCTTCCTGTCCTCTAAATTTATGGGTCCATACCCACATCATTCTAGCTGTTGTTGAACTTGGTAACTATTATCTTTTACTGGTAGTAATTTCTCTCAAAGTTCAGCTGCAGATATTTTATGAACATCTTTGTAATAATATTATTATTGGTGAATTATTGTATTATATTTATAGAGAAATATGTTTAGTATATTTGAGGGGAATGGGGGATGAGTTTATTAATTCTGCACCTCATGCTTAATTCGTGAATATAGAACATGAACTTTAGTGCCACTTGCTTGCATATGGTGCTCATTCCCATATAATAATATACTAATACAGTGATAAGAGTTTTACCCTTTTTAGGTTGAGGATGATTCATCATCGTGAGGCACCAAAGACGCACGAAAGACGCACCAAGGATCTGGCTGAGGCCTTAGTGCTCCCTGTGTTGGGTCTTGAAGCCCAAAGAAATGCTACGATAGATAAAGGAGCAAAAATTATGATTCGGTATGTGGACACTAACACCATGCACTATCTGGTTTTCAAGTTGTGGGGTTCAACAGGAAGCTACGTTTTTCTTGAGAAGTGGACTCAAGATTTTGTGAGAAGAAGGGGCTTGAAGAGAGGATATGAGATTGGACTTCATTGGGATCCATACAAGAATTGCTTTGATTTTACTGTTCTTCAATATGCTCAGTTGCAGTTTATTTTGAAGTCATATAAAACTAAGGGAAGTAACTTAGTTACATGTCTAACATTACTTTCCTTTTTTTATCAAGTTTAACATTACAGGCTTAATTTTGTTTCTGTTGCGAAGGTATTTTATTAGTTGTTCTTTCAGAGATGTAAGGGACCATTTCATATTTGATATGCAAAAAGGATTTTATTGAATATGTTTGTGTGATATAGCATTCCTCATTGAATGTTTTTTACCCTAGCCTGATGCATCGCACATGTTCATCCTGAGCTGCACCGCAGGCATTTAATCCAAGTCGTTTTCACCCGCATTTATCGTTTTCACCTTAGACAGACTGATACATATTAATTAAGTCAATACAATACATCTTAGTGAGCAAGCTTTCCTTTTGCTGCTTACCACCTTTGTCCTTTACTATATTTCTATTTTTGTCGGCGTTGCGGGCATTCTACTTGTCACTGATTTCATTTACTAAGACAGTTGCTTCCATAACAAACTCCATTGCATTGTTTTTAATATCCCTTCAAAAATGGGGTTTTGATTATTCAAACAATCTGCAACAATATCATGGCATCAACTCTACTTGCTACCACAACAATCACACTTAGTTTACTCATTGGTGTTTTTGCGAACAATGACTCAAAAACCAAATTTGTTTATGGCAACAAAACTTCACTTAATTCTTAAATCAAACGCCTATCTATCTTATTATGCTTCCTTGTTGCATTTCTATATATTGTGCAGTCTATTAGATACTATGCACATGTAAGCTTCTTAATCACTACACCTGCACTAAAAGGCAAAAAGAATTTTATTAAATATGTTGCTAAAACCTTCAACCGTGGAAGTTACTCTTGGTCTCTTGGCTTGCGGGCATTCTGCTTGTCATTTCCTCTTGTCCTATGAATTTATGGGTCCATACCCACATCGTTCTAGCTGTTGTTGAACTTGGTAACTATTATCTTTTACTGATAGTAATTTCTAAAGTTCAGTTGTAGATTTTTTTATAAATATCTCTGTAATAATATTATTATTGGTGAATTATTGTATTATATTTATAGAAAATATGTTTAGTATATTTGAGGGGAATGGGGGATGAGTTTGTTATTTCTGCACCTCATGCTTAATTCGTGAATATAGAACATGACTTTAGTGCCACTTGGTTGTATATGGTGCTCATTCTCATATAATAATATACTAATACCATGATTAGAGTTTTACCCTTGTTGGGTTGATGACGATTCATCATTGTGAGTCACCAAAGACACACCAAAGACGCATCAAAGATCTGGTTGAGGACTTAGTGCTCCCTGTGTTGGGTCCTGAAGCCCAAAGAGATGTTGTTGCAGATAAAGGAACTAAAATTATGATTTGGGACGTGGACACTAACTCCATGCACTATCTGGTTTTCAAGTTGTGGGGTTCTGCAGGAAGCTACGTTTTTCTTGAGAAGTGGACTCAAGATTTTGTGAAAAGAAGGGGCTTGAAGAGAGGAGATGAGATTGGACTTCATTGGGATTCATACAAGAATTACTTTGATTTTACTGTTCTTCAATATGCGTAGTTGCAGTTTATTTTGAAGTCATATATAACTCAGGGAAGTAACTTAGTTACATGTCTAACATTACTTTCTTTTTTTGATCAAGTTTAACATTACAGGCTTAATTTTGTTTCTGTTGCGGAGCTATTTTATTGGTTGTTCTTTCAGAGATGTAAGAGATCATTTCATATTTGATATGCAAAATGGATTTTATTCAATATGTTCGTGTGATATAGCATTCCTCATTGAATATTTTTTACCCTAGCATGATGCACCGCACATGTTCATCTTGAGTTGCACCACAAGCATTTAATTCAAGTCGTTTTCACCCACAATTATCGTTTTCACCTTAGACAGACTGATATGTATTAATTAAGTCAGTACAATATATCTTAGACAACAGACTTTTCTCTTGTTGCTTACCACCTATGTCCTTTACTATATTTCTATTTCTTGCGTGCTTTCTACTTGCCACTGATTTCATTTACTAAGACAGTTGCTTCTAGAACAAACTCCATTGCATTGTTTTTAGTATCCCTTCAAAAATGGGGTTTTGATTGTTCAAACAATCCACAACAATATCATGGCATCAACTCTGCTTGCTCCCACAATGATCACACTTAGTTCACTCACTGGTGTTTTTGCAAACAATGACTCAGAAACCAAATTAGTTTATGGTAATAAAACTTCCCTTTATTCTTCAATCAAACGCCTTTCTATCTCATTATGCTTCCTTGTTACATTTTTATGTATTGTGCAGTCTATTAGATACTATACACATGTGAGCTTCTTAATCACTACACCAACACTGAAAGGCAAAAAGAATTTTATTGAATATCATGCAAAAACCTTGAACCGTGGAAGTCACTCTTGGTCTCTTGGCTTGCGAGAATTCTACTTGTCATTTCCTTTTGCCCTCTGAATTTATGGGTCTATACCCACATCATTCTAGTGGTTGTTGAACTTGATAACTATTATCTTTTACTGGTAGTAATTTTTCTCAAAGTTCAGTTGTATATTTTTTATAAATATCACTGTAATAATATTATTATAGGTGAATTATTGTATTATATTTATAGAGAAATATGTTTAGTATCTTTGGGGGGAAATGGGGAAGAGTTTGTTAATTTTGCACCTCATGCTTAATTCGTGAATATAGAACATGAAATTTAGTGCCACTTGGTTGTATATGGTGCTCATTCCCATATAATAATATACTAATACAGTGATTAGAGTTTTACCCTTTTTGGGTAGAGGACGATTCATCATCATGAAATATGGAGTTATTATATTGAATTATCTTGGACCCTAGCATGCTGCAGGCATTTAATTTTAATTCAATGTGCAGTTTGTTAATTCTACACCTCATGCTTAATTCGTGAATATAGAACATGAACTTTAGTGCCACTTGCTTGTATATGGTGCTCATTCCTATATAATGATATACAAATACAGTGATTAGAATTTGACGCTTTTTAGGTTGAGGAAGATTCATCATCGTGAAATAAAGAGTTACTATATTGAATTATCTTGGACCCTCACCTGCTACAGGCATTTAATTTTAATTTGAGGTGCAGTTTGTTAATTCTGCATCTCATGCTTACTTCGTGAATATAGAACATGAACTTTAGTGCCACTTGCTTGTATATGGTGCTCATTCCCATATAATAATATACTAATATAGTGATTAGAGATTTACCCTTTTGGGTTGAGGACGATTCATCATCGTGAAATATAGAGTTACTAAATTGAATTATCTTGGACCCTAGCCTGCTACAGGTATTTAATTTTAATTCAAGGCGCAGTTTGTTAATTCTACACCTCATGCTTAATTCGTGAAATATAGAACATGAACTTTAGTGTCATTTGCTTGTATATGTTGCTCATTCCCATATAATAATATACTAATACAATGATTAGAGTTTGACACTTTTTAGGTTGAGGACGATTCATCATCGTGAAATATAGAGTTACTGTATTGAATTATCTTGGACCCCAACCTGCTGTAGGCATTTAATTTTAATTCAAGGTGTAGTTTGTTAATTTTACACCTTGTGCTTACTTTGTGAATATAGAACATCAACTTTAGTGCCACTTGCTTGTATATGGTGCTCATTCCCAAATAATAATATACTAATACAGTGATTAGAGTTTTACCCTTTTTGGGTTGAGGACGATTCATCATCGTGAGGCACCAAAGACACACAAAAGATGCACCAAAGATCTGGCTAAGGCCTTAGTGCTCCTTGTGTTGGGTCCTGAAGCCCAAAGAGATGCTATGAAAGATAAAAGAACTAAAATTATGATTCGGTACGTGGACACTAACTCCATGCACTATCTGGTTTTCAAGTTGTGGGGTTCTACAGGAAGCTACGTTTTTCTTGAGAAGTGGACTCAAGATTTTGTGGCAAGAAAGGACTTGAAGGGAGGATATGAGATTGGACTTCATTGGGATCCATACAAGAATTGCTTTGATTTTACTGTTCTTCAATATGCTTAGCTGTAGTTTATTTTGAAGTCATATATAACTATGGGAAGTAACTTAGTTACATGTCTAACATTACTGTCCTTTTTTGATCAAGTTTAACATTACAGGCTTAATTTTGTTTCTGTTGCGGAAGTATTTTATTAGTTGTTCTTTCAGAGATGTAAGAGACCATTTCATATTTGATATGCAAAAAGGATTTTATTGAATATGTTGGTGAGAAATAGCATTCGTCATTGAATGTTTTTGACCCTATCCTGATGCATCGCACATGTTCATCCTGAGCTGCACCGCAGACATTTAATCCAATTCGTTTTCACCTGCATTTATCGTTTTCACCTTAGACAGACTGATACGTATTAAGTCTATACAAAACATCTTAGTGAGCAGGCTTTTCTCTTGCTGCTTACCACCTTTGCCCTTTACTATATTTCTATTTCTTGCGGTTATGCGGGCATTCTACTTGTAGCTGATTTCATTTACTAAGACAATTGCTTCCTTAATAAACTTCATTGCATTGTTTTTAGTATCCCTTCAAAAATGGGGTTTTGATTGTTCAAACAATCCACAACAATATCATGGCATTAACCCTGCTAGCTACCACAACAATCACACTTAGTTTACTCATTGGTGTTGTTGCGAAAAATGACTCAGAAACCAAATTAGTTTATGGCAACAAAACTTCACTTAATTCTTCAATCAAACGCCTTTCTATCTCATTATGCTTCCTTGTTGCATTTCTATGTATTGTGCAGTCTATTAGATACTATGCATATGTGAGCTTCTTAATCACTACACCTGCACTAAAAGGCAAAAAGAATTTTATTGAATATGTTGATAAAACCTTGAACTGCGGAAGTCACTCTTGGTCTCTTGGCTTGCGGGCATTCTACTTGTCATTTCCTCTTGTCCTCTGAATTTATGGGTCCATACCCACATCATTCTAGCTGTTGTTGAACTTGGTAACTATTATCTTTTACTAATAGTAATTTTTCTCAAAGTTCAGTTGTAGATTTTTTTATAAATATCTCTGTAATAATATTATTATTTGTGAATTATTGTATTATTTTTATAGAGAAATATGTTTAGTATATTTGGGGGGAAGGGGGAAGAGTTTGTCAATTCTGCACCTCATGCTTAATTTGTGAATATAGAACATGAACTTTAGGGCCACTTGGTTGTATATGGTGCTCATTCCCATATAATAATATACTAATGCAGTGATTAGAGTTTTACCCTTTTTGGGTTGAGGACGATTCAACATCGTGAAATATAGAGTTACTATATTGAATTATCTTGGACCCTAACATACTACAGGCATTTAATTTTAATTCAAGGTGCAGTTTGTTAATTCTGCACCTCATGTTTACTTCGTGAATATAGAACATGAACTTTAGTGCCACTTGCTTGTATATGGTGCTCATTCCCATATAATAATATACTAATATTGTGATTTGAGTTTTATCCTTTTTGGGTTGAGGACGATTCATCATCGTGAAATATTGAGTTACTATGTTGAATTATCTTGGACCCTAGCCTGCTGCAGGTATTTAATTTTAATTCAAGGTGCAGTTTGTTAATTCTGCACCTCATGCTTAATTCGTGAATATAGAACATGAACTTTAGTGCCACTTGCTTGTATATGGTGCTCATTCCCATATAATAATATACTAATACAGTGATTAGAGTTTTACCCTTTTTGGGTTAAGGATGATTCATCATCGTGAGGCACGAAAGACGCACGAAAGACACACCAAAGATCTGGCTGAGGCCTTAGTGCTCCCTGTGTTGGGTCATGAAGCCCAAAGAGATGCTATGACAGATAAAGGAACTAAAATTATGATTTGGTACGTGGACACTAACTCCATGCATTATCTGGTTTTCAAGTTGTGGGGTTCTATAGGAAGTTATGTTTTTCTTGAGAAATGGACTCAAGATTTTGTGAGAAGAAGGGGCTTGAAGAGAGGATATGAGATTGGACTTCATTAGGATCCATACAAGAATTGCTTTGATTTTACTATTCTACAATATGCTTAGCTGCAGTTTATTTTGAAGTCATATATAACTAAGGGAAGTAACTTAGTTACATGTCTAACATTACTTTCCTTTTTTGATCAAGTTTAACATTACAGGCTTAATTTTGTTTCTGTTGCAGAGGTATTTTATTAGTTGTTCTTTCAGCGATGTAAGAGACCATTTCATATTTGATATGCAAAAAGGATTTTATTGAATATGTTCGTGTGAAATAGTGTTCTTCATTGAATGTTTTTGACCCTAGCCTGATGCATCGCACATGTTCATCCTGAGCTACACCGCAGGTATTTAATCCAAGTCGTTTTCACCTTAGACAAACGGATACGTATTAATTAAGTCAATACAATACATCTTAGTGAGCAAGCTTTCCTCTTACTGCTTACCACCTTTGTCCTTTACAATATTTCTATTTCTTGCGGCCTTGCAGGCATTCTACTTGTCACTGATTTCATTTACTAAGACAATTGCTTCCTTAACAAACTCCATTGCATTGTTTTTAGTATCCCTTCAAAAATGGGATTTTGATTGTTCAAACAATTCGCAACAATATCATGGCATCAACTCTGCTTGCTACCACAACAATCACACTTAGTTTACTCATTGGTGTTTTGGCGAACAATGACTCAGAAACCAAATTAGTTTATGGCAACAAAACTTCACTCAATTCTTAAATCAAATACCTTTCTATCTCATTATGCTTCCTTGTTGCATTTCTATGTATTGTGCAGTCTATTAGATGCTATGCACATGTGAGCTTCTCAATCACTACACCTGCACTAAAAGGGAAAAAGAATTTTATTGAATATGTTGCAAAAACCTTGAACCATGGAAGTCACTCTTGCTCTCTTGGCTTTCGGGCATTCAACTTGTCATTTCCTCTTGTGCTCTGAATTTATGGGTCCATACCCACATCATTCTAGCTGTTGTTGAACTTGGTAACTATTATCTTTTACTGTTAGTAATTTTTCTCAAAGTTCAGTTGTAGATTTTTTTATAAATATCTCTGTAATAATATTATTATTGGTGAATTATTGTATTACATTTATAGAGAAATATGTTTAGTATATCTTGGGAGAAGGGGGAAGAGTTTGTTAATTCTGCAGCTCATGCTTAATTCGTGAATATAGAACATGAACTTTGGTGCCACTTGGTTGTATATGGTGCTCATTCCCATATAATAATATACTAACACAGTGATTAGAGTTTTACCCTTTTTGGGTTGAGGATGATTCATCATCGTGAAATATAGAGTTACTATATTGAATTAGCTTGGACCCTAACTTGCTGCAGGCATTTAATTTTAATTCAAGGTGCAGTTTGTTACTTCTGCACCTCATGCTTAATTCGTGAATATAGAACATGAACTTAGTGCCACTTGGTTGTATATGGTGCTCATTCCGATATAATAATATACTAATACAGTGATTAGAGTTTTATCCTTTTTAGGTTCAGGACGATTCATCATCGTGAAATATAGAGTTACTGTATTGAATTATCTTGGACCCTAACCTATTGCAGGCATTTAATTTTAATTCAAGGTGCAGTTTGTTAATTCTGCACCTCATGTTTAATTCATAAATATAGAACATGAACTTTAGTGTCACTTGCTTGTATATGGTGCTCATTCCCATATAATAATATACTAATACAGTGATTAGAGTTTTACCCTTTTTGGGTTGAGGACAATTCATCATCGTGAGGCACCAAAGATCTGGCTGAGGCCTTAGTGGTTTGTGTAATAGCACCTATTCCTATTGTACTTTAAAACTTACTTTCTATTTTATTTTCAATAATGAATTGCACTATCTTTAATAAAAAAATAAAAAAAATAAAACATTAATATCTTTATTTAAATTTAGGATTTATGTTTTTTGTGTTAATCTTATATTGATTTTTTGTTATATTTTCTACAATATTTAGAATTTATCATATCCTCATGTCCCATTCGCTTCTTAGGTAATTAGAAACATTGTTTGTCAAAAGCTTCTTTTGATTTAATTAAGCAAAGTCACATAGAGAATTCTAAGCCATGTAATTCTTTAAAAAAGATACTTATGTGTTGGGTTGATTTTAATTTTAAAAAAACGATTTAACTTTTGATTTTGAAAATTTGAATTAATGAGTTATCGCAACTTAGTTAATCTTATTAAGGCTTGAATAGGTGAAACTCGGCGTCACGTTAGAGACGTCACCTATTTGTTATTGAGTTCGTTACGATTAAATGGAATTTTATAATTTAAATTATTTTTAAAAGAAATTTGAAATTTTATTTAAAGAAAACGTTAACATTACACGTGAAAAAGAAATCACATCAGATGACACATGACAAAAATTTAGCTTTGCTATTTACCACATGTCATCAAATTAAGCTATGTACGTAATGATAAGGAAGTCACATGACAACTTTTCAAGTCATGTACATATTCTTTATATATTATATGATATCTATGATTACAGATCATGAGGCACCAATACTCTAAAATATTTCAGGAGCATATTAAACGTCTCCAACTTTCATATGAAATCGATTATCAACAATTTTTCTAAGAATCTATAAATGGATATAATTTGCGGATAAGGGAAATGTGAGGGCATAAATGCAAACTATTGAAAGCATTGCACTTGGATTTTGTCTAATTATGAGGCGAATTTAATCCACAAAACCTCCATAGAAATAGGGCAAGAGCATTCAGTATGAGAAAAAAAAAATTAACACCTTTGGTTGTTGAACTTCATTACTACAAGGTTTCCTTAAAGATTTTTCTTATGTGAACCTAGTCTCTTTCTCATTTTTGGATTGCAATCCTTGTTTTCAAAAATCCCTTTCAACATGAAATTCAATATACGGTAGTGTGTGTATTTAATGACCGAGGTTGAATACTTTCCAAGTGATGTGATGAAGACATTGAAGGCATTATATTGAGAAGTTCTAAATTACAACAAATATATAGAGACACAATTCATAAATGCTTATCTTGTCAAATACCATATATAATATGCACCTTCCAGTCCATTATGTAAAATCACGTCTCTGAAAAGAAAATAAATGTATACACACTCTATAAACTTCTTTCAATCCTTAAACTTTTATAAACATGTAAATATACCACTCCATACAAAAGTTTAACAAAAATTATTACTATATAACTTGTATAGTTGTATGTATTAATTAATTCATATGATAATTTCTACTTTATTCATATTATTCTTTGAAAAAATTCAAACAATTTCCTCCTTAAATGTAATTTCCTTTTAAATTATTTTATTTTTAAAATTTATGGAAATGAAAAAATAAATAAAATAAAAATTTTATTTTTTTGAAAAAAATAATATGGACAAATTAGAGACTGTCATAAGTATTAATTAACACAAGCAAGTCACATAATAATTGATTTTAACTTAATTAATGAATATAAGGGGCTATTTGCATGTTTTAAAAAATTTAAAGATGTGGACTACTATCTCATACGAACTTTATTTGTAATGTCAGGAGTTTGAATCATAGAATCGTCACTATGAGGAGAGCTTTATCGAACTACCATTTCTAGCCTAAAATTGCATGAGCAATTTGAAAAAAATTAAGGAACTCTCACACAAATTTAGAAGTTCAATAATGTATTTATTTCTAAGCAAGGTAAACTATAGGAAGTTTCTATGATTTTTTTTTTATAAAAAAAGCTATTTCATGTGCACTGAAAAAAGGCAGGTAATGTTTACATGATAATATATTCTCATGGTTAATAATGTGATAATACACCTTCGTGTAATTTTTTTTCTTTTCTAAGATGTACTTTTTATTTAATGTGATGCCTTTTTCTTGAAGGGAAAGTTTATTTTCACTTAAAAAGGAAACATGGGTTAAGGTCATTAAACACAATGGGTGCTCAATACCCGGCCCAGCTTGACCTAATAAGTTGGCTTGATCCGAAGTTAATTGGATCAAGTTTGAATTTAGAAAATAGACTTAGTATATATTTTAGGATTAGGTTCAAATTACATTTTGAGTTGGTTTAACTTGACTCAATGCTATATAATATTTTAAAACTTATATTTTTTTTTGCAAAAAATAGTGGTAAATTGTAAGTTTTCTTTAGTTAAATTAAAACATTTTGCATAATATATTAATATTTTTGTATTGATATGATTAATTTTGAAATATGTATTGTAAAATATTCCTTAGTCTTTGTTTCATACTTTTAAAATTTTATAATTTAATTATGCATAATGTTTAGATTTGTAAAATTTATCTAAATATCATGTCGCCCCAAACTCAACTCGTTCGTTAATCAAGTCATAAATAGGATAAGTTCAAGGCCAAATAAATTAGCAAAATGAAAAATAATTAGGACGGGTCTAGACCAAGTAAAACCTAGCCTGTGAGCTCCCTATCAAACACAAACTACACATGGAAAGATCACAGGGGAGAGAAAATCTTGAGTGGTGTGCTTTTTTCTCTTGATGCATGACAAACACTTGTCCCTTTGTGATTAGAGATCTATGTTCTATTTGTATGTATAATAAGAAGTGTTTATTTTATTAGTAGGTGCATATTTTAGATTAAATATATATTTTAATCCTTTAAAAATATATGTCACATTATCTTGGTTCTTAATTTATAAATATATTAAATTGATTCTTGTTTTTTTTTTGTTTTTTTTGAAAAAAAACTAAGGCGAGATAAAAGCATTCTCTATTTTAAGATTAGGGAAAATCATTAACCTCAACGAAATTTTATAGTGGAGTTACAAATCAAATATCGATCAAATCCATAGATTAGAATCCAAGTTATACAGTTGTCCTAAGTAACAAGTTAATTAGGTTAATTAATCCCTATCATCACATCAAACTAGTTATCCAAAGATAAGCATAAAATCAAATTGACTTTTTAATGACACATTTTTATTATTAAATTAGCTTTTAAAATAATATTAAATAAGTCCTTAAATGACAAAATGGATGGCATTGCTTATTATTAAAGAACTAATTTGATGCTCCTAATAAATAAAAAAATAAATGTAATGTCATGTATACTTTAGATTACCAAAATAAGTATATACTCTTTCATTTCAATCTATAAGACACCTTTCACATAAGTCTTTTGGTTTTGAAGTAAAAATAATGCATAATTCAACTTTACATGTTAAAATAATGAGTTAGATAAAATTTATTTATCACGGATCAAACTTCTCACTCCTTATTTAAAAATTAGTTTTTTGTTATTAAGGTCAAATGGTATTTAGGTCAACTTACAAATATGTTGTATTAATTTATCTCTCTAATTTGATTAAAAGTTGATTATCCGTATTAGAATTGGAAGAATTTTAAGGATATTTCTTGATACCTAACCCCAAATAATTTATATAGATAACATTTAAACCAATGTGACCATATATTTACATACACATTTTTCCAATAGGGTTTACTCTGATATCAGTTGTTAATGACTAAAACTGTAGAAGAATTTAACTAAATATAAAAAACAAAACTTTCAAAGATTTTAAGTATTTTTTTATACAAGAAAGAAAATTCATTATGATCGAAGTTCAATGACACTTACAAACCAAAAAAATACATCAAATTTAGAAATAGAAATAAATAAATACAATCTGTCCTTTGAATTAACCAAAGACCTATAATTTTGTTCCTTACTCAAAGACAATTAATGTCTAAGCATCTTTTACAGCGAAGACAACATAAAAAGTGTTGCAAATTAAATAGTATATTATGTCTCCTCTTAAAGTAGATATGAAATTCTTCCCTACTTGAAAAACCATCAGGATACGACCAATTACAAGGGGACTAACAAAATACACTCTAAAAAAATATCAAAACACTTATAAAAGGGACAAAAAAATACTCATAAAAGGGATAATAAAGTCATAAGATCTATCTTTGAGAGAAACATATCTAGACAACTAAGCTCAAGATCTATTAGATCTAAATAAATTATTGAAAAAACACAAAAAAAAAAAAAAAAATGAGTTGCTACCAGAGAAAGAGGATGATAGCCCTCATAGTCTAACACTTTCATAAAAAGAAGGTTCAAAACAAGAGAGATATAAAGAAAAATAGTGGCTAGGGATTTTTCCTCTTATAACATCTTTTTGAAGATTTTAAGTTGTTAGTTTAGCATAAGGGGGAAAAATTTTTTTCTCTAATTTATTCACTTTGAAATAAAGTGCACTGGATAGTTGAATGAAATAGGCATTTTGTACATTATCCCACATGAGAAATCAGAACAAATTAAAAACACTGACTTTTATGAGTTTTAATGACGAGGATTCATCTTATCTTGAATTAAACATCTTCCCATTTAACATAATTATATTGGAAGATTCAGTTTAATTTTCTTTTAAGAGTATAATATATTGGCTAAACAATTATTTCTATTTTTCATTCATGGTTATTTTGATTTGGGTATTTAATAGTAACAAATATTCCTTTGTTGATAACCAAGTAACCTATTATTAATGTTTAATTATAATGTTAAATCATGGCCATTCTCCAACAAAGTTAGGAAGTTCTTGGAACCTTCATCCTTGTGGAAATAAGTTTGCCCCAATGATTTAATATGTTAAGTTTTGATGATGACAAATACAAGACAAAAAGAATGATGCTTATGCTTGACAGGTGTGTTTTATAAATGACAAATGCATCACAAAAGAATATTGATCATGTTACATATATGTGCTTAAAAGGGATATATTGGATCATGCATGATTATGTACTTTATTTAGTTATACTTCACTTAATAGTCATGTAATGAGATATATGCAACATTTTTATATGCATGTTAGACTAATTAGAGTTATACATTTATGAATCATGCATATTAAGATATTAAGTTATGAATTTGGACTAACTATGTTTGTTTTAAGTGAGTAATACTTTGTAGGATAGTCCAAGTACCAAAAGTGAGCATTGTAATTAGAAAGCAAAAGATCACAACTATGCTCAACTCAAGAAGAATGAGAATGATAAAGATGTTCCAAGCAATTTACAAGATTTGAAGAGAAGAAATTTGTGGAAGCTTGGATTACATCAAGAAGCCTAAGGACTAGAATTGGTATATTTTCTTTTTAAGTTTTCTCCTATGTAAAGATAGAGGTTTTACAATAAAAGAGCTCAAATATGTTTTTAAGTCTTTAAAAATGGTTCTTACATATTTAAATGCCCAACAAACTATTTTTGGAAAGTTAATCTTGGTGGTACTTCACACATTTAAAAAATAGTCAAGTTTGTGTTTTGCAAAACTGACATTTAGTTACTATTTCGATCATAACTTTCAAACTACTTTGATATTTATTGTGAAACTTATTGCATATGAAAATAGACTCAAATATCTTTCCAATGAGTGGTCATTTGCTTTAAACGGATAAGAAATGAAGAAGCTATGACCATTTAAAGTCAGTTTTGAAAAAAATCAAGTTTGAGTTTTGAAAAGCTGACCTTTAGTCACTCTTTTGATCATAACTTTTAAAATACTTTGAGTTTTGTTGTGAAACTTCTTTCATTTGAAAATAGACTCAAAGATCTTTCCAATGACTGGTCATTTTCATTAATCAGATAAGAAATGAAGAAGTTATGACCTTTTAAATTCAGCTTTCAAAATCAGAAATGCTGTAATCGATTACACAAGTCCTGTAATCGATTACAACGTTGACAGAAGCCGTGTAATCGATTACCAGAAGTGTGTAATCGATTACCAAGTGCCCAGAAACGTTCCCAACGGCTATAAACGGCTAGTTTTCATAAAAAATCATTTCTAAACACTACCAATGGCTATTTTATCACTTGGGCTCTATATATAAGTGTTGTATGAAGCTTATACACCTCTTGAACCCTTGATTTGATCCTTGAATCACCAAAATCATATTTTGAGCTCTTTCTTGCAAAATTCTTCTATTCCTTTGTTCTTCAATTTGTATTATCCACTCTTGAGAGAGTTTTCTATCATCTATACTTTGTTCTTCAAGTTGTATATCTACTCTTGTGAGAGTTTTATTCTATCAACCTTGATTGCTTTGTAAGAGAGGGTGAGGTATCCCTCCAAATTGTAAAGGGTGAGGCATCCCTTTGTTTGAAGAGACTCAAGCTCAAGGGTGAGGCATCCCTTTGTTTGAAGAGACTCAAGCTCAAGGGTGAGGCATCCCAAGGAGTTGAGTGCTCAAGTTTGTAAAGGTCATCAAGCACTTCTGAAGCTTGAAGAATTAGAGGCTCTAGCACAAGGGTGAGGTATCCTAAAGTGTGAGAAGTGTTCTTGCTTGTACAAGCATTTTTCTAACACCCGTGAAGTCTAGAAGATAGTAAAGAAAATCTCAAGTTAAGCTTAGGGACTGGTTGTAGGCCACAAGTGGTTGGTGGTTGAACCAGGATAAATTCTTGAGTTTGATTCTCTCTTCCCTACACTCTTTAATTTCAATATTTAGTTTAGTAAATTTATCTATTGCATATCTTGTCATCTTGGTGATTTGATTCTATGAACTTGATATCTAGCTCATTTGCTTAATTCATCATATATCCCAAGTTGTATTTGAGTAATCTATAATAGTTATACCTTTGTTGTGTATGTTCCGCTGCATTTATTACTTGAGTGATTCAAAATGACTAATTTCTCAAAGGTGTTTTAAAATTTGTAATCACCCAATTCACCCCCCTCTTGGGTGATAGTTTCCATGACTAACAAGTGGTATCAGAGCTTCGTGCTCTGGTAAAAGCTTAACCGCTTGGAGTTAAAGATCTTTATTTGTTGGCAACCATTAAAAGCTTTTCAAAATGAATGGTTTTGAAATTGATAAACCACCATTCTTTGATGGTGTGCATTTTGCTTATTGGAAAGCTAGAATGGAATTGTATATGCAATCTATTGATATTGATTTGTGGGATGTTGTGCTTGATGGATTTTCTCCTAAACCAAAACAAAATTTGAATGCTTATGACAAGAAATGTTTTTCCTTGAACATTAGAGCAATGCAAATGTTGAGAAGTAGTTTGAATGATGATGCTTATGCTAGAATTAAGAGTTGCTCTAGTGCTAAAGATATATGGGATGCTCTTGATGCTATTTATCTTGCTAACAATGATTTCTTACATAAAGTTATATATAGAGAGCAAGAAGAGCAAAAACCTCTAGAGGAAGACAACTTTGAAAAATGTCCTCAAGAACATGTTCAAAGCAAGAAAATAAGCTCAATGCCTCTTGATGATGATGGTGCTCAATTTGAAGAAGAGGAAATGCAAAACAAAATTGAGAAAGATGTTCTTGAATCCTTGATGGACAACAATGATAAAGATGATGATTTTCTCAAAGAGCCAAGCATGCTACAAATTAAGACTACCTCCTATATGGCTATAAAGGACTTTGAGGTAAATGATGCTAGACTAGAATATAGTCCTTCTTATTATGAGCTACAATGTGCATATGATGAAATATATGATGGCTTGTTGATTTTAGAAAATAAAAACTTAACTTGTTTAGAAAACATTTCCTCCATTGAAAATGATATTGAGACTTTGAAAAATGAATATGTTTTTCTTGATGAGGAAATGTCTTTGAAATGTGAAACCTCAACTTCTTGTTAAAAGTGCATTGATTTAGAAAATCAAGTTGAGGACTTATATTTCAATTTGCCAAAGCTAATGATTCTAATTGTTCACATTCTATGTTTGCTAATAAAAATGAAATTGATGTTACTCCACATGGAATTTCAAGTAAGGCTTGTGGTAAAAATAGCATAGAATGTAATAATAACCAAAGGCTCAAGTTTTTCAAAAATGATGTTCAAAGGACCAAGCCATCATTGAATTCAATTGTTTGCAATTTTTGTGGTCATCTAGGACATATTTCTCATTTATGCAATTATAGAAGAAATATTTATATGAGAAATAGTGTGGTATGGGTTCCTAAATACCTTAAAGGCCCTAATACTAACATTCAAGGACCCAAGATGAAGTGGGTACCAAAATGTCCTCCTAGTATTTCAATTATGCAGAAAATTTCTCAAAAGGATGGACAAATTGGTCAAGTGAAGAAGGAATCATCAAGGGGAATGCTTCCAAAGCCCATTGGTAGAAGTTTTGGTCAAAAAAAGAAGATGACTTCAACCAAAGTTTCTCAAGTACAAAATATGGAACTTGCAAAGTTCAAAACACCAAAAGGGAAGCAATGAGTAAGGAAAAGAGTTTCCTTGATTACCAAGCCAAGGTATCAAAAGTTTTTATCTCTTATGAACATTCACTTAGAAAGACAATGAATATGAGGTATATTCCTCGTAGGCCTTAGGTAAAGGACAGAATCATGTGCACTTGGTAAAATTCAAATATTTTGTTTAGCACATGATTATGTTCATTCTTTATGTACCATAGCTCATTAATTTGTTATATATCTTGGTACATAAATTCTACAATGCCTAGATATGCTTGCTATGCTTTAAATTGTCTATATATCATGAAAGTAAGCATGCTATTAGTTATGTGCTTAATGGCAATTGGTTATTTAACTTATTGTGCTCAATTTACATACTATAGAAAAATTGATATTTATAAGAGCATAATGAATTAATAATCAATAACTAATCTCTATGGATCCAAAATTAATGGATACCAAAGAAAGTATTTTGAATGGTGTTGTAGTATGACTATTAGCTCAAGCATGCATTGAAGTGAACTACAATTACGCTACTTGAGGTTGAGAAAATTTGAAATGGTCCAAGTTCTCCAAGAGTGATGAAAACATAAAAAGAATGACATGGAGAACCACAACATTCTCAAAGAGCTTGAGGCATGGAAGTTGGAGTCACCTACAAAAATTAAAAGAAGTTAGCTTTGCAAGTGTCTTTATGTGCTTCAAATAATCATCAAATATTGAAATGTCAAGCATATCTGGATAAATGAGAAATGTTGAAGGAAGAGGAACATGAGAAGACTTTCTTCAAGTGAAATGGAATGAAATACTCAATGGAAGAAAGTATAAACTCAAAGGACAAATAAATGAAGAACATTCTAAAGAAGCATCACTCTCTCAATAAGTATCTCTATCCCTAAGCTATTGTGGTATTCTATATGTTATGGATTGTATGATACTTGCTGATAAATTGATCTTAAATGATTTGATGTTTTCCTTACATGAGAAGTATGTTTCGCATTGACAAAGTGCCTAATTAGATATTAACTTGCTAATTTTTGTCATTGTATATAGGGTGGATGATATTAGTACTATACATACTTTGATCCCTATAGCATATTTCCTCAATGTGAATGTTTGATATCAATGATTCTCTTGATTTATGGTTTCTTTGTAGTATAACACCTATGAGAATCATGCTCTTGTCTTGAAAAGAATATGTGGTTTCAATATAAAACCCTTCTACTCTTCTAAAATGCTTTTGAAAATATAATGTGGTCTTACAAAATTCTTTTTGAAAGGGGGAGAAGTTTTAAAATGGTTTTTGATTGATAAATTAAGAATATAATCTTTATGATAATGTGCTTACATGGTCTTGACATGCATATTTCCCTTTATCTATCTTGTGCTTCAATAAGGGGGAGCTTATCTTACATATCCTTCTTCTATATCCTTGTTGACTAAGAACATATGCATAACTATGTTAAACTATTATATTTGATATTTTGATAATATGCATATTTTGAGGGGGAGCCTAGTTCTTAAATTATTGTTTATATCTCTTGGCTTACATCCTTATTTGGGATGAAGTGTTTTATTGTTAATACTATCAACATGTCAACAAAGATCATCTCTTATTGTCTTTCCTCTATCAATGAAAGAAGATAAATATTCTTAAACTTTATATCTTTTGATTCTTTCATTGAGAAATGCTTGATATGTAACAAGTTGTATGATCTTTCATTTGAAAACCTCAATTCCATAATCTTACACGAATATTTTGTAACTCCTAACAAGTGATATCAAGTGGTACTTATTTATCATGTGGAATGCAAGACATTACATGCTAGACATAATTTCTTAAGCTCATTGCTATCATGTGCTAAATGTTGATGTACCAAAATATGACAAGCTATGCATGAATAATCTTTTATATCTTGAAAGCATGCTTGTTTCATCTCTCTGTTCTTGAATCATGTTTAGAATCAAATAAAGGGAGACAACTATATTTTGAATAACTTGAAGAAGTTTTTAGTTTTGATGATTCTACTCTTTTTGACAACACAAGTTTTATCTATAAAGGGAGTGAAAATATTATCTTTCCTTCCTAAGCCTTTTTGTTGATGTCAAATAGGGAGTGAAAATTGAAAAGAAAAATATATCCTTGTACTTATTGTTTGATATGCTTACATGAATATCTATTCATATATATTCCTTAACATATTTTTCTTTGGTGATTTGTCATCATCAAAAAGGGGGAGATTGTGGAAATAAGTTTGCCCCAATGATTTAATATGTTAAGTTTTGATGATGACAAATACAAGACAAAAAGAATGATGCTTATGCTTGACAGGTGTGTTTTATAAATGACAAATGCATCACAAAAGAATATTGATCATGTTACATATATGTGCTTAAAAGGGATATATTGGATCATGCATGATTATGTACTTTATTTAGTTATACTTCACTTAATAGTCATGCAATGAGATATATGCAACATTCTTATATGCATGTTAGACTAATTAGAGTTATACATTTATGAATCATGCATATTAAGATATTAAGTTATGAATTTAGACTAACTATGTTTGTTTTAAGTGAGTAATACTTTGTAGGATAGTCCAAGTACCAAAAGTGAGCATTGTAATTAGAAAGCAAAAGATCACAACTATGCTCAACTCAAGAAGAATGAGAATGATAAAGATATTCCAAGCAATTTACAAGATTTGAAGAGAAGAAATTTGTGGAAGCTTGGATTACATCAAGAAGCCTAAGGACTAGAATTGGTATATTTTCTTTTTAGGTTTTCTCCTATGTAAAGATAGAGGTTTTATAATAAAAGAGCTCAAATATGTTTTTAAGTCTTTAAAAATGGTTCTTACATATTTAAATGCCCAACAAACTATTTTTGGAAAGTTAATCTTGGTGGTACTTCACACATTTAAAAAATAGCCAAGTTTGTGTTTTGCAAAACTGACATTTAGTTACTATTTTGATCATAACTTTCAAACTACTTTGATATTTATTGTGAAACTTATTGCATATGAAAATAGACTCAAATATCTTTCCAATGAGTGGTCATTTGCTTTAAACGGATAAGAAATGAAGAAGCTATGACCATTTAAAGTCAGTTTTCAAAAACAATCAAGTTTGAGTTTTGAAAAGCTGACCTTTAGTCACTCTTTTGATCATAACTTTCAAAATACTTTGAGTTTTGTTGTGAAATTCTTTCATTTGAAAATAGACTCAAAGATCTTTCCAATGACTGGTCATTTTCATTAATCGGATAAGAAATGAAGAAGTTATGACCTTTTAAATTCAACTTTCAAAATCAAAAATGCTGTAATCGATTACACAAGTCCTGTAATCTATTACAACGTTGACAGAAGCCGTGTAATCGATTACTAGAAGTGTGTAATCGATTACTGATGCGTGCGGATGTAGTGATTAAAATTAAGATAAAAATCAGTTGTCAGGCCCACCAGAAAATAAAAACCTTACAACTAGTTGTAATTAGTAAGGGTCGATCCACAGAGAACCAATTCAATTAACACTATTAAACAATTCTCAATTTAGACTCTGATTAACAATAAACAGTAAAAGGGGGGTTTTGGAGTTTTGATGAACAATGAACAGCTTCAAAGATAACAATAAACAAACTGAAATCAATAATATAAGAAAATTGGTTAAGAGATTGAATCCACCACTAGATTTATATGATAATGTAAATCCACATATCCTTTTATTCCCAACATGCTCAATTATGTTTTTATGCAATTGTGAGATTAAATCTCTGTTTTCCTTACATGTTGGCCAATTTAGCAACCGCTCAAATCAACTCCTAATCACTGATTAGTCATAAAGCAACCGCTCTTACAACTATCCAACAATTGCATTAAGATTTAGAAAATCAATTACACTAAGGTCTAATCACACATCGGGATTAAATTACTTAGAACATATATTTCTCTAGATCTAATATCGCAAATCACAAGATAATAAACCCAGATCTACCACTTTTATAACGGGTCAAATAGCACAAAGATAATTATACCCACATGAACATCATACATCCCACTAGATCTACTACCGCAACCGCGCATAATAAACCTACATCTACTACTTTGAAAGTAGAACAAGTACAAAAACCTTCATACCAACAATAGATTCAGAAATATATGAATAAAAACATAACTGTGTTGAAATAATCAAATATGCAAAGTTTACAACATTAATATACTAGCGGTTTCATCACCCCCTTAACCAAGGGAGGTTTAGTTACACATAGCTAGAAAGAAATCACAAGAAAAACTCGAGAGAAAATGAAGGAGAGTTACATGTTGTTCATGATAAATGGTGCCTTTTATAGAAGTCTAAGGTAACAAAATGACAAAGGGAAGTGGGTGGATGAGTGGATGAGTGAGTGGAGTGTTTTAGTGGATGGATTAGTGGGTTGGTTTAGTGGATGAGTGAGTGGAATGGTTGAGTGGTTGAATTAGTGAAAAATGCCAAAGGACTTTTGGTGAGTGGGAAATTATGGACATGAATGGGTGAGTGGATGGATTAGTGGATGAGTGGATGGAGTGGTTAAGTGGTTGGATTAGTGTATGAGTGGATAAGTGGGTGAGTTAGTGGATGAGTGGGTGAGTGGATGAGTGGATTAGTGGATGGATGAGTGGATTAGTGGATGAATGAGTGGATGGTTGAGGACGAAAATTTCGTGTCTGACTTGGAAGCCAAAAACGACCCACTATACTTCAGAACCACGAAAAGTGTTCTTCATGAAAGTTGTAGATCCTTGTCTTGGCTATAAAATGGATAGCTGTTTCGTCCAATTTGGATTCCTTAAGCCCAAGATATGTCCCAAATACCGTAGGTTGCTCAAACCCAACTTCAGCACCTCTGTTCCGACTTGCAAGCTCAAAATGACCTACTAGACTTCTTTTTCTCAAAATGTGTTCTTCATGAAAGTTGTTTATTTGGATCTTGACTATCCACTGTCAAAATTTCAGCCCATCTCCATTATTACATCTTGAGATATGATTTTTTGAGTGCACACTGTTCGGATTCTACTGACAGAACCCGTATTCTGACTTCCATGTAAACTTAGGTCCCTTAGACATCTGAATCAGACTTCGAGCTCTGCATCAAAGTTGTAGAGCTTCCTCTTAGCTTTCCTACAAGATAAAATTCATGATTGTCAGATATCAGGAACTCAAGTTATGACCAAAATACAGAAACAGTGTAAAATCTCAATAATGCTGAAAATATTCAATTAGGACCAATTTGAGCTCAAACTCACAAAATCATGTCAAACTCAATCAATTAAGAATATGGAGAGTGTAAATGACTAAATATAAGGGTTTCTTAATGAATAAAATATGTGTTTATCAAATTTCCCCACACTTAGCTTTTTGCACTCCTGGGCAAAACTCAAGACCAAAACAAGGACATAAAAGATTAACAAAATTTTAAATTCCAACGACATTCAAGAGTCCAAAATTTTACAATCAAGAAGAACAACCAAAGGTTCAAGGGATCAAAACATTCATAAGTTAACAATTCTCCATATCTCAAACCAACAAGTAAGGTATCTTCAACATGAATCGAGAATGATAGATCTTCACAAGATTCCCTCTCAATCTCTCAAGTGTTTAAAAGGTAGGTATTTCACTCAATTCAACCCATAAAAATTACACTACCATAAGCTTGCTTATCTTCTACTTCTCTTCCTACTCAAAAAACACATGCATACACAAATCATGAGGACTTTATTCAAGGTTGTAGTGAGGTTAAGGTAACGAAAGAGGATAAAATGGATATGAGAGGATAAATACCAAAGAGAATAAAAGCAAATGAGAGTGAGTTCAAATAACAAGCATAAAAGTTCATCCCAACTCTAATGTATATCCCTTTACATATTCATTTCCCAATCCTTTTCTTTTTTTTTTTTTAGGCACTCTTTCCTTTTTCAACAACCATTTTGTATACACACCCCACACTTGTTCAAAAACTCATCCATTAACAAAGCTAATGTTCTTTTATTCCCTAAGGTAAAATAAGAACACGATTTTTCATTTAAGGTACATAATGAGTTAGAAACAAGGAATGGTCAAATAAGCTCAAAGGGGTTAAGCAAAGGAAAATATACAAGGTTGGCAGGAATCAGAGAATTTCCAAGAAGTCAAAAGAGTGCTTGATATCAAATTGAAAACAAGGTTGGCTATTTGGTTAAACTAGCTAATTAAGAAAAAGGGCCTCAATCATGTTCATGCATGCAAGTGAAATGTAGCCTCAACAAGAATCAAAGCAAGTTCTAGAGTGGTCATTAACATGAGTGAAAATCACACAAGAAAGAAGAGAATGGCATAAATGTTAAATCCATCCATTAGGCTCAAAATCTCACAAGGTATGCATCCATCAAACTCAATTCATCAATTCAATCATCCATCACCAAGCATATCAGTT
This sequence comes from Ormosia emarginata, assembly GCA_029884605.1. Taxonomy (NCBI): domain Eukaryota; kingdom Viridiplantae; phylum Streptophyta; class Magnoliopsida; order Fabales; family Fabaceae; genus Ormosia; species Ormosia emarginata. Next base: position 3,527,060 of record JAQQTP010000022.1, on the reverse strand, counting down.
CAAGAAGGGAGAAAAGTTATTCAATCATGCAATGAACCCTTTTTTTTTGTTTTGATTTTCTTTTTTTTTTTTTGAAATTTTTTTTTTTACAAAAAGAACATGCTGAAATCTCTCCCCCACGCTTAATATAACATTGCCTTCAATATGAAAGAGAGATATAGAAAAGAGCAACACAACCTGATAAGAAGTGAATCAACGCCAAGCAGAAAAGAAACACACTGTCAATACCTGCATCAGACCAAAAAGAAATCAAACAATAAAACTTTAGTACTAATTAGTTACTACCTAAAAACTCCTTACTCGCCACCAATTAAGATGCGTCTCAAGAGTAAAATTACTCCTTACTCTGCCATTACTAATTGATTTAATAAGTACATGACAATCATATCATACTTTCCAAACAACACAACTAATTTTTTTTTTTATATATATATATATATATATATATATATATATATTTTGGGTCAACTATCCTTCCCCCAACTAAATCACAACATTGTCCTCAATGTTAAAATATAGATGAGTAAAGGACGAAGATATTACCTGTTGGAGAAAGCTGATACAAATTTAAACAGAAACAAGGTACAATAAAATCAAACCCATTAAAGATGAAGTCGCAGATCTGACTTTTGTTTCTTGTTACTTCCTTCGCCGCTTCTTTGTTGACCAATCTATCCGAGCTAATCTTGGATCAGTACATACTCAAAAGCTTCTAATTTATCAATGAGCTTATCAATAGTGGAGGCAGAGATATAGAAGTTGTCTTGTTTGAAGGAGTGATAAATTTCTTTCCAAATGACTTTGTCAAGAAAAGATAACAAAAGGTCAAAGAAATTATTAACATTCAACAAACCAATGGGTCTATGGTGGATGTTTAGTTCGCCCAAGAGACAATTTGAAAAATTTCTTCTAAAGTACCAAAACCACACAGTAAGACAATAAATGCATTAGAATTGTCAACCATTGTTTTCATTCGTCCATGCATAGATGTTACCCGAATTTCTTCTCCAACTGTCTTTCCAAAGTGATGTTATTCTCACCAAAGGTTTAGGAATAACACCTAAAACCCGATTTTCCTATAGAAGTAGCAAGTGATACAGCCCCCATTAACCCACGACAACCTCCCCCCATATACAAGATGAATATTCCTCGCAGCAAGTGATCGACCAAGAGTGCTAGCTGCGTTTTTTTCAAACTCTAATCCCTTCCCATAACTCGACCCATAAAAACACAGGACATTTTTGAGGTTACGAATAGAAGGCCCCATTCTATACTCTTCCTCCCTTTGAGTGTTTCGAGTTGAAGGAAAATGGAGAAAATGGAGTGTTTAAGTAGGAAAAAGAATGGAAAGGGAATAATTGCACCTATGAGGGTAGGTTGGTCAACTTTGTCGAAAAGGTTGAAATTAAGAAACACAGAATCTTTTCTCCTTTTTTTTTTAATTTTTTATTTTTTTATTTTTTATTTTTTTTTTTTTTATTTTTTTTGTTTGACTTCAAGAAAACCATCAAGGTAAAGAAGTCTAGAAACCCCCGAAGGACCCTCGCTCAAAGGATCGTCTCGTACAAAAATCAAAATACAACGAAATGATACAAAGATAAAAGAAATAGAAAATGATAACATACTGTATGTACAGTGTCCATGGCGTATCTTTATACTTTGCATGCGTCATGAGTGCAGGAGACATCACGTCCTCTCTTTTTTTTTTTTTTTTGAAATTGTTAGAAAAACTTGATGAAAGATGAGTGTATACTTACTTAAGATTGGGATGGAGGTAGTCTGCGCTTTTTCGACTTTGTGCCAAAGCATTGTTGACCAATATTCGACCCATTCAAGACTAGCGCAACATAGGGCTCCCAAAAGGGACAAGTGGCCATAATACGCTGGTGGATGTGCACATGTGGAATACAATCTACCTTCTTTGTTTTTCAATTAAGAAGGCTGGATCAGGATGCATGCATTTCCCCATTCACGGTGTGTGTTACCAAAGCCAACCCTAAGACGTATACATAAATTTTTTTTGTTTTTTTTTTTTTTTTTTTTTTGTTTTTTTTTTTTTTTTTTAGAGATGACATGAAGAAGAAGAAGAAGATGATATGTACAGATTGTTTGTGGATGTGGCTCACATCCGCCTCTCAGGTTTAACGTTCGAACGGCTTAAACGTCTTCTATGAGTCGAGGATAAGCTTCCCATCCAATTTTCTTAAAAATTGACAAACAGGGTCTTTTAGAGTCGATTCCCAAGACTGTAGCGTTCTTCATCCTTGAAGAGATTCCACAATTTAAGAATTTCACGATGCACCAATCCACAAGAATGCGTCTCAAGAGTCGATAAGATATCATCTAATGACTCCTTACTCGATCCATTCTTAATGAAGAAAATTTTATCTTCTCTATTTGCGGAAACCATCCCCAAAGTATGACATCGCTTGTTACGCTTCCATCGTCCACATTTGTGACGGACTTGTAACCTTTTTGCTCTTCTCCTTTTAGAATATGAACTTCTTCCAAGACCGGGCATATATGAGTCAAATGAAATTGAGGACTCACCGCTAATCGAACCTTTGCTTCAATTATCCAAAGTACATCTTCGGCATACCTTTGTGCATTAACGGTCTCAATCTTTCACATCGAACTTTGTAGATTTTTCTCGAGCATTTTGAGGAAGAGAAGGAAAATGTTTTCTCGGTTTGAAAGAATGACATCCATTTTGAAGGAGAAGAAGGATTTAGTTATTTTGGGAAACCGAAAAATAAAACCGACTTGAGAGTCACGGAGTACCGTATCCGCCACTTAACCTAAGAACACAAAAAAAAAAAAAAAACTTAAGAACTTGGTTTTCCAGAATGGTTGAGTCTTTGTCCATTAACTTTAAGCGCATTACCATTCCTAGGATCCTCAATATCTACGGCCGTAGGATACACATGTTTGACGAAGAAAAGAACCGCGCCACCTAGATCTCAATTTTTCAAGGAGTAGGTGCAGATGATAATCTCAAAGCAGAACCTTTTTGACCAATTTCCGCAACTTTTGCAAAAGGTGTAACATATTACCTTGAATAAAGTAGGCCAATAAAATCCATACTTTTAAGATTTTCGCAGTTGTTGTCGTTGAAGAAAAGTGACCTTCACATGCTTCCGAGTGACAAAATTTAATGGCACTACCTACCTTATTGTCGGGCACACAGCTATTTTTTTTTTATTTTTTTTTTAGAGATTCAAATGCTTACAACCAACAAACAGAAAAAAACATAATCTAAGAAACTAATGAAAACACAAAATAAAAAGGGATAAAGAGAGCAAATCTGGTTGGGTTGCCTCCCAATGAGCGCTTAGTTTATTGTCCTCACCCGACATGATGATACTTTCAATGCTCCTCATATTGTGGAAGGATGAGGGTCATCACTTCCATCTCTCGCACCGTCGGGAAGTTCATGATATGGTTTGAGACGATGACCATTGACCTTAAATGCTTTGCCGAAATTTCACTCCCGATCTCAACCGCACCAAAAGGAAAAACATTAGTTACCACAAACGGCCCAATCCACTTAGAACGCAGCTTTACCCGGAAATAATTTGAGTCTTGATTGGAATAGCGGACTTTTTGTCCTCTATGAAATTTCTTTCTCGGAAATCAATTGGTCGTGGAATGCCTTAGCTTTAGTCTTATAAATCGGGGCATTCTCAAAGGCCTCATTTCTTAGTTCTTCCAATTCCTGTAATGGAACTTCCTTTGCTTTCCAAAGACCTTCCAATTCCATATTAACTTTTAATGGCCCAATAAGATCAATGTTGCAACTCAACGGGCAAATGATAGGGCTTTCCATACACCAACCGAAATGGTGACATGCCGATGGGAGTCTTATAGGCAGTCCTATAAGCCCATAAAGCATCTTCAAGTCGAGTGCTCCAATCCTTTCTTGAGGGATTCACTGTCTTTTCAAGGATTGACTTAATCTCCCGGTTGGACACTTCGGTTGCCCATTTGTCTCGTGGATGGTAAGGAGTGAAAATTCTGTGCATTACTCCATATCTCTTCAATAGAGCATCAAAGGTTTTGTTGCGAAATGGGTCCCTTGGTCACCGATGATAGCCCTTGGGGTCCCGAACCTAGAGAAAATATGTGACTTAACAAAATCTACAACGCTTTAGAATCATCGGATCGAGTGGCTTTTGCTTCCACCCATTTAGACACATAATCAACGATAAAAGAATGTATGTGAAACTAAATGAAGGAGGGAATGGTCCCATGAAATCAATACCCCACACATCAAAGAGTTCCACAAAAATGATCGGAGTCGAGGCATTTGATTACGAGGACCAATATTACCTGTTCTCTCGACAATTGATCACAAGACTTACGAAGTTGTAAGCGTCTTTGAAAATTGAAGGCCAATAGAAACCACTTGTCAAGAACTTTATTGGTCTTGTCCTTTTATCGCAAAGTGTCCTCCACATGCATAGGTGTGGCAAAAGAAGAGGATGGAGTGTTTCTCGAATCGGAATGCACCTCCTAATGACTTGATCTGCACAATGCTTCCATAAGTACGGGTCATCCCGTATATAGTATTTACAAATACTCCTTAATTTATCTCTTTGGGCCTTGTTCAAACCCTCCTAAAGTCCTTAGTAACTAGGTAGTTAACAATGTCGAAGATACCAAGGGATTATGGTGTTGACAACCATCAAATATTCATCCGGAAAAGTCTCTATGATAGGCATTTCTTCCTCTTCGCTTACCAATCTACTCAAGTGATCGGCCACCAAGTTTTGCTCCCTTTCTTGTCTTTAATCTCCAAGTCAAATTCACGGAGCAATAAAATCCATCGAGCAATCTAGGCTTTGCTTCTTTCTTTGTTAGAAGATACTTCAAGGCTGCATGATCTGAAAACACAATCACTTTAGAACCAATTAGATATGATCTAAATTTTTCTAAAGCAAATACAACATGTCTAGAAGTTCCTTTTCTCGTGGTTGAGTAATTAAGTTGAGCATCATTTAGAGTCCTTGATGCATAGTAAATGGCATAAGGAACTCTATCAACTCGTTGTCCCAAGACAGCTCCTCTTGCAAAGTCACCGGCATCACAAATTAGTTCAAAAGGTAACTCCCGGTTGGGTGGCCTGATGATAGGTGCAACAGATTAACAACTTCTTGAGTTTATTGAAAGCTTCCATACATTTCTCATCAAAGTTAAAATTAACATCTTTTTGAAGAAGTCTCAAAGGGGCAATGAGACTTTAGAAAAGTCTTTAATGAATCTCCCAGTAGAAACCTGCAGGACCAATAAAAGAACGAATCTCCCGCACACTAGTGGGTGGTGGCAAAGAATGCATGAGTTCTACCTTAGCTTTATCTACTTCAATTCCCTAGCGAAATTACATGACCTAACACAATACCTTCATTCACCATGAAATGACATTTTTTCCAATTCAAGTACCAGGTTAGTGTCAATGCATCTTTTAAGCACCAAAGTTAAATGTTCCAAACAATTTTCAAAATCATTTCCAAAGACACTAAAGTCATCCATAAAAACCTCAATGATGTTTTCAATGTAATCGAAAAATATACTCATCATGCATCTTTGGAAAGTTCCCGGTGCATTGCGAGTCCAAAAGGCATTCGCCTATATGCAAAGGTACCAAATGGACAAGTGAATGTAGTCTTGTCTTGGTCTTCTGGAGCTATGGCAATCTGATTGTAACCGAAAAACCATCCGAAAACAATAATAAGAATGACCACTAATCTTTCTAACATTTGATCAATGAAAGGTAAAGGAAAGTGGTCTTTTCTCGTGGCGGCATTCAACTTCCCGTAATCAATACAAACACGCCACCACTGTCTCGTAACCTAGTGGGAATAAGCTCATTTTCAGCATTTCTTACCACGGTAATTCCGCATTTCTTTGGTACTACCGGACCGGGCTTACCCACTTGTCTGTCGAAATGGGGTAGATCACCCCACACTTAGGAGCTTCAGTATCTCCTTTTTCACAACCTCCATCATGGGAGGATTCAATCTCCGCTGAGGGTCTCTCACAGGTTTAGTATCCTCCTCCATTAATATCATGTGCATACAAACGGAGGGACTAATACCCTTGATATCAGCTATTGACTAACCAATGGTGTCTTATGTTCTGCAAAACAGCTACCAGTTTCTCTTCTTGCTCTTGGGTGAGTGACTTTGTAATTATTACTTTGGAAGGGTGTCCTTCTCCCCAAGAAGATGTATTTAAGATGATCGGTAGTGCTTTCGGTTCCCAATTCAGTGCCTGCACAACAAAGGTTGTGGTATATCAAGATAAGTGAGGTAAATTAACAAAAGTTACCTCATGCTCTTTCCTGGAGTGGAAGAGAGCTCTTGTAAGGCAAAGAACAATTTCATCATTGTCTTCACTCCATGGCTCTTCTTCACTCTTCTTCTTTTCCTTCCTTCAAGTACATCTAAGCTATGAGTTAGAATTGTATCAAGAGCATCAAAATGGTCGATATCAAAAGTATGAGAAATTAAAGAATCAAAAGGATCAAAAGAATCAATTAAACAAGCAGAGTTCACATCACTTGGGTATCTCATAGCTTCAAAAATATTGAATCTAATTAATTCCCCATCAAATTCCATTGTTAGAATTCCTAAGTGCACATCAATTTTTGTCCGTGCAGTCTTCAAAAATGGTCTTCCTAGCAAGATAGGAGCAGATTTGGGAGACTCATCCTCTTCCATGTCCAAAACATAGAAGTCTCATTTAAACACTAATTCATTCACTTGTACTCAAAACATCTTCAACCACACCCTTAGGGTATGCATTAGATCTATCAGCCAATTGAATAACAACACCAGTAGGTTCCAAAAGACCCAAGTATAAAGATGCATAAATAGAATATGGCATGACATTTATAGATGCACCTAAATCAAGCATTGCCCTTTCAAACCTTGTGTTACCTATAGTGCATGGAATGGTGAATGTGCCAGGGTCCTTACATTTGATTGGGAGTTTCTTTTTAATTACAGCTGAAACATTTTCTCCCACTTGGACCTTTTCATTTCCTTTTAACTTCCTCTTGTTAGTGCATAATTCTTTCAGAAATTTTGCATATCTAGGTACCTGCTTAATGGCATCTAACAAAGGGATATTAACCTCTACCTTCCTAAAAGTCTCAAGTATTTCTTTTTCTCGCTTCTTCTTTCTTGGTTTTAACCAACCTACTAGGAAAAGGAGCTTTAGTGACATATTTAGGAAGGGGTTCGAAATACTTACCTTAGGGGGTTTTGGAAGTTTGCCCCTTATCATTTGCTTCTTTGGGTGGTTCATCCTTCTCTTGAATGATTGGTGGAAGAGAGGTAGGCTCATCCATCGTCTTTCCGCTTCTCAATGTGACAAAGACTAGCATTTTCCTCTGATTCACTTAATTTGTGAGGGTAGTTTCCTGAAGCTTGGCTTTGAAACTTGTTGAATTCTCGTGGACAACTGTCCTATCCGATTCTAAGTTATTGATTGCAGATCCTTGTTTCTTGTTTGAAACTTTGTATAGTTGCATTTGTTTCTTGTTGGAACCGCAAATTATTAGTGGCCATTTGTTTTACTAGCTCCTCTAATGAAGGCTCGGGATTGCTTAGGAGCTTGAACTTGCTGTTGTCTCTGAGGGAAAGGTACTTGCCTTTGTTGGAATCTGGAGGTCCATAAGTGGAGGTTGATTTTGAGGTTGCTTTGCATAGCTGAAATTTGGATGATCCCTCCAACCCGGATTATATGTGTTTGAGTAGGGGTTGTAATTTTTTGAAAGTCCAAATATCCCCTACTACTCTTACCTCCTCATTTGTGTCTTCTTGGAGAGTGGGACACATATCGGTGGGATGTCCAGGATGAACAACAGATCCCACAAGCATGAACCGGTGCTTTACCCGAATCCATTAACCGCATTTGAACCATAGCAAATCAATTGAGTCATTTCTTCTTTGTATCGGTTGTCTCTACTTCTTTCATTGCTTCTTACTCCGGTGTCATTTCTAGAGTAGAATTGTTGAGTATTGGCGGACCATTCTTGAGATCAAGTTTCTAGCTTCTTGAGGAGTTTTATCAATCAATGCTCCTCCGCTTGCAAAGATCAATCATGTTGCGATCCATCACTTGTAAGCCTTCATAGAAATCTTGAATTAAAAGTCAATGCTCACTTATTTGATGATGAGGGCAGCTGAAATATAGCTTCTTAAATCTCTCCCGGTAGTCATGGAGTGATTCCCCATGCCTTTGTTGAATACCACGATTTCTTTTCGATTGTTGCGAAATTTTTGAGGCGGGGAAGTATCTGTCTAGGAAAGTTCGGGCCATGTCCCGCCATGATTGGATGGATCCGGTGGCAAGTAGTAAAGCCACTCCTTAGCCGAGTCTTTCAATGAGAATGGAAAAGCTCTCAACTTGACTTGCTCTACATGAATTCTGCGGGTTTCATGCTAGAACATACCACATGGATTTCCTTCAAGTGCTTGGTTGGGGTCCTCTCCGGGTAATCCATTGAAAGATGGCAAGAGATAGATTAAACCGGATTTCAATTCAAATGCCTCTTCATTTTCAAGAATGTCTATGCAAAGAGGCTGTTGATCTAGATCTGGAGCACCCAATGCCCTTAAAGTGTTTTACGCCATTGTCACTTCTTCAGATATTTCGGATGGCTCAAATGTCTCTCGAACTTGATAGATCAATGTAACGGGCGACTTCAATGTCGGCAGTGTGAGTTGGAAGTTAGCCGATGGAAGGAAAATTGAGGATGTGTGAGTTGATCAATATAGTTCCTCAAATTTAGCAATCCTTCGTCTACTCCTTCAAAGGACATCAACACCTACAAAACACTCGAAAAGAAAGATTAAAAATAAAATAAAATAAAATAAAATAAAAACAGAATAAAAATAGGAAATAAATTAATAGTGTAATTGAAAAAATTGGTTCCCAATTTGAACATTTGCAAAATTCGATGCGTGCGGATGTAGTGATTAAAATTAAGATAAAAATCATTTGTCGCCCACCTGAGAAAATAAAAACCTTACAACTAGTTGTAGTTAGTAAGTGTCGATCCACAGAGAACCAATTCAATTAACACTATTAAACAATTCCCAATTAAGACTCGATTAACAATAAACAAGTAAAAGGGGGTTTTGGAGTTTTGATGAACAATGAAATGTTTCAAAGATAACAATAAACAAACTGAAATCAACAATATAAGAAAATTGGTTAAGAGATTAAATCCACCACTAGATTTATATGATAATGTAAATCCACATATCCTTTTATTCCAACATGCTCAATTATGTTTTTATGCAATTGTGAGATTAAATCTCTGTTTTCCTTACGTGTTGGCCAATTTAGCAACCGCTCAAATCAACTCCTAATCACTGATTAGTCATAAAGCAACCGCTCTTTACAACTATCCAACAATTGCATTAAGATTTAGAAAATCAATTACACTAAGGTCTAATCACACACCGAGATTAAATTACTTAGAACATATATTTCTCTAGATCTAATACCGCAACCGCGCATAATAAACCCAGATCTACCACTTTTATAACTGGCAAATAGCACAAAGATAATTATACCCACATGAACATCATACATCCCACTAGATCTACTACCGCAACCGCGCATAATAAACCTACATCTACTACTTTAAAAGTAGGAACAAGTACAAAAACCTTCATACCAACAATAGAGTCAGAAATATATGAATAAAAACATAATTGTGTTGAAATAATCAAATATGCAAAGTTTACAACATTAATACTAGCGGTTTCATCACCCCCTTAACCAAGGGAGGTTTAGTTACACATAGCTAGAAAGAAATCACAAGAAAAACTGAGAGAAAATGAAGGAGAGTTACATGTTGTTCATGATAAATGGTGCCTTTTATAGAAGTCTAAGGTAACAAAATGACAAAGGGAAGTGGGTGGATGAGTGGATGAGTGAGTGGAGTGTTTTAGTGGATGGATTAGTGGGTTGGTTTAGTGGATTGGTTTAGTGGATGAGTGAGTGGAATGGTTGAGTGGTTGAATTAGTGAAAAATGCCAAAGGACTTTTGGTGAGTGGGAAATTATAGACATGAATGGGTGAGTGGATGGATTAGTGGATGAGTGGGTGGAGTGGTTAAGTGGTTGGATTAGTGTATGAGTGGATGAGTGGGTGAGTTAGTGAATGAGTGGATTAGTGGATGGATGAGTGGATTAGTGGATGAATGAGTGGATGGTTGAGGACGAAAATTTCGTGTCTGACTTGGAAGCCAAAAAAGACCCACTATACTTCAGAACCACGAAAAGTGTTCTTCATGAAAGTTGTAGATCCTTGTCTTGGCTATAAAATGGATAGCTGTTTCGTCCAATTTGGCTTCCTTAAACCCAAGATATGTCCCAAATACCGTAGGTTGCTCAAACCCAACTTCAGCACCTCTGTTCCGACTTGCAAGCTCAAAATGACCTACTAGACTTCTTTTTCTCAAAATGTGTTCTTCATGAAAGTTGTTTATTTGGATCTTGAATATCCACTATCAAAATTTCAGCCCATCTCCATTATTACATTTTGAGATATGATTTTTTGAGTGCACACTGTTCGGATTCTACTGACAGAACCCGTATTCTGACTTCCATGTAAACTTAGGTCTCTTATACATCTGAATCAGACTTCGAGCTCTTCATCAAAGTTGTAGAGCTTCCTCTTAGCTTTCCTACAAGATAAAATTCATGATTGTCAGATATCAGGAACTCAAGTTATGACCAAAATACAGAAACAGTGTGTGGATTTCAATTGTGAGTTAAAATCTCAATAATGCTGAAAATATTCAATTAGGACCAATTTGAGCTCAAACTCACAAAATCATGTCAAACTCAATCAATTAAGAATATGGAAAGTGTAAATGACTAAATATAAGGGTTTCTTAATGAATAAAATATGTGTTTATCAATTACCAAGTGCCCAGAAACGTTCCCAACGGCTATAAATGGCTAGTTTTCATAAAAAATCATTTCTAAACACTACCAACGGCTATTTTATCACTTAGGCTCTATATATAAGTGTTGTATGAAGCTTATACACCTCTTGAACCCTTGATTTGATCTTTGAATCACCAAAATCATATTTTGAGCTCTTTCTTGCAAAATTCTTCTATTCCTTTGTTCTTCAATTTGTGTTATCCACTCTTGAGAGAGTTTTCTATCATCTATACTTTGTTCTTCAAGTTGTATATCTACTCTTGTGAGAGTTTCATTCTATCAACCTTGATTGCTTTGTAAGAGAGGGTGAGGTATCCCTCCAAATTGTAAAGGGTGAGGCATCCCTTTGTTTGAAGAGACTCAAGCTCAAGGGTGAGGCATCCCAAGGAGTTGAGTGCTCAAGTTTGTAAAGGTCATCAAGCACTTGTGAAGCTTGAAGAATTAGAGGCTCTAGCACAAGGGTGAGGTATCCCAAAGTGTGAGGAGTGCTCTTGTTTGTACAAAGGTTTTCCTAGCACCCGTGAAGTCTAGGAGATAGTAAAGAAAATCTCATGTTACGCTTAGGGATTGGATGTAGGCCACAAGTGGTTGGTGGCCGAACCAGGATAAATTCTTGAGTTTGATTCTCTCTTCCCTACACTCTTTAATTTCAATATTTAGTGTAGTAAATTTATCTATTGCATATCTTGTCATCTTGGTGATTTGATTCTATGAACTTGATATCTAGCTCATTTGCTTAATTCATCATATATCCCAAGTTGTATTTGAGTAATCTATAATAGTTATACCTTTGTTGTGTATGTTCCGCTGCATTTATTACTTGAGTGATTCAAAATGACTAATTTCTCAAAGGTGTTTTAAAATTTGTAATCACCCAATTCACCCCCCCTCTTGGGTGATGGTTTCCATGACTAACAAGTGGTATCAGAGCTTCGTGCTCTGGTAAAAGCTTAACCGCTTGGAGTTAAAGATCTTTATTTGTTGGCAACCATTAATAGCTTTTCAAAATGAATGGTTTTGAAATTGATAAACCACCATTCTTTGATGGTGTGCATTTTGCTTATTGGAAAGCTAGAATGGAATTGTATATGCAATCTATTGATATTGATTTGTGGGATGTTGTGCTTGATGGATTTTCTCCTAAACCAAAACAAAATTTAAATGCTTATGACAAGAAATGTTTTTCCTTGAACATTAGAGCAATGCAAATGTTGAGAAGTAGTTTGAATGATGATGCTTATGCTAGAATTAAGAGTTGCTCTAGTGCTAAAGATATATGGGATGCTCTTGATGCTATTTATCTTGCTAACAATGATTTCTTACATAAAGTTATATAGAGAGAGCAAGAAGAGCAAAAACCTCTAGAGGAAGACAACTTTGAAAAATGTCCTCAAGAACATGTTCAAAGCAAGAAAATAAGCTCAATGCCTCTTGATGATGATGGTGCTCAATTTGAAGAAGAGGAAATGCAAAACAAAATTGAGAAAGATGTTCTTGAATCCTTGATGGACAACAATGATAAAGATGATGATTTCCTCAAAGAGCCAAGCATGCTACAAATTAAGACTACCTCCTATATGGCTATAAAGGACTTTGAGGTAAATGATGCTAGACTAGAATATAGTCCTTCTTATTATGAGCTACAATGTGCATATGATGAAATATATGATGGCTTGTTGATTTTAGAAAATAAAAACTTAACTTGTTTAGAAAACATTTCCTCCATTGAAAATGATATTGAGACTTTGAAAAATGAATATGTTTTTCTTGATGAGGAAATGTCTTTGAAATGTGAAACCTCAACTTCTTGTTAAAAGTGCATTGATTTAGAAAATCAAGTTGAGGACTTATATTTCGAATTTGCCAAAGCTAATGATTCTAATTGTTCACATTCTATGTTTGCTAATAAAAATGAAATTGATGTTACTCCACATGGAATTTCAAGTAAGGCTTGTGGTAAAAATAGCATAGAATGTAATAATAACCAAAGGCTCAAGTTTTTCAAAAATGATGTTCAAAGGACCAAGCCATCATTGAATTCAATTGTTTGCAATTTTTGTGGTCATCTAGGACATATTTCTCATTTATGCAATTATAGAAGAAATCCTTATATGAGAAATAACTTAGTTTGGGTTCCTAAAGACCTTAAAGGCCCTAATACTAACATTCAAGGACCCAAGATGAAGTAGGTACCAAATGTCCTCCTAGTATTTCAATTATGCAGAAAATTTCCCAAAAGGATGGACAAATTGGTCAAGTGAAGAATGAATCATCAAGGGGAATGCTTCCAAAGCCCATTGGTAGAAGTTTTGGTCAAAGAAGAAGATGACTTCAACCAAAGTTTCTCAAGTACAAAATATGGAACTTGCAAAGTTCAAAACACCAAAAGGGAAGCAATGAGTAAGGAAAAGAGTTTCCTTGATTACCAAGCCAAGGTATCAAAAGTTTTTATCTCTTATGAACATTCACTTAGAAAGACAATGAATATGAGGTATATTCCTCGTAGGCCTTAGGTAAAGGACAGAATCATGTGCACTTGGTAAAATTCAAATATTTTGTTTAGCACATGATTATGTTCATTCTTTATGTACCATAGCTCATTAATTTGTTATATATCTTGGTACATAAATTCTACAATGCCTAGATATGCTTGCTATGCTTTAAATTGTCTATATATCATGAAAGTAAGCATGCTATTAGTTATGTGCTTAATGGCAATTGGTTATTTAACTTATTGTGCTCAATTTACATACTATAGAAAAATTGATATTTATAAGAGCATAATGAATTAATAATCAATAACTAATCTCTATGGATCCAAGATTAATAGATACCAAAGAAAGTATTTTGAATGGTGTTGTAGTATGACTATTAGCTCAAGCATGCATTGAAGTGAACTACAATTACGCTACTTGAGGTTGAGAAAATTTGAAATGGTCCAAGTTCTCCAAGAGTGATGAAAACATAAAAAGAATGACATGGAGAACCACAACATTCTCAAAGAGCTTGAGGCATGGAAGTTGGAGTCACCTACAAAAATTAAAAGAAGTTAGCTTTGCAAGTGTCTTTATGTGCTTCAAATAATCATCAAATATTGAAATGTCAAGCATATCTGGATAAATGAGAAATGTTGAAGGAAGAGGAACATGAGAAGACTTTCTTCAAGTGAAATGGAATGAAATACTCAATGGAAGAAAGTATAAACTCAAAGGACAAATAAATGAAGAACATTCTAAAGAAGCATCACTCTCTCAATAAGTATCTCTATCCCTAAGCTATTGTGGTATTCTATATGTTATGGATTGTATGATACTTGCTGATAAATTGATCTTAAATGATTTGATGTTTTCCTTACATGAGAAGTATGTTTCGCATTGACAAAGTGCCTAATTAGATATTAACTTGCTAATTTTTGTCATTGTATATAGGGTGGATGATATTAGTACTATACATACTTTGATCCCTATAGCATATTTCCTCAATGTGAATGTTTGATATCAATGATTCTCTTGATTTATGGTTTCTTTGTAGTACAACACCTATGAGAATCATGCTCTTGTCTTGAAAAGAATATGTGGTTTCAATATAAAACCCTTCTACTCTTCTAAAATGCTTTTGAAAATATAATGTGGTCTTACAAAATTCTTTTTGAAAGGGGGAGAAGTTTTAAAATGGTTTTTGATTGATAAATTAAGAATATAATCTTTATGATAATGTGCTTACATGGTCTTGACATGCATATTTCCCTTTATCTATCTTGTGCTTCAATAAGGGGGAGCTTATCTTACATATCCTTCTTCTATATCCTTGTTGACTAAGAACATATGCATAACTATGTTAAACTATTATATTTGATATTTTGATAATATGCATATTTTGAGGGGGAGCCTAGTTCTTAAATTATTGTTTATATCTCTTGGCTTACATCCTTATTTGGGATGAAGTGTTTTATTGTTAATACTATCAACATGTCAACAAAGATCATCTCTTATTGTCTTTCCCTCTATCAATGAAAGAAGATAAATATTCTTAAACTTTATATCTTTTGATTCTTTCATTGAGAAATGCTTGATATGTAACAAGTTGTATGATCTTTCATTTGAAAACCTCAATTCCATAATCTTACACGAATATTTTGTAACTCCTAACAAGTGATATCAAGTGGTACTTATTTATCATGTGGAATGCAAGACATTACATGCTAGACATAATTTCTTAAGCTCATTGCTATCATGTGCTAAATGTTGATGTACCAAAATATGACAAGCTATGCATGAATAATCTTTTATATCTTGAAAGCATGCTTGTTTCATCTCTCTGTTCTTGAATCATGTTTAGAATCAAATAAAGGGAGACAACTATATTTTGAATAACTTGAAGAAGTTTTTAGTTTTGATGATTCTACTCTTTTTGACAACACAAGTTTTATCTATAAAGGGAGTGAAAATATTATCTTTCCTTCCTAAGCCTTTTTGTTGATGTCAAATAGGGGGAGTGAAAATTGAAAAGAAAAATATATCCTTGTACTTATTGTTTGATATGCTTACATGAATATCTATTCATATATATTCCTTAACATATTTTTCTTTGGTGATTTGTCATCATCAAAAAGGGGGAGATTGTGGAAATAAGTTTGCCCCAATGATTTAATATGTTAAGTTTTGATGATGACAAATACAAGACAAAAAGAATGATGCTTATGCTTGACAGGTGTGTTTTATAAATGACAAATGCATCACAAAAGAATATTGATCATGTTACATATATGTGCTTAAAAGGGATATATTGGATCATGCATGATTATGTACTTTATTTAGTTATACTTCACTTAATAGTCATGCAATGAGATATATGCAACATTCTTATATGCATGTTAGACTAATTAGAGTTATACATTTATGAATCATGCATATTAAGATATTAAGTTATGAATTTAGACTAACTATGTTTGTTTTAAGTGAGTAATACTTTGTAGGATAGTCCAAGTACCAAAAGTGAGCATTGTAATTAGAAAGCAAAAGATCACAACTATGCTCAACTCAAGAAGAATGAGAATGATAAAGATATTCCAAGCAATTTACAAGATTTGAAGAGAAGAAATTTGTGGAAGCTTGGATTACATCAAGAAGCCTAAGGACTAGAATTGGTATATTTTCTTTTTAGGTTTTCTCCTATGTAAAGATAGAGGTTTTATAATAAAAGAGCTCAAATATGTTTTTAAGTCTTTAAAAATGGTTCTTACATATTTAAATGCCCAACAAACTATTTTTGGAAAGTTAATCTTGGTGGTACTTCACACATTTAAAAAATAGCCAAGTTTGTGTTTTGCAAAACTGACATTTAGTTACTATTTTGATCATAACTTTCAAACTACTTTGATATTTATTGTGAAACTTATTGCATATGAAAATAGACTCAAATATCTTTCCAATGAGTGGTCATTTGCTTTAAACGGATAAGAAATGAAGAAGCTATGACCATTTAAAGTCAGTTTTCAAAAACAATCAAGTTTGAGTTTTGAAAAGCTGACCTTTAGTCACTCTTTTGATCATAACTTTCAAAATACTTTGAGTTTTGTTGTGAAATTCTTTCATTTGAAAATAGACTCAAAGATCTTTCCAATGACTGGTCATTTTCATTAATCGGATAAGAAATGAAGAAGTTATGACCTTTTAAATTCAACTTTCAAAATCAAAAATGCTGTAATCGATTACACAAGTCCTGTAATCTATTACAACGTTGACAGAAGCCGTGTAATCGATTACTAGAAGTGTGTAATTGATTACCAAGTGCCCAGAAACGTTCCCAATGGCTAGTTTTCATAAAAAATCATTTCTAAACACTACCAACGACTATTTTATCACTTTGGCTCTATATATAAGTGTTGTATGAAGCTTATACACCTCTTGAACCCTTGATTTGATCCTTGAATCACCAAAATCATATTTTGAGCTCTTTCTTGCAAAATTCTTCTATTCCTTTGTTCTTCAATTTGTATTATCCACTCTTGAGAGAGTTTTCTATCATCTATACTTTGTTCTTCAAGTTGTATATCTACTCTTGTGAGAGTTTCATTCTATCAACCTTGATTGCTTTGTAAGAGAGGGTGAGGTATCCCTCCAAATTGTAAAGGGTGAGGCATCCCTTTGTTTGAAGAGACTCAAGCTCAAGGGTGAGGCATCCCAAGGAGTTGAGTGTTCAAGTTTGTAAAGGTCATCAAGCACTTGTGAAGCTTGAAGAATTAGAGGCTCTAGCACAAGGGTGAGGTATCCCAAAGTGTGAGGAGTGCTCTTGTTTGTACAAAAGTTTTCCTAGCACCCGTGAAGTCTAGGAGATAGTAAAGAAAATCTCAAGTTAAGCTTGGGGACTGGATGTAGGCCACAAGTGGTTGGTGGCTGAACCAGGATAAATTCTTGAGTTTGATTCTCTCTTCCCTACACTCTTTAATTTCAATATTTAGTGTAGTAAATTTATCTATTGCATATCTTGTCATCTTGGTGATTTGATTCTATGAACTTGATATCTAGCTCATTTGCTTAATTCATCATATATCCCAAGTTGTATTTAAGTAATCTATAATAGTTATACCTTTGTTGTGTATGTTCCGCTGCATTTATTACTTGAGTGATTCAAAATGACTAATTTCTCAAAGGTGTTTTAAAATTTGTAATCACCCAATTCACCCCCTCTTGGGTAATGGTTGCCATGACTAACAATCCTGATTAATTTAACAAAATAAACTGATACGGATCCACCATCAGCTGCTATTGGGCCAGCAATTGAAGGCAACAGGCCCAAACAAATTCTGAAGGTTCCAGGCTGTTACAAAGACTTCATATAACCCAAAAGCCAAATTCAATATCTGCAAAGCAATTGGAATAAAATAGCAGTAGTTAATAGTAATG
This sequence comes from Ormosia emarginata, assembly GCA_029884605.1. NCBI lineage: Eukaryota > Viridiplantae > Streptophyta > Magnoliopsida > Fabales > Fabaceae > Ormosia > Ormosia emarginata. The sequence goes on along the minus strand of JAQQTP010000022.1, from coordinate 3,509,185 downwards.
TTATTTACATTTTTAAAGTTGTAAAAGGGGATGGGGACAGGTGTCTTCAGATCCTAAATAAAGGGATAGTTTGTTAGTTTATTAGTTTGTTATTGTATGCTGAAGGGTTTTAATACCCAAGAACGGAGAATGGAAGGACAGAAAAATTTTTCCCAAGAATTCTCTTCTCTTGTCTTAAGGCTTTCCCATTTTCAGTGGGAATTCAATATCTAAACCATTACCTATTATTGGTGCTTTCATTCTTGATCATCATGCCCCACTCACAAATAGAAAAGTCTGAAATCCAACAAATTCAGGACTCTATCCTTGCATTAACCACTGCATTCACTGGATTCAGGGCAGCCCAAGACCATAGACATGAATCCTACCTCAACACCTTCCAAATTCTGCAAACCCAACTCTAGGATCAGCAACAACGGCTACCCTCATCTATGCTATCTCCCACTGAACACTTACTTAAACCACCTAAACTGGTCTTGCAGTCCTTTGATGGCTCCAATCCACTCGAATGGATTTTCCAGGCAGAGCAGTTCTTTGACCATTATTCCATTACTCTGCCGCAACGGTTGTCTCACGTAGCTGGGTACATGACAGGGGATGCCCTTGGATGGTACAAATGGATGTACAACAACAATCAAGTGACAACCTGGGAGGAATTTACACGATCGTTGGAGCTGCGTTTTGGGCCATTCGCCTTTGAGAATCATCAACAAGCCTTGTTCAAACTGCAACAAACCTCCACTATGACTGAGTATCAGAGTGACTTTGAACGCATTTGTAACCGGGTAATCGGCCTTCCTTCCAATACCATTCTTGACTGCTTTATTTCTGGGTTGCGCCCTAATATACAACATGAAATGGCCATTTTACAACCCACAACCATTGCACAAGCAATAGGCCTAGCCAAATTAATTGAATCCAAAATTTAGGCTACCAGGCCTTTCCACTCTGCTGTTCCGCGACCAACCCCACCTAAACCTTATCCAACTATCCTACCCACCCTCAACCCACCCTCACTACCCGCACCAACACCCCGTTTGGCCCTCCCAGCCCCTCCTACTCCCAAACAGTCCATTCCTATCCGTCGTTTATCACCCACAGAGATGCAGGCTAGGCATGCTAAAGGCCTATGTTACAATTGCGATGAACGTTTTCATCCGGGCCATCGTTGCAAAACAAAACAATTTCTGTTGTTACTTTTTGACGATGAACCCCCTGACCATTCAGCACCAAACCTTTCTGAGGACTTTTACTTGCTATCAAACAACACTCCTCCCATTCCCATAACTCTCCTACCCTCATTATCTTCAGCTGCCCAGTCAGTCTCAGACTCGACAACCACACACACTAACAATTTTCACTTATCCCTTCATGCAGTCACATGTCATCCCTCACCACATTAAGATTTGTGGCTTCTATTCACGGTCACAAGGTGTCTGTCTTGGTTGACACAGGGAGTTCCCATAATATTTTGCAACCTTGAATTGCTACTTTCCTTGGACTCCCTATTTATAGCCTCTCTTCATTTTCAGTTATGGTGGGTAATGGGGAGTACTTACATAGTTCCGGATACTGTTTGGATGTCCCAATTACAGTGAGCCAACACACTTTCAGTATTCCCTTCTATCTCTTACCCATACAAGGGGCTGATGTGGTCCTAGGTGTACAATGGTTGCAGACTTTAGGGCCATTTGTTTCTAACTACACTATCCCATCCATGCAGTTTTACCATGAGGGTTCCCTCATCACCCTCAAAGGGTCCACATCCTCTCTCCTTTCACCTACTACCTTTCACCAACTTGTACGCATGATACAGATGGACTCCATTGTAACGTGCCATACCATTTCTATGCTTCCTACATTTTACCCACCACCCTCTGCAGAGCTACCCACAACTTATACTTTTACACTAAAACCAGAGGACCAGGACATTTTGGGCTCCACCTCACCTGACCTAGCCAAAATACTACACCAATACTCCCATGTTTTCACCACCCCCCATGGCCTTCTACCTAACCGCCCCCATGACCATCACATTCATTTAATTCCCAACTCCCCACCTGTAAACACTAAACCATACCGTTATCCCCATTTTCAAAAGGAAGCCATGACCAAACTCATTGCCGAAATGTTGGAAGAGGGGCTCATACGCCCCAGCACAAGCCCATACTCTTCACTGGTTCTTTTAGTCAAAAAGAAAGATGGTACTTGACGTTTTTGTGTGGATTATAGAGCTCTAAATGCCATCACTATTGGTGACAGATTTCCTATCCCTACTATTGATGAGCTTCTTGACGAGCTCCATGGTGCCTCCTATTTCTCAAAGATCAATCTTCGATCGGGTTACCATCAAATCCGTTTAGCTCAAGAGGACATTCCTAAGATGGGTTTTCGCACCTTTGATGGGCATTATGAATTCTTGGTGATGCCTTTTGGCCTTACTAATGCACCCTCAACATTTCAGGCAGCTATGAACGACTTACTACAACCTTATTTGAGAAAATTTGCATTGGTGTTCTTTGATGACATCCTTATTTTTAGTCTTACTTGGTCTGATCATTTGATTCATGTTGAGTAGGTCCTACATTTACTCTTAACTCATCGTTTTTATGCAAAGCTTTCTAAATGTCATTTTAGAGTGCGCTCAGTTGACTATTTGGGGCACATTATCACTGGTCAGGGTGTGCAAGCTGACCCCAACAAGATACGGGCTATTCTGGATTGGCCTACTCCTACTTCCTTAACAGGACTCAGGGCTTTTCTAGGCCTCACTGGGTTCTATAGGAGATTTGTTCGCAATTATGCCACTATTGCTAGTCCTTTAACAGACTTGCTGAAGTCTCCTACTTTTTTTTGGCCACACACAGCCTCACACGCCTTTCAGCAGCTCAAGGCAGCAATGACTACTTTACCAGTACTTGCACTACCAGATTTTTCCATACCCTTTGATGTTACCACAGACGCCTCCAATGTAGCTGTCGGTGCTGTGTTGTCACAAAACAACCACCCCATAGCATACTTCAGCAAGAAGATGAGCACCCGCCTCAGTTCATCATCAACATATGTGCGAGAATTGTATGCAGTAACAGTGGCTGTTAAAAAATAGCGACAGTACTTACTGGGTAACACTTTTAAGATTTTTACTGATCATAAAAGTCTTAAAAGTCTCATGACTCAAACCATTCAGATACCAGAGCAACAAAAATGACTGACAAAATTGATGGGATATCAGTATAAAATTCACTACAAACCTGGCAAAGAAAATGTTGTTGCTGATGCATTGTCCCGCATCCCCGACACCAACAGTGAAGCTATTTGTGTAGCCCTCAGCTCTCCCATTTTTCCAATGTACTCCCAGCTAAAAGAATTTTATGCCACCCATCCTGCAGGGCAAAAATTATTAGCCAAGTTGAATGACGACTCAAATATGCAACAAAAATTCTCATACAGATCAGAGTTGTTATATTTTAAAGACAGGATTTTCATTCCTGCTGCTTCCGGATTAATTCCCTCACTGCTTACAGAATTCCACTCGTCATCATTGGGTGGTCACTCAGGCATCAAAGCTACATTATCACGCCTCTCTGCTACCTTCTATTGGCCGGGTATGCACATGGATGTTAAGAATTTTGTGAACAAGTGCTCTGTCTGTCAATATAATAAGTACAACACCCACTTCCCTTATGGCCTATTACAACCACTACCCATACCCAGCAAAGTCTGGGAAGAGATATCTATGGACTTCATAACTCACCTACCGAGTTCTGCCAACAAAACAGTTATTTGGGTAGTCGTGGATCGCTTGACCAAATTTGCACACTTCATAGCCCTGCCCACGACCTTTACTGCTTCCTCCTTAGCCTCGGTCTTCTTGAATGAGATCTACAGATTGCACGGGGCACCAACAACTATTGTTAGTGATAGGGACAAGGTGTTCGTTAGCAAATTTTGGAGGGAATTGTTCAAGATTTTGGGCACAACCCTTGCCTTTAGTAGCTCGTACAACCCTCAAACGGATGGACAGACTGAGGTCCTCAATAGGTGTTTGGAAACATACCTGTGTTGTTTTGTCAGTGAAGAACCCCGCCTCTGGACTCGCTTCTTACCCTTAGCCGAGTTTTGGTGCAACTCCTCTTTTCACTAGTCTATTGGTATGACGCCATTTGAGGCCCTTTACGGTAGATCTCCTCCTTCTCTTTTGGAGTACATCCCTGGAAGCTCCAAGATCGGGTCCTTGGATGACACCTTGTCACAACGCGCCCAAATACTCAAGCTCTTGAAGTTAAACCTGAACAGAGCACGTAATCGGATGGTTCAACAAGTAAACTCAAAACGTCTGGACAAAAAATTTGAGGAGGGACAATGGGTCTACCTCAACCTTCAGCCATATCGTCAATACTCTGTTGCGCATAGGGCTTCGCAAAAACTCGCAAAACGGTACTATGGCCCTTTTCGTATTCTCCGACGCCTTGGACTGGTGGCATATGAGCTGGAGTTACCACCCACGGCGCGAATCCACCCGGTTTTCCATGTTTCCCTTTTGAAACGCTGTCTTGGGCACCCCACCGCTCAGATCACACCTCTGCCCGTGCCCTTTTCAGCGGCTCACGAAGATAAAGCTCCGATAGGCATCTTGGACCGTTGCTGGGTAACCACAAAACAGGGACCTTGTCAGGAGTTTTTGGTTCAGTGGGAGGGACAAGACAGCACTGAAGCCACTTGGGAACAAAAGACATACCTCTCCGACAACTTCCCTAGTTTGGATCTTGAGGACAAGATCGTTTTGAGAGAGGGAGATAATGATACATATCCACCATCAGCTGCTATTGGGCCAGCAATTGAAGGCAACAGGCCTAAACGAATTCTAAAGGTTCCAGGCCGTTACAAAGACTTCATATAATCCAAAAGCCAAATTCAATATCTGCAGAGTAATTGGAATAAAATAGCAGTAGTTAATAGTAATGTTATTTACGTTTTTAAAGTTGTAAAAGGGGATGGGGACAAGTGTCTTCAGATCCTATATAAAGGGATAGTTTGTTAGTTTGTTATTGTATGCTGAAGGGTTTTAATACCCAAGAATGGAGAATGGAAGGACAGAAAAAAAATTTCCCAAGAATTCTCTTCTCTTGTCTTAAGGCTTTCCCATTTTCAGTGGGAATTCAATATCTAAACCATTACCTATTATAAACCCAGCTTTACAGTGTAACAAAACTTCCTCTTTTCACATTGCATTTATGATACAACAAAAAAATCTTTTGAAGAAAGAGACCCAAATCACAAATATACTCTATTTGCATGCATATCAGCATATACGTATATAACGATCCAAACGCAAGCACAATATTAAGTTTTTTTTTTCTATTCTTTCGATATTAATGTCTTAATTAGTATAACTTTGTAATGTTATATTTTAAAATTCTACCGCAAAAATTGTATTTCATTAATTTCGTATATACCAATATATCTATACATGTTTAAAATTAGAAAAATATTTCTTTGGTGAATAAAATTAGAAAAAATGTTAGACATTCCAGAAGTATCTAGTATCTAGTTCTAAAGAATAAATATATAAAATGAGATAAATCCTACTCTGCAATCTGCATATGGGATACATCCCGCTTATGTATACATGAATTACCTAACATTGCTCTTAACATTACTTGTCTTCGTTAATACTCGTTTATGTGAATATTTAATTAATAAAACAAAACAAGAATATCCCTCAACTTAATTCTCACTTGACCTCTTTTCCAGCTGCTTTAGTCCTTCACTTTTTTAAAAGAAAAATATAAAATTAATAACGTAGAATGGTATGCACCAAATTTATACAACTTTAAAAATTGATGCAAATTTCTTAAACAGAACATTAATTCGTGATTGGAACATTGGAGAGGGAACGAATTGAGAATATGCTTGGTTTTGTTTTGGTTGTAAATTGGCGTTTTGCACTTGTGAATTAGCATATAAAGGACAACCAAATACTGATATAAATGCTAGGATGGCAAATAAATTATTAAATTTATATATTTTTCATGTTATAAAAAGGTAATTTAACATATCAAAATAAAATAGAATTCCTTTTTTATTTTAATACAATAACTCACATTCAAAGTTTAAAATTCTATAATTCGATTTTATTTGGTTTGCTTGGGACAATATTTTAATGAACTTCTAATATAAGTTTATATACATAATTTAATACTTACATGCAAGTTATGTAATTGTATAAAATAAAAAAGAATTATATATTATTTTGTTATGTTAAATTATTTTTTATGACATGAAAAAAATATAAAAGCGATACATATAGAAGCCAATCAAACAAAATAAAATGGTTTTTGATCCATATACTCCAGTTATTACCTCCCCCAATCATTGACCTCCCAATATATGACTCTCTTTACATTTAGATAGTCAACAAGTTCCAGATTGCTTGTGATCAATATTATACAAACATGTTTAGAAAGTTCAGTTATGTTCATTTCATGGCTTCTGACGTGACTTATAGCATGCCTTGATCTGATATATACCAAACGAATAATGAAACCTGATTTGTTTTTTCAAAATATGCCATTCATATCCACTAAGGCTTGTAGTGAAAGGACATTTTCGGAATCATATTCAATACAGTAACTCTAATCACTGTATTAGTGTATTATTATATAGGAATGAACACCATATACAAGCAAGTGGCACTAAAGTTATTACACTAAGCATGAGGTACAGAATTAAGCATGAGGTAATAATTAACAAACTCTCCCCCCCCCCTTCCCCCCAAAGATACTACACAAATTTCTCTATAAATATAATACAATAATTCATCAATAATAATATTATTACAGAGATATTAATACAAAATCTACAACTGAACTTTGAAAAAAATTACTACCAACTAAAAGATAATAGTTATCAAGTTCAACGACAGCTACAATGATGTACCTATGTTGCTTCCATGTCCTCAGTTTCCCTCTCCTTGGGGTGTGGTGAGGGGAAGCAGGGAAAAAGAAAATTGTATAACGAATTCACAAACAATCTAATTCCTCTAACCTTAGATGGCACGCTAAAAGGGTGTACAGTAATTAAAGCTACCTTACTGAGAATTAGTATGTGTTTGTCAGGATAAGTCTTTTGAAAATGCAACGTAAAATATGTAGTATTATTATATAATACAACATAATAGTTTCCAGATATATTTTATTTATATTTTTTTGTTGATGAAAGATGAATTTACAGACATATATAATCATATTTTCCCTACAAAATCCAAATTTTACTGAAGAGCCTTCAAAGAGAATAATGCTAACCAGCTTTCAACCAGCTAAGCTTTTAGGGGAGATGTATTGGAATACCACGAGTATAATATGAGGGGGGAAAGTCCCAGATTGAAAGATTTTGAGGAAGAATGACACCTTATAAGCTCGGATATGATGACTGCAGTGCAGCAGATTGACACCTGCTGTATGGGTCGTATCAAGTTTAGGAACAAATTGACCTATTTGTAAGGAGACGCTCCTCTGGGTGGGTGAAAACGACCTGGAATTAAAATTAAATGCCTGCTAGGGTCCAATATACAAGCAAGTGGCATTATGAATTAAAATTAAATGCTTGTAGCAGGCTAGGGTCCAAGATACTTCAATACAGTAACTCTATGTAACTCTATATTTCACGATGATGAATCGTCCTCAACCTAAAAAGTGTAAAACTCTAATCACTATATTAATATATTATTATATGGGAATGAGCACCATATACAAGCAAGTGGCACTAAAGTTCGTCCTCAACCTAAAAAGTGTAAAACTCTAATCACTATATTAATATATTATTATATGGGAATGAGCACCATATACAAGCAAGTGGCACTAAAGTTCGTCCTCAACCTAAAAAGTGTAAAACTCTAATCATGTATTAATATATTATTATATGGGAATGAGCATCATATACAAGCAAGTGACACTAAAGTTCATGTTCTATATTCACAAATTAAGCATAAGGTGCAAATTCACGAATTAAGCATAAGGTGCAGAATTAACAAACTCCACCTTGAATTAAAATTAAATGCCTGCAGCAGGCTAGGGTCCAAGATAATTCAATACAATAACTCTATATTTCACGATGATGAATCGTCCTTAACCCAAAAAGGGTAAAACTCTAATCACTGTATTAGTATATTGTTATATGGGAATGAGCACCATATACAAGCAAGTGGTACTAAAGTTCATGTTCTATATTCACGAATTAAGTGTAAACCTAAAAAGTGTAAAACTCTAATCATGTATTAATATATTATTATATGGGAATGAGCATCATATACAAGCAAGTGACACTAAAGTTCATGTTCTATATTCACAAATTAAGCATAAGGTGCAAATTCACGAATTAAGCATAAGGTGCAGAATTAACAAACTCCACCTTGAATTAAAATTAAATGCCTGCAGCAGGCTAGGGTCCAAGATAATTCAATACAATAACTCTATATTTCACGATGATGAATCGTCCTTAACCCAAAAAGGGTAAAACTCTAATCACTGTATTAGTATATTGTTATATGGGAATGAGCACCATATACAAGCAAGTGGTACTAAAGTTCATGTTCTATATTCACGAATTAAGCATGAGGTGCAGAATTAACAAACTATTCCCCTCCCCCCTTCCCCCCAAAGATACTAAACATATTTCTCTATAAATATAATACAATAATTCACCAATAATAATATTATTACAGAGATATTTATACAAAATCTACAACTGAACTTTGAGAAAAATTACTACTAGTAAAAGATAATAGTTATCAAGTTCAACAACAGCTAAAATGATGTGGGTATGGACCCATAAATTCAGAGGACAAGAGGAAATGACAAGTGGAATGCCCACAAGACAGGAGACCAAGAGTGACGTCCACGATTCAAGGTTTTTGCAACATATTCAATAAAATTCTTTTTGCCTTTCAGTGCAGGTGTAGTGATTAAGAAGCTCACATGTGCATAGTATCTAATAGACTGCACAATGCATAGAAATGCAACAAGGAAGCATAATGAGATAGAAAGACGTTTGATTGATGAATTAAGTGAAGTTTTGTTGCCATAAACTAATTTGGTTTCTGAGTCATTGTTCGCAAAAACACCAATGAGTGAATTAAGTGTGATTGTTGTGGTAGCAAGCAGAGTTGATGCGATGATATTGTTGCGGATTGTTTGAACAACCAAAACCTCATTTTTGAAGGGATACTAAAAACAATGCAATGGAGTTTGTTATGGAAGCAACTGTCTTAGTAAATGAAATCAGTGACAAGTAGAATGCCCGCAAGGCCGCAAGAAATAGAAATATAGTAAAGGACAAAGGTGGTAAGCAGCAAGAGGAAAGTCTGCTCACTGAGATGTATTGTGCTGACTTAATTAAGGAAAATGCTGAATCCTAAACTGCTCATGTGAAATAGGATTCCCCATTGAATATCTTTGACCCTAGCCTGATGCACCACACATGTTCATCCTGAGCTGCACCACAGGTATTTAATTCAATAATTCAAGGTCATTTTCACCTGCATTTATCGTTTTCACCTTACACAGACTGATATGTATTAGTTAAGGAGGAATGTTATTTCACACTAACAGTTTATTTCATGAATTCACCAATGTCATCATCCACATGTGGTGTTTTGTATCATAATAAAATATAATAAAATTAAAAAAAATGACTTACTGACAAAACGCAAAGATAGTTAATATTTTTTTTTACATTTCGTGCATCGTTCAATATTTTTTTTAAAATTCAATCCAATAAAAGAAGACTTCTATTTCTTCTTGTAGAAGAGAGCCAAGCCTCACAGTGAAAAAAAATTAAAAACAAGCGAGACTAGCCAAAGCAAAACATACAGAGACAACGAGAGCATAGCTAGCAATGGCAAATCCTGCAATTTTGGTGGCTTCGACACACACACACACACACACCTGTGAGCCAAGTCCCTAGTAGATTTTGCTAATGAATCAAACTCCATTAACTAAAACAAACAAAAACCCTAGTAATAACTAACAAAGCAATCACTCATTGATGCTATGAGATACCGAAATCCATTCAAAGATTTCCTAATCTCAAACTAAAAGAGGAAACTTTAGTTTCCTATATTTATTTGGACAAACTAGTAGACGAAACATATATTCATAAATCTACTATGAGATTTTCTAAATCTATTTTGGGAAACTAATACACAAAATATTGAGTTTCCTAAATCTACTTTGGAAGTTAAGCTTTCACTATAAATGCACTACTCTTCTCTGCTCCCCTATTCCATCAGCTATTCTTGTTTCTCTTTAGTGCATCTTCTCCTTCTGTGTTATTATGGCCTTCATTCCCAAAACCTATGGCTTTCACCTTGTTCGTACTAATTTGACACTGGGTATCTGCCTCTCTAAAAAGGGCCAACCCTGTACCTCTGCTTCTTCCACCAAGAGAATATCTTGCTCCGAAGCTCCCATTGATGGAAAAAAAAGAGCTCTCAGCAAAAAGCCAGAAAAGAGACAATGGGGCTACTCATTGGAATTGATGCTTTATGATGATCCATGGAAGATAAAAAAAGCCCTCACAGATAGTGACCTTGGTAACTTGAGGAGACTATTGTTAGCCAAAGATCTGGCTGAGGCTTTAGTGCTCCCTGTGTTGGGTCCTGAAGCCCAAAGAGATGCTATGACAGATAAAGGAACTAAAATTATGATTTGGGATGTGGACACTAACTCCATGCACTATCAGGTTTTCGAGTTGTGGGGTTCTGCAGGAAGCTACATTTTTCTTGAGAAGTGCACTCAAGATTTTGTGAGAAGAAGAGGCTTGAAGAGAGGAGATGAGATTGGACTTCATTGGGATCCATACAAGAATTGCTTTGATTTTATTATTCTTCAATATGCTTAGTTGCAGTTTATTTTGAAGTCATATATAACTAAGGGAAGTAACTTAGTTACATGCCTAACATTACTTTCCTTTTTTGATCAAGTTTAACATTACAGGCTTAATTTTTTTTCTGTTGTGGATGTATTTTGTTAGTTGTTCTTTCAGAGATGTAAGAGACCATTTCATATTTGATATACAAAAAGGATTTTCTATTGAATATGTTGCAAAAACCTTGAACCGTGGAAGTCACTCTTGGTCTCTTGGCTTGCGGGCATTCTACTTGTCATTTCCCCTTGTCCTCTGAATTTATAGGTCCATACCCATGTTTGCTTGTTGCTGCTTGACATCATTTATTTTGTAACTATCTTGAGTTTGCTTATAGGTCTTTTGAAAATGAAAAAGGTCCTTTGCAAATCTTGAAATATTTAAGTATTTTCACTCTTTGCTTTGATCTTGAATGTGATTTCAAACAATTGTCTCTCTTTTCTGAATAGAAACACATCTTTGAGAACTCATCTTTTGTCTTTCAAGTTACCGTTGACCTGCAAAACTTAGTTAAAACATCTTAATCAAAAGGGTTATTTTCAATTAGGTGATCGAACTTTAACTTATAGTCAAATCAATCTTAAGATGTTTTATTTGCCAATATATTTCTTTTATAAATAGAAAATTTTTATTTTTGTACCAACACATTTACTGGAAATTTTGTCAATTATTCGATAATTTGATTCCTGATCTCAATTCGGGGAAGAAAATTATTTCCTCTATGAATTCTTCAATAATTAAGTAATTCAGATCACAAATATAAGGCATAAAGAGTAATCAAATAAGTGCAAATAAAGAAATGAAAGTAAAATGAAATGAAAGCAATAAATAAAAGCAAGTACAAGAAAGCATGTAAAGAAAGCAATAAAAAAAACAATAAAGATCTCAAAATGATTTAATAGAGAATAAATTTTACTGAATTGAAGAGAATGGAAGAAAGTAAAAGAAATCATGTAAAGAGTAAACAAAAAATGGAAAGCATGTAAAGATTGAATACGATAATGATCTGAAATTGAAATAAAAAGAAGCAAACTTGATTGAATTGAACATGGTGGTTGAAAACTTGTAGTATACCCGTCGAATCCTCTGATGTGTAGGATGTATAGAGATTTTACAAGTTCCAACTCTTATTACATTGTACAAACTGATATTTATAGGCAAATGTCCTAAATATTAGCTTCTAAAATTTTGCCACCTAATAGACATATGTCAACCATATAAAAATTAACACATTTTATAAAAGATAACTTAACTACTATTAACCACCGATAACTACTCTTGATAACTTCCTTTGTCTTCAAATCTTCAATGGTCAAACTGATAAGAAGCACTTCTAATAACTACTCCCTTAAATAAGTCCTCATTATCCAAAGTTTTCAACAAAATGTAGAAATATATATTTTTCAAAACTAACACAGGCTCCCCAGTATTTTTTCTTTTGAATGAATAGGAAAAAGATAAATAGTAAAATGGTGTCCTTATTTCGACAAGAATCAACTCAACATATGTATTGAATTTTCGATTCATGGAATTTGATATTATGTTTAGTTCTTTTTTTTTTTACAATTGTACAACTTGTACTGATACAAATGACTTCTAGTAACTAGCACTTAAGTTAGTCAAATCATCCACTTTCTTGTACAACTTTGAAAATTTGCCAAAGTGTTCCTTATACTTTCATGCATGCTTTCAAACTTTGAAAAATTAAAATGGCCAAAGTCCATCCATTTAATTCATCGCCAAAGTAAGAAATTGCACCTCGAATTTCACATTAGCCCTTCAAATCAAGGCTACATGGCCATGAAATATATATATAATTAACACATGTCCCTTTTTTTTTATATAACTTCTTGATATCATTATGGCCATTGGAGGCTTGGCTATATAGCAATACCACTATAAGAAATTGGCGATTTAGCGACGGAAATTTGCGAAGAAAAATTTCTCTCGCTAATCCCTCGGCAATTAGCGAGGGAATTGCGAGGGATTAGCGAGAGAACTTGAGTCCTCGCTAAATTTCAAAAAAAAAATCAGAGGAGTAAATAGCGAGTGATCAGCGAGGGAATTGCGAGGGATAGTTTCCCTCGCTAAAATTAGCGAGGGAAATGCGAGGGATAATTTCCCTCGCTAAATTTAGCGAGAGAATTATGAGGGAAAGTTCCCTCGCTAATCTGGTAAAATGTTAGCGAGGGATATTTCCGTCGCAAATCCCTCACAGAACCTGATAAGTTACATATAGGACTTTCCCTCTCACTCTCTCACTTTCACTTTGACATTCCCTCTCACTGCCTCTCGTGTTCTCCCTCTTACTCTCGGAAAACCCCACCCACACAGCCAGCGGCCCCCTCTCACTCACACTCTCACTCTCTCGTGCTCTCCCTTTCACTCTCCCTCTCCCTCTCCCTCTCCCTCACACTCAAAGCTGCCCAGATCTCCTTCTCCGTCTCCCTCTCGTGCTCTCTCCCACCGTCGTGCCACCTGTAGCAGCTCGCCACCACCTTTTGCAGGTTGCAGCTCTAGATCTGTCCATCACGAGCTCGCAGCCTCTGCCTCTGCTCCACAGGTAAGCTTCTTTTCCATTGCCTTTTTTCTGTTTGAACATTTGCCCTAAAATAAAGCAATGCAATGTGAGTGAATCTAGCGGAGAATCTGGCATTGTATGGCGTATAGGGAATGACGTAACTACAAGGGTATGGGAAGATCCATGGATTCCAGATACAAACTCCTTTTATGCATGAGATCCTCTCATTCTTGATACTACAATTGAATATGTATCCCAATTTATTGATGGTGAAAGTAGGAGCTGGAAAACTGAGTTGGTTAGATCGATTTTTTCTCCTGAGTAAGCAGCTGCAATTTTAAAAATTTTGCAGCTTTATTGTTGGAGAGTCTTTTGGTGTTGACAGAAGTGATAGGATTAGAGTGAGTTCTAGGAGTTTGACGTTTTACCATGTTAAACTTTGGTTGCTAATAAGGGTGGAAATCAATGGGTTTGGAGAAGGGTTCGGTGGTTTGTGGCTTTGATATTATGAAGTGCATTTTCAGGTGAAGCATTATATAATTAGAACAGATAATGCTCTTTCATTGGATATGAAAGCTTATTATCTGTGTGATGAGAATCTTCAAGCACTGCAGTGTGATGCTCTTGTCTAAAGTACTAAAGCCTTCTTTTCTAAATAAGTAGGGAACAGGAATCTACTTGACCAACTTGCTTTGCTTTAGAAATACATACACACTGGCTTAGACATGGTTTAATATTGAAAGCAACTATGGCACTTATTTCTACAATTGATCTCTTTTGATTCTCGTTCATAGTTAGCTTAGGACTTTATGACTTTGGAAATTAGCTTAATATAGTTTTCTGTTACTTGCTTGTAACAGAATGTAACCGAATTTAGTTGAGGATTAGAGAAGCTTGTGGTGCTTATATAAAGCCTGAAAGTGTTTCTAATTTCGTAGCTAATAAAAAGGGATTGATGCATTTCCAAACTCTCTCTTCTTCCTAATTCTGATTCTTCTTCTATTTTTTCTAGTTTCTTTAACTAATTTAGTTCATGCCTATTCATAACAGATTCATAACAGATTTTGCAGAGATCTGTTTATAATAATACAGAGACATATTGATTTATGGCCAAAACTTAATTAAGATTTTGGGTTTTTCAGTAAAGAATTAATGGTTAGAACTTCGCTTAGTAACGAGAAAAATAATTTTTTTAGCTGAATTTTTGTTCAACACAAAACCATGGATAAAGTAGCAAAATTAAAACAATTAGTAGTTGAAATGCATGCGAGATTGAGATTAAGTCTATTAACACTTTAAAGCATACCCCTTCCTAAAGAGGAAGCATTACGTTATGTAATTGCCTTATCACTTTTGCAGTGAAACTCAGGGTTCTACCTAATACGTGGTTGGTTTTTAACAGGATGCTGAGGTTCTTATTCCAATATTACCATTCCTACCGAAAGATGAGGTTCTCCCTATTTGTCTTTTCAATTGGGTGTAACTTTCGTTGTTGCTTTTTATGTAAAATTATAATAGAATGTGAATTTACATCAAAATTGTGATGTGAATTATCATCAATGGATTTTATGTAAGAATATGTTGGATATATCTATTTTTCTTTTCCTTCAGTTATCTTTTTGAATGGCGTCACTTTTCATTTGGTGGAAATGGTTTAACAAATTTTTTGATAGGTAATACTGGTTTTTCCTCACATTGTGAATCTTCCTTTGGAGAAGTTCCAAGCAGCACTTGGTCGCGTATTGTAGGTATGCTTCATTGCTTTACAGTTAATGAGTTGCTAATTCCAAGTTTCACTTCTTAAAGTTTAAGTAGAGCTAGAACCAAGTATATGGAATTTAAGGTTGGGAACATTGTAAATTGCAACTTCACAAGATCGGCAGAGGCCAGAATTATTTGAAAAATTGTGATAACTAACCACTTCATGCATCTTTTTTGGTAAATTTTGGAAATAGTGAAATTAAGGAGGATAACTAAATATGAAGAAGATAAGTGGATGAATTCAAGAGGAGCAAATTCAATGCTGCTTGATTGTACAGTGAAAACCCATGTCCATAATCCATTATATGTGGTTTCTCATGCTTTGCATTGAACAGAACTAGTTATTAGTAATTGACTAGTACATTAAATGTATATGGTATGCACAGTGTCATGTCGGATAATTTGTGCTCTAATGTAATTGGCCAGTTATGATATGCCAAGGTAAACGTGGCAATCAAGTATGATAATGAGTAAGGATTACACTAGGGAGTCCATGTTGATTTGGGGTAAAAGTAATAAGGAAAACCATCGCAATATGAGGCACAATAATGTTTACATCATGTCTTTTTTCCCTTTTTTTCTCTCTTTTTTTATTTCTTTTCCTTTAAATGCAAAAGCATCTAGAATTCTAGACCCTCTCTTTACTGGTATAATAAGGTGAATGATCTCCCTGTAGTATGAGATTTTGGTGTTGGGATATTATGATATTTGTTATACGATAATGGGCCTATCAAACTTTTTAAACAAATGAGCCTATCAAATACTTTATCAAACTCTACTGAATGTATTTGTATAATTATATAATGAAAATAAAATAATCAACGTCAATTACCACCCATCTTATAACAATATATTTTTTATAAAAAATATAAATCAATATTTTAATAAAGAGAATTTATAATAATATCTTAATAATATAAATTAAAATCTAAACGAGTAATCCACTAAAAAAATCTACATGAATAAAAGTATAAAACTACATGAATAAAAAATAATAAATGACATAAAAGTATAAAAAAAAAATTATACAACCCAAAATTAAAATTAATTTAAATTAATTAAAACTACATAAAATTATAAAAAAAAATTATTTATTTTATATTTTTTTCTAATTCATTATTGTGTTTGCACGAATACAAAATACTTTATATATATATATATATATATATATATATATATATATATATATATAATAATAATTTCTATTTTGTAAAATGAGACCTAATGAAAGGTATATAAAAAAATGTTGATTCTATAAAATAATAAAGCAAAAATATACAAAATGAAAATTGAAATATCTATTTTTATGCAAAATTAAAATAGAATTTAATTTTGATATATTATTAGTATAAAATATTTTTTTATTAATTAATTATACATTATTATATATATAATTTCTAATATAATTATTATGATAATCAAACGTGATAAAATAGAAACAGAAACATGCACTAAGTTTAAATGCCTCACTTGGAAAACAAAAATCAAGAGAAAACTTCAAATTAAAATTACATCATGTCTTGAATATTTCCTCCTTTAATCACAAGAACTAAAGGAAGCTCAAAATGAAAAACAAAACACAAACAACCGTAAAAGCAAGCAGAAGAACACAAACAAAATCACCTAATTTCTGTTATTTTTATCAAGCCGATCCACTAACCTCAAAAAAAGTAGATGATTAAGCTATGATCAATGTCCAAAAACAAGTGATGAAGATGAGTAGTAGTTATAGTTGAGAAGAAGGATTAAGATAAGATATGAATATGATGTTGCAGAAAGGAGCTTAGGTTGGAGAACTCTTTGAACATTGAGTGACTCAGAAAAAATGAAGAAAAATGAAACTATCTCAATGTGAATGAATGTGCAAGCTTCACAAAGCAGAACCAAAGTCAAACATAACCTAACCCAATACACTAGAAACTATAAAACACAACTTGCAGAATGTGCAAATTCAAAAGCAAAAGTAAAATTCTTCTAAGCCAACTGCTGATTGTAAAATCTATAGTGTGCTTTGTAAAATTCTTCTATAGTGTGTTTTGTACCATAGCCTTATTAGATGGCTCATCTCAAGTACTTACATATCTACATGTTGCATGGTTGAAATTAATGCTTTTTTTTTAACAATTTGAGCGAAGCCTTAGTTTCCCGTTTGAGATTCAATATTAATGAGTACGTGTATTTTTTAAATGTACTGCTCGTTGTATTGAATCTTGAATTGTCCAAGTGGGACAGTTTGGGAAGGGACTTTTTCTTTACTTGGTTAATGGTTATTCCTCAAATCTCATATTTTATACTTGATGAAATTTTGTTCTGTTACATTTTCTTTTGTTCTCTGGGTGCATACTTGATCGTGGTAGATGTCACCATGTTCGAGTCGTGCACTTGGAGACCAAAGGGAAATGCTATCGAAATTTCGTCAAGTATAGGATGTGTGATTTTTGTAAATTCTATGAACCAAAGTGTTGAAAAAGTGTCTTTTCGAATGGGATAGGGTCATACCATTTTAAAAGAGAGGTGAAGATTTTTATAGGGATTGTATTAATGTACTATGATAAATTTCAGCAATCATGAGACTCGATCGAAGTTGGATGTTGCGAAGAAATGATCCTACTGGCTATGTAAGTGAAGAATTCAAGGATGGAGTTGATGATTTCATTAAGGTTGCTCAAGGAGACCCGACAATTACTGATGCATTAAATCGCATCCTTTGTCCATGTGCTAGATGTAAGAATCGTGTTTGGAGGGAGTTTTTTGGGGTAGAAGGACATCTGTATAAGTACGGATTTGTGGATAGTTATGTAAATTGGACCATTCATGGTGAGGACGGATGGGGGGATAATGACTCAACATCCATTGTCCATGATGATGAAGTGGAACCTAGGAATCCATACGTGGATATGGTTATGGATGCCGCGGGTGATAGATTAAATCCAGAAGCTCAAGATTTAGAAGAGGATCCAAATCCGTCAGCTTCGAAGTTTTATGACTTGTTAAGAGAGGCTGACGAACCATTATGAGATGGTTGCCATAAGCACACAAAATTGTCACCCGTAACTCAACTTTTGAACTTGAAGTCAGAGTTTAACATGAGTGAGAGTTGTTATGATAGAATGGTTGTCATAATTAAGAGCATGCTTCCAGAGCCTGAAAGGTTACCTGAAAACTTTTATAAATCTAAGAGAATGGTTCGTGAGTTGGGATTAGGATATGAGAAGATAGATGCGTGTCCTAATCAGTGCATGTTGTATTACAAAGAATACAGTGACAAGAGTTTGTACTCAATTTGCTTAGTATGTAGACACCTACGATTCAAACTAAAGGCAGGACGTTCATTGAATGAGAAGGATGTGCCGCACTCAGTGTTGCGATATTTTCCCATTATTCCTAGACTCCAACGTCTGTTTATGTCAAAAAACACTGCACAATATATGAGTTGGCATGCGGATGGGGTGCGTCAAGATGAAGCAGTGATCACGCATCCAGCTGATGCTGAGGCTTGGAAACGATTTGACACTACCCATTCAACATTTGCGCTAGAGGCTCGAAATGTTAGACTTGGTCTTTGTACAGACGGTTTTAATCCATTCAGCGGTTCAGCCACACCATATTCATGTTGGCCTGTTTTTGTCACACCGTACAATCTACCCCCAAGTATGTGCATGAGAAGGGAATACATATTCCTCACTCTTGTGATTCCTGGACCAAAGTCACCAGGTAAAAGTTTAGATGTCTATCTTAGACCCCTAATTGACGATCTAAAGAAATTGTGGGATGATGGGGTGCACACTTATGATGCTTGGAAGAAGCAAAATTTCAATATGAAAGTGGCTTTGTTGTGGACAATAAGTGACTTTCCTGCCTATGGAATGTTGTCTGGTTGGAGCACTCATGGAAGACTTTCTTGTCCGCTTTGTATGAATCACAGTAAGTCATTTGTATTGAAACACGGTAGGAAATGTTGCTGGTTTGATTGTCATCGCCAATTTCTACCTTTTGATCATCCATTTCGCCGAGATCGAAACTCTTTTAAGAGGTCAACAATAGAAAAATATAATCCACCGCAACGGTTGAGTGGGACAGATGTCTTGAATAGAGTGAATCAACTTAAGGAAGTCATTTTCGGCTTGAAATCAGGTAAACAAAAACAAGATGGCTTTGGTATACACCATAACTGGGTGAAGAAGAGCATATTCTGGGAATTGCCTTATTGGTCCACTAATCTAATATGACATAATATAGATGTTATGCATGTCGAGAAGAACGTGTTTGACAATATCTTTAACACTGTCATGGACATAAAGGGCAAGACAAAAGACAACGCAAACGCAAGAGAAGATTTGAAGATAATTTGCAAATGTCCCACCTTGGAGCTGGTAGTTGAGAATGGCAAGTGTAAAAAACCAAAGGCGACATATGTTTTGGATGCCAATCAAAGGAGAATGGTGTGTGAGTGGATAAAACAGTTGAAATTTCCTGATAGGTATGCATCGAATATTGCACGTTGCATCAATGTAGACGGCGGGAAGATATATGGAATGAAAAGTCACGATTGTCATGTTTTTATGCAAAGGTTAATTCCTATGGCATTTCGTAATATCTTGCCTAAACCTATATAGGGACCATTAACAGAACTCAGCTTGTTCTTTAAAGAACTTTGTGCAACTGAAATTCGTGCTTCTATCATGGAGAATGCAGAGCTTAGAATTATTGAAACAGTTTGCAAGTTAGAGAAGATTTTTCCTCCAGCATTCTTTGACGTAATGGAACATCTAGTTGTGCATCTCCCCTATGAAGCTAAGGTTGGAGGACCAGTGCATTACAGGTGGATGTACCCCTTTGAGAGGTGTATGTTGTACTTGAAAAGGAAGGTCTGAAATAAGGCGAGAGTTGAAGGATCTATCTGTGAAGCATATATTTTAGAAGAAATTTCCAATTTTGCTTCCATGTATTTTGATCCCCACCTACAGACCAGGCGCACTCAAGTTCCTCGGAATGACGACGATGGGGAAAATACAATTGATGAACGGTTTTCCATTTTTAAACATCCATGTCATCCTATCGGGAGAGGTCGAAATAGATTCTTGACGGATGTGGAACTTCATATTGCTGAGACATATGTGCTTGTAAATTGTGGAGAAGTAGAACCTTATATCCAGTAAGTCTACTCCCTAACTAAAGAATTTGTTAATTTTTAATTATGTTATACTAAATATTAATTATTATATCGATTCGACAATTCGAAGATTCGTTAAGGGAAACATATCCCAATATCACTGATGATCAAATATTGGAAGCTCGAGATAAAGACTTCAGTAGGTGGCTAAAACATCTAGTGAGTCCTTTTGTCCATAATCACATCTATCATATTAAAATGGTATGTTCATTATGCTAAATGTTACAACTATCTACTGTTTATGTAATGATACAGGTTAATATAGGTCAAGTTGAGGATCAAATGATACGAGAGATAAGTTATGGTCCAATCAAGTCTGTGACTTCTTACTGTGGCTTAATAGTTAATGGGTATAGATTTCATACTAAGGAGTACGGACAAAATAAAGCTACCATGAATAGTAGCGTGTGTGTTAGAGGTAGTATATATGGTGAGAATGACTTCGACTATTATGGCATCGTTGAAGAAATATTGGAATTGTCATATGTAGGAAATCATAACAGAGTATTTCTTTTACAATGTCATTGGTTTGACCCGATTAATGGAGTCAATGTTGATGAGAGATATGGGTTGGTTGACATCAAGCATAAATCAAGACTTCACTCAAATGAGCCATTCGTCTTGGCTGAACAAGCACAACAAGTGTACTATACAAGATACCCACAAAGTGGGAATAGAGCTAATGGTGAATGGTGGGCAGCTTGCAAAGTCAGAGCAAAACTCTTCGTGGCTGAGACATTGAACGATGAAGGTGATGAATTGAATGAGCTAGCTGCTACTGATTATTACCAACATGATGGATCCCTTGGAACACACAATATTGTCATAGATGATGAAGAAATTTCCTTGTTTGATGCACGTGCCCAGATGGAAGAAGTGAACATACATGATATACATAATCCAATGGATGTTCTGGTTGATGATGAGTTCATTAATGACAACGAAGATAATGAAATTAATGAATTCTCAGATGAAGATGAGGAATCTTTTGCTTCAGACTCAAGTAGTTACAATTGAATCTTATTCAATAAATTTTGTTAATGGTATTTATACTAAAATATCATTATTATATTTTGAGGTTTTTATTGACATATAGTTTATTAACTCGTTATGTTTCATTATGTTTCGTATGCAGGTATTCATCATGGTAACTCGAGGTAGAGGCAATGGACGCAGTTGTGGGAGAGGTCGTAATGTTCCACTCCAGCCTTCTCCATCTTATCATATTTCTCCACCACTACAACCTTCTCAGCACTCCCCAGGTATACCTGTAGGATAATCTTTTTAATTATTGTTAACTCTTGGTTTATATAAATGTAATATATATAATATTAATTTTTGTTTATTTATAATTATGTTATGTGCAACTTCAGCTATTGGTCCATTGACCAGTGCAGGCCTAGCAGTGTCTGTCCCATTGACCACTGGAGGCACATCGCCTCTGTCCCACCCCTTACCGACCCACCCCTTTCTATGCCACCCCTATTGACCCACCAACTAGCACCCCGAATGTGGTGCCTTCAAGTGGAGAATCTCATATAGAAACTGATAGCAGGGGAACTTATATATTTGGAACTCCGTCCCTAAACCGTAAGTAATAGTGATTATCATCTTTTATTACATTTATTTACTTTTATATTACTAACATTAACTTTTTGTACTTACAAGAGAAGGTTTTTCCCATCAAGTGTGACCCGAGACATTATGTACAATGTCATGACAAGGATGCCTATTCCGGCTAGTACGTGGAGAGATTATCCTCCTGAAATGAAGGAAATACTATTTAAAGATTTTATGGTAAGTAATTGTGTTTCTAGAATTATATATTATATGTTCATTAAAAAATAAATATACTTACATAACTTTTGTGTAGGATAAGCATCGATTCGCGTCCGATTCTAATCGCGACATGGCTAGAGTTGTCTGGGAACGGACTTGCATGGACCGTTATTCAGACCATTTAAACAGAGCGCGGGAGAAGGCCTTTGAGAAAGCAAATTCAAATAACTTGGCTGATGTTAAGGGCCATGAACCAAGAGGATTTAGGACAGAAGTGTGGGATGGACTGGTGGACATTTGGCTGACAGAAAAATGGATGCAGAAGTCTGAAGCTGCCCGAAGGAACAGGGCAGCTATGCCTGATGCCTTGAAACATACAACAGGGTCGATTTCCTTTGGTCAACATAAGAACAAGATGGTAATATAAAAATCATTTAAAGTTTTAAGTTGCGAATATAAACTTATTAGAATATCAAAAATAATTTTCATTTATCTATTATCTAAGAAATAAGGGGTTGTATGTGTGTGTTTTGTCGCTATTTATGAGTTTTACATGTATCATATTTCTTCTTAAACTCCCTAAAGGAGATATAGCCAAACTCTAAGTTAGAGACCACATTTTACATATAAAACCCCCTATTGGAGGATGCTTGTGATAGGTAAATTCTGAAATTGAGACCGATTCATAGTCTTCGCCCTTATTTGTTTGATTGTGTCTCATGACAAAGCATGCACCATATGAAAGGATCATGCTATGGCTGAATAAGGAGATCATCCTGACATGAAATAGAATAGTGTGGGTAAAATGAATACAATCCTCGATTAGTGAAAATTTCATGTTTTATCATGGAAGCTCTTTATTAATGTATTGATTATGTGTGTATATGTATCTATTGAATGGATTGTGTAATTGAAATGGTTGCATGTTTCTCGGCTGAAGTAAATAGTGGTTTAGAAATTCTGTGTTGATGTTACTGAGCACTCTCTAGTTCATAAAAATCTCATTTTTCCTTAACTCAAATGCGCAAGACTCTCTCACTTTTATTTTTTGCAATTACTTGAGTTATTTGCCTATCTTGCATATGACATAAAGACATTGGTATTTTAGAGGGTTTGCCTAATTACTTTTGATATGTGTTTATCATATATTCTTCTATATGTGATTACAGGAGGCAGAGTTAAAGCATCCAGTTTCTTACAGAGATCTCTATGCCAAAGTTCATAAGAAGAAAGATGGAAGTTATGTCTCTGAGCGCTCAAGGAACTTCATTGTAGGTGTCTTTATAATTTAAGTCATTTATATTTGTTAAGTTATTGATTTTTTGTTAATACTCTTCTTGTTTTGTTATTTTAGGAGTCATATGACACCGCAATGTCAAAAAAATATGGAGAAAACTCTTCCACTCATCCTATGGTTGACCCGCATGTATGGTTGGATGCAGCGGGTCCTAACAAGAAGGGACGAGTGCATGGCATAGGTAACAGTTTACACATTAATAATAACTCCATGCATGCTTCATCCTCAGAGGTTATGGGTCCTTCTCGCTCTACACCTTTGACACAGGACATAACTGAAGCCGTAAATACAACCATAAGTGCAGCAGTGGCAACAGCAATGACATCTTTTGTCCAGTCTCAACTAGTCCCTATGTTTGTGCCCTTCCTATCTACAATTCAATCAGCAAATGTTGCTCCACAAGCACCATTGCAAGGTGAAGCAACTAGGGAGGGTCAAGAGGATGATGATTATGAAGACGAAGACGAAGCAAACTTAGATTGATTGCATGTTCTGTTTATTCTTGTTTTGTACGACATTGTATGAAATTTTGAATTTATAATAACTTTGAATCATTAGTAGATTTATTTTGGATTTGTATTTTGTTGTTTTTTATTATTTATTTGCTGGATAATCTTGATTGAAAAGATTTACAGGTATATTGGATATATTACAAACGTATTTTATTAAATTGGTGAAAAAAAACTAATTTGCGAGGGATTAGTGACGGAATAGCGAGAAAATTATATAACATAATTAGCGAGGGATTAGCGACAAAATAGCGAGGGAAATCAGGGAGGGATTAGCGAGGAAATAGCGAGGGAAATCAGCGAGGTATTAGCAACGTATTAGCGAGGGAAATCAGGGAGGGATTAACAAGGAAATAGCGAGGGAAATCAGCGAGGGATTAGCGAGACAATAGCGAGGGAAATTAGCGAGGGATTAGCAAGGTATTAGCGAGGGAAATCAGGGAGGGATTAGCGAGGAAATAGCGAGGGAAATCAACGAGGGATTAACGAGGGATTAGCGAGACAATAGCGAGGAATTTTGATTATAATAGATTCAAAATTGGTGCGTGTATTCTTTATATAGCGACGGAATAGCGACGGAATTTCCCTCGCAAATTTGTGAGGGAATACAGTCGCCAGTTGTTTTAAATTTTGCGAGGGATTCGCGAGGGATTAGCGAGGGAAATTTTTGTTATTAGTGAGGGATTAGTGAGGGAATATGTTCCCTCGCTAATTAGCGACAAAAAAAAAATCGACGGACTTTTCCCTCGCTAATCTGTCACTAATCCCTCGCAAATGTTATTTGCGAGGGATTAGCGAGGGAAATTTTCCTCGCTAATTTACTGATTTCTTGTAGTGTACCATAGATCTGATCCTTTTGAAGCTTTAAATTCGACTAGTCCATGGAATAGGAACTTCAATAATTAGATGGTCACTCAAATAGGCTAGTCGAAAACTTTCACTTCTTCGACAATTTTTTTTTGGTTCAATAGGATTTAAATTTAAACCATAGGAATGTTGAAGACTAAATCATGTCTGACACGCCAAAGTAACATCTTGGCCATAAAGAAAATGGGTATATAGCCATGAATATTTTGGCACTTTTTTTTTTACCTTCTTGGTGCCATTTTGGCCATTAGTGTCAGCCATGATTTTATATTATTTGACACCAATTTTCGACAACTTTGCCAATTTTTGACATCTTTCAATAAATATGTATTTAAAAATTCATGTCGATCCTCTCATATTTTAGAACCGATTTGAAAACCATTTCTAGTTTTATTCTTTGTTGTATGAGCAACTTATCAAAGCATGAACTCAATAATTTTGATGCACATTACTCTTATTGACTCCTATCGGATGTGCCATTTTGTTTACTGAAATTTTTGTCAATTATTCAAAAATTTGATTTCAGATCTCAATTTGGAAAAATGAATCACTTCCTCTATGGATTTTTAAATAATTAGGTAATTCATATCACAAATATAAGGAATGAAGAGTAATCGACAATTGCAAATAAAGAAATGAAAGTAAAATGAAAATGAAAGCAATAAATGAAAGTAAGTAAAAGAAAGTATGTAAAGAAAGCAATAAAAAAAGTAATAAAGATCTCGAAATGAAATAAAAGAGAACAAACTTAACAGAATTGAAGAGAATGAAAGAAAGTAAAGGAAAACATGTAAAGAAAAAGCAAATAATAGAAAGCATGTAAAGATTGAATGTGATTGTTGGTGTAAGATAAAACTTTTCAATTCAGACAATTTCGAGGTGTATTCAAAAGCTTAGTATGATGATGTTCGCTAAGTTATCATGAGTTGCATTTGTGAACTTGAATAAATACAAATACTCTGATTATATTTGAATCAACATTGTGAAATTTGAGTTGTCAAAATAGTAATTTCGACTTGATATCAAAATTTGAGAACTAGAATGTCATTAACTACACTTGTGGATTTTTTTGAAGACAGAAGTGAAGATTTTGACCAAGAAGATAGTAGCCGTTTGAATATTCAAATTTAAATTCGGATAAGATAGAATTTGAATTTAAATTAGAAGTTAGTAGTAGTTACAAGTGTAAGATCTTGACAGTACGAGGATTGCTGACAATGATTAGGCATTTACTTTAGTTTTAGACACCTATCAGAATTTTGTAAATAGGTAGTTATTTAGTTTTTAATAAATACCAAGAGGATTGAAACATTTAAGAGTTGGAATTCATTCACTTGCACACATTTCTAAACAAGCTCATAGCCACTCTAACACACACGAGCAAGTAGAAATTAGTCAAGTATGTTTCTATCTTGCTTTCTTTCTATAAAATTTACTATTTTAATACAAGTTTAATTCAAGTTCATCTACATTTTCAGTCATTTACATTCCTACAAATTATCTTCTACTCCTGATCGAGTGATCATTTGATTTCTTTTATTTTTTTTCTTTAATTACTTTCATTTATCATTCTCGCTTTCTTTATTTTTTTACAAGTTTATCTTTTTGTTTACTTTACTTTCTTGCACGTTTATTTTTTCTGCATCTATATTGCTTTCTTTATTTTATTGCAATTTTAACTTTCAAGCAAGTTTATTTTGTCGCATCTTTACTGCTTTTATCTACTTTCTTTATTTTTACTTACAGTTCTTTACTGCAACAATTCTATTACATTTTCATTTGAATTTCATATATTTTGTGTTTTAGTCAAAATTATTTCTAACATTTTTTATTGAAAAAATGAACCAATAAGTACTTAAAAATCCCTTGAGGAAGAGATTTCCTTCTCATATTGAGAATTTATCGAATTTGTCTTTGACAAAAATTACACTGAACAATTATAAAGATCTAAAATTGAAATAAAAGGAAGCAAACTTGATTGAATTGAAGAAGAGAACTTGATTGAATTGAAAATGGTGGTTGAAAGCTTGCATTATACCCATCGAATCCTCTTATTTGTGTGAAATGTATAGGAATTTTATAAGTTCCAACCCTTATTACATTGTACAAATTGATATTTATAGAAACATGTCCTAAACATTAGCCTCTAAAATTCTATCACTTAATAGACAAGTGTCAACCATACAAATTAACATATTTTATAAAAGATAACTTAACTACTGGTAACTATTGATAATTACTCTTAATAACTTCTTTTCTCTTTAAATTTTTAATGGTCAAATTGATAAGAAGCATTTTCAATAATTATTCCCTTAAATAAGTTCTTATTATCCAAAGTTTTCGACAAAAATGTAGAAATATATTTTTCGATACTAACAATATGATACCAATTCCCATTCAACAAAATAAACAGATGAACTAGTAAAGACGTGTCAATTTTAGGAAATTAGCAATCGAAGTTGCCATTTACAAGGTTGAGCCCTACGTTTGACACTTCTGCATAACTTTGTATCTCTGTCAAGTTCGGCATGGACAATATGAAAAGGACAAAATTAAATTATTCATGTTTAAGATCATATGATTCTATTGAACGCATGTCTCGGGTTGAATTCGTTAATGAACTTGACCACTACTATGTACATAGCGGCAAATTATTCATCACAATGAATGAAAAAAGAAAGAGAAAGAAAAAGTTCTAAAGTTCATAAAGAAAAAGAAATACAAGAATTGTTAAAATTACTCCAGAGCCTACATCAACTTCAGGGAAGCCGCGGGTTGGTAATTACTGTGGAACCTTGAACTATGTTACTAAACAGAAGATACCCAATTTCTTTAATTATGAAATGAATGACTGTAAATACTGCTGAAAAGTTTTATCAAATTAAAATGAGGAATGCTATTTCACACGAACAGATTATTTCACGAATTCACGAATGTCATCATTCACAAAACGTAAAGATAGTTAATATTTTCCATATATATATATATGTAACTTCGCCACTCAACCTTGTACATTGCTCAACCTCTTTCCCTCTCACGCTCTTTCTCTATCTCTCTGTCCAAGGTAGTGGTAAACCTGTCCATCTATCAATCAATCAAAGAGACCAATCATCAACCGAATTTTTATAAGAGAAGAAAAAAGGGGCTACCGAAGATGTCATCCTCTTCAACTACATTATCACTGGACCACCTCCCTCCTTCTGAGCAGCTTTGTTTTGTTCACTGCAACATTTGTGACACCGTCCTCGTTGTATGAAACATATCATTTACTCGCCAAAACTTCCTCCATTCAAACTTTTCTGCTCTAGGGTTTTTCTTTCACCTAATATCTTTAACCTCTCAATGCTAGCCGCTAGACCCTAATCCTCTTCTAAATTTTTCTTTCTTTCTCAATGTTTTAGTGTGTAAATATTGCTGACTAAATTTTCCTTTTCTACATTTATCTTTTCCCACCTCAATTCCCTCATATTTCAGGTAAGTGCTCCTTTCACAAGCTTGTTCAAGGACGTCACTATCAGATGCGGCCATTGCACCAACCTCCTGCCAGTGAACATGCGTGGATTGCTTCTGCCTCGACGAATCAATTTCATTTGGGTCACTCTTTCTTCTCCCCATCTCATAACCATCTGGTACTTATGTGTATACATCACCATAATTTGTTTTTCTCTTCTTCACTCTTACAGCTGTTTGATAAATTAATGTATGCATATAGATAAAGAAGATATATAATTAAGTAGCTCTACTCTCTTATATAAAACAATGAAACTATTAATTACTACTAAGTAATTTTTGTGGAAACTAGCTAATTAATTTCTTGCTTGACGGATGATTCTTTTTCTGCAGGAGGAGATGCCTAACCCGTCCCAAAAATTTTTTATGAACCAGACAAACACATCAAATGACTTCTCTATGCCTGCTAGCAAGACTGCAGCTGATGAGCTTCCACGGCCACTGATCATAACTAGACGTGAGATTTATTTATATTCTACCATTTTATTTGATATATATGGCTGAAGTATATAACTCAGGTTTCTCTTGGTCAAAATGATGGTTAGTTCTCTATCTTGTTTATCCGATACTATTTTTGAGTTGAAAGCAACTTTGGCGTTGTGAAATATGCTGTAGATTTTCAAAGAACAAAATCATGCTGTTGCTTTTATGTTCACTATTATTAACAGTCTTGAATCAGGTACTCTAGTCTTGGTCAAGTTCCGTTGATAGAGGGGAAAAGATCTTTTAAGGGTTAAGGCATCATCACGACAATACCTAAACCCTCCCTTGCTTCTCTAAAGTGAACATACCCTAAAAGAAATCAACGATCCTAATTAGTAATGACAAGTTTATATAGAATATCTTTGCCCTAATTAAAAGCCTACAAAAGATTATCAACATCGATCAAGGAGGATTTATAGTGAAAAAAGAGCAAATAAGACCTGTTTCTTAATTCTAGGGCACAGTCACTTTTATAACTTATCTTTAATCTTTAATTTCATTTTGGTTAATCTCTAGTTACAAGCACCGACAGAGATGACGGAAAATGTAGGTTACTTTGGCCGTTTGCAAGTGGCATGGGGGAAAATATATAGGTGGTAGAGAGAGAAAGACTTATAACCCAGTTTGTTCTCCCCTAAAATTATAGTTGCTTGAAACTTAAAACACTAACAGTATCATCAGAATCAGAAGTATAGATATGCTCATATGCAGACAGAAGTCAATAATGCCTCTCATGCCATGAAAAATAGGCAACTAAATAGCAAGATTAAATAAAAAATTTGCAACTAAAGTCAAAGAAAGTGATTTTGATATGACTGTGTGCCATGTCCAGCTCCTGAGAAAAGACAAAGAGTCCCCTCCGCTTACAACCGCTTCATTAAGTGAGTATTTATATTCATTTAAAACCACTCACTCACTCTCTCTCTCTCTCTAGTTATTTCATTTTTATTTAAAAACTTCATATTCATATATTAAATGTCTGCACCGTTGTTAAAGTTGAAGCAAATTTGAATGGTCCATATGTATATCTGCAGGGACGAGATCCAACGCATCAAGTCTGTTAATCCCGATACAACCCACAGGGAAGCCTTCAGTGCAGCAGCCAAGAATGTATGATCCTATCATATCCTATACTTAAAAGAATATTATATAAATATAAAATAAATAAAAAGCCCTGGGGGTTCCTAGTCCTTTCACCAAAAAAGAAACTGCATTTCTTTATACCAAAAACATGTAAATTTTCTAAAAAAACTATGTAAGTTTTGATCCATAAGAATTCTTTTTTTTTTTTTATATATATGTTCAGCAATCAAATAAATGCTATGGTTTTCTAGGTCATTTTGGACTTTTTCTGATGTGATGTGCTTTGTGTGTCAGTGGGGCCACTTTCGACGCCTTCACTTTGGTCACATGCCTGATCAGACTGTGAAGAAGACAAATGTGCACCAGTAGGTAACTTATCATGCACCCTGTTCTTCTTGCAAAATGTTGCAAACAAAGTAATACATATCTCTGACTGATTTCTGAATGTGTGGGCTCGTCTCTTTTTTTTTTTTTTTTGGTCCAGGAAGGAGAGGAGGTTCTCATGAAAGATGGGTTTTATGCTTTGGCTAATGTTGGTGTTTCACCCTAATAATTCAGCAGTATATGTCTTCTCTTTCGAGTAATAGGAGAGAAGAAATTTTCCAAGTCCATCAACCTTTCAAGCTCAGGGAACTCTGATTCCTTAACTTAAATATGCATCTATATAGCTGAAGATCGATTATGTTGATAACTAAGGACTACATCACTATCACTAGCTCTTAAGGAATTGTGCATGCATGTAGTTCTCTTCTTTGCAGACCTTAATTAAACCTTTATGCTCTTAAATTTTCCCAATGTTACTGCTATAGCTGATTAATTATCTAATCAATAATTAGCCATATTCTACCTACAAGTCTGCTCCTTTGTGTGCTTTAACACTCATACACATATACATATATTATTTCACACGCCAACATGTTAATTATAGAAAAATGATAATTTTATATCACTTTTATTTTATATTATTTTTTATCTCATTTTTAATAGTTGTGATTAAGTGAAAAAATTAATATAAAAAAATGATATAATTAATGATATAAAGAGTAATATAAAAATGATATAAAAAATGTAATAAAAAAATTAGAGTCATTAATTATAGATTCTGAAATGTTCTAGATCTAACCAAAATTAGTACAAAAAGATATAAGTCGTATGTAGTGCTGATTGATCATTTTATATCATTGTTTGCGGGGAAATTTAGTCAAGATAAATTCTAACAAACAAATATATTTTTTTAGTCGAATGTGAGTTCAGAGTTATATGGTAATCTCATTTGGAAAAACTTTTGAAAACAAATTCAAAGTATATGATAGAAATTTGGAAAACTTGATGCAGGAAGTAAAAGGAAAGAAATGAAAGTTCATAAAAAGATTTGAAAACATGAAAACATTGCAGGTAAGTAAATAAACTGATAAATAACTTGCAAAATATAAAGTGCATAAACTTCAAAGTGTAAAAGATTATAAGTACAGAAAATATAGAATGCGAAAAGTTAAGATGCATAAAACGTAAAGTGCAGAGAATGTAAAGAAATTTAAAGAACAAGACTTAAAATAAAAGAATTTAAAAGAACATTGCATTAAATTAAATGGCTTGAAATGAAAAATAGAAGGCATACTTGGATCAAATCCTTTAATCTGCTTGAGTGAGATATTAGGATTGTGTATCAAGCAATAACCTTCTCTTGTACATCGTGAACACTAATATTTATAGGTAAACTATAAAAATAACTGACTCCTAAAATTTAAACACGTATACGGTAGTTACACTACATGCTCAACTAAGAGCAGTTATGAAATATTTCAACAAAAACCAATGCCCGACTATAAACACCCACGTCAGTCCAAAACTTAGAAAAATTTCTTCAATATCATCATCCAGTTGTTGAAAATCTCAATGTTATCATCCAGTTGTTGAAAATATCTCTTCGTCAAATTAAGACTTATGACTTTGTCATCCGGCTGTCAAAAATCTCTTCGTCGATTTAGAACTTGCGACTTTGTCATCTGGCTGTTGAAAACATTTGTCAAATTAGAACTTGTAATTTTACCCCCAACAGAAGCCCCCCAAAATTTTTCTTTCGACATTGTTGGAAGAAAGATAAATTTTAGTTTCATCTTTTATTTTCAACGCTAATACCTTGTCAAAATCCTCAGGTATTTAAATTCTTAATTTGATTTTTAAAAATCTAGTAAAATCTTCTATAGATTTCTCGAAGGCCACAATTGAAACTTATCATTTCAGTCATTAAATAGCTATTTTCCTAATAAATAGGGATCATAATTACCCCTACCTAAAAAATAGCCTTTTTGAATTTGCAAAATTCACGCGTCTTTTCACTTCCTTCTCCACTGTTCATCATCTTTTTAAATTCACAAAATCATGCCCCTTTTTACTCCATTCTCTACTGTTCATCGTCTTCAACCTTATTCTAGTGTGTCTCTTCTGCAAAACTTCACTTCTCCACAAATGGCTTCTAATTCTCAATCTCTTAACGAACCATTAGTGGATTTGGGCAATCACACTATTGTACAAGACCTAGTTCTAGAGAAATCTGAATTGTGGAACCTCTCCAAGGTAATTCTTTCCATCAAAGACTCTTTGCTTTCTTTAAATCCTCCAACTGCTTTCTTGGGCCCAGTTCTGCTCAAAGAATCCATCACCAAAGAAATACATAGCTTTTTCCCTCTTTTGTAATGTTTTGGCAACTTAATCAAGTTGCCAAATTGATGAATGAAATTAATTTTTTAGTCATACTTTGTCAATCTTTACTTCACACATTGTCGGCTTATATGGCTTCAAATATTTGCCATTAATAGACTTAATTCTTAATCATGAATTAACTCCGACAAGTGCATAAACATTTCTAGAAAATACTTGAATAACTTTAAATGGTCATTCCCATTTTGGAGACCATTTTCCATACTCTCGACAACTTCTATCCATGGGCAAAATCACCTTCCAAACCAAGTCATCAACCTTAAAAGACTTGTACTTAACTCGGTTGTCATAAAATTTAGCAATTCTTTCTTTTTATCGAATCAAGTTTTCTAAAGCAATTACTCTTTCATCACTCCATTTAATTTATCAAACATCAAGTCCCAGTAATGTTCAACCGGTAACTCATCTTGTTTTTGAATACGAATTGATTGAAGATTAATCTCGACTAGTAACACTGCATCATGACCATAAACCAACTTGTATGGTGAAGTGCCTGTTGATTCTCTTGGTGGATTAATGTATGCCCATAGAATTTGGTTAAGCGTATTATGCTAATTTCTAGGCTGTCAATCAATATGCTTCTAAATCAAACTTATAATTATTTTGTTCATGGCCTCTACTTGGCCATTTTCCTGAGCATAATATGGAGTCGACATAAGCATTTTGATTTTCCTCGAATTGACATATTCGACAACTCTCCTTCCAATGAACACCGTCCATTGGTTGGTTGTCAAAGTTTGTGGTATTTCAAATCGACAAACTATATTGTTTTCAATAAAGTCAATTACATCATGTTGGGTTACATCTTTTAAGGCTATAACCTCAACCCACTTAGTAAAGTAATCAACTCGTACTAAAATGTACTTATGTCCCTTCGACGATGTCGGATGAACTTGGTCTATTAAATCCAAAGCCCATCCTCTAAAAGGCCAAGGTTTGACTATTGAATGTAATTCACTAGCAGGGACATTCTGTATATGGCCATGTCTTTGATACTCTTCACAAGACTTAGCAAACATTATACAATCTCTAACTAGTGTAGGCCAATAATACCTGTGTTGTCGAAGGACCCATTTCATCTTGTCACCTACTTGATGAGCTCCACAAATTCTTTCATGGACTTCTGCTAAGGCAATATATGCCTCTGCTTCACTCAGGCAAACCTCTAAATTTTCATCGACAAATTTTCTATACAAAGCTCCTCCTAGTACCACAAATTTTGACGCTCTGTACTTGAGTTTTCTATCCACGTTTTAACTTGAATTTTCCAAATAGCTTAATATTGGTTGTCTCCAGTCATTAATTGTCGAAATATCATTTTGTAGTACATCTCTTTCTTCTAATGGGTATAAAATTTCCCTAATTTCTATTAGAATCGTTAGAACCTTGGATGAAATTTTATACCCAGAGGCTATCTGTGCCAATTCATTAGCCTCTTCATTCAAATTTTTGGGGATGTACTTGACAGTAACTTCGTCGAATTTCTTTATCAACTTACTCGCCACAATGTAATATTTGGTCAGACTATAACTGACACATTTGTATTCTTGGGTGAGTTGTTTGATAACTAGTTATGAATCCCTAAAAATATACACATTACATACTTTTATTTCTATTAGTATTTCTATCTCGACAATTAAGGCTTCATACTCAACCTCGTTATTGGAGCATGCATATTTAAATTCAAACATGAACTTAGTTGGAGTACCCTGAGGAGAAACAATTAGAATTCTCACTCCAACTCCATTTTGATGCCTTAAGCCATTAAAATACAAACGCCAAGATTTTAACCCAACGAAATTTATACCATCAACATCTAAACATGGATGGTCAGCTAAGAAATCAGCAATTACTTGGCCTTTGACAGCTTTCATTGGAACATATTGTAAAAAGATCTGATAAAGCAACGGTCCATTTACCAATACGTCCATTTAACATTGGCTTTGATAACATATAATTTATTACATCAGTCTTTGACATAACCAATACATTACAATACATCATATAATACTTGAGTTTAGTATATGAGAAATATAATGCTAAACAAAGTTTCTCTATTGCACTATATCTCCTTTCAGCATCATTCAAAACTCAACTAAGATAATATATGGCTCTCCCAATGTTTTTTTCATCTTCTTGAGCCAGCATACTTCCTATGGTTTCATCCGACACTGATATGTACAATTTCAATGGTCTACAAGGCACTAGAGGCATCATGACCGGTGAGTTTGTCAAGTATTGTTTTATCTGATTGGAGGCTTCTTGGTGGCAAGGTTCCCACACAAAGTCTTGTTCAGCCTTCAACTTGACCAATGAGGCAAAGACTCTGGTTCTTTCCGACAAATTAGATATGAATCTCCTTAGAAAGTTCACTTTTCTTAAGAAAGATTGTAGTTCCTTCTTGTTTGTCGGTGGTGCGGCTTCTAGAACTGCGTTGGCTTTATTCTTGTCTACTTCAATACCTTTCTTATGAACTAAGAAACCCAAGAATTTGGCAGCCGACACTTCAAAACCACATTTCTCCAGATTCATCTTAAGGCTGTGCTTTCTAATTCTGTCGAATGCCTGCCTCAAATTTGTCAAGTGACTGTACCTTCCAATCCTGAAGTAACTTTTGTCAATTGAACCATCCGACGAAAAATTGTTATCCATGGTCATTATAATGTCATCCAAATCCTTGTCCAAATTGAAATCCATATCGAAATGTTCATTATCACCAAAGCCTAAAAGATCATTAGGATCATTTAAGGCCTCAATAATTTCATCTGCTATCAAGTCCATGTCTGTGGCTCGACAGTTAGGCTTCTTCAATTTTCTCTTTTCTTTGATCATGTCAAACATTTTCTTCCTCCATTCAATATCTTGGTCAGGATCTTTCAGGACTCCCATGATTTCTTCCTTCGACCAATCTTTAACATCCTCACCACTTTCAGCTATCATCTTCTCAGCTTTCAATATAGTCATTTCCTTGTTTTCCTGAACTGCTAGATTGCTTTTCTTCGCTTCTTTCTCTGCTGCTACCAGCCCGATTAGCCATTTTCTTCCAGTTTTACTTGGAATAGGCCTTTGAACCTATTTTCCTTTCTTTATCTCTGCAAGCTTTTCTTGTTAGAGATTATCATTCCCGTCGAGTAGTTTAACTCCAGTTGTTATCGGCTCAACTGGGATTGACCCCCTTGCATCTGCGGATTCTTTTCTAACAATGCTCTTCAATTTCTTGTCATCTTTATTTTTGTTTGGTGCAGGCTCAGTTCCGACTACTAAACATCCTGTTTCTGTGGGTTGTTCTCTGATAACTAAATCTTCAACCATGTTCCTTCTTTTATGTGCTTGTCTCAACCTCTGCAACCTCCTTTTTCGACTCTTTGACATTGGTAAAGAATTTGATGGCCTTGCTACATTCTGACTAATCATAGCTTCACCTTGGTTTATCCTACCATGTCTGTAATCTTCATTCCAGAATGGTCGATCCTTCTGAAACATATTCTTCCTGGCAACCACCTCCCAACGAAGTAGTGGGTGACAGGCCATTGCAGAATTTTTTACCCACCTGTCCACAATGACATTGGTAGGTTGCACTCTGGTATTGAACACAATGGGTGCTTAATTCCCAACCCAGCTTGACTTAATAAGTCGGCTTGATCCGAAGTTAATTGGATCGAGTTTGAATTTAGAAAATAGACTTAGTATATATTTTAGGATTAGGTTCAAATTACATTTTGAGTTGGCTTAACTTGACTCAATGCTATATAATATTTTAAAACTTATATTTTTTTTTGCAAAAAATAGTGGTAAATTGTAAGTTTTCTTTAGTTAAATTAAAACATTTTGCATAATATATTACTATTTTTGTATTGATATGATTAATTTTGAAATATGTATCATAAAATATTCCTTAGTCTTAGTTTCTTACCTTTAAAATTTTATAATTTAACTATGCATAATGTTTAGATTTGTAAAATTTATCTAAATATCATGTCGTCCCAAACTCGACTCATTCGTTAATCAAGTCATAAATAGGATAAGTTCAAGGCCAAAAAAATTAGCAACATGAAAAATAATTAGGACGGGCCTAGACCAAGTAAAACCTAGCCTGTGAGCACCCTATCAAACACAAACTACACATGGAAAGATCACAGGGGAGAGAAAATCTTGAGTAGTGTGCTTTTTTCTCTTGATGCATGACAAACACTTGTCCCTTTGTGATTAGAGATCTATGTTCTATTTGTATGTATAATAACATTGCTCTTTCTTGAATTGTTTATTTTATTAGTAGGTGCATATTTTGGATTAAATATATATTTTAATCCTTTAAAAATATATGTCACATTATCTTGGTTCTTAATTTATAAATATATTAAATTGATTCTTGTTTTTTTGAAAAAAAAATAAGGTGAGATAAAAGCATTCTCTATTTTAAGATTAGAGAAAATCATTAACCTCAACAAAAATTTATAATGGAGTTACAAATCAAATATCGATCAAATCCATAGATTAGAATCCAAGTTATACAGTTGTCCTGAGTAAAAAGTTAATTAGGTTAATTAATCCCTATCATCACATCAAACTAGTTATCCAA
Organism: Ormosia emarginata; assembly: GCA_029884605.1. Classification (NCBI taxonomy): domain Eukaryota; kingdom Viridiplantae; phylum Streptophyta; class Magnoliopsida; order Fabales; family Fabaceae; genus Ormosia; species Ormosia emarginata. The sequence goes on along the minus strand of JAQQTP010000022.1, from coordinate 3,471,979 downwards.
AGATAAACATAAATCAAATTGACTTTTTAATGACACATTTTTATTATCAAATTAGCTTTTAAAATAATATTAAATAAGTCCTTAAATGACAAAATGGATGGCATTACTTATTATTAAAGAACTAATTTGATGCTCCTAATAAATAAAAAAATAAATGTAATGTCATGTATGTTTTTAGATTACCAAAATAAGTATATACTCTTTCATTTCATTCTATAAGTGACCTTTCACATAAGTCTTTTGGTTTTGAAGTAAAAATAATGCATAATTCAACTTTACATGTTAAAATAGTGAGTTAGATAAAATTTATTTATCACAGATCAAACTTCTCACTCCTTATTTAAAAATTAGTTTTTTGTTATTTAGGTCAAATGGTATTTGGGTCAGCTTACAAATATGTTGTATTAATTTATCTCTCTGATTTGATTAAAAGTTGATTATCCATATTAGAATTGGAAGAATTTTAAGGATATTTCTTGACACCTAACCCCAAATAATTTATATACATAGCATTCAAACTAATGTGACCATATATTTACCTACACATTATTCCAATATGGTTTACTCTCATATCAGTTGTCAATGACTAAAATTGTAGAAGAATTTAAATATAAAAAAAACTTTCAAAGATTTTAAGTATTTTTTTAACAAGAAAGAAAATTCATTATGATCGAAGTCCAACGATACTTACAAACCAGAAAAGATACATCATATTTAGAAATAAAAATAAATAAATACAATCTATCCTTTGAATTAACCAAAGACCTATAAATTTGTTCATTACCCAAAGACAATCGACGTCTAAGCATCTTTTACAGCGAAGACTAACATGAAAAGTGTTGCAAATTAAAGAGTATATTATGTCTCCTCCTACAGTAGATACGAAATTTTTCCCTACTTGAAAAACCATCAGGATACGACCAATTACAAGGAGACCAACAAAATACACTCTAAAAATAAAAAAATCAAAACACTCATAAAAGGGATAATAAAAACACTCATAAAAGAGATAACAAAGTCATAAGATCTATCATTGAGAGAAACATATCTAGACAACTAAACTCAAGATCTATTATATCTGAATAAATTATTGAAAAAACACAAAAAAAAGACAATGAGTTGCTACCAGAGAAAGAGGATGATAGCCCTCATACTCTAACACTCTCATAAAAAGAAAGTTCAAAACAAGAGAGATATAAAGAAAAAGAGACGCTAGGGAATTTTCCTCTTATAACATCTTTTAGAAGATTTTAAGTTGTTAGTTTAGCATAAGGGGGAAAAACTTTTATCTCTAATTTATTCACTTTGAAATAAAGTGCACTGGATAGTTAAATGAAATAGGCATTTTGTACATTATCCCACATGAGAAATCAGAACAAATTAAAAACACTGACCTTTATGAGTTTTAATGACGAGGATTCATCTTTTCTTGAATTAAACATCTTCCCATTTAAAATAATTATATTGGAAGATTCAGTTTAATTTTCTTTTAAGAGTATAATATATTGGCTAAACAATTATTTCTATTTTTCATTCATGGTTATTTTGATTTGGGTATTTAATAGTAACAAATATTCCTTTGTTGATAACCAAGTAACCTATTATTAATGTTTAATTATAATGTTAAATAATGGCCATTCTCCACCAAAGTTAGGAAGTTCTTGGAACCTTCATCCTGATTAATTTAACAAAATAAACCCAGCTTTACAGTGTAACGAAACTTCCTGTTTTCACATTGCATTTATGATACCGCAAAACTATCTTTTGAAGAAAGTGACCCAAATCACAAATATACTCTATTTGTATGCATAAATCAGCATATACGTATATAACGATCCAAACTCAAGCACAATATTAAGTTTTTTTTTTTTTTTCAGTTCTTTCGATATTAATGTCATAATTAGTATAACTTTGTAATGTTATATTTTAAAATTCTACCGCAAAAATTGTATTTCATTAATTTCGTATATACTAATATATCTATACATGTTTAACATTAGAAAAATATTTCTTTGGTGAATAAAATTAGAAAAAATGTTAGACATTCCAGAAGTATCTAGTATCTAGTTCGAAAGAATAAATATATAAAATGAGATAAATCCTACTCTGCAATCTGCATGTGGGATACATCCCGCTTATGTGTACATGAATTACCTAACATTGCTCTTAACATTACTTGTCTTCGTTAATACTCGTTTATGTGAATATTTAATTAATAAAACAAAACATGAATATCCCTCAACTTAATTCTCACTTGACCTCTTTTCCAGCTGCTTTAGTCCTTCACTTTTTTAGAAGAAAAATATAAAATTAATAACGTAGAATGGTATGCACCAAATTTATACAAAACTTTAAAAATTGATGCAAATTTCTTAAACAACAGAACATTAATTCGTGATTGGAACATTGGAGAGGGAACGAATTGAGAATGCTAGGTTTTGTTTTGGTTGTAAATTGGCGTTTGGCACTTGTGAATTAGCATATAAAGGACAACCAAATGCTGATATAAATGCTAGGATGGCAAATAAATTATTAAATTTATATATTTTTCATGTTATAAAAAGGTAATTTAACATATCAAAATAAAATAGAATTCCCTTTTTATTTTAATACAATAACTCACATTCAAAGTTTAAAATTCTATAATTCGATTTTATTTGGTTTGCTTGGGACAATATTTTAATGAACTTCTAATATAAGTTTATATACATAATTTAATACTTACATGCAAGTTATGTAATTGTATAAAATAAAAAAAGAATTATATATTATTTTGTTATGTTAAATTATTTTTTATGACATGAAAAAAATATAAAAGCGATACATATAGAAGCCAATCAAACAAAATAAAATGGTTTTTGATCCATATACTCCAGTTATTACCTCCCCCAATCATTGACCTCCCAATATATGACTCTCTTTACATTTGGATAGTCAACAAGTTCCAGATTGCTTGTGATCAATATTATACAAACATGTTTAGAAAGTCCAGTTATGTTCATTCCATGGCTCCTGACGTGACTTATAGCATGCCTTGATCTGATATATACCAAACGAATAATGAAACCTGATTTGTTTTTTCAAAATATGCCATTCATATCCACTAAGGCTTGTAGTGAAAGGATATTTTCGGAATCATATTCAATACAGTAACTCTAATCACTGTATTAGTGTATTATTATATGGGAATGAACACCATATACAAGCAAGTGGCACTAAAGTTATTACACTAAGCATGAGGTACAGAATTAAGCATGAGGTACAGAATTAACAAACTCTCCCCTCCTTCCCCCCAAAGATACTACACAAATTTCTCTATAAATATAATACAATAATTCATCAATAATAATATTATTCCAGAGATATTAATACAAAATCTACAACTGAACTTTGAAAAAAATTACTACCAACTAAAAGATAATAGTTATCAATTTCAACGACAGCTACAATGATGTACCTATGTTGCTTCCATGTCCTCAGTTTCCCTCTCCTTGGGGTGTGGTGAGGGGAAGCAGGGAAAAAGAAAATTGTATAACCAATTCACAAACAATCTAATTCCTCTAACCTTAGATGGCACGCTAAAAGGGTGTACAGTAATTAAAGCTACCTTACTGAGAATTAGTATGTGTTTGTCAGGATAAGTCTTTTGAAAATGCAACGTAAAATATGTAGTATTATTATATAATACAACATAACAGTTTCCAGATATATTTTATTTATATTTTTTTGTTGATGAAAGATGAATTTACAGACATATATAATCATGTTTTCCCTACAAAATCCAAATTTTACTGAAGAGCCTTCAAAGAGAATAATGCCAACCAGCTAAGCTTTTAGGGGAGATATATTGTTATACCATGAGTATAATATGAGGCGGGAAAGTCCCAGATTGAAAGATTTTGAGGAAGAATGACACCTTATATGCTTGGATATGGTGACTGCAGTGCAACAGAATGACACCTGATGTATGGGCGTATCAAGTTTAGGAACAAATTGACCTCTTTGTAAGGAGACGCTCCTCTGGGTGGGTGAAAACGACCTTGAATTAAATGTCTGTGGTGCAGCTCAGGATGAACATGTGCGGTGCATCAGGCTAGGGTCAAAGATATTCAAGGAGGAATGCTATTTCACACGGATATATTCAATAAAATCCTTTTTGCATATCAAATGGTCTCTTACATCTCTAAAAGAACAACTAATAAAATACTTCCGCAATAGAAACAAAATTAAGCCTGTAATGTTAAACTTGATAAAAAAAAGGAAAGTAATGTTAGACATGTAACTAAGTTACTTCCCTTAGTTATATATGATTTCAAAATAAACTGCAACTAAGCATATTGAAGAACAGTAAAATCAAAGCAATTCTTGTATGGATCCCAATGAAGTCTAATCTCATCTCATCTCTTCAAGCCCCTTCTTCTATCAAAATCTTGAGTCCACTTCTCAAGAAAAACTTAGCTTCCTGCAGAACCCTATATCTTGAAAACCAGATAGTGCATGGAGTTAGTGTCCACGTCCCAAATCATAATTTTAGTTCCTTTATCTGTCATGGCATCTCTTTGGGCTTCAGGATCCAACACAGGGAGCACTAAGGCCTCAGCCAGATCTTTGGCTAACAAGAGTCTACTCAAGTTGCCAAGGTCACTATCTGTGAGGGCTTTTTTTTTATCTTCCATAGATCATCGTAAAGCATCAATTCCAATGAGTAGCCCCACTGTCTCTTTTCTGGCTTTTTGCTGAGAGCTCTTTTTTTTTTCCATCAATGGGAGCTTCGAAGCAAGATATTCTCTTGGTGGAAGGAGATGGACAGGGTTGGCCCTTTTTAAAAGGGCACATACCCAGTGTCAAATTAGTACAAACATGGTGAAAGCCTTGGGTTTTGGGAATGAAAGCCATAATAACATAAAAGGAGAAGACGCACCAAAGAGAAACAAGAATAGCTGCTGGAATAAGATTTTGAATAAGTGGACTGAAATCCCTATTCCATCAGTTATTCTTGTTTCTCTTTGGTGCGTCTTCTCCTTCTATGTTATTATGGCTTTTATTCCCAAAACCCATGGCTTTCACCATCTTTGTACTAATTTGACACTGGGTATGTGCTCTTCTAAAAAGGGCCAACCTTATCCCTCTACTTCTTCCACCAAGAGAATATCTTGCTCCAAAGCTCCCATTAATGGAAAAAAAAGAGCTCTCAGCTAAAAGCCAAAAAAGAGACAGTGGGGCTACTCATTGGAATTGATTCTTTATGATGATCCATGGAAGATCAAAAAAGCCCTCACAGATAGTGCTCTTTGGCAACTTGAGCAAACTCTTGTTAGCCAAAGATCTGGCTGAGGCCTTAGTGCTCCCTGTGTTGGGTCTTGAAGCCCATATAGATGTCATGACAGATAAAGGAACTAAAATTATGATTTGGGACGTAGACACTAACTCCATGCACTATCTGGTTTTCAAGTTGTGGGATTCTGCTAGAAGCTACGTTTTTCTTGAAAAGTGGACTCAAGATTTTGTGAGAAGAAAGGGCTTGAAGAGAGGAGATGAGATTGGACTTCATTGGGATCTATACAATTATTACTTTGATTTTACTGTTCTTCAATATGCTTAGTTGCAATTTATTTTGAAGTCATATATAACTAAGGGAAGTAACTTAGTTACATGTCTAACATTACTTTCCTTTTTTGATCAAGTTTAACATTACATGCTTAATTTTGTTTCTGTTACGGAGGTATCTTATTAGTTGTTCTTTTAGAGATGTAAGAGATCATTGCATATTTGATATGCAAAAAGGATTTAATTGAATATGTTCGAGTGAAATAGCATTTCTCATTGAATATCTTTGACCCTAGCCTGATGCACCGCACATGTTCATCCTGAGCTACACCGCAGGCATTTAATTCAAGGTCGTTTTCACCCACCCAGAGGAGCGTCTCCTTACAAAGGGGTCAATTTGTTCCTAAACTTGATACGACCCATACGCAAGTGTCATTCTGCTACACTGTAGTCATCATATCTAAGCTTATAAGGTGTCATTCTTCCTCTAAATCTTTCAATCTGGGACTTTCCCACATGGGTGCAATCCGCAACAATATCATGGCATCAACTCTGCTTGCTTCCACAACAATCACACTTAGTTCACTCATTGGTGTTGTTGCGAACAATGACTCAAACCAAATTAGTTTATGGCAACAAAACTTCACTTAATTCTTCAATCAAACGCCTTTCTATCTCATTATGCTTCCTTGTTGCATTTCTATGTATTGTGCAGTCTATTAGATACTATGCACATGTGAGCTTCCTAATTACTACACCTGCACTGAAAGGCAAAAAGAATTTTGTTGAATATGTTGCAAAAACCTTGAACCGTGGAAGTTACTCTTGGTCTCTTTGCTTGCAGGCATTCTACTTGTCATTTCCTCTTGTCCTCTGAATTTATGGGTCCATACCCATGTTTGCTTGTCGCTGCTTGACATCATTTATTTTGTAACTGTCTTGAGTTTGCTTCAAGGTCTTTTGAAAATGAAAAAGGTCATTTGCAAATCTTGGAATATTTAAGTGTTTTTCACTCTTTGCTTTGATCTCGGATGTGATTTCAAGCAATTGTCTCTCTTTTTCGAATCGAAACACATCTTTGAGAACTCATCATTTGTTTTCAAGTTACCGTTGACCTGCAAAACTTAGTTAAAACATCTTAATCAAAAGGATTATTTTCTATTAGGTGATTGAACTTTAACTTATATTCAAATCAATCTTAAGATATTTTATTTGCCAATATATTTCTTTTGTAAATCGAAAATTTTTATTTTTGTACCAACACATTTACTAGAAATTTTGTCAATTATTCGATAATCTGATTCTGGATCTCAATTCGAGAAAGAAAATCACTTCCTCTATGAATTCTTCAATAATTAGGTAATTCAGATCACAAATATAAGGAATGAAGAGTAATCAAACAAGTGCAAATAAAGAAATGAAAGTAAAATGAAATGAAGGCAATAAATAAAAGCAAGTACAAGAAAGCATGTAAAGAAAGCAATTAAAAAAAAAAGCAATAAAGATCTCAAAATGATTTAATAGAGAATAAATTTTACTGAATTGAAGATAACGGAAAAAAGTAAAGGAAAACATGTAAAGAGTAAACAAAAAATGGAAAGCATGTAAAGATTGAATGTAATAATGATTTGAAATTGAAATAAAAAGAAGCAAACTTGATTGAATTGAACATGGTGGTTGAAAACTTGCAGTATACCCGCCGAATCTTCTGATGTGTGGGATGTATATGGATTTCACAAGTTCTAACTCTTATTACGTTATACAAACTAATATTTATAGGCAAATGTCTTAAATATTAGCCTCTAAAATTCTGCCACCTAATAGACACACACTACAAAAAAATGTGCTAAATTGTTGTAGTTTTTTTTACAATTTGATGCAGTTTTTAACTCCCGCAAATTAAATTGCGGCAGTTTTAAAAAATGTTGCATTTAAGTGCGCTGCAATATATTACGGCGGTTTAATTTGCGGCGGTGTTAAACCCCCACAAATTGTTGCGGTTTTTAACCTCCACTAAAAATTTAAAAAGAAAAAGAAAAAGAAAAAGCACCCGTGAAAATCCAAATATTTATTTAATCTATCACCCTTAGACCCAACAACCTGCAAACAAAAAACAAGACACTAAAAGACACCATGTCCAAACAACTACTCAAGTAGCACATATTAAAACAAATTAACTTCATGTTACTAGCATTCAAACAATGAATTGACTATACTCAAAGCAAAATACTAAACTTTGATACCAGATAGTGTTGGATATTTTTCAACACTGAATCAAATCACTCGGGTAATTTTATACTAAGTACATTGGGAATGCACAACAATCTTAGAGATTTATTAATGGGTGTGCAACAACTTATCTAACTTGTTGAGTGTTGAACTAAAAATTATTATACCCATTTTTTAGCCATATATATGTATACATCACAATAGCATAAGGTACAAGGAGTAGGAAACTTTCAGAAATCACTATGCTCCTACAGTAGGAAACTTCCATGCATCTTAAAGTTAGGGAGGCATGCTTAATTAAACAAAACGAAATGGTTCAGATAAGCAAAGTAGAAAGTACTGCATAAGCCTCTATCAAATGCTCCTATAGTCCTACATCATCTACCCAAAACCCACCATTTTGTCATCATTTTCTGTTACTGCCAAATGAAATTACTGATGCACACATGTTAAAAGTGCTTAAAAACTTGAAAGTATCAAAACAAACATGATTCAGAAACATTAGCATTTCTATAGGCATGTGGAACAAGATAAAAAGTAACTCCAATGTGAATCCTCTAGTCATCATCAACTATCTGAAAGCTAAAATAAAGAGGAAATCACTATGATAACCACTATACTTACGAAGGAGCATCTCTTTAAGCTCTCTATCACCTGGACGTGTGCTAGAAGAGTCATGACCTTCAATTGCTTTAACCTTCTCACAACTTAATTCATCCTCTGAAGTCCCTACTGCCTCATCTAACAAGAATGCAAAACACAAGGGGTAAACAACTAAAAAAGCATAAAAGCGATATAAAGACAATATTACCAAAGAGCATCTTACCACACATCTACACCCAATTGAATACATGTAAAATTAACCATGCATAAACCCAAGAATTAATAGTTTGCAACGAAAACTCATTGATTAAAATTTTTCCTAATAAGTAAGACAAGTAAAGCTAGCAAGCGTTTAATCAGAATGTCAAAGAAAATTGGTGCACAATAAGAACTTTAAACTTCATGCTCCAATCGATTACTCCACTGGAACCAAATGCTTTTAACAACATCAAAGAATCTCATGGACATTACTACATACAAATAGGATAGCAACACAACTCTTAGTCACTCCCAAATGCTTGTAGCAGAGCACCTCATTGTTATGGCGTACTGGTGTGGAGTGCCAGAATAACAGGCTATAGCATGATGCAATAATAACCTCACTAACACCAACAAACTAATTCAGGGATCAGAAATCACTTTCACAAAGCATCACACATAACATCTAGCTCTATTGAATAAAAAATATTAATAAAATATTTAAATCACTTTGGTAAGATCTGGACTTGCGACAGTGAGAACAGAGAGGGTCTCAGGCAGTGGGGTGCTAGGTCGAACGGCATGGTGGAGTAGAGGTGTGGCGCGCGGTTAGGTGTGAATCTGTGTGGTGGTCGTGCGGGGCGCAGTAGCTTGAGGACGGCAAAGCAGACGTCCACTAATAAGAAAAAAACCCCAATAATTTGATTTCGGTTGTGGCGTTTGATAATCTTTGAAAAAAACATTGCAATTTAGCGTATTTTTTATAGTGACATGTCAACCATATAAAAATTAACACATTTTGTAAAAGATAATTTAACTACTAGTAATCATCGAGAACTATTCTTGATAATTTCCTTTGTCTTCAAACTTCAATGGATAAGAAGCACTTATAATAATTACTCCCTTAAATAAGTCCTCATTATCCAAAGTTTTCAACAAAATGTAGAAATATATATTTTTTGAAACTAACACAAGGTTCCCCAGTATTTTTTCTTTTGAATGAATAGAAAAAGATAAATACTAAAATGGTGTCTTTATTTCGACAAGAATCAATTCAACGTCAATATTGAATTTTCAATTCATGGAATTTGATATTATTTTTAGTTTTTTTTTTACAATTGTATAACTTGTACAAATACAAATAACTTCTAGTAACTAACACTTAAGTTAGTCAAATCATCGACTTTCTTGTACAACTTTGAAAATTTACCGAAGTGTTCCTTATACTTTTAGGCATGCTTTCAAACTTTGAAAATTTTAAATGGCCAAAGTCCATCCATTTAATTCATCACCAAAGTAAGAAATTGCACCTCAAATTTCACATTAGCCCTTCAAATCAAGGCTACATGGCCATGAAATATATATATATAATCAACACATGGCCTTTTTTTATTTATAAATTCTTGGTATCATTATGGCCATTGGAGGCTTGGCTATATAGCAATACCATAGATCTGATCCTTTTGAAGCTTTAAATTCAACTAGTCCATGGAATAGGAACTTTAATAATTAGATGGTCACTCAAATAGGCTAGTCAAAAACTGTCACTTCTTCGACAATTTCTTTTTTGGTTCAATAGGATTTAAATTTAAACCATAGGAATGTCGAAGACTTAATCGTGTCTAACACGCCAAAGTAACATCTTGGCCATAAAGAAAATGGCTATATAGCCATGAATATTTTGGCACATTTTTTTTTACCTTCTTCGTGCCATTTTGGCCATTAGTGTCAGCCATGATTTTACATTATTTGACACCAGTTTTTGACAACTTTGCCAATTTTTGTCATCTTTCAATAAATATGTATTTAAAAATTCATGTCGATCCTCTCATATTTTAGAACCGATTTGAAAACCATTTCCAATTTTATTCTTTGTTGTATGAGCAATTTATCAAAGCATGAACTCAAAATGCTTTTGATGCACATTACTCTTATTGACTCCTACCGAACGTGCCATTTTGTTTACTGGAATTTTTGTCAATTATTCAAAAATTTGATTTCAGATCTCAATTTGGGAAAATGAATCACTTCCTCCATGGATTCTTAAATAATTAGGTAATTCATATCACAAATATAAGGAATGAAGAGTAATCAAACAAGTGCAAATAAAGAAATAAAGTAAAATGAAATTGAAAGTAATAAATGAAAGCAAGTAAAAGAAAGTATTTAAAGAAAGCAATAAAAAAAGTAATAAATATCTCGAAATGAAATAAAAGAGAACAAACTTGACAGAATTGAAGAGAGTGAAAGAAAGTAAAGCAAAATGTGTAAAGAAAAAGCTAATAATAGAAAACATGTAAAGATTGAATGTGATTGTTGGCATAAAATAAAACTTTTCGATTCAGACAATTTCGAGGTGTATTCGAAAGCATAGTATGAATGATATTCACTAAGTTATCATGAGTTGCATTTGTAAACTTGAATAAATACAAATACTCTGATTATATTTGAATCAACATTGTGAAATTTAAGTTGTTAAAATGGTAATTTCGACTTGATATCAAAATTTGAGAACTAGAACGCCATTAACTACACTTGTGGATTTTTTTGAAGACAGAAGTGAAGATTTTGACTAAGAAGACAGTAGTTGCTTGAAGATTCAAATTTAAATTCGGATAAGATAGAATTTGAATTTAAATCAGAACTTATTAGTAGTTACAAGTATAAGATCCTGACAGTATGAGGATTGCTGACAATGATTAGGTAGTTACTTTAGTTTTAGACACCTATCAGAATCTTGTAAAGAGGTAGTTATTTAGGTTTTTTATAAATACCAAGAGGATGAAAACATTTAAGAGTTGGAATTCATTCACTTGCACACATTTCTAAACAAGCTCATAGTCACTCTAACACACACAAGCAAGTAGAAATTAGTCAAGTATGTTTCCATCTTGTTTTCTTTCTGTAAACTTTACTATTCCAATGCAAGTTTAATTCAAGTTCATTTACATTTTCAATCATTTACATTCCTACAAATTCTCTTCTACACCTGATAGAGTGATCATTTGATTTCTTTTATTTGATTTCTTTAATTACTTTCATTTATCATTCTGCTTTCTTTATTTTTCTACAAGTTTATCTTTTTGTTAACTTTACTTTCTTGCACGTTTATTTTTTCTGTGTCTATATTGCTTTCTTTATTTTACTGCACTTTTAACTTTCGAGCAAGTTTATTTTGTTGCATCTTTATTGCTTTTATTTGCTTTCTCTATTTTTACTTATAGTTCTTTACTGCTACAATTCTATTACATTTTCATTTGACTTTCATATATTTTTGTGTTTTACTCAAAATTCTTTCTGACATTTTTATTAAAAAATGAACCAACAATTACTTAAAAATCTCTTGAGGAAGAGATTCCCTTCTCATATTAAGAATTGAAATCAAATTTGTCTTTGTAAAAAATTACACCGAACAACAATAAAGATCTAAAATTGAAATAAAAGGAAGCAAACTTGAAAGCGAACTTGATTAAATTAAAAATGGTGGTTGAAAACTTGCAATATACCTATCGAATCCTCTAATGTGTGTGAAATGTATAGGAATTTTACAAGTTCCAACCCTTGTTACATTGTGCAAATTGATATTTATAAGAACATGTCCTAAACATTAGCCTCTAAAATTCTGTCACTTAATAGACACGTGTCAACCATACAAATTAACATATTTTATAAAAGATAACTTAACTACTGGTAACTATTGATAATTACTCTTAATAACTTCTTTTCTCTTTAAATCTTTAAAGGTCAAATTGATAAGAAGCATTTCCAATAACTACTCCCTTGAATAAGTCTTCATTATCCAAAGTTTTCGACAAAAATGTAGAAATATATTTTTCGATACTAATAGTATGATACCAATTCCCATTCAACAAAATAAACAGATGAACTAGTAAAGACATGTCAATTTTAGCAAATTAGCAATCTAAGTTGCCATTTACAAGGTTGAGCCCTACATTTGACACTTCTGCATAACTTTGTATCTCTGTCAAGTTCAGCATGGACAATATGAAAAGGGCAAAATTAAATTATTCATGTTTAAGATCATATGATTCTATTGAAAACATGTCTCTAGTTGAATTCGTTAATGAACTTGACCACTACTATGTACATAGCGGCAAATTATTCATCACAATGAATGAAAAAGAGACAGAAAAAGAAAAAGAAAAAGTTCTAAAGTTCATAAAGAAAAAGAAATACAAGAATTGTTAAAATTACTCCAGAGCCTACATTAACTTTAGGGAAGCCGTAGATTGGTAATTACGGTGGAACCTTGAACTATGTTACTAAACAGAAGATACCCAATTTCTTTAATTATGAAATGAGTGACTGTAAATTCTGCTGAAAAGTTTTATCAAATTAAAATGAGGAATTGTATTTCACACGAATAGTTTATTTCACGAATTCACGAATGTCATCGTTCACAAAACGCAAAGATAGTTAATATTTTTTTAAAAATTCGTGCGTCTTTTTACGAATCCTTATTTGTAAGATTCAACATTTTCCATATATATATAATATAGAAACATATGTGGTTGGCGTTCCCGATGGGTGTGTGCAGAGAAAGAGAAAGAGGCGGCAGATGTGGGGGAGAGAATCCAGAAAGAGACGTGTACATGGGGTGATATAGCTTTGGAAAATATTGAATCCTGCGAATAAGGATTTGTAAAACGACGAACGAATTTTAAAAAAAAAATATTAACTATCTTTTCGTTTTGTCTGTAAGTCATTTTCCTTTTTTTTTTTAAATTTTATTATATTTTATTTATGATACAAAACACCACATATGAATGATGACAACCGTGAATTCGTGAAATAAATTGTTCGTGTGAAATAACATTCCTCTCTCTCTCTCTATATATATATATGATGATGATAATTGTGTTCGTGAAATAAACTATTCGAGTGAAATAACATTCTTTTATATATATAGATATATTTAATGAGATAAATTTTTATTGTGAGAGGATGAGATGAGTAAATTTTTTTGATCATATAATTATATATAAATAATTAAAATTAAAAATTATTTAAAGATCATGTGATCACTTTAAAAAGTTACTTATATTTAAATTTTAATCTTAACCATTCATATAAGATTCAATAATCAATATATATTCTTATTACTTCTTATAATAAACACTTCTTTCACTTAAGTAATATATATATATATATAAAACTTCGTCACTCTACCTTGTACATTGGTCAGCCTCTTTCCTTTTCACGCTCTTTCTCTATATCTCTGTCCAAGGTGGTGGTTGACCTGTCCATCTATCAATCAGTCAATCAAAGAGACCAATCATCAACCGAATTTTTATAACAGAAGAAAAAAGGGGCTACCGAAGATGTCATCCTCTTCAACCACATTATCACTGGACCACCTCCCTCCTTCTAAGCAGCTCTGTTTGGTTCACTGTAACATTTGTGACACCGTCCTCGCTGTATGAAACATATCATTTACTCGCCAAAACTTCCTCCATTCACACTTTTCTGCTCTAGGGTTTTTCTTTCACCTAATATCTTTAACCTCTCAATGCTAGCTGCTAGACCCTAGTCCTCTTCTAAATTTTTCTTTCTTTCTCAATGTTTTAGTGTGTAAATATTGCTGACTAAATTTTCCTTTTCTCCATTTATCTTTTTCCACCTCAATTCCCTCATATTTCAGGTAAGTGTTCCTTTCACAGGCTTGTTCAAGGATGTCACTGTCAGATGCGGCCATTGCACCAACCTCCTGCCAGTGAACATGCGTGGATTAATTCTGCCATCGACGAATCAATTTCATTTAGGTCACTCTTTCTTCTCCCCATCTCATAACCATCTGGTACTTATGTGTATACATCACCATAATTTGTTTTTCTCTTCTTCACTCTTACAACTGTTTGATAAATTAATGTATGCATATAGATAAAGAAGATATATAATTAAGTAGCGCTACTCTCTCATATAAAACAATGAAACTATTAATTACTGCTAAGTAATTTTTGTGGAAGCTAGCTAATTAATTTCTTGCTTGATGGATGATTCTTTTTCTGCAGGAGGAGATGCCTAACCCGTCCCAAATTTTTTTATGAATCGGACAAACACATCAAATAACTTCTCTATTCCTGCTAGTAGGACTGCAGCTGATGAGCTTCCATGGCCACCGATCATAAATAGACGTGAGATTTATTTATATTCTACCATTTTATTTGATATATATGGCTGAAGTATATAACTCAGGTTTCTCTTGGTCAAAATGATGGTTGGTTCTCTTTCTTGTTTATCCGATACTATTTTTGAGTTGAAAGAAACTTTGGCGTTGTGAAATATACTGTAGATTTTCAAAGAACAAAATCATGTCGTTGCTTTTATGTTCACTATTATTAACAGTCTTGAATCAGGTACTCTAGTCTTGGTCCAGTTCCGTTGATAGAAGGGAAAGGATCTTTTAAGGGTTAAGGCATCATCACGACAGTACCTAAACCCTCCCTTGCTTCTCTAAAGTGAACATACCCTAAAAGAAATCAACGATCCTAATTAGTAATGACAAGTTTATTTAGAATATCTTTGCCCTAATTAAGAGCCTAAAAAAGATTGTCAACATCAATCAAGGAGGATTTATTGTGAAAATGGAGCAAATAAAACCTATATCTTAATTCTAGGGCACAATCACTTTTATAACTTATCTTTAATCTTTAATCTTTAATTTCATTTTGGTTAATCTCTAGTTACAAGCACCGACAGAGATGAAGGAAAACGTAGGTTACTTTGGCCGTTTGTAAGTGGCATGGGGGAAAATATATAGGCGGTAGAGAGAGAAAGACTTATAACCCAGTTTGTTCTCCCCCGGAATTATAGTTGCTTGAAACTTAAAACACTAACAGCATCATCAGAATCAGAAGTATAAATATGCTCATATGCAGACAGAAGTCAATAATGCCTCTCATTTCATCAAAACTAGGCAACTAAATAGCAAGATTAAAGAAAAAAATTTCAACTAAAGTCAAAGAAAGTGATTTTGCTATGAATATGTGCCATGTCCAGCTCCTAAGAAGAGACAAAGAGTCCCCTCTGCCTGCAACTGCTTCATTAAGTGAGTATTCATATTCATTTAAAACCATTCTCACTCTCTCTCTAGTTATTTCATTTTTATTTAAAAACTTCATATTCATATATTAAATGTCTACACTGTTGTTTAAGTTGAAGCAAATTTGAATGGTCCATATGTATATCTGTACGGACGAGATCCAACGCATCAAGTCTGTTAATCCCGATATAACCCGCAGGGAAGACTTCAGTGCAGCTGCCAATAATGTATGATCCTATCATATCCTATGCTTAAAAGAATATTATATAAATATAAAATAAATAAAAAGCCCTTGGGGTTCCTAGTCCTTTCACCAAAAAAGAAACTGCATTTGTTTGTACCAAAAACCTGTAAATTTTCTAAAAAACTATGTAAGTTTTGATCCATAAGAATTCTTTTTTTTTTTTTTTTTATGTTCAGTAATCAAATAAATGCTATGGTTTTCTATGTCATTTTTGACTTTTTCTGATGCGTGAAGTGCTTTGTGTGTCAGTGGGCCCACTTTCGACGCATTCACTTTGGTCACATGCCTGATCAGACTGTGAAGAAGACAAATGTGCGCCAACAGGTAACTTATCATTCAACCTGTTCTTCTTGCAAAATGTTACAAACAAAATAATACATATCCCTGACTGATTTCTGAATGTATGGGTTCGTCTTTTTTTTTTTTTGTCTAAGAAGGAGAGGAGGTTCTCATGAAAGATGGGTTTTATGCTTCGGCTAATGTTGGTGTTTCACCTTACTAATTCAGCAGTATATGTCTTCTCTTTCGAGTAATAGGAGAGAAGAAATTTTTCAAGTCCATCAACCTTTCAAGCTCAGGGAACTCTGATTCCTTAACTTAAATATGCATCAATATAGCTAAAGATCGATTATGTTGATAACTAAGGACTACATCACTATCACTAGCTCTTTTGGAATTGTGCATGCATGTAGTTCTCTTCTTTGCTGACCTTAATTAAACCTTTATGCTCTTAAATTTTCCCAATGTTACTACCGCACCTGATTAATTATCTAATCAATAATTAGCCATATTCTACCTACAAGTCTGCTCCTTTGTATGCTTTAACACTTATACACATATACATATATTACTTCACACGTCAACATGTTAATTATAAAAAATGATAATTTTATATCACTTTTTATTTTATATTATTTTTTATCTCATTTTTAATGATTGTGATTAAGTGAAAAAATAAATATAAAAAAGTGATGTAATTAATAATATAAAGAGTAATATAAAAATGATATAAAAAATGTAATAAAAAAATTAGAGTCATTAATTATATATGGATTCTGAAATGTTCTAGATCTAACCAAAATTAGTACAAAAAGATATAAGTCGTATGTAGTGCTGATTGATCTTTTTATATCATTGTTTATGGGGAAATTTAATCAAGACAAATTCTAACAAATAAATATATTTTTTCAGTTGAATATGATTTTAGAATTATGCGATAATCTCGTTTGGAAAAACTTTTGAAAATAAATTCAAAGTATATGACAGAAATTTGGAAAACTCAATGCAGGAAGTAAAAGGAAAGAAATGAAAGTTCATAAAAAGATTTAAAAACATTGCAGGTAAGTAAATAAACTGCTAAATAACTTACAAAATGTAAAGTGCAAAAGATTATAAGTGCAAAAAATATAGAATGTAGAAAGTTAAAATGCAGAGAACGTAAAGTGCAGAGAATGTATAGAAATTTAAAGAATAAGACTTAAATTAAATGAATTTAAAAGAACATTGCATTAAAGTAAATGACCTGAAATGAAAATAGAAGGCATACCTGGATCAAATCCGTTAATATGCTTGAGTGAGATATTAGGATTGTGTATCAAGCAATAACCATCTCTTGTACATCGTGAACACTAATATTTATAGGCAAACTATGAAAATAAATGACTCTTAAAATTTAGACACGTATATGACAGTTACACTACATGCTTAACTGAGAGCAGTTATAAAATCTTTTGACAAAAACTAATGCCTGACTATAAACAGTCACGTCGGTCCAAAACTTAGAAAAATTTCTTCAATATCATCATCCCGCTGTCGGAAATCTTTTCGTTGAATATCTCAATTTTAACATCCAGCTGTGGAAAACATCTCTTCATCGAATTAAGACTTGTGATTTTGCCATTCGGCTGTCAAAAATTTATTCGTCAATTTAGAACTTGCGACTTTGCCATCCGACTGTCGAAAACATCTTCGTCGAATTAGAACTTGTAATTTTATCCCCAATAGATGCCCCCCCAAAATTATTCTTTCGACATTGCTGGAAGAAAGATAAATTTTAATCTCATCTTCTATTTTCGACGCTAATGCCTTATCAAAATCCTCAGGTATTTAAATTGTTGATCTGATTTTTAAAAATCCAATAAAATCTTCCATAGATTTCTCGATGGCCACAACTGAAACTTATCATTTCAGTCATTAAATAACTGTTTTCCTAATAAATAGGGATCATAATTACCCTTATGTAAAAAATAGCCTTTTTGAATTCACAAAATTCACGCGTCTTTTCACTTCCTTCTCCATTGTTCATCATCTTTTTAAATTCACAAAATCATGCCCCTTTGTACTCCATTCTCTATTGTTCATCGTCTTCAACCTTATTCTCGTATGTCTCTTCTACGAAACTTCACTTCTCCACAAATGGCTTCTAATTCTCAATCTCTTAACGAACCATCAATGGATTTGGGTAATCACATTGTTATACAAGACCCAGTTCTGGAGAAATCTGAATTGTGGAACCTCTCCAAGGTAATTCTTTCCATCAAAGACTCTTCACTTTCTTTAAATCCTCTAGCTACTTTCTTAGGCCTAGTTCTGCCCAAAGAATCCATCACCAAAGAAATACATAGCTTTTTCCCTCTTTTGTAATGTTCTGGCAACTTAACCAAGTTGCCAAATAGATGAAAGAAATTAATTTTTTAGTCATACTTTGTCAATCTTTACTTCACACATTATCATCCTATATGACTTCAAATATTTATCATTAATAGACTTAATTCTTAATCCTGAATTAACTCTGACAAGTGCATAAGCATTTCTAGAAAATACTTGAATAACTTTAAATGGTCCTTCCTATTTTGGAGACCATTTTCCATACTATTGACAACTTCTATCCATGGGCAAAATCACCTTCCAAACCAAGTCATCAACCTTAAAAGACTTGTACTTAACTCGACTATCATAAAATTTAGCAATTCTTTCTTTTTATCGAATTAAGTTTTCTAAAGCAATTACTCTCTCATCACTCAATTCGTTTAATTCATCAAACATCAAGTCCCAGTAATGTTCAACCGGTAACTCATCTTGTTTTTGAATACGAACTGATTGAAGATTAATCTCGATTGGTAACACTACGTCATGACCATAAACCAACTTAGTGAATTTATGTATGCCCATAGAATTTGGTTAAGGGTATTATGCCAATTTCTAGCCTGTCGACCAATATGCTTCTTAATCAAACTTATAATTATTTTGTTCATGGCCTCTACTTGGTCATTTACTTGAGCATAATATGGAGTCAACGTAAGCATTTTGATCTTCCTCGAATTGGCATATTTGACAACTCTCCTTCTAATGAACACCGTCCCTTGGTCGGTTGTCAAAGTTTGTGGTATTCCAAATCGACAAACTATATTGCTTTCAATAAATTCAATTACATCTTGTTGAGTTATATCTTTTAAGGCTATAGGCTCAACCCACTTAGTAAAGTAATCAACTCTTACTAAAATGTACTTATGTCCCTTTGACGATGTCAGATGAACTTGGCCTATTAAATCCAAAGCCCATCCTCTAAAAGGCCAAGGTTTGACTATTGAATGTAATTCACTAATAGAGACATTCTGTATATGGCCATGTCTTTGACACTCTTCACAAGACTTAGCAAATATTATACAATCTCTTACTAGTGTAGGCTAATAATACCTTTGTCGTCGAAGGACCCATTTCATCTTGTCACCTGCTTGATGAGCTCCTAAAATTCCTTCATGGATTTCTGCTAAGGCAATATACGCCTCTGTTTCACTTAGGTAAACCTCTAAATTTCCATCGATAGATTTTCTATACAAAGCTCCTCCTAGTACTACAAATTTGGACGCTCTGTACTTGAGTTTTCTATCCACGTTTTGACTTGGATTTTTCAAATAGCTTAATATTGGCTATCTCCAGTCATTAATTGTCGAAATATCATTTTGTAGTACATCTCTTTCTTCTAATGGGTATAAAAGTTCCCTAATTTCTATTAGATTTGTTAGAACCTTAGACGAAATTTTATACCCAGAGGCTATTTGTGCCAATTCAATAGCCTCTTCATTCAAATTTCTGGGGATTTGTTCAATAGTAACTTCGTCAAATTTCTTTATCAAATTACTCGTCACAATGTAAAATTTGGTCAGATTATAACTGACATATTTGTATTCTTGGATGAGTTGTTAATAACTAGCTGTGAATCCCCAGAAATATGCACATTATGCACTTTCATTTCTATTAGTATTTCTAGCCTGATAATTAAGGCTTCATATTTAGCCTCGTTATTGGAGCATGCATATTTAAGTTCAAACATGAACTTAGTTGGAGTACCCTGAGGAGAAACAATTATAATTCTCACTCCAACTCCATTTTGATGCCTTGAGCCATCAAAATACAAATGCCAAGATTTTAACCCAACGAAATTTATACCATCAACATCCAAACATGGATGGTCAGCCAAGAAATCAACAATTGCTTGACCTTTGACAGCTTTCATTGGAACATATTGTAAAAAGAATTCTGACAAAGTAATGCTCCATTTACCAATACGTCTATTTAAAATTGGCTTTGACAACATATATTTTATTACATCAGTCTTTGACATAACCAATACATTACAAGGCATCATATAACACTTGAGTTTAGTACATGAGAAATATAATGCTAAACAAAGTTTCTCTATTGCACTATATCTCCTTTCAGCATTATTCAAAACTCGACTAAGATAATATATAGCTTTCTCGACGTTATTTTCATCTTCTTGAGCCAGCATACTTCCTATGGTTTCATCCGACACTGATATGTACAATTTCAACGGTCTACGAGGCACTAGAGGCATTATGACCAATGGGTTTGTCAAGTACTATTTTATCTGGTCGAAGGCTTCTTGGTGGCAAGGTTCCCACACAAAGTCTTGTTCAGCCTTTAACTTGACCAATAGGGCAAAGACTCTAGTTCTTCCCAATAAATTGGATATGAATCTCCATAGAAAGTTCACTTTTTCTAAGAAAGATTGTAGTTCCTTCTTGTTTGTCGGTGGTGCAGCTTCCAGAACTGCCTTGGCTTTATTCTTGTCCACTTCAACACCTTTCTTATGAACTAAGAAACCCAAGAATTTGGTAGCTGACACTCCAAAACCACATTTCTCTGGATTCATCTTGAGGTTGTGCCTTCTCATTCTGTCGAATGCCTACCTCAAATTTGTCAAGTGACTTTGCTTTGTCTTTAACTTGACAGTTACATCGTCAATGTACACCTCTATGAATTTTCCAATGACATCATGGAAGATAGTGTTCATTGCTCTTTGATAGGTAGCCCCTGTATTCTTTAAACTGAAAGGCATGACTACCTATTCATATGTCCCAATGGTTCTCGGACATCTGAAGGCTATTTTCGACACATCCTCTTTGGTTATAAAAATCTGATTATAACCTGCATGACCATCCATAAAACTTAATAATTCATGTTTAGATACGACATCAACTAACATGTCTGCAATAGGCATAAGATATTCATCTTTAGGTATAGTAGTATTTAAATTCCTAAAGTCTACACATACTCTTAACTTGCCATTTTTCTTAATTACAGGAACTACATTAGACTGCCATTTAACATATTTGGTCGTTCTAATGAACTTGGCATTGAGCAATCTTTCGACCTCTTCCTTTATCTTTGACACCACCGCCGGTGCAAATCTCCTGTTGGCTTGTTTGACAGGTCTGCATCCCTCTTTCAATAGCAGTCTATGTTCGACAAGGTCTTTGCTCAATCTAGGCATCTCGTCATAATCCTATGCAAAACAGTCTTTATATTCCTTAATTAAGTTGATAAGTTATTCCTTGAACTCCTTTGGTAGAAATGAACTCACAAATATAGGCCTTTTATTTGTTTCAATGCCCAAGTTTATCTCCTACAAAGGATCTTCAACCTCTACACTTTTCTTTTCATCAAGTCCTTCCTCGAATCCCAAAGGACTATCATCTATTATGCAATCTGACAATACACCTTCAGTGGTGTATACTGCTTTGTCGGCCAAATAAGCCGACAGTCTATCTAACTGATTATTAGCACTCATAGCTAGTGTTTGGCTGATCCATTTCGGCCTTATTCACTAGTTTGATGCCAAATTGATCCATCAAGCATGCTTCAAGTGCATCTTTGTCAACAATTCCATCATTTGTCGTGACTGGTTTGACATTTGGAGCATAAATTTTAAAGTTTGTTACTCAAGTGGCTTCTAGTACTCAAGAGGGGGGGTGAATTGAGTATTTAAAAAACTTTTCGTAGAGGCGTAAACTAATTTAAATATGTTGAAAAGAATATTAAAAGACGTAAGATGAAAAGGATAAGCAGAATATTATTAAAATTCAACAAATAAATAATATTAAACAATAAATTAAATTGCTAAAAATAAAGAGATAAAGAAGAGAATAGCAGACATGATATTTATCCTAGTTCAACCACCAACCACTTGTGGCTTACGTCCAGTCCCCGAAACACAATTTGAGATTTTACACTAATCAATACAAGCTTAAAGCGGGTGCTTGCAACCTTTACAATTACAAATAAGAGTACTCCTCACACCTTGGGATACTTCACCCTTGTGCTTGAGTCTCAACAAACAGGGATACCTCACCCTATTTACTAGAAGGATACCTCACCCCCTTTGAAGGATACCTCACCTTCTTTACAACAAGGGATACCTCACCCTTTTCACTAGAGGGATACCTCACCCCCTTACAGAAGCAGAAAATAGATGAAATAGAAAACTCTCACAAAGAGTAAATAATACAACTTGAAGCACTATGGAGCTCTTTAAGGATATCTCAAGGTTTTGGCAAAAAGAGCACAGAAAATATGTAAAATTGAAAATCACGTTTTAGCACAAGCAAAGAATAATTCAGACAGTTGGACAACCTTCAGAAGAGACCCAAGGTCTCTATTTATAGAGCCTTTGAGGAAAATAGTCGTTGGGTATAATTAATATCACATTAAATGTAGAAAATGGTCGTTTCCTTCCATATCAGGATCCCGTAGTTATTCGAATACCTTCCTGGATATTCAAATACCACTGTTTAGTGAAAACAATTCTGAAGGAGGTTATTCGAATACCTATAAGGTTATTCGAATACCTTTGTTTTAAAAAGGCTTGTGAAAACGGATTAGAAGATTGTTATTCGAATACCTCTCAATGTATTCGAATACTTCAGTCTAAAAACGTTTTTCTGAGATCAAGTGTATTCGAATACCAAAAATGATTATTCGAATACCTTACTTTCGAAAGCAATTCTGGATACGAGTATCAGGTATGTTATTCGAATACCTTATGGGGTATTCCAATACCCCTGATATAAAATCAGTTTTAAATACTTTCAAATATCCAGAAAATGATTCTTTAAGTTTGGAAAAATAATTTTGAAAATATTTCTTTGTGTCCAAAACCAATGAGATATCCAATAAGTCTCCTTACAAAGATCCTAAGTCCTAAAACTATTCTTGATGGTCTTGGACTTGGTCTTACCATCATCTTCATTATGTTTGTTATCATCAAAACTATAATTAATGGCAGCTAGCCAATTACATTCTCCCCCTTTTTGATGATGACAAACTAACATTTGAGAAAAAGAGTTAATTATATAAATTGGAATTCATGGGGTTGTTTAGAAATACTTACTCCTCCTCTTTTTCGTAAGAGATGAATTATATCAGAGATGTATGCAACTCCCCCTTACTTTTTGAATCCAATTTCTATTTTATTTTTACTTGTCTTTTCTCAAAATATTCTCAAACCGTGAGAATTGTAGCTTTTTCTCCCCTTTTTGTCATGATCAAAAAGATGGGGCAAGAGAACAACATAGAGGCAAACAAAGTATATTCCAGTTCAACAAGATATATTCATTCAGAGCATACCAGAATAGCAATAAAGTATAATTTTATAAATTTAGCAAGATAAACATAATATTCATCACATTAGCAAAGATATATTCATTCATTGATCAACTAATTGCATTGTATTATCATCAAAATAGTCATTACATTTACCAAGAGAATTGCTTATATTTAATACCACTTGTTATCAAAATGTAAAACATTTACCACTTGTTATCAATTTCTTATAAATCTGCCATATATCAAGAGAATCATAGATATTAAACATTTTACTTTGATGAAATATGTTATAGGGATCAGAGCATTGTATAGAATTAACTTTATTTACCCTATATGCAATGACAACATTAGCAAGTTAATATCTAATTTGGCACATTTTCAATGCTAAGCATACTACTCATGTAAGGAAAATATTTAATCATTTAAGATCAATTAATCAACGAGTATCATACAATCCATATAGAATATCACAATCGCTTAGGGATAGAGATACTTATTGAATTAGATAAAGAGAGATGCTTCTTTGTTATGTTCTTCATTTATTGGTCCTTTAAGTTTAAGCTTTCTTCCATTGAGTATTCCATTCCATTGTACTTGAAGAAAGTCTCATCATGTCTTTCTTCATTCATTTCCCTCAAGTTGAATAATTTTCATTTAAATGTGTGCTTGAGGTAGTTATCATCCTACAATAAAATTTAAAGAACTTTCCTTGGTATCCATTAATTTTTGGATCCATAGAGGTTAGCCAAACTCATAAGCCAATAAGCATTCAAAACAATGAGCCAAAACAACAAATGAGTTCACAAGAAAAAAATATTTCATTTTATTGATTAATTTAGCCAAATACAAATACCACTTGCTTATTATAAAAAAAATAATAGCCAATTACATTTGGTTAAGAATTTGCATTACAAAGAGTTCAACATATACAATAAATTCTTGAGAAATGAAGGAGCAAGAACAAGCAAAAGCAGAAGCAAGGAGTATGCATTTAGAAAAATTATATCCATATTTGTATATGTATCAAAAGGGTAGAAACAAAACAGAAATCAAGCCTTAACTTGGCTTTCAGCCTTGGGTTATTTGAATACTTCTTCCTATATTCGAATACCCATCACAAGTTTATAAACTCCAGAAGGAGCAAGTATTCAAATATATTGAACTCTGTTCGAATACTTTAGGGGCATGTGAGAAAAGCTGATAGTAATATGTATCAGGTAATTCGAATAACTACAAAGTTATTCGAATAGACCAGCTTGTAAAAACATAAAATGCTGGACTGATGTATGGTTATTTGAATAGCCATAGGTCTATTCGAATAGACCTATCAGAAAAACACAGAATCTCACGTACAGATGCAATGGTATTCGAATACCATAGGGAGGTATTCAAATAACTTTAACAGGAAAACATATATATCATGTACAAAAGTGCATTTTGAGATAAACTAACTTACCCAATGATGAAGTACTTATTCAAGGATTGCAAGTCTAAGCTTTATGAAAATGATGAAGAAAGCTTGGAATTATTTTTGGTTTTGTGCTTGCAGTAGCCTCTTTCAAAATGCCAAAGTCAGCTCTTGGCCTTCAAGCACACCTACAACACATTTCAATTTTTGATTTTTGGTACCCACATTTTCTTGGGTCCTTGAGTGTCAGTTTTGGGTGTAGTCCCCTTGGGAACCCAAACCATTTTTGTTCTAATTTTTGTGTTAACATTTTTTTTTTGCATTGCATGTTGAAGCATTGTGACCGTTCTTCCCACAATAAAAACATTTAATAGATGAGCTACTAGAAGTACTTGAATAAATAAAGAAATTTTTATATGGTTTGTACTTATTTTTCGGGTTGTAACCAATTCCAACTTTTTCAAAAATAACTCTTTGTTTTCCTAATATGATATTTAAGTTTTCTCTTCCGAGAGTAAATTTTGCAAGAGTGTTCTTTAAATCTTCAATTTCTTTTTCAAGCAAATGATATGAAGAACAAGATGAAGAAGTGGAAGCATGTGAAGAGTGAGTTGTGCATGCATCAATCAATCCTAATGTCTCATTTTCAATTTTTAATTCTTCAATTTCTTCATTTAAAATAAAAATTTGATTTTCTAAAGAAGAAATTGTTTTCTTAGATGAAGAAATTATTTTAGTGAGCTTAAGAGATTCCTCATGCAACTCTTTAAAAGCATCTTGTAATTCATCGTAAGAAGGTAATAAATTATGATTAGAGCTTACCTCATATTCGCTTTCTTGATCTTCTTCTCCTATGGCCATAAGACATAGATGGGCTTCCTCGCTATCTGAATTATCGGTTGAGTCCATGTCGTTGTCGTCCCATGCTATGGAAGCTCTTCTTTCCTTTGTGGGCTTCTTTTCAAATTTCTTTGGGGAAAAAGGTGGTCTTCTTTGAGTTCCTTTCTTTTTGAGAAACCTTCCGAATTTCTTCACTAGAAGACTGAGGTTCTCTTCATTTAACTCAATGTTGTCCACATCATCTCCATCGTCTTCTTCTTCATTATTGATAGTGGAGGTGGTGGCTTTAAGTGCAATCCCTTTATTTTTCTTATCATTTTCTTCACTTAGGTCAAGCCTGTTGAGTTCTAATTCGTGCTCTTGAAGTTTTCCAAAAAACATAGCTAATGTTATTGTTGACAAGTCTCTTGATTCAGATATAGCTGTCACCTTAGGTTGCCAAATCCTACTCAAACATCTCAACACTTTGTTAATTAGATCTTCGTTAGAAAAATTCTTTCCTAATGATGCAAGATGATTTACAATGTGGGTGAACCTCTTTTTTGCATTTCCTAAATGCTTTCAGCATGGTTCATTCTAAATAATTCATATTTGCGAGTAAAAGAATTTATTCTCAATCTCTTTACTTCACTAGTACCCTCATGGGTAACTTGTAAAGTGTCCCACATTTCTTTAGTAGTTTTACAATTTGAAATTCTGAAAAATTCATCATACCCCAAAGCAGTGGTAATGATGTTTTTGGCTATCAAGTTATATTGAACTTTTCTTTTATCATCTTTAGACCAATCATTTCTAGGTTCTCGGTTTTTAGACCATCAACAACTCATATAGGTATAAATGCACCATTTTCGACAACATCCCACACATCTAGATCAATAGCCTCGATAAAGATTTTCATTCTTTCCTTCCAATATGCATAACCATCCCCATTGAAAAAGGGTGGTCGATTTATGGAAGTTGCTTCTGAAAAACTATTTGAAGAAATCATGTTCTCTTGAAGCTGCTAAGCTCTTTATATAAGAGTCTATCTCTGATACCATTTGTTACCCAAGTGGCTTCCAGTACTCAAGAGGGGGGGTGAATTGAGTATTTAAAAAACTTTTCGTAGAGGCGTAAACTAGTTTAAATATGTTGAAAAGAATATTAAAAGACGTGAGATGAAAAGGATAAGCGAATATTAATAAAATTCAACAAATAAATAATATTAAATAATAAATTAAATTACTAAAAATAAAGAGATAAAGAAGAGAAGAGCATACACGATATTTATCCTGGTTCGACCACCAGCCACTTGTGGCCTACGTCCAGTTTCCGAAACACAGTTCGAGATTTTACACTAATCAATACAAGCTTAAAGCGGGTGCTTGCAACCTTTACAAACAAGAGCACTCCTCACACCTTGGGATACCTCACCCTTGTGCTTGAGTCTCAACAAATAGGGATACCTCACCCTATTTACTAGAGGGATACCTCACCCCCTTTGAAGGATACCTCACCTTCTTTACAACAAGGGATACCTCACCCTTTTCACTAGAGGGATACCTCACCCCCTTACAGAAGCAGAAAATAGATGAAATAGAAAACTCTCACAAAGAGTAAATAATATAACTTGAAGTACTATGGAGCTCTTTAAGGATGTCTCAAGGTTTTGGCAAAAAGAGCATAGAAAATATGTAAAATTGAAAACCACATTTTAACACAAGCAAAGAATAATTCAGACAGTTGGGCAACCTTCAGAAGCGACCCAAGGTCTCTATTTATAGAGCCTTTGAGGAAAATAGTCGTTGGGTATAATTAATATCACATTAAATGTAGAAAATGGTCATTTCCTTCCATATCAGGATCCCGTAGTTATTCGAATACATTCCTGGATATTTGAATACCACTGTTTGGTGAAAAACAATTCTGAAGGAGGTTATTTGAATACCTATAAGGTTATTCGAATACCTTTGTTTTAAAAAGGCTTGTGAAAACAGATTAGAAGATGGTTATTCAAATACCTCTCAATGTATTCGAATACTTCAGTTTAAAAACATTTTTTCTGAGATCAGGTGTATTCGAATACCAAAAATGGTTATTTGAATACCTTACTTTCCAAAGCAATTCTGGATACGAGTATCAGGCATGTTATTCGAATACCTTATGGGGTATTCGAATACCCCTGATATAAAATCAGTTTTAAATACTTTCAAATATCCAGAAAATGATTCTTTAAGTTTGGAAAAACAATTTTGAAAATATTTCTTTGTGTCCAAAACCAATGAGATATCCAATAAGTCTTCTTACAAAGATCTTAAGTCCTAAAGCTATTCTTAAAGGTCTTGGACTTGGTCTTGCCATCATCTTTATTATGTTTGTTATCATCAAAACTATAATTAATGGCAGCTAGCCAATTACAAAGTTAACATGTAGTTGTTACAAATAGCAAGGGCTATCATCTGCCTCTATTATTTCCACCTGATCATATGCATTCCAAAGGATGAGTTTTTGATGTACCATCGGTGGTATTGCTCCGACAACATGTATCCAATCTCTACCCAGTAGAAGATTGTAACTTCACTTCGTCAGAATTACAACAAACAACGTTGATCTCTCAACGGATCCAACTTGCATATTCAACATTACTACAATGTTTGACGGAGAAGTCTTGCCACTGAAGTCAGTGACAATCATATTAGTTGACATCAAATCCGACTCATTCTTCGCAAGCTTCTTAAGCATTGCCCTTGGGATCAAATTAATAGCTGCCCCCCATCTATCAGGACTCTATTTGTCGGCTTGCCTTCTAATAAAGACTTGATGTGTAACGGGCGGAGATGAGCCTTCTGCTCTTCTGTTGGCTTCTCAAATTGTGTTGTATTATCGAACACGATCAACATGTTATCATGACAGAAAAGCCAATGACCACTAAAGTCATCCAAGTCTTCTTTATTTTCTCCCATGTGCTCAATTTCATGGTACCCTTCGAACTCAGCAAGAAAAACTAAAATCAAATTCACGCTCATTGATTTCAAAAACTCTTCTTCATCAGTCAACTCTTCATCACTCATGTACCTTCCGATATTGAAGTAACTTTTGTCAATTGAACCATCTAACGACAAATTGTTATCCATGGCCATTATAATGTCATCCAGATCCTTGTCCAAATTGAAATCCATATCGAATTGTTCATTATCACCAAAGCCTAAAAGATCATTAGGATCATTTAAGGCCTCAATAATTTCATCAGCTGTCAAGTCCATCTCTGTGGCTCGACAGTCAGGCTTCTCCAATTTTCTCTTTTCTTTGATAATGTCAAACATTTTCTTCCTCTATTCGATATCTTGGTTAGGATCCTTCAGGACTCCCATGATTTCTTCCTTCGACCAATCTTTAACATCCTCACCACTTTCAGCTATCATCTTCTCAGCTTTCAATCTAGTCGTTTCCTTGTTTTCCTGAACTACCAGATTGCTTTTCTTCGCTTCTTTCTTCACTGCTACTAGCCCGATTGGCCATTTTCTTCCAATTTTACTTGGAATAGGCCTTTGAACCTCTTTTCCTTTCTTTATCTCTGTAAGCTTTTCTTGTCGGAGATTATCATTCCTTTCGAGTCATTTAACTTCAGTTGTTATCAGCTCAACTGGGATTGACCTCCTTGCATCTGCAGATTCTTTTCTGACAATGCTTTTCAATTTCTTGTCATCTTTATTTTCGTCTGGTACTGGCTCAGTTCTGACTACTAAACATCCCATTTCTGTGGGTTGTTCTTTGATAACTAAATCTTCAGTCATGTTCCTTATTTTCTGTGCTTGTCTCAACCTTTGCAGCCTCTTTTTTCGACTCTTTGACATTGGTAAAGAATTTGATGGCCCTACTATATTCTGGCCAATCATAGCTTCACCTTGGTTTATCCTACCATGTCTGTAATCTTCATTCCAGAATGGTTGATCCTTCTGAAACCTATTCTTCCGCCATTGTAGAATTTTTTACCCACCTATCCATAGTGACATTGGCAGGTGGCACTCTGGTTCTGACTGGTCCGACAGAGCTCCTGGGAAATGAATTGCTTCCCACAGACTCACCTGATAACTCAATCAACCAGCTATTCATGTTAAACCTGGGCGTATAACTTGGCTTGGGCGTATAACTCGGCCTGGGCGTATAACTCAGCATGGGCGTATAACTTGGCCCTGGTCTTGGAGTATAGAAAGGTTATTGTGGTTTCCAAGTTTTCTTGTCAAAAAACTTCTTCTTACCCTGTGAGTTACTCAGTTGTTCCTTAGCAGCCTTCTTCACAGCAAATTTATTATATATTGCATTGCATCTGGGACATAACCTCACCTTGCCTTTCTCTTTCTTCCTCTCAAGGAATGTTTCAAGAGATTCTCCTTACTTTGGATAAACGTCCATTGCATCTTCCATGTCAATGTCGAATTCCTGCAAATTCTTTATGTTGATCATTCCAACATTCAGAGGAACTTGCTGATCGACATATGAAACCCTAGCCTAAAACGGATCTGTATCAACCTTCATATCCTCCTTAGGCTTATCAGCAAACTTCAAATGTCCATCCATTAGTGCTTTCTAAACTAAATCTCTGAAATGAATACATTCATTAGTAACATGACCGAAATTGTTATGAAACTTACAATATTTTTGGTCTATTATTTCAACAGGTTTTAGTAACCTATGACCTTCCGACAGTTTAATCTGTTTATCTTTTAACAATAAATCAAAGATTTTGTCAGTTTTTGTTACGTCAAACGTATATATTTTTCTACTGACATAATTCATTTTTTCCTTATTTCTTATAGGCTGTAGAGCCTGACACACATAAGGAGGACCATTTTGAAGTTCAGCAATGTTAACCTCAAATTCATCATTGCTATCTTCAGTTTCATTATCAGATTCACCTAATCCGATGAATACTACTTTCTCTCTTTTAAGGAATCTCTTTTGTTTCTGAACCTTTTCATCTTTCAGTTGTTCTATTTGCCTAACCTTCTCACCTAGTTGGGCAAGATCAACTAAATGTTGGTTTACTATTTGTTTCCTTATGTAATAGTCTAATCCTCTTGAAGCAATTTTTACTATTTCTACTTTAGGTATGGGAGTAAAACATTTACTCCTCATTTGTCGAAACTTAGCAAGATAATCGTCCACGATTTCATTGTACATTCTCTTGATATTGAAGAGATCTGTAAGTCCAACTTTCAAATCTCTTCAGAAGAACTGGTCATGAAAACTTCTCTCTAACTGAGTCCAAGAATGGACTGAATTTGGTCTTAATGTCGAAAACCAAGAAAATACATTTTTAGTAAGGGAACTTGGGAAGAATCTTATTTTAAGGCCTTCAATAGTGGCTAACTCCCCTATTTCTATAGTATACTATGCGATATGTTCGACAATTGATTCCTCACTTTCACCAGCAAATTTAGAAAGTTTAGGAATTTTAATTCCTCTGAGCAACTCTCCTTATTGCACCCACTCGGGAAAGGCCGAAACAAAGTAGGGTTGATTGGCATATCTAACATTGAACGCAAACCTATTCAGCACTTGTTCCACCACTTGGTTTACATTTTGTTCAACCACTTGGTGCCCCCCAAGGTTTCATCGAAGCAATCTCATGGCTGCATCATTCCTAGCCATTTGATCCTCATCATCTCGACCAAGCACATGGACATTACCATATTCCAAGTGCGGTTGATCATGTAGCCCAGGTTGACCAAAATTTTGCTGGTTTTGACCAAAATTTGAGCATTATCATTGGTCAAACCTTTTATTCCTAAGGCTTGGTTTAGCCTTGCCATTTGTTGAGCCAATGTATTACAAGCATTGTTTGTAATTTCCATGATTGGCGTAATCACAACACCCATTTGCTGAGTGAACATGTGCACCATTTCATAGTTGCTTCCATCCATTTGTTGTCAAAAACTGGCCAAAGAATTCAAGGTTGGCCCTGTTACATTTTGAGGAATGTCCCTTGACATATTTAGGAATATTGGTCCCAAATTCAATCTCTCCTATTGAAAAAGGGTTGGATTACTTGAACTTGCAACCCCTGCTCCTTGACCATTGAAACTCACTAGGGCCGAACTTATTTGTGGTTGGCCTTGTGAAGCTACTGTTTAGCCTATGGTATTGGCCAAAGTAGAGCCAAGTCCCATTTGTGCCAACATATGAGGAACATAGTTGGGTGGCAAATTATATTGTGGTACAAATCTTGAATTTGAATTTATTACATTTTGGTTACTTGGTTGACTTGGTGATGGCTGAGTCACTCTAGGCACCGCTTGTTCTAACACTGGATTACTCCAGAGAGTACCTGTTGCTATTGTATCAACCATAGGACCCGTACTAGCAACGGTCGAGGTGACGCAGTAACGGCTGTCGAAGGTGGCACACTAACATCAATCGAAAGTGCATTCGACGCCTAGTTATTTGCATTACTCATGATTTGCGTATTTTGAGAAGAGGAAGGATATACCAGTTGTCCACTTCTTTAATGTATAAAACCATCTCTTATGAAAACAGATTCGTGACACTACGAGTTACTCTGAACTCATCCCACTGGGCATGCCAATTTGTTTATGGGGAAATTTAGTCAAGACAAATTCCAACAAACAAATATATTTTTTCAGTCGAATGCGGGTTCAGAGTTATGTGGTAATCTCGTTTGGAAAAGCTTTTGAAAACAAATTCAAAGTATATGACATAAATTTGGAAAACTTAATGCAGGAAGTAAAGGGAAAGAAATGAAAGTTCATAAAAAGATTTAAAAACATTGTAGGTAAGTAAATAAACTAATAAATAACTTGCAAAATGTAAAGTGTAGAAACTTTAAAGTGCAAAAGATTATAAGTGTAGAAAATATAGAATGCAGAAAGTTAAAATGCAGAGAACGTAAAGAGCAGAGAATGTAAAGAAATTTAAAGAATAAGACTTAAATTAAATGAATTTAAAAGAACATTGCATTAAAGTAAATGACTTGAAATGAAAATAGAAGGCATACTTGGATCAAATCCGTTAATCTGCTTGAGTGAGATATTAGGATTATGTATCAAGCAATAACCTCCTCTTATGCATTATGAACACTAATATTTATAGGCAAACTATGAAAATAACTGACTCTTAAAATTTAGACACGTATACGACAGTTACACTACATGCTCAACTGAGAGCAGTTATGAAATCTTTCGAAAAAAACCAATGCTCGACTATAAACACCCACGTCGGTCCAAAACTTAAAAAAAATTCTTCAATATCATCATCCAGCTGTCGAAAATCTTTTCGCCAGATATCTTAATGTTATCATCCAGTTATCGAAAACATCTCTTCGTCGAATTAAGACTTGTGATTTTTCCATTCGGTTGTCAAAAATCTCTTCGTCAATTTAGAACTTGCAACTTCGTCATCCGGCTGTCGAAAATATCTTCGTCGAATTATAACTTGTAATTTTACCCCAATAATCATATAATAATATAGACCTACACATGGAAGAAAATTAATTCTAGACTTTAAGACACTAATTCCACGAGGTCTATGTACGTTTCGGTCAAGTTTTTGTTTTGTCGTATTGTATGTTTTCTTCTTGAAAAATTCATTTGCTAGAAAAGATGAGTCCTCTTCATTCATATAGCATTTAACGACCAAAAGTCTACGACGCAAGCTATTTTCAAGAATTTTCCGTTGATGCCAGAGCTGAGAGTCGTTACAGAGCGTGATCCTGGTTGCTCCCATATCCTTGGCCATTATTAGCCTAATAATACATGCTTCATATTCAGCCTAGTGTTCGAGGTTGGGAATTTAAACTTCAGGGAGTGCTCCAGTGTCAATCCCTCTGAGTTTTCCAAAATTACCCTAGCACCACTTCTCTTGGGATTCGAGGAACCTTCAACAAAGATGATCCAAGAAATCCCTTTTGGGTTATCGAGGTCCGATGTGAGTTCTACTAAGAAGTCAGATAATGTTTGGGCCTTTATTGCGAGCTGTGGTTCATAAGTAATCCCAAACTTAAAAAGTTCAATTGACTAAGCAATTATTCCTCCAACCAAGTCTGGTTTGTGCAACACTTGGCAAATGGGCTGATTTGTTCTTACCACCACCAGGTGACGTTGAAAGTATTGCTGCAGTCTTCTTGCCATGGTAATTGGTGAGAAAACAACCTTCTTGACTTTCTGATATCGGAGCTCAAGGCCCTACAGAACCTTACTCACGAAGTAGACTGACTTCTGTCCTTCATCGGTCTCTCGGATTAGCACTAAGCTTATAACTTATTCGTGGACTGAGAGGTATGAGTAGAGTGTCTCTCTAGGTTCCAGTCTTGTTAAGATAGAAGGGGAAGATAGAAGATTCTTCAACGATGAGAAAACATCTTCGCATTCCTGGGTCCATTCAAAGTTCTTCCTTTTTTTGAGCAGCTTGAACTGAGGAAGAGACTTATGGGCCGCCTTGGCGAGAAATCTTGTGAGAGTTGCTATCCTCCCCGTGAGCTGTTATACTTCTTTGACATTCTGAGGGCTTCTTATGTTGAGTACGGCTTGACACTTATCAGGATTAGCCTCAATTCCGTCATGGGTTAGCATGAATCCCAAGAATTTACTAGTCTGGACCCCGAAGGCTCACTTTTCCTAGTTTAGCCTCATATTGTACTTCCGGACCTGTGCAAATACCTCTTCAAGGTCCATCGTGTGCAATCCACCTTGTGGTTTTCACTATCGTGTCATCGATGTAGACTTCTAGCATCCTTCCCACTTAGTTCTTGAAAACCCTGTTCATCATCCTCTGATAAGTGGCTCCTGCATTTTTCAATCCGAATGGCATAACCCTATAACAGTAGCTCGCCCTGTCAGTGATGAAGACGGTTCTATTCTCGTCTCCAGGATACATCGGAATTTGATTGTACCTAAAGTAGGCATTCATAAATGATAACCACTTGAAGCCTGAGGAGTGGTCGACTAATTTGTCCACATTGGGAAGTGGGTACAAATCTTTTGGGCAGACCTTGTTCAAATCTGTATAATCCACGCACATTCTTCATTTCCCATTGGATTTTTTCACCAGGACCATGTTGGATAACCATGTGGTATAAGCGATCTCCCTGATGAAACCACAATTTAATAACTTTTTTACCTGCTCTTCAATGACTTGCCGTCTTTCATGGCCGACCTTCATTTTCTTCTGAGCAACTGACTTCATATCTTCTCTGATGGACAAATGATGGTAGATGAAGGAGGGGTCGACCCCTAGCATATCAGACGACGTCCATGCAAATAGATCCTTGTTCTTCAATAAGAGTTCTATCAATTGTTGTTTCTCATCTTCTTCTAAGTGTGCTCCAATCTTAGTAACCTGATCCGGCTTGGCTCCAAGTTGGAAAGGTTGCAACTCACCCTCCGATTGGGGTCTGGTACCATATAGTTCTTCCCTAACATCCAGCTCGGTCATAAGTATGTTAACCTGATCTAAGACTGGGCTAAGAGTGACAGAATTTCCCCTTCTGAGGGCCATGCAGATTCTCAAGCTCTCATTGTAGCATTTTTTGATGGCCACTTGGTCGCATTTAATAATGACAACCTTGTTATGCTTATTTGGAAATTTCATTACGAGGTGGGTGGTAGACACAATGACACTAAGAGCATTTAGAGATGGACAACCTAAGATGATGTTATAAGACAAAGGGCAATCCATGACCAAGAACCTTACCTTGACCGTCTTGAAAATCTTAGAATATCCCAGGGTCAAATGAGTTTCATAGTACCCTACTGGGGTAATCTTTTCACTTGTGAACCCTGTTAGTTCCCCATCATAGGGGGTCAAGTCTGTCGGCGGGAGCTGTAGCTTCTGATAAAGATCTAGGAACATAATATATCCTGAACTTCCTTGATCCACAAAAATTCGGCGGACCTCGGCATTGGAAATTATTCCAGAGATGACAAATGGATCGTCATAGTCTAGGATAATTCCGCCGTAGTCCTCATCCGAGAACATGATGGAAGGTGTTTCTCTTTCCACAGTCTATGATCTGGGTTTGGAATGGGAAATGCTAAACACTGCCACCCTTAGAGCTTTTTTTCATGCTCCGTTTGATGACCTTCCTCCAGCGAATCCCCCCGCAATAATGTTAATCGTTCTGTTTGGCTCGAAACAACGATCATCATTATTATTAGGCAGAGCTTCCCCATTTTTGTCCTATCGGTCATTGCTATCCCGGTGGGGTAGAGTCTGGGATTTTCTCCTAGGACTTCGGGTCCTTCTTCTGTGACGAGGAAATAGGCTTCGTCGTTTGTCTTCTCTGCGCCTGCCGCGGTGCTCATCATTTTGGACATGGAGGATATACTGCTGTAATCGTCCGGCCTTGATCAAGAATTTGATAGTGTCACACAGTTGGTAGCAATCTTCAGTATCATGGTCATAACCTTTGTGTCATGTGCAATACTTAGAGTGGTTCTTCTGCTTGTGCTTCTTAATGAGGGGTGGCCTTCGGATATTCTGAAACTTGGTATACATCACCTCCCTCAAGATTGTTTCTCGTGGGGTGTTCAGAGGAGTATAGTTAGATTATCTTTTTCGGGGTGGACTACCTTTGGAACATCGGGACCATGAGTAATCGTGATTAGGCTTCTGATGAAGGAGCTTATCTTTAACCCATCTTCTTTGGTCCTCTGTTGCTTCCTCGAGGTTGACATACTTCTGGGAACATATTTGAAATTCACCAAATTTCTCTGCCTTCTTTTTCACCAGGGACGCAAAAAACTCAGAACCCACTCGGAGGCCGCTTCTAGCATAATGAAGGGCTATCTTGTCATCGAAGTTTTCCACATTGGTGCATGCCACCATGAACTGCCTTACATAATCACGGAGGGGTTCATCTCATCCCTAGCGGACCTTGGCCAGAGATTCGATGGATTTAGGTTGCTCTTTACTGGTGGTGTATTAGAGCAGGAACCATTGTTTGAGATCTAACTAGTCCACCACGGACCCTCGTGGTAAGCCGGAGAACCACTTTAGGGCTCCCTTTTTGAGGGAGAGAGGGAAAGCACGACATAACAATTCCATAGATCCCCCGTGAAAACACATAGATTGCTCAAAGGTGTTCACGTGCTCTTGTGGGTCTGTGGTTCTATCATAAATCTCCAAATTTGCTGGGAACTTAAAGTTTCTAGGAATGCGATACTCCATAAGTTGATCAGAGAAGGGGTGTTCATGGATACCGCAGTTCAGGTTATTGTTCCCAACATTGGATACTGTAGCATAAGCACGAACCCTCCTTTGATTATTTTCTGCACTATATCCTATGTTGCGACAATTTGACTTGGGTTGGCTTTCCTCCAACCTTTGATACTATTCGTTCAGCATAACTATGTGTTATTGCAACATGTCCTAGAATTAACGTTGGGATATATAGGATTGACTCTCGCGTTCGGAGCGAGATGCACGATCATTGGCTTCACCATTTGACATTCCCAAGCGCTGGCGCATTGGGATTTTGCATTTTTGGATATCGAGGTTGCCTCCTTGGTTGGGGATTCCAAGTCTATCTCTTACAGAGACCCTGCGCGATGGGTTGGGACTTTCGTCGAAGATCGAAGTTGAGTGTCCATTGTGCTGGTGCTTTGCGTTAAGTGCCTGGAGGCTTCGACAGCAGGTGGTGGGATAGGATAAGGAGGGCGTTGGGTAGTAGGACCCTGCCTTTGGTTAGCGGAGGTTTGCCCACCGTCTCTCCTTGAATTTTGTCTCGTGTTCACCATGATTGGGTGGGATTAGAAGTTTATCTTTCCTATAGACGACGCCAATGTTCTAATGTAGAACCAGAGGGGTACCCAAGATCGACACGTACGATGGTTTCCTCCTTATGCAGCTGCTACCAAGCATATTGAGTCAGGGGGTGGGTACCTGCAAAGGAACTCTAACGCTCAAGTCAAATAGTGTACAAGTAGGGTTTATACAATAAGATTATAAATAAATGGATCGATCCCCTATTATGGTAACTTAGTCTGGTATTTATAGAGCATTAGCAGAATCCTCATGCAATCCGCGTGGGGTGCAGGTATCGTTGGATCGTGGCCTGATGAAGGGTGCCCTCCCACTATCGTTGAGGTAAATTCCTGAAATATTAGGATGTCGCGGTAGTGGCCATCCACTGTTACAGGCAGTTATGGGCCCCACACACGCAGAATCATGATTGGTAGTTATTAGAATCTACGCAGATCTAATGATTACTGA
This sequence comes from Ormosia emarginata, assembly GCA_029884605.1. Lineage (NCBI taxonomy): Eukaryota > Viridiplantae > Streptophyta > Magnoliopsida > Fabales > Fabaceae > Ormosia > Ormosia emarginata. Next base: position 3,433,732 of record JAQQTP010000022.1, on the reverse strand, counting down.
TATGACCCACTGCTGAAGTCCGTGGTCGAATGGCCTAGCCAAGATATTGATGGCAGAGTCTGGTATTATGTATGTCGGGTTAATCATACTGAGATAGGATCTCAGATCATGGTCCAGAACAATTAGAAAAACTTCCTAGTGCCCTTACACTTGATGAGTTTTGCTTATTGATAGATAACACCGCCAAAGGTTCTGATTCCAGCACCATTATTTCTCTGACAATGATACCAATATTAGAATATTTCTGGCTAACAATGAAAGATGGAGGATTCCCAGTTACAAGCATCATCATATTATGGCCTTTACGTTTCCCACTTGTTTCTTGATTGACATATGACAGCCTTAATAATCTTCTTTTACAAAGATAGCTTATAATCCGTGCCTAATAGGATGAGCATTGTTAAGACCGATCACTAAGCTGAAGCTACTTGCCACTTTTTATAGAAACATTAATTTAATATTACCGGTAATTCACATTATAGATTCATCTATCAAGATCCATCTTCATAATTAAAACAAATACTCACAATGACATGCCACCAACAGATAGCGAACTTGCTTGCTCCCGTGGCTTGAAGGACCATTGCTATTGCCTAAGCAAGGCAAAATATAACATAAATACTGATTAAAGGCCTAGTTTATCTTATTGAAACCAATACAAACATCATAACACAACTAAAGGCATTTTCCTCTGTTTTGTAATGTTGTACTCTAGCACTTGTTCATATTCAATGCAACCCCCTGTGCGCTATAGTCGGTCTTATTATCATTATATGCTACCACTGGGATATAAAAAAAATTAACGGAACAACTATGCATAATATACAATGCCAAAGAAACTCCAGAAAAGTAGAACCTTCCTTCCTAGCTTATCCATCAATGGCTCAAACAAAGCCATTGAAAATGATAGATCCTGAGGGCATCAGGACAAAATCCGGCATTTAAGAGCATAATAATATGCAGTAACTCTAGTGCATATAACCTAGAGAAATTATTATATGTTCTTGGAGCAACAATAAATGTGTGTTTATGGATGATCTCTACCATTAATTTAAGTTATTTTATTTGAAATTTATGTGAACATAACTTAAATCAATCGTAGAGATCATTTATAAACACACATTTATAAGAACATGTAATAATTTTTCTATAACCAGGCAACGAGAAGGTATCCTTACCCACAAATTAGCAATTCCTATGCAAACATTGGTAAGGTCTGATGGCACTCCGGCCTTTATACCAGATAGCTGTTGTAAAGCAAATAGGGTTGACCCAATAAAAACAACTGCAAAACGAATTCAAGAATAACAAAGAACTATTGGAAGCCTAAAGAAATGAATGGTAAGAGAGCAAATATGTTATCACATTAGAAAACAAATAATCTATTCTGCAATTCCGAAATAGCTAACTGATCAACCTTCAACCAAAAAATTAAAAAACAAAAAAACAAAAAAAAAAGACAATTCAAACCTAGAAAGTTAATAAACGAAAACTGAGTGCCAAAACAATTGATACAGCACAATCAATCTTACTATTTCTGTAGACCAACCTATGTTAATTTACCATACATTGCAGGGATAGGAAATAATAATGTATCGTGGCCATACTATAGGAGTATGAAATTGACAAGCATACCTCATGCATAGAAAGAGCCTTAGGGATCTCATTTGCTGCGGCCCCCCTCCAATGAAACACTCACAACACTGCATTGCGACCCATCATCATGTAAGGGTATGTTTGTTTTACCTTTTGCAAAGTGTAAAGGCCTTTTGACAGAAGTAAGAAAGTTTTGAGTGTGTTTGTTTTAACTTTTAGTCGAAGGAAAAGGAAAAAAACACATAATACAAGAAACTTTTGTAGGAAGTAAAAATTTTCTTACTTCTTTCAAAAGGGCTTTTGCACTTTGCAAAAGGTAAAACAAATAGGTCCTTTTACTTCTCTCAAAAGTTCTTTTTCTTTCAACTAAAAGTTAAAACAAATACTCTCTAAGTATGAGGGTATAAAACAAATTTATTCTTCTAGTTTTTTTTTATGCAAATTTATTCTTCTAGTATAAAACAAAAATGCTTCTTTCTTTTAAACTCATTTTAGTTCATACTTGACTTCATGAGTCATGAATTTAATACTTGCTCCTAGCCAACACGACTGTAGGTTGTAGTTACATGTTGATGACTTTTGTTTATGAATTTAGGGTTCATTTACAATGCTCATTGTAGTCAAATGAGCACTGATACTCATTCTTAGTGACCTATTGTAGGAAGTTTTAGGGAAGGATGTCAGTTCAGCGGGTTTGGATCAAACCTGGTTCAACCCGATCCAATCCAAAAGCTTATGGACCAGGATAGGCCCAAAAAAAATTCTTCTACACTAAAAGTTGTTGCAGGTTGCAAGTGGAAGTGACGATGGACTCTCCAACCTACTCATTCCATTTCGTGAATGGCATCATTGAAGGGGTTTAGTCGTCGAAGCAATGCGGTGGTAGCGGGGCTCACCGCCAAGGCTGGAGGAGGTTCTGTGTCCAGTGATAGAAGTTGGCGAGGTCCAATAATGACAACGATCAATAGTGCTCAAACAGGGCAATGAAGTCAGATCCGGCAGTGTAGATCACAGATTTAAGGACGCGTAGTTAGATCCCATGGAGGAGAAGTCAAGTCCTGTCGTCGGTGAAGTCATATTCCATGGCGTGGCAAAATCAAATCCCAATTGATGCTCGCGGTGCCATCAACGACAGAACTCCAAACTCAGAAAACCCCTTATGGTCTCTCGAAAAATTATAGCATCTCTTCAAGCAGAAAATCACCAGAATCATTTGATATGTACTAATGTTTATCACTGGAAAATTGGTCAAATTCGATTGAGTTATAGTGTTTGTTGGAATTGAAATTGGGAAATTTAAAAATTTGTGTGTCTTTTTTTTTTAACACATTCAAAATATGTGTCTGGGATTAGCTGGAAAACAAAATCATTGGGTATCCATGCTAACCCGAAGATCTGTGGGATTTTTTTATTAATCCTAACCGACCCGAGGCAAAGAATATGATACCCTTAATCCTAACTTACCCATCCTTTAGGTTGCAGGCAACGCCCCCAACCGTAGATCTCTTATCATCATAATTCAACGGCCAAGGATGCAATGAGTTCATTCGACCATAATAAGCATCGTATAATGACCCATGAGTTTAATACTTCAATTCTCTATCTACAACACCATTTTTAGATGGTGTCTGGGAATCGTTATGAAAATTTGATTATTTTAATAATTAATTATTGTATAATTGATTATTGTTATAATTGATTATAATAGAATTAGTTCTATATTTAAATATGTTAGCTGAAAAATAATTTTAAACTAATTTGTTTTGTTTGGATGATATAAAAAAGAATTATTTTTATGCATTAAATACCAAAATAAGTATAGAATGATTAAAAAAGTTACTTGATTGAGGACAAAATGATATTTATATCTCAAAGTATACTGAGAATAATCTATAATCTAAAATCATAAACTTCAATTTTCAGTATTATGAAAAAAAAACTTTTATAATACATTGAATTTCGTGTAAAAGATGAAGTTAATTTTGTCAAACATGATTGAATAGTGAAAAAAGTTTTTTTTTTAAAAAAAAGTCGTTGGCAACAGATTTAGGAAGTGTTTGGTTTAGTTGTGAAAATTTAATTATTTCAATAATCGATTATAATAGAATCAGTTTTATGTTTAGATATGTTAGTTGAAAAACGATTTTAAATTAATCTATTTTATTTGGATGGTATAGAAAAGAATCACTTTTATGCATTAAATTATAAAAAAAGATATAGAATGATTAAAAAAGTTATATGATTGAGGATAAAATGGTATTTATACCTCAAAGTGAATGAAATAATCTATGATCTACAATAATAAACTTCAATCTTCAACATTATGAAAAAAAAACTTTTATAATGCATTGAATTTCGTATAAAAATCGAAATTGATTTTGCCAAACATGTTATAATATTGTTGAAACAATTTTTTTTATGTGTATTTTTGTAAAGTTATTCACATCATATTAAATTAATACTTGTTATAATATATATGAATTATTAATTAAGGTATAAATACTATAAAGAAAAGAATGAGACTACGAGAGAGTGAGTTGTGTTTTTGGTATTAGAGATGAAGAAAAGAATGCCAAACATGGTGTTTGCAGTTGTTGGAGGGCGAATGCTATCATGCACCCTGTTATGTTAAGGTACATGATGCACCTATTGGTTTTACCTACAATAGTAGGTTTTTATATTTTATGTTTTTTTCTTTGACATACTCACCGCCACCTTACCCTCACCACCACCCCCATCACCACCCCACTTCCACCAAAAGAAAGGGCGAACACAAAGACCCTTAGAGACCAATCACCAAATCACTAGAGCATGAAATTTCTCCTCTTCAATTCCATTGCTTCGAGTCATCACTCTGCCACCATTACCTTAAGATCCCATCACCAAAAGAAACTCCATAACCTCCGTGAACAACCACCCACTCATAACCCTTGCAACCACCTTCATCAACCAAACCTGAAACAGAACCCAGCTCCCACACTGAACCACAATAGCCATACGACCACACCTCCAGCAAGCCACACCACCGTGACGAGCCAACCACCACGTCTTCGGCGACCCAACCTTGCACCTCTGCCACGCCACCAGCCACTCTGTTGAGCCTCTCACCAAATCACGCTTGACCACTCTAAGCCACCCACACCACTAGCTTCACGACCTAGCCACCACGCCCTAGTCAATGATCACCATAAGAACTTTGAAATGATCTAAGTGCTGCCAGCAAGAAAAACCCAAATTCTTTTTCCAATTATCATATCAAACCTAACAATATTAGACCAAAATTAGATTGACTCACCTCGCCAAAAGTCAAAAAGATAATAACTTTGGAGTGATCCAGACAGAAAGATCGAAGATTGTTGGTGCCTAGATGATGGTAGAAAGTTCAGGTGCAGCAATCTCTAGTGGTGGTAACGATTGTCGCGTGTTTGGGTGTGAGTTCGTGATGGTTGGGATTGACCATGGTGGGCTTAGCCCCGGTTTAGATGGCTGATGTAACACTCCAAAAATTATTTGTTTCATGATAAATAATCATTTTATAATATTTTGTGATTTTTTTGAGTTTTTGTGGATTTTTTCAGAAACGTTGATTATTTGAATGTATTTCTCATTTTGCGTGCATATTGAGCAGAGCTGGAAAAATGAGATATTTTCCCTGAGGCTGGAAAACCTTGAACTATGGAAACGTCGACGGGGGATCTTACTAAATCCGAGGCCGAACATAGTTTACAAGATTTATTTTTTTCGAGATTTTTATATGATAAATAAAAATCACAATGCATTTTATTATCTGTTGGACAATAAATACTGATTTCTGTTAACTGTAGCATTTGTCCATTGGATAATAGCTTGTATTAGCATGCTTGTCATATTTTCAAGAGTGTCAACTTTATGTCACATCATGTTGACTTTTGCAAAAAGTTAACAAAGCTTCTCAAAGAAGCTTTGTACAAAGCTTCTCAAGGAAGCTTTATCTAAGCTTCTAGAAGAAAATTTTCCCTCCTCCTTTGTGTGTGTGTGCCGCGGCTAGGAGGGGAAAAAGGGGGGCATGGTATTGATTTAATTTTACTATTCCCTTCACTTTTTAATTCAAAAAGTTTCTAACCTTTTCATTCATCATTTCTCTATCCATTTTCTCTCATCTCTCACTTTTCCCTCAAAACCCTTCTCTTCTCTTTTCTCTCCTCTCTTCCATGGCAGCCACACCATTTTTCCCTCCATGGTTTGCTTGATTTCAAGTAAGCATCTTGCTTGAAACAACATTTCCTTTGGAGATCATCCTTTCTTGTTGAAGCCATAATGAAAAAGAAGCTCACTTTCTTCTCCATTTTCTCACCAACCCCACGGCCAAGACCACCATTTTTGGTCTCCAAGCTTTTTCACTCAACCAACCTCATTTCCTACATCTTCTCATTATCTAAAACATTTTCTCTTTTGTGACCATCTCTTGAATCCACCATTTTCATCTTCTCCCACAAAGCTTTAAAGCTTGAAAGTTTGAGGTAAAAGTTCATAACTTTTTCATTTTTATTCCTTCTCATTTTTCTTGGTCCATGGTCACCTTGGTGATCAAGGATACCTTTTTCAAGCTTTGATTTTGATTTTTGTGAGCTTGAATGTTCTAGGGTTTTGAGGTGGTGGAAGACGAATTTCTAGAAGAAAAAAAGAGCTTGCTTTCCTTGTTATTTCTCTTAGTAAGAGAGAGATTATCCACCTCAACCTCTATTGGTAGTGAGGAGCTTGTTTGTGTGTTGGTTGTGAGAAACACATGTTAGGGTTGCTCTCTTTGTTATATGATTTTTTTTCTAATGACCTTTTTATTAATTTCATCTTATGTGGTTTTATTAGTTCTATTTGTGTATATTGATGATCTTGGGTTGATCTTGATGGATTAGAAATATGAATTGAAAGCAAGGGTTCCATGCCCTCCTTATTGAGGCTCACGGCCATACACCGTTTAATAGGGTGTTCATGGTTAAAATTTTGTAACAAGTTTGAAAGATAACTAACCAAGTGAATAATGATTAATGGAGAAATGAAAATTTAGAATCCCTATTTCCCTTGGGGCTCACGGCCTCTTAAGGTGAATAATGACAAAAATGTAGTGTTAAAATAGAGACTTAGTTAATTAGAAAATTAGAGATTTATTAGAAGTTCATAAAATGGAAAGAATAAAGAACAAGACTTTATCCTATAACTTAGAATAATTTTGATCAAGGGAAGAACATGAGTGAAGTGAGATGTTGGATAATTTAAATTAATAATTTCCCTAAGTGTTTTGGATTAAAAAAAATTTTGAGTAAAGAACCTATTTAATTTGAGTAATAAAGATTTAACAAAAATGTAAGGGAATTCCTCTAGAGAGGCTTAATGATAAAGGTCTTGAAATAGAGACGTAGCTTCGTACTGAATTTTAATAAATGTGTGTTACTCTTAAGGATTTAACGATGAGTTATAGTGGGTCCATATGTGGAACCAAGAATTAATTAATATGGATTGAGCCCTTTTGTGGCATGGAATTGTGGATAAATCATGTTATTGATAATTATATGTATTTGTATGCATTGAGTCATCATGCATTGTCGAAGTGAGGCTTTATGCCTAGGAGTTGAATCACATCTTAGTGCGGGTGCGAATAGACTAGTATAGGTCACTTGTTGACCTTAGGGGCGTTGGGGTGCGGGTGTCTCACAATGGACAGTTGGTAGCTCCTCTAGGCCGTGGGATAGACCAATGTAAACGCATCGACAATCCGAACCGAGATACTGTTCTATATCGCGATCTTGCGAAGAATGTTGTGTATAAAGCCTTGTTGCGCAAATTATTGATTTTTTGAAAGCACTTGATTTTAGGCTGACGAGATACTAGCATGTCTCATTGATCATTCTCTTCGATGTTTGTGTCTAGCTCCATGGAGTAGGATTTTTGGTACCTTGTGCATGTGCATGGTCCGTCACATACTTTACCTGGCTTGAATTTATATAATTGTAGAATTATTTCTTTTACTGATGCTATGATTATTTAAACCATTTAACTGCTTATTATCTGAGATTCTGTTGCTGTTTCTTTTATTGCTTGCTATTATTACTGTTGATATTGTTGCAGTGCTATGTGGGTGTCTTGCACCATTCTGTTTCTTTACTATTATATTTGGTATTGAATGTTGGATGTATCACTTCTTTTTTGTATCTCTATTTTTTTGTTTAATTATGTGATTCTTTGAAGACGTCAGTGAAGAAGGGGAAGTGCATGAATTCCCTAGCTTTTGGCCTGATCTTGATTAATTGTTCTGCTTAGAAATGGCATCCCGTCCGCATGGCTTTTTGGGTTATGTTAGATTGACATTTCATGGAGGTTTGGACTGCTAGCACATTAACATAAGTATGGATCGCTACATCTACCACGGAGACATGACTGTGTCTCTGGCGTAAGGTCGTCATGACCCACTTGTCTTTACCTTTAATGCACATGTGTACTTAGAGCTTTACTTGCCTATATGTGATATGTGGGGTGATCGTTACTATACTCCACAAGAGGATTCGTTCTTATCCTCTGCACGAGGCCCTGCTGTCCCAATGTTTCTTTTGTATAATTGTTGATGTATCTAAACAAGTATGATATATATATATATACATATATATATATATTTGGGTCTATATATATACATATATAATCTTAGTAAGGTGAGAGGAGTGTTTATTATAAGAGGTGAGAGGAGTACATATTGACCATTGGATCTTACTTTTAAATGGTCAAGATTAGAACATAAATGTATGTGACTTTTTAAGGGTCACATGTAAAGTAACTCTTTAATTTGACCATCCATGTATGGTTGTATGGTCAAGATTTATGATCTCACCCTATCACATATAAAAACTCCTATATATATATATATATATATATATATATATATATATATATATATATATATATATATATGAATGTATGATTTACTTATCATGTCAATTTTTACTGTACTTATGTTTTATCATTTTCCTGCAAACAAAAAGAATTCACTAAATTATTACACGTTTATAAATGTATAGGCTCTTATCTATATCTAAATGAATCGGGTCTTAGTTTATACTTTGTTTACTGTTCGTGTTTTGGTGTGACGGTCCCTCTCCAAAAAGGGGCGTTACACTTGTTTAGTATCAGAGCCCCGGTTTAAGTTTTCTTTTGGGTTTGTGGTTAGGTTTGTCTTGTTTGTGCTGTGTGATTCTTTGTGTATGGTATTTCGATGGGATGCATCTGACTTTCCTTGTGTTTTGTATAGCTTGACTTGAAGAGAAACGATGGCGCGTGGACAAGAAGCTGAGAGCATGGCTGCAACGGTAAAAGGGATGCAGCAAATGACGAACATCATTGTACAATAACTAAAGAGAGGTGCTCAACAACAGGAAAAGGCTGCACAACAGCTAGAAGCAACAACTGATGCTCAAAATCTATCGGAGTTCTGTCATAACAACCCACCTCAATTTAAGGGGGAATTTGATCCAAAGAAGGCTAGTCTTTGGATCAAGGAGCTAGAGAAAATATTTAGAGGCATGAACTATGCCGATGACAAGAAGGTAACCTATGCTACCTTCATGCTGATCAGAGACGTGAAAGATTGGTGGAACGAAGTGCATAGGCTACTAGAAGCTGAAAGCCGAGTAATCACCTGGGAGGTATTCAAGGATAAATTCTTGAAGAAGTATTTCCCAGCAAGTGCAAGACATGCCAAAGAGATAGAGTTCCTCAGTTTGAGGCAAGAGAACATGACTGCCAGCGAGTATGTCGCGAGGTTCGAGAGCTTGTCCAAATTTTCAAGGTATTTCCAACACCAGCCAGACGAGGGGTGGAAGTATCAGAAATTTGAGGAAGGATTGAGGCATGACATGAAGAGGGCAGTTATAACCTTGAGGATTAACTAGTTTCCAGAACTGTTGGACACATGTCGCTGAGTGGAAGATCTGGATCAGGCACGGAACACGCAGAATCATAACTTTAGACCTTTTAGGTCTTAAAGAGGGGGTAGCAGCAATGTAAACCGCTATCAGAGGAAACCCTATTCTAGACCACCTGGAAATCAGCAACAGCAACCACAAGGTGGAAGTCCCAGTGGAAGACCTGGTAGGGCTGGTCAGACTATGACGTCTTCACCGAAGTGTTTGAAGTGCGGGAAGGATCATCCGATAAAAGACTGTACGATCAAGGGAATAATCTGTTACAAATGTGAAAAACCTGGACACCTCTCTAGAGACTGCAATCAAGCTAAGGCGGAGCCTTCAGCCAACACTGCACGAGTTGCAAAACCACAAGCGGGAGGCCGAGTCTACACCATGAGTGGAACGGAAGCCTCAGAATCTGAAGATCTGATACAAGGAGAGGGTACCATAGGGGGTAATCTTTTAACTATACTGTATGACTCTGAGGCAACCCACTCTTTCATTTCTTATGATTGTGTGTGACGACTTGGTTTACCTATATCTTCTTTACCTTTTAACTTGACTATTTCTACCCCTACTGCTAAACCTGTTGTTAGCACCAAAGTTTGTTTAAATTGTCCTTTAATTGTTGAAGGTCGAATCTTTTCAGTTAATTTGATCTGTTTACCTCTTTCCCAAATAGACACAATTTTAGGAATGGATTGGTTGTCTTCTAACCATATCATGTTAGACTATTCTAGTAAAATCATAGTTTTCCCTATGGATGAGGTTTCTAGATTTTTGACAGCCAATCAAGTTCAAGCTTTCTTGAAAGAAGGAGCTCAGTGATAATGCTATTGTCTTCCTTAAAAGTTGAGGGTGAGGCGGATATGAATGCAATTCCAGTGGTTAACAAGTTTCCCGAAGTCTTTCTTAATGATGTACCTAGTCTACCGCCGGAGTGGGAGATAGAGTTCACCATTGATCTTGTGCCTAGATCTAGTCTTATATCTATAGCACCCTATAGGATGTCACCATCAGAGTTAGTTGAGCTCAAGAAGCAGTTAGAAGAATTCTTAGAAAAGTAATTTGTTAGACCTAGTATATCACCATGGGGAGCACCAGTGTTGCTAGTCAAAAAGAAGGATGGAACTTTATGATTGTGTATGGACTATCGCCAGCTGAATAAGGTCATAATCAAGAATAAATATCTACTTCTGAGGATAGATAACTTGATGGATTAATTGAAAGGAGCAGTAGTATTCTCTAAGATCGACCTGCGATCGGGCTACCATCAAATTTGAGTAAAGGTGGAGGATATTCCCAAAATGGCTTTTCGTACCTGTTACAGCCATTATGAATATCTTGTGATGCTGTTTGGAGTAACAAATTTCCCTGCCATATTCATGGATTACATGAATAGAATCTTTCGTCCTTACCTGGATAGATTTGTTGTTGTCTTCATCAACAACATTCTGATCTACTCTCGAAATCAAGATGGATCATCTTGAACACCTCAGTATAGTTCTCCAAATTTTGATGGAGAAAGAGTTGTATGCTAAGCTATCGAAGTGTGAATTCTAGCTAGAAGAGGTTAAATTTTTGGGCCATGTAATCTCGAAGGAGGGGATTGTAGTAGACCCGTCAAAGGTGGAAGCGATTCTGCAATGGAAAAGGCCGAAGACAGTGACAAAAATTCAAAACTTTGTGGGATTAGCTAGATATTATCGAAGGTTCATTAAGGAATTCTCTAAGATAGTAGGGCCTCTCACTTAGCTCACGAGGAAGAATCAAGCCTTTGAGTTGACTAATGCTTACGAAGAAAATTTCCAAGAATTGAAGAGACGACTAACTACTTCACCAGTGTTAGTTTTACTTGATCTAGGTGAACCCTTCGAGGTGTACTGTGATGCTTTATACCAAGGATTAAGGTGTGTGCTTATGCAAAACAGAAAAATGGTGGCTTACACTTTGAGACAGTTGTGAGTGCATGAGAAGAACTACCTAACACATGACCTGGAGTTAGTAGTCGTGGTATTCACTTTGAAGATATGTAGGCACTTTCTCTGTGGAGCGACGTTCAACGTCTTTAGTGACCACAAGTGCTTGAAGTACCTGTTCGACCAAAAGGAGTTGAACATGAGGTAGAGGAGATAGTTGGAATTCTTGAAGGACTACGATTTTCAACTCCAATATCATCTTGGAAAGGCCAACGTCGTGGTAGATGCCTTGAGTAGAAAGATGCTTAGTATATCTGCTATAATGGTCAAAGAGAGGGAATTGATAGAGCAGTTCAGAGATATGTGGCTATCCATTGAATTGGCACCAAAAAGAACTCGTTTGAACGTGATCACTATCCTGGATGATTTGCTGGAAGAAATCCGAGAGAAACAAAAAAGTAATGAATTTCTGCAAGAAGAAAGAGAGCGAATGAAGTATGGTAGTGCGACGACAGTAGAAGAATGACCTGATGGAGTCCTAAAGTTCAAAGGTAGGATCTGCATACCCAATGATCCAGAGCTTAGAAAGGTAATTCTTGGTGAAGCTCATAACAACAGGTTAAGTATGTATCTTGGCATGACAAAGACGTACCAAGATTTAAAAAGGTTGTTTTGGTGGTTGGGAATGAAGAGAGACATAGCTCAACATGTGTCATCTTGCTTAGTCTGTCAGAAAGCGAATATTGAACATCAAAGACCTTCTGGAATGTTGCAACCTCTAGCTGTTCCCGAGTGGAAATATGATAGTATTGCAATGAATTTTATGGTTAGACTGCTGAAGACCCAAAAAGGTCATGACTCCATATGGATAATTATTGATCAGCTTACGAATTCAACACACTTCCTACCGATTAACATAAGGTATTCCATGGAGAAGTTAGTCCAAGTGTATATTGGCGAGATTGTTAGATTGCATAGTGTGCCTTCGAGCATTATTTCTGATAGAGATCCAAGATTCACATCAAAGTTTGGGCAAAGTTTACAAGGAGTGTTGGGGACTAAACTTCGGTTAAGTTTTGCTTATCATCCTTAAACGGATGGACAAACAGAAAAGATGATGCAATCATTGGAAGATTTGCTCAGAGCTTGCGCCTTGGAACAAACGGGAAGTTAGGATGGAGTTTTGCCTTTGGTAGAATTCACCTACAATAACAGTTTCCATTCGAATATAGGGATGACACCCTATGAAGCTTTGTATGGATGACAGTGCAGAACACTCTTGTGTTGGTATCAAGATGGAGAGTATCTCATGGTTGGACTTGATCTAGTACAACAAATAATGGAAAAGGTCAAGATGATTTACGAAAAGATGAGGACGACTCAGAGTCAATAGAAAAGTTATACTGACAGAAGAATAAAGCCTCTTGCATTTGAAGAAGGCGAGCATGTGTTCTTGAAAGTCATGCCTAAGACTAGGGTCGCCCAAGTTCTAAAATCTAGAAAACTTACTCCCAAATTCCTCGGACCTTACCAAATTCTTCGTCAGATAGGTCCAGTAGCTTGCCAAATAGCCTTACCACCTTTTCTTTCTAACCTTCACAATATTTTTCATGTATCACAATTATGAAAATATATCGCTGACCCAAGCCACGTCATAACACTGGACACAGTATAATTGAAAGAGAACTTAACTTATGAGACATCTCCTGTAAGGATTGAGGATAGGAGGGTAAAGCAACTCAGAGGGAAGGAAATTCTATTAGTAAAAATAATCTGGAATGACACAACCGGAGATGCAACGTGAGAGTTAGAGGACAAGGTGAAGGAGCAACATCCGCAACTATTCTAAGGTATGAAAATTTCAAGGACGAAATTTCTTTTTAGAAGGGGAGAGTTATAACACCCCAAAAATTATTTGTTTCATGATAAATAGTCATTTTATAATATTTGTGAATTTTGTGAATTTTTCTGGATTGTTTCTAAAATGTTTATTATTTTAATATATTTCTCATTTTACGTGCGTATTGAGCGGAGCCGTGAAAATGAGATATTTTCCCCGAGGCTGGAAAACTTTGAACTGTAAAAACGTTAACGAGGGATCTTACTAAATCTGAGGCCGAACAGTTTACAAGATTTGCGTTTTTTGAGATTTTTATATGATAAATAAAAATTACTGTATATTTTATTATCTATTGGACAATAAATACTGATTTCTGTTAACTGTAGCATTTGTCCATTGGATAATAGCTTGTATTAGCATGCTTGTCATATTTTCAAGAGTGTCAACTTTATGTCATATCATGTTGACTTTTGCAAAAAGTTAAAAGCTTCTCAAGGAAGCTTTACCTAAGCTTCTAGAAGAAATTTTTCCCTCCTCCTTTGTGTGTGTGTGTCGCGGCTAGGAGGGGAAAAAGGGGGGCAAAGTATTGATTTCATTTTACTGTTCCCTTCACTTTTCAATTCAAAAAGTTTCTTACCTTTTCATTCATCATTTCTCTCTCCCCTTTCTCTCATCTCTCGTTTTTCTCTCAAAAACCCTTCTCTTCTCTTCTTTTCTCTCCTCTCTTCCATGGCAGCCACACCATTTTTCCCTCCATGGTTTGCTTGATTTCAAGAAACCATCTTGCTTGAAACAACATTTCCTCTAGAGATCATCCTTTCTTGTTGAAGCCATACTAAAAAAGGAGTTCACTTTCTTCTTCATTTTCTCACCAACCCCATGACCAAGACCACCATTTTTTGGTCTCCAAGCTTTTTCACTCAACCAACCTCATTTCCTACATCTTCTCATTATCTAAAACATTTTCTCTTTTGTGACCATCTCTTGAATCTACCATTTTCATCTTCTCCCACAAAGCTTTAAAGCTTGAAACTTTGAGGTAAAAGTTCATAACTTTTTCATTTTTATTCCTTCTCATTTTTCATGGTCCATGGTCACCTTGGTGATCAAGGATACCTTTTTCAAGCTTTGATTGTGATTTTTGTGAGCTTGAATGTTCTAGGGTTTTGATGTAGTGGAGGACGAATTCCTAGAGGAAAAAAAGAGCTTGCTTTCCTTGTTATTTCTCTTAGTAAGAGGGAGATTTTCCACTTCAACCTCTATTGGTAGTGAGGAGTTTATCTGTGTGTTGGTTGTGAGAAACCCATGTTAGGGTTGCTCTCTTTGTTATGTGATTTTTTTTTCTAATGACCTTTGTATTAATTTCATCTTATGTGGTTTTATTAGTTGTATTTGTGTATATTGATAATCTTGGATTGATCTTGATGGATTAGAAATATGAATTGAAAGCAAGGGTTCCTTTCCCTCCTTATTGAGGCTCACGGCCATACACCCTTCAATAAGGTGTTCATGGTTAAAATTTTGTAACAAGTTGGAAAGATAACTAACCAAGTGAATAATGATTAATGGAGAAATGAAAATTTAGAATCCCTATTTCCCTTGGGGCTCACGACCTCTTAACGTGAATAATGGCAAAATTGTAGTGTTAAAATAGAGGGTTAGTTAATTAGAAAATTAAAGATTTATTAGAAGTTCATAAAATGGAAAGAATAAAGAATAAGACTTTATCCTATAACTCAGAATAATTTTGATCAAGGGAAGAATATGAGTGAAGTGAGATGTTGGGTAATTTAAATTAGTAATTTCTTTAAGTGTTTTGGATTAAAAAAAAATTGAGTAAATAACCTATTTAATTTGAGTAATAAAGATTTAATAAAAATGTAAGGGAATTCCTCTAGAGAGGCTTAATAATAAAAGTCTTGAAATAGAGACGTAGCTTCATGCTAAATTTTAATAAATGCGTGTTACTCTTGAGAATTTGACGATGAGTTATGGTGGATCCATATGTGGGACCAAGAATTAATTAATATGGATTAAGCCCTTTTGTGGCATGGAATTGTGGATAAATCATGTTATTGATGATTATATATGTTTGTATGCATTGAGTCATCATGCATTGTCGAAGTGAGACTTTATGCCTAGGAGTTGAATCATACCTTAGTGCGGGTGCGAATAGACTAGTGTAGGTCACTTGTTAACCTATGGGGTGTCGGGGTGCGGGTGTCTCACAATGGATAGTTAGCAGCTCCTCTGGGCCGTGGGATAGATAGATGCAAACGCACTGACGATCCGAACCGAGACATTGTCCTATATCGCGATCTTGCGAAGAATGCCGTGTCTAAAGCCTTGTTGCGCAAATTATTGATTTTTTGAAAGCATTTGATTTTAGGCTGACGAGATACTAGCATGTCTCTTTGATCATTCTCTTCGATGTTTGTGTCTAGCTCCATGGAGTAGGATTTTTGGTATCTTGTGCATGTGCATTGTCCGTCACATACTTTACTTGGCATGAATTTATATAATTGTAGAATTATTTCTTTTTCTGATGCTATGATTATTTGAACCATTTAACTGCTTATTATCTAAGATTTTGTTGCTGTTTCTTTTATTCCTTGCTATTATTACTGTTGATATTGTTGCAGTGTTATGTGGGCATCTTGTACCGTTCTATTTCTTTACTGCCATATTTGGTATTGAATGCTGGATGTCTCACCTCTTTTTTGTATTCCTATTAGTCTATTTAATTATGTGCTTCTTTGAAGACATCGACGAAGAAGGAGAAATGCACGAATTCCCTGGCTTTTGGCCTAATCTTGAATAGTTGTTCTGCTAAAAAATGGCATCCCGTCCGCGTGGCTTTTTGAGTTATGTTAGATTGACGTTTCATGGAGGTCCGGACTACTGGCACATCAACATGAGTACGGGTCGCTGCATCTACCACAGAGACAGGACTGTGTCTCTGGAGTGGGTCGTCATGACCCGCTTGTCTTTACCTTTAATGCACATGTGTACTTAGAGTTTTACTTGCCTATACGTGATATGTGGGATGATCATTACTATACTCCATAAGAAGATTTGTTCTTATCCTCTGCACGAGCCCCTGCTCATAATTTGGTTGTCCCGATGAGGATTTCGTCTGACGAGGAAGACCCTGAGGAGGATCCAATTACGGTTCCTTCTCGTTAGTTTTAGGGGTTGATACTGTTTGTAGTCGTTGATAGCTATTTGTAAATCTTTTGGGGGCCTGATGTTTTATCTTTTTGGTGGGCAGTAAATGTATAATTCTTTTGGGGCATGTAAAGGTTTTGTTTCTTTTGTATAACTGTCGATGTATCTAAACAAGTATGATATATATATATATATATATATATATATATATATATATATATATATATATATATATATATATATATATATATATGATGTATGAATGTATGATTTACTTATCATGTTATTTTTTGTTGTACTTATGTTTTATCATTTTCCTAAAAAAAAAAAAATTCACCAAATTGTTACATGATTACAAATGAACAGGCTATTATCTATATCTAAATGAATCGGGTCTTAGTTTATACTTTGTTTACCATTCGTGTTTTGGTGTGATGGTCCCTCTCCAAAAAGTGGCGTTACAGCTGAGGTCCATGGAAAGCAAAGATTTACAGATTTGACTTGGTGGTAGTGGTCTAAGATGGTGTCGACAATGAACCGTGATGGAAGAGGTGAGGATATGGTGGTCTGTGAATGGGTAGGGGAAGGTGGGTGCTAGAAAACCTATTCATGAGGCATCTGGTTGATTAATCAAGCCATTGATATTTTTAAATTGTAAATGAATGATTTAGATGAAACGTGCATCATGTACCCTAAGTTTAAGGGTGCATGATAGAAGGTAGGACTGTCAAAATGGGTCTGCCCAGCTCGGACCGGGCTATTTTTTGGTCAGGCCAAATCGGGCCATGTTAGTTTTGGGTTGATATTTTGCTAGCTCAACCTGGCCTGTCTCGGCTTAATGTAGTGTTATTAATATAGGCCGACCCGGCCCTTTCGGGCTTGGCCCATTCGGGTTATTTTTAATTTTTTGTTCACTTTTGCTAGCTCAGTCCGTCTATTTTGTTGGGTTATTCGAGCCAGTCCATCAGACTTGACCCATTTTGACTGCTCTAATCGAAGGAGCCTTGGTGGAGAGAGGAAAGAGGTTGAAAGGTTTTTAAACATCTTATGCAAGTGAATAAAATTGTGAAAGAACATAGGAGGCATAGTGTCTTTATTTATAATTTTGCCCCTTGGAAAGATGTGAAAAAAATAAAACGACTGAAAAGTTTTAAAGAATAAAGTTAGACATAAAAAATAAGTCTCACCTTTTATTATTAATATTTAGTAATAGAAATACATGATTATGATAATGATGATGAGGACTTAAATTAAAGAAATTATTTGTCAAAAAATAAAAAATTAGAAAAGTTCATACATATTAAAAGTAGTGTACTAAGTTAAATAAAAATATAATACATGAATTATATAATAATACAAATTTTTAAATTAAATCAAAAATATTATTTAATATTGTACAAAAAATATAAGGGTCCGTTTGGACAATGAAATTGAAACATAAAATTTTAATTTAATCTCAATTCTTTTAGAATTAGAATTAGTTAATCTTAAATTTTATGTTTGGGGTTGTCAAAGAATTAGGATAAAAAATTGTAATTCTAAATTCAATTATAATTTTATTGTTTAAATGTATTATCTAAAAATTAAAAAATTATTTGCAAAATTAAAATTAATAAAAATATTCATACAATAATATTTTTATAATATAATAGTCATATATTTTTCATAAATAAATTTTTCATGAATTTTTTTAAAAAATAAATAGATATTATAATAATTTTTATATAAATATAAAAACAACTTTTTATATAAACATAGATTATCACTAAATATGATTGTTCATAAATAAATATGGGGAGAGAGAGAATTTAATTTTTAAATTATAAAATTAGTAATTCTTAAAGTATATGTCAAGAATTGAGAAAAACTTAATTTCGTTATTTTTTAAATCTATAGAATAAGTTTATAGAATTGTAATTTTAATTTTAAATGATATTTCAAGTATAAAAATTAGAATTAAAAAATCCAATTCAAATTTCAAACTCTAATAATATGATCAATTCCAAAAACTAAACGCATACTAATATTTAGTAAGTTATATAGAGATCAATTTTGCCCCTTTAAGACATAAATTGTCCATGCTTGTTTTACACTACGAAAAACTAAATTAATGTCCAAATTATTTGAAACACAAATTTGAATATTTACTCTAAAGTAAGTTATTAACATGAAATAAATTGAATACACATAAAAATTGTTTTATAAATCGATTTAAATCTGACAAGCAGTCGTTCTGCTCATCACTCCCCTCGAGTATAGGCATAGCAGAATTGAAGGCATGGAATCCAGAGTCAAGGACCAAGCGTTGCTGCATCATCAACACCAACCTCTCTTAAGCAGCCTCGTGGTGCGCCCTTTCAACATCGACGGCGGTGCCCCTGCCGCCAGCTTCGGAGGTCGTGGTGTCGATTTTGGTCCCGATGAACTTCACTGTGATCCTTCTCCCCCTTATTCCTGCTCCAGTCGATTTCCCGATGACCGTGGTTTGTTCTCTCTTATTTTGGCTATCTTATTTGATTTTGAGTTAGGTTTCTTATTTTTTCAAATTCAGATGAAGAAACAAGTTTCGCTCATTTGCATATCTGGCTACAAGGAGAATGAAGTGTTTCCACCTTCTGACTGAAATTGCATTCGCAAACTTTAGCACATGTGGTTAAAATATTTTTATGCACGCTTTGATGCAATTTAGTCCATGTGGAAAAGGCTTGGTTATTGTTGTTGTTTGATGCAATTTAGTCGGGTTCTTGAAAGATTGACAATAGGCTGTGTAACATGGAGTAGGATTTGTGTTAGTAAGAATATGGGTTCATGGTGAACCCTATTCGTGGTAGTATGTCTATTTATTTTGGATAATTCAGAAGACAATTCAAAATGAGTAATGATACTCAGCCAAAAAAATTTTGACAGAATTGAGCTAGAATTTGCCAAAATTCTGTCTCATCATGTCTTGCTCAAGATTTTTTTGACGGAGCTCATTAGTTAAAGCCTGAATTTTAGCCTACATTGCAACAATCTCTGTTGGTGATACTCTATCAACGGAAGAGGTAGAGGGAGTGGAGGAAGATCCAACAACATTAGTTGCTTGTAAACCCAATCCGTAGATACGCCCTTTCTTGTTGGGACCTCCAACAACATCCAAGTAGATACTATTAGCAGAGTCTCTATTGCTGCTACCTTCACCATTCTGGGATTGCAACTCAGTCATCCGCCTTTCATATTCTTCCTAAAAAATAATTATAAGACACTTGTACTTGAAACTTGATGTAACTTAATGCTAAGTTATGCTTACTGCAATCTTTGCTGCTTTCGAAGTGATATACTTTTCTGAATTATTCTTGGCTCTATGTAGGTATACCTAAAAAAAGCTTGGCTCCCTGAACATCTGATTCGCCTGAAAAGACAAAAGTATAAGTCATTCGCTTGTATACTTATTCAATATAAATCATGGATTGTTAACTTAAAGAATTACATTATATCAAAGAAATAAAGCATGAAGGAAATAAAGCAAGTGCTATGCACAAATCAGAGATCTGAATCTATAAGTTTTAAGCACAAATTTACCTTTCTAATTAAAAAAATAAAATAAAAAAATAATAAAAAAAGCTAAAACTGAAAAAACATTTAAAAAAAAAACAACTGACCAATTATCATTGATAATAAAGTTGATGCATCAATGCACTAATTTCTCGGTAATAGAGATAAATCAACATGTTTAATGATCATAGTGGATCAAATCAAGTAAAATGTATTATTTTCTTAAAAGAACCAAAAGTTGATCCAAAAGTTATGAGGCAGCTAATAGACAAAAACAATAGTAAAAACTCATAAAAATAAGCTAAAATAGGACTCACTAAGTAGTAAGCAAAGCAATATATATCATGTAAATATGGTTAACCATATTAACAACCTGCCTCAGCCTCAACTAGCGTAAAGTCTTAAATTCAAAATTCACTACACATATTGTTAAATTCAAATACCCAACACAAATCCATTACAAGCAAGACCAGGCATACACAATCCAGAATTTAAAACTTGAACTGCAAGTCTGCAACTTAACCAGTTTATTGATGCATGCACTGAAGAGACAACTTTTTCTTTAAATGATAAATTGAAATCTAAACCTCTTGTGTCAGAAGAATATTCTGGTGCTTCAAGTGAGTTGACAGAGTCAGATCATGGGGATATTGAAGTCCAATCACCCAGGGTTAACACGAGAGGTTAATGTAAACATGGTTGTGTAAATCTGGTTGATTTTATACTGCTATGGCAGCTAACTCAGCAGAAGAGAATCATGTAATTTACAGAGGCAACAAGTGGCCAAAAAAACAATGGAAATAATACCATGACTTAACAACTATTGTAACATCCTAATACAGATATCTAGATATATCCTAGATAGACAGAGATATATAAAGATAACCAGTACTAAAGACGTCACTTCTATACTACATACTAACATATATCTATAATCACAACTGAGTAATTATAGAAAGTCTTGAGAGAAATTGCGTAAAAACTTAAACTCATACATATATATATATATATATATATATATATATATATACAAACTTAGGCACATGAGGGCTTATTGTAATACATAAAATATAAAACTTACAGAACAAATATAAACTTATTACATGAGTTCTGTCTACTTAAAGCAATAAAAATTACTCTAGTCTTCATGCTTTATCTTCTCACCCTTAGCAGGGTTTGTGCCTCTGTCTGGGTGCCTTTGCACATCAGTATCGTGCTTGTGTATCGCATCTATGCACGCATACGTGCACTGCATCTGGATTTACATGGAATAGCAACTGGGGTGATAATTAACATTCTCAGTAAAAGCAATTCCAATACCAGTTCTCTATAACATTGTATATAACAAATATATAACAAATGCTATAATTTCTAGCTTGGGAGTTTCTTCCTCTTTTCTCATAACTTAGGAGTTTCCTCTTCTTTTCTCATAACTTAGGAGTTTCCTCCTTTTTTCTCATAACTGCACGCTTTCTTATAGTGTGATATCAACCGATAGCCTACGCACTGTTCATATATACAACGCCCATACAGTTGTACATACCAACGGTGACGGACAATGCCCATACAACTATCCGTGAATGCAATGATAATGATATGTAATATGAATATGCCTAAAGAAATCCTAAGAGCATGTGAATGAAATACAAATACAGGGTTTTATTTTGAAATACATGCAAAAGTCTATTTTGAAAACAAAGAAGTTTGCTAGGAACTAGTCAATATATCATCCAGTGGTAATTAGAGAAAAAGTTTGTCCTCATATTACACATATCCTGGCACGCTGAGAAATTCGGGCTTCATCCTTACTCAAAGAGCGTATTTGGATTTCCCACTTATCTCCTTTGGCCTTGGCAATATCGAGACATTAGGGTTATGTCCTTCTCAAAAGTCCTTCGAACACCTATCTATCTCTTTTTGCCTCCATGAATGACATCAAAGGATACTCACCAGATCGATCCTACTTAAACAATTCATAGACTTACATTCGTACTTATATACTTAGTTCCTTTACGATCTAAGTATATTCTCCTAGGAACTTTGGCTTCTTATGTTTACCCTTTGTAATGAGGAGAATCTGTAACCTCATACTACATGTAACCTTAGCACTTGGTTAGAAATACTTGTCCCCTTAGGAACTTCTCTGATTCCTTACCTTCTGGCTAAATGACCTCACGTCATATAACGTTACATTCTCAGGTAAACATTACTAGTCCATTTCTCATACTTGTACCTAAACACCAACTCATCACTCCTATCTCTTAAGTGATTTCTAATGCAACACTATGTTGCTGAGGTGTTAGATACTCACCTATGGCAAACCACTAATCTTGGTTGCACTAAGGTTCTTTTTCCTCACATACATACTAGCTTAACTAACTAGTATGTGAAAAGCTTAGTGTTATGTTTAACTCTTACATAAACACCATCTTACTCTCTTATAGACTCCACTCAT
The DNA here is from genome assembly GCA_029884605.1 of Ormosia emarginata. NCBI lineage: Eukaryota > Viridiplantae > Streptophyta > Magnoliopsida > Fabales > Fabaceae > Ormosia > Ormosia emarginata. The sequence continues at coordinate 3,411,292 of JAQQTP010000022.1, read as the reverse complement.
CCTAGTGAAAGAGTCTATCTTAACTAATGTCTCATCTACTCTTGCTTAAGGAAATAATTGAGCATTTCTCTAAAACTTTGCATAATTCACTTAACTTTAACTAAAGAGAGTAATTCACGCATCTAACTTTCCTTTCTATCACACTTCTAGTAGTAGCTTATACTACACTTGTGTGCTAACATACGTATTCTGGTTGTATCTAGCTTTCCCTTCTATCACACTTCTGGTAGTAGCTTATACTACACTTGTGCGCTTAAGGTTCCAGATACCTCTTTAACTATTCCAAACTCATAGAATGCTTAAGAACTTAACTTCCATACTTTTGTTAGTATCTAAGGAAGTAAATTCCCTTTATCTTGTACTTCTAACTCATCTTTGCTAATACATGAGTTATTGTACATTTCTATTCTACGTTATGATTATGACATCTTCTTAGTCACAATTCATCTTATTGTGTATTTAGCAATGTACCAAGTCTCATTTAACTTGAGACTTAGTACCTAAACATTCCCTCTTTGGAACTAATACACAATCTTGTCTCTACTCAAGTGAATCTAACTCAAGAGTGGTTCTTACTTGCAACTTTTTGTCGTTCAAGGTCTTAGGTATCTTCCTAAGCTAATCCACTACTCTTGGATATCCTAAGGTTCATACCTTTCTCATTTTCTACTAGAGTGCATACTATTATGCATACTAGCATACTCATCTTCATTGCACTATCTCATCACATCTTAAGTGATATCTAATGCAACACTAAGTTGCCTAAGGTGCTACTAAAGATTCTAGTGTTCAACTTTCTCAAAAACACCTCAAATCTTGTCTAAAAAGGCTGATTTTCAAGATTGTACCAAACATGCATCATAACTTATAAAATTCTGAATTTTTATGGGCACATAGCTCTTTCTCATATCTTTCCAATGCCGCAAACCTTGCTTCATTTGGCTAAGTGTAGCCAAAGTTATGCGACATTTTGCAGAGGCCAAAATAGGGCATTCTTTGATTCACTTGATTTTGACCTGACTTTAAATTGTAACTAGGAACAAACTACAAATGGGATAACTCTGAAATTTTACAGGCAAGAAGCCTTACATCTTAGCTTCAAAATGCCATTGGTCTCATGTCGATACGACATCGGAGCAAGAAATTATACAATCTGGTTTACTGGCTGCCAGAATGCCTTTTTCTGTAGAATCTACCTTGGATTCAAATAGAAACTGGTATTGATTGGCTTGCTCAATAATTATGAAATTTTTACCACATGAAGCCTTATGTCTTAGCTTTCAAATGGCTCTAGAATCAACTCATTCCGATATCGGTTGCTCGAGTTATGCTCAAAACACTACAGGCTATCTGAAATGAGTTTTCTCTCTGTTTTGGGTCTATTCGAATACCTCTGATGGTATTCGAATACCACCCACGAAAATTCACCTTCTGGAGCTGTCTGTGATGTTTAATTCAAATACCAACCTTGGTATTTGAATACCACACTGCAGAACAACACTCCTGGAGCAGAAAACAGTTGTGTTTCCTATTCCATTAATTTCCTAAACTTGATCCAATCTTCAACTCATGGATTCTAGGTGATTTTCAATCACAACTAAAGTTCCTAACCACATAGCAACCTTCATATGCCTCATACATGAAGAAAGGAATAGAAGATGAAGAATTAGATAGCAAATACCCCTACCTCTTGGTCTTGAAGATGAAGATGAAGCCAAGATCTACTTGATTCCTCTTCCTTAGTGATTGATTCTCCTCTTGATCTTGCTCTTCCTCTCCTCCTCCTTCTTCTTCCCCTTTCTCCCTTCTCCCCTTTTTCTCTTTTGTTTCTTTCTTTCTCTGTATTTCTTCATTCTGCCGAGAGAGAAGAGAGAAATTAAGTTTCTACACTAAAACTTATATCTGCTATGGACACCCAAATTATGCTAATTTGAGTTTTCCTGCTTCCAACAACTTTAGAATAAATCATAAGATTCATCTAAATTGTTGTTTCACCATTTTTCTCATTTTCTATATCTGCTGCTAGTCATTCAGTGTTAAAACGCACAACCAGTATGCTTAAAAATACCAAACCGACTCTGATTCTCTTGAAACTTTTACCATATCTTACTTGGCTTATTTGTGACCTAGAAATAAACTCTCTATGTTTATTTCCTTCAACTTAGCAACTTATGCTATTATCTGAGTCATTTTAAGCCACTTTACAACTTCTGTGTTGCAACTAAGTGCCTAAATGAACTCAGTTTGTCACAAAACTTGACTGACATGCTAAACAAGTCAAATGCTACCTTTGGTAGCCATTTACCAGTCTAACATGTGCTTAAGGGTATTACAACTATCACATAACAAGATACAAATGTTCAATACACGATTAAAAGCATTATTCACAATGAAAGGATAATTGTACATCAATAACAGCCAGAACTCACAGATAAAAAATTGCCAATACCAATATCTCTCATATACCATAGTTATTTAGGACAGATCATGAGCAAGATTGAAAAGAGGCCTAAAGTATATTTTAGATCTATTCCATATTTCAAATCCAAAATCCAACAGATTATGAGCATTTTCATTGATTCTTTCTCTTGGTTTTGCTACCATTATTCATAAACATGGGATCAAGATTCCACTGAAAAACAGTTCAGGCATTTTGTTAACCGGCCAGCATATAATCAAGACAAACACTAAATAAAGAAATTAATTAACATGCCAAAGGCCAACCTCAATTAAGACAAACTAATCATGTAATTAGTTACATTACTCTAACTAACCATAACCAACTTAACTTAACTTGTAACTGAACAAAACTGTAACTTAATTATTAACTAACTTAATTATTCAAACTAACTAACTAACTATTCGATGTTATGTAATAGAAGCTAAATGTGATTCTGTTGATATGCCCCCACAAGGTGGACTATATATGTCAATGAGGCCAAGTTTGGAAACCAAATATTGAAATAGTCCTAGAGCCAATCCTTTAGTTAGAATGTCTGCTACTTGTACTTTAGATGAAATAGGCAGCAAATGGACAACACCAGCATAATTTTTTTCTCTGTGTTGCAATTCATTTCTATGTGTTTTGTTAGTAGATAGATAAAGATTAGTACAAATAGTAGCAATAAAAACCAGTTCAACTTTTCCCTAGCACAAGCCAAATTATAACAATAAAAACAATAAATAAAGTCTTGTTACTATTATCTAAGAACTAGTGCAAGAATTTAAACCACTTTTCCCATCTTTGCATCAAACACTAAGATAAACTATGTTCAATCTCCATCCCTATATGAGTGCAAGAATTAAAAAATGCAAACAAATCTTTTACTAAAGAGGATATTTAATTCAACTCAAAATCAAGATCATATTTAAGCCAAAAACACATTAAATTTTACTTAAAACAATATCAAATTGAGCTCCCGAAAACAGAATCATATTTCAAAAAATGACTAGTGAAACTCATCCCAGTGTCAACTCTCATTCCAAAGACAGGCTACACAGAAGATTGAGCGACAATGAAATCAAGCACTAAGTGAACTCTGTGCTAAATAGACCTATTAGAAAATAACTAATGACTAGAGGAACAACTAACGACAACAGTCAAATGTTACAACAATGAACACCTAAACATTAACCAGCCGCCTTATACTCAGATCAAGTGTGTCATTGGGTAGCAAACTATATAAACTCACAGCAAGAAACAACAAAGTCATCTCGGAAAAGTCACCTAGCACATGCCCTGTATTAGCTAAGAAGCACATTTTCAATTAATATATTCAGATATTAACTAACAACTATCTAGCTATAGGGGGAATATATATTCAGTAAAAAAAAATAGTGGATTTTACATATTAATATTGTTTTTACTAAATTTTGTTTTTATAATGAGCAATGCTACACACTTGGAAAAGAATTAAAAATTTAGTTTAATAACCAAATCAACATATTCCTTTCTAGAGTAGCCTTTTTATGACTCAATTGTTTTTGGTGATAGTTCAAGAATTAATCATTTGTATAGGTATGTTATACATATAGCAGATGAGATAACAAAAGCATTTCCCCCTTTTCCCATCTCAGTTATCCAATGCAAATTGAACTCCCCACTAGAAGCACAATTAAAACAAATAAAGAACTCAGATCATAAGGCAATGATAGACCTTCACTAATGTTTTGTTGGAAGTTAGATCAAAGGAGATAATAGCAGGATGACAGATCGAGAATAAGCCATTCGCAAGAGGCAAACGCAATGAGCATAACTAAAACAAATGTTAAACACAAAGAGGCAAACTGGATATAGCATTTCAATTTATTTATTTATATAATATTTTAGTATCAAGAACTTCATATCCCAATGCAAATTGTCAAGTAATTATAAGCATTTGTGGACTTGACATTTCATCAAACGATGAGCATGCAACCAGAACAAACACTAAAGAAAGCAAGTTAATACCAAGCCAGTCTCATTAACCATTTTCAATTCAAATCATCAGTAATGTGGGAAATCATCCAAATGCAAGAACATGTGTATAACACAGTAGAAAACAACTAAGTTACGCCCAGAAATGACATAATCCTAAATTTTAGACAATACTATCTTCGAGTAAGTGCCTCTTGCATCTCCCTAACATGCTTTGGCACTTTCTTGTCAGCTGCTTTAGTCGTCAAGTCATTCTTCTTTGATTCAATTGTCTCAACTTTAACTTCTTTGGTTTCATTTTCTAGTGCACTTCCAGCTCCTGTTGCTGCCTTATTCTCCTTTTCCTTCTTCTTTTTTTCTTCTTTGCGACAGTTGACTCTACAACCTCATCTTCCCCCTCCTTTTCACCCAAAGCATCAGCAACATAACCTACTTCAGGAGGAGGCTGAACTAGATCATCCTGTAGTGGAGGAGCAGTAGGTTTTGCTATTGGAGGGCCCCCACCAAGCTCTGCAAGAAGCTTGTCTAAATCTTCCTCCTCTTGAGCAGTTCTTCCATTCTTCTTATTCTTCTTCTTCTTATTTTTGGAAGTTTCAATGACCTCTTCACTCTTATTTACATTGTTGTTGTCACCATCAGTATTGCTAATTCCAACACTAGGTTGCTCAGGCTTAACAACATCTACACTTTCCCTCAAAATTTCATCACTCACTTTGGCAGTAGCACTACTGCTTTTCTTTTTAGAAAACTTCTTTTTACCTGAAAATGCAACTTGAGAAGCATCCTCCTCATCATTGTCATCACCACCTCTAGGCATCCTCCTCATACTTTTTGATTTCCCCTTCTTCTTCCCATAAAAAATCATAAGGACGCTTATTGTTTAAGTAAGAACTAGGTAGCCTATTTATTAAAAAAAACTTAATGTGCTACTACAAAAGTCTAAAAACCTTTTGGTAAATTGGAATAAAACAACAAAGCCCTAGCCATACTCAAAACATGTTGATGTAATATAGTATATGGATCTAACATCACTCACCATTCTCCTACAGTGCTCTGTTGCAGATATGGATCCTCCACTATGTACATTGAGACCCTCTTTCGATTGTCTATTTCGACTGTTTCTCATAAACATTGCTTGCCAAGCTGGATCACTCCATTTAGCGCACAACTGCTCCCTAGAATTTGGATGAATCCATTCACCCTTATTCTTTCTATCACGTACTTTGAATAGATTATTTGCTAGTGCACCAGTTCCCTTAGTTTCAAATATCCTTCTGATCATATCATTCTCTTCAGGTAACCACTTGTATTTTGCCTACATTGATGATAGTATTAATTAATGAAATACAATATTTTTAAATTAATAACAGATTAATAACAAGACTTAAAAGGATATTACCCCAAAATCTTTAAACCACAAATCACGCATAGTGTTAGTCACTTTGTCCAACTTGTCTAAGGCTCTTCATATTTCTTTTTGAAGATGAAAGTTATATCACGAGTCGTTCCAATGTCGGGGTAAAACCTATAAGTTAAAATTATATATATATATATATATATATATATATATATATATATATATATATATATATATATATATATAATCTTTTTGAATTAATGTTCACAATTATAATAACTTACTCTTGTTTGTTGGCTGGCTTGATCCAAGTTTGTCCATCTATATCTTTTCTCCTCCACCTGATGTTATGTGGAATAGACAATTCAGCCTCAGTGTGTGGAGTTGCAGATGAACTCGCTGAAAGGTCATCCACTAGATGTAAATTTGTAATTGAGGAGGGTGTAGGCCCAGTCTGGAAATGGGGAGATGGGGTATATGAAGATGGAATATGCGCAAGCCCGATCTGGGATTGGGGAGATGGGATAAATGTAGGTCCAATCTGGGAATGAGGAGATGGGGCATATGAAGATGAAATAGGTGCAAGCCCAAGCTGGGAATAGGTAGATGGGATAAATGTAGGTTCAGTATGGGAATGGGGAGATGAGGTAGATGTAGGCCCGGTGTGAGACTGTGGAGATGGGGTATGTGTATGTGGAGATGGGGTATGTGTAAGCCCGGTGTGAGGCTGTGGAGAGGGGGTATGTGTAGGCCCGGTGTAAGCCTGTGGAGATGGGGTATGTGTAGGCCCGGTGTGAGAGGTATCCCTCCCTCTCCCTCTCCCTCTCCCTCTCCCTCTAATTACTATCTATATGCAAAGGGTAATGATAAAATTCAATTAGGTACAATTAAATTAACATAGAAAATTAGTACAAAACTATTAAAATAATAAATTTAAAGGTCATGAATACATAACACATGATTTCATGAATACAGGACATGGATACATAAGACATGATTTCATTAATAAATTAGTACACACTATTAATAGGTCATGAATAGATAACACATGATTTCATTAATAATTTCATTAAAAAACAGGACAAAATCTAATCAAAATATGCTTCTTCTTCTTCTTCTTCTTCTTCTTCTTCTTCTTCTTCTTCTTCTTCTTCTTCTTCTTCCTCCTCCTCCTCCTCCTCCTCCTCCTCCTCCTCCTCCTCATCTCGCTCTTCTTCTTCTTCTTCTAGTTCAACATCTTCATCTATTTCTTCCAAATCAAATTGGTTCAAGGTTGGATCGTGTACTTCCTCTGCTGGACCAGCTATATCAACAAGACTTTGTTCAAGATCATCGTTTGTAACTATCATAGGCATTTGCGGGACTGACTCATCTTGGTACAGATTATCTATTTTAGGTCTTTTTGCTTCTAAAGTTTGAATTATGCTATGTGCCTTAGTTTTGATCACAACCAACCACCCTTGCTGCCCTTCAAGATACTGTGTGTAATACACTTGCTCTGCTTGTTGTGCAAAAATAAATGGATCATAATTCTTATATCTTTTAGATGCTCTAATTTCAACAATTCCATAATTATCTATCTTTGTCCTTTGATTTGGGGTGGGATCAAACCAATCACATTTGAATAGGACTACCATCTATAAGGGCCACCCAGTATATTGTATTTCAATAATATCAGTTAAAACCCCATAATAATCATTCTTTATTGTCTTATTCTCGCCACCCTGAACACATACACCACAATTTGTTGTACCCATCCATTGACCATGATCTTTTGTATTGAATTTGTAACCATTTATTGAATATATCTACCACATGTTTACTTTGTTTGAGGGCCCTCATGCCAAACTCCTCAAAAGGTCATCTTCAATGTTGTTGCTAAACACCTATATCACAAATGAGGGGTTAATTGGTTTTACCTAAACAAGTAATGAGGGAATTAATAAGGAAATTAGGTAGATGATATTTAGCATACATGTTCTTTAAACCATGTGGGAAATGTTGTGGAGATTTGTTTGTCCACTTGCAGGTCATTTAGTCCAAGTTCTCTAGCAAATTTGCATATATGCTAAATTGAAATCACAAATTAAATCACTTTATGGATTTAATCATTATGTGAAATCAAAAGAACAACTTAGAAGCTTACTTCAAAAAAGGCTCCACCTCAAGATAATTTAGAAGAACATATAAGTGTGTAGCCTTCATTTCTCTTTCTTGTAAAATGCAAGATTTGCGTTTTCCAATAGGACGACCAAGAAAATTAAACATATAGAATGGTGGATTGATTGAACAACCTTCACCTCTATCGTTATTCCGTGAAACTCTTATCCTTCTAGATGGAACAGTGGGTGGATAGTAGTAAGATGCAAAAGTAGAGGTATTTTCCACTAAATAAGCTTCACAAATGGAACATTCAACTGTAGCGGAGTTCTTGACCTTATCTTTTAAGGTATGTATAAACCTATTAATTGAGAACGTCAATGTAAAAAATACCTTATGAGCAATTAATTGAAAAGAATGAAGATAGATAGATGACCCTTTCAAAGGCATATATCCATTGATATTGCACGGGACCACTGACCCTTGCTTCGTAGGGCAAATGAATTGGAATGTGCTCCATTAAATCAAAGAAACTCGGAGGAAATATTTGTTCCAGTTTACATAAAATTATTGGAATGTTTTGCTCCATCTCATGTAATTTATCCTTTCTCAGCAATGGCGAAGTTAATTCTCTAAAGAATTGACTGAACTCAGTAAGTGCATTCCAAATGGGCTTGGGTAATGCCTTGAATGCAATTGGAAGCAAACGTTGCATGAACACATGGCAATCATGACTCTTCATACCAAACAACTTTGCTTCCCTCATGTCAATGCATCTAGCCAAATTGGAGGCATACCCATCTGGTAGCTTTAATTGTTTAACCCATTCGCAAATGGCTAATCTTTGTTGCTTAGTCAATGTGTATTGCACTTTAGGTTTTTTTAGCTTTCCACCTCTACCATCCTACAACCCTAGATCCTTTTGTCTACAATATTCTGTCAAGTCTAATCTAGCATTAAAATTATCTTTCGTCTTGCCCTTAGTATCCATAACTGTGTATAAGATATTAAGAAACACATTTCTCTCAATATGCATGACATCCAGATTATGCAGGAGAAGATTTGTTTTCCAATAAGGCAGTTTCCAAAAGATACTTCGTTTTGTCCAGTTGTGATAAATACTATACCCTGGTGGACTTTCTCCTACTAATTCAGTTATGTTTGGTATATGTCTTATCATATCCCACACTTCTTCGCCAGTCAACCTTCGTGCGGGTAACGAAGTCTCAACAAGTCTCTTTCTAAAAGCATTTTTATTCCTTCTATAGTAATGATCAATTAATAGATCATATGGTAAAGAATTGCTCCATACAAATTGGACAAGCAAGTTTTCAATCAAAAATATGATGTCTTTCCACATCAAACAAGCCTTCATGACAATGTTGTCAACATGTGAATGCTTTTGAGCATCTATGCTCCATACAAATTGGACAAGCAAGTTTTCCCATTGTCATCCAATCTAGATAACATCCCAACATGCATGGAAATCATTAATTCGTCCACATCAAACAAGCCTTCATGATAAAGTTTTTGTTGTGACGTGAGACATCATGAGGTCATGACACCGATTCTATTCTACAACAGATGTAATAATTTTCAATTCATCTATAAGTCTAGTAGGTCATTTTGCGGTCGGAACAGAGGTGCTGAAGTTGGTTTGAGCAACCTACGGTATTTGCAAGTACACTTCAATTCTACTTTTTGGATTGGAAGGGCCTTTTGGAATTATGATTGTTAAGAATATGAACTCTCTTCTCATACACATCCATGCAGTCACCCACTCATCCACTCATACACTAATCCATTGTCCATCCACTCACCCATTCATGTCCATAATTTCCCACTCACCAAAAGTCCTTTGGCATTTTTCAGTAAACGACCTTAGACTTCTATAAAAGGCACCATTTATCATGAACAAGATGTAAATTCTCCTTCATTTCTCTCTAAGTTTCTTCTTGCTTCTTCATATATGAATAAGTTCTACTTGTTTTGTCAAATGGAGCGAATCACGAGAATTGAAGAGGTTAGGTTCCACCATGAATGGTGCGATTGCGGATTTGTATTTATCACTTGTTAATTGAATTCTAGGCGATCGTCTAGTATGAATTCATTTGATGCGAGAGATCTAGTTAGATCCAAATTAACAATTCAATTAGCCTCACATTTTGAGGTGCTATGATTGAATCCACCCAATCTTGATAGGTTTCTTCGTTAAGTGCAAATTTTACTTGATTTGATTAAATTGCATTTACGATCCTTGAGGAGACAATCCGGTGTTGTCAGGTTATAATTTTGATATGTATGTTTCATGAAAATATTTCCAGGCTTCTCCATCAGATGGGTGAGACAAAGATCTCGTTTCTTTCTCATTCTCACGATGCCATCTCATTTGAGCTGCCGTTTGCATTGAGGAATAAAGTCTTTGTAGCCTTGGGATAAGTGGGAAATACCACATTTTTTCTGATGAATTTCTTTGACCTTACCGCTTCTAGTGATGCTTCTATAATAGTCCTTGCCACAAAATCTACAACTACGAAGATTGTCATATGGAGGACGATAAAGCATGCATCCATTTGGATAGCAGGAAATCTTTTTGTAACCTAGCCCTAGTCGTTCCACTGCTTTCTTTGCACGATAGAAGTTTCCAGGCATTCGGTTATCATTCGGCAATGCATTCCTCTTAAATTCCACCCATTGATTGAAACAAGTCTCGGAGATATTGAAGTCAGATTTAATACTTAGAGTTTCACATGTAGTTGACAATTCGGAGTAATTGTCACAACCATCATACAAGGGAGCTTGTGAAGCTGACAACATTTCAAAAAATCTTTTGGCTTCTGGGTTAGGATTTTCCCTTATTTGTTCAGCATAACCAAACCCTTGTTGCTCAATATAATTGCCAATAGAAGGTCCAACAACATCCATTACCATCTGCTTATACCTATTGAAGTCTTTCCTTACCCGACTACTTCCATAGTATGAGTTTTCTGCAACCACTGGGGGAATGGGAGGCCTTGGCTTGTCATGGTTAGTCCAGTAATAGTAATCACTCATAAACCCCTTCATACACGGGTGTGCCTTGACTTCATCAACAACATGATACACCATACATTTGCATTTTTTACATAGACACCTTAACTTTCCTATTGCTTTAAACTAATTTTGTGCACAAACAAACTCAACAAACTCATTAACCCCCGCTATGAATTCATCTGTAACTCCTCTCTTGTCAGGACCCACCCTATTATCCATCCACTTTCAATTCTTAGGAACTTCCGTTCTGTTTCAAATTTACAAAAAAGTAGGAGGCATTGTCGTCAAAATACACAAGCCCACTATTTAACTAAAATTTAACAAATTAAACCAAAATTAAACAACCTACTTCAAAGGGAGATTCTCTTAAAATTTCAACAGAATCTCCACTATATATATTATTAACATTCCAAAAAATACAATAAAAAAATTGAAGGTGTCACATATCCTCCAAAAAGTTGCATGTCAGAGAAAATATAATCAAATTATATCAGCTGAGAAAAATTGTACCAGCTGAGAAATATTATTGAAAAATGACTAGGAAGATATTAGTAACCCATAGAAGTCCAAGAATTTATTTGCAAATACCCTTTGAAATATTGGAGGAGATAAAGCCCCAAGAACACACAGAAACATGAAAAAACAAAACTTACAAACATGATCACATGTGAGTATACATGAAGCTGATATGGAAAATTCAGAAATTTTGAATTACTCTTCAAAAGAATTATTGAGAGAAGCTGAAAGACCAACAAAAATGGTTCCTTTGTATAATAAGATAACGTAAACTTAAGTGGGTAGGGTTAAAAATGGATGTGAAAGGGTGAATTAAAGTATGGATTGAAGACATATACAGATGATAGAATTGACATATAATATAGTACCTAAAACAAGAAGAAAAAAAGAATTGACATATAAGGGTGTGAATCCTTATCAAATACTCTTAATATTCCTTACTAACAACCAAATTCCCTTAATAAATCTTCATAATCTCTAATCTCCCTTAATATTCCTTTTAGAAAATGAGGTTACCTTTCAACAAACTTGTCTCAACAGTAATTTAGAAGTGTCCTCTGCAGATACTTGTTCTGATAACAAAATTCAATTCCTTCAAAGGATAATAAAAATGACATAGTTAGCATATTACGTGCAACTAGAATATTATACATTACTAGAAATAGAACAATTCCTTGTAAAGCAAATTATGCGCAACCAGAATATTATACATTATTGAAAATAGAACAATTCATAGTTAGCATATCGAATAAGATGATAACTTGGCCTACTAGCTAGATGATTTGGATACTCTGAGACTTCTTTCTAAGCTTGTATCCTTTTTCTGATGCTTTAAGTTTGACGTTATATGTTCTTAAGTTTGTTTGTTTTCAATTGCTTGGTTTTACTTCTCTTGTCTGGTTAGGAGTGTTATTGGCTTTTTTCAACACAAACTCTCATGCAATCCAATTATCTCTCTCAGTCTCTTATCTCCCATGCGTCATCTGTGGTTTCGCAGGCTTGCAACTTAACCCACTGTATTATCGCAGCTTCTATTTGAAATAGCCATAAGGGCTTTGCTAGGTTGGTTTCAGCCACAGTAGCCAAGGGAAATTTTGGGTAGCTTTGTCACAACAAACAGGTTTTTTTTCTGGGTTAATTTTGGGTGGGTTTCTTATGGGTTTTGCTAGGTTTGGGACATGCATATGGTAAATAGACATGCATGCTAGGTTTAGGGCAGCGTTGTCACAGCAAACAGGTTTAGTAATGATTTGAAATCTATAACTGTAATGGACTAGTACACCTCTAAAACATTATAGTTAAATATTATATTTCATATTATTTTTAGTACATTTAATAATTCATACAATGTATTATAAAATTCTAAATAATAGTCTAAGGATAGCAATATTGTATCTTCATGTAAGTCTATATTGTAAAAAGTATAATTAAGAAAATACTAATCTTTTCATTTCATGATGATAATATGGGCTGTTTTGGGTTGGGGTGAAGGAAGTGAATAAAAAGAAGAAGGTAAAAGAAGAAGACAAGAAGAAGTGGGAGGCTGCTGCTTTTGCTTCTGTAGAACAGAAGAAGAGAGAAAAGAAGGTTTACAATTTACCAAGCCAGAAACAAGATCCACCTATGGAGGTATGCTATTGCTACTCTTGTTTTCATGTTTCTAAACCATCACATTTATTAAGTTTTGACTAATTAGTTTGTGCCTTCCTAATATTTCAGAGGGACCCTCTGAGGATTTTCTACAAGACTTTATATGAGCAAATTCCCACTAGCAAAATGTCACAAATCTGGTCAGTTTTCTTATCATTCTTCCTATTTCATTGACAAGCTTATATTCGAGAAGGAATGGAAAAGATTATGATTGATTTACTAAGGGAGCTATTGTTAATGTTTTCTTTCTCCTGTGCACTTCGTTAGTGAGGTGAGCATGAAGAAAACATTGCAGCTTATAAGAGCCTGTGAAACACTATAAATTGACTAGTTATGCCTTTGAGTCAGGTTTATCTTCTCGTTTTCTTTTTTCTAATTTACTAATTGAATAGATTTATAACCTGTTCCTTGAAGTTGCAATATCTAGAGTTTTCATCCAGTTGGGCTGTCTCTCACCCTGAAATTGGCCTAGCTTGAAAGTCAAGAGTTTTGTTGTTGCATCTTTGCTGCAATTGTTTGGTTGTATAGGATGTCTAGAAGTGTTCCAGCAAGGTTCAAGGTCCTAAGCTTAGGAAACACAGCACCAAAGCCATGTGGAAGTGTTCTATTCAGCTGATTTGATGAAAGATCAATTGAAACTAGAGACTGGCACTTGAGAATCCCAAAAGATATGTTGTGTGCAAACCTGTTGTGGTCAAGTTTGAGGACCCTCAGGCTCACAAGGGAGCTAATAGCTTCAGGAATTTCCTCAGAGAAATAGTTGCTGGACAAGTCAAAGGTTTCTAGCAAACCAAAGTTAGCATTGTTGTTAGTCAATGAACCAGAAATCTGATTGGAGGAGAGGTTAAGGCTCTTGAGAGAGCTTAAACTCTAGAAATCTGAAGGCAAGGTAGTGATTTTGTTGTTGCTAAGATCCAAAGATTGAAGCTTGCCTATGGTGGTATCAGGAATAGGGCCAGAGAGGTCAAAACCAGAAACGTTTAACTCAACAATATGTTCTTTATTGGCATCACAGGAAACCCCTTGCCATGAATAAACAGAAGTAGAGAAGTTGTAGGCTTGGGAGGATATTAAATTTTATATAATAATAATAATAATAATAATAATAATAATAATAATAATAATAACAATAATAAGACCATAAATTTGGTAAATAAATTTAGGGACACCAAAATCACAAAAAAAAAAAGAATTGTTTTTATGATAATCACTATGATAGTAAAGTTGTCAAAAAGGCCCAGCCCACCCCATCAAGCCCTAGCCCACGTGGGCTAGGACCAAAAAGTCCATAAGACAAAAAAGCCCATAAGGCCAAAATCCTATAGGGCCAAGTAAGGCTAGGGTTAGCCCACGGACTGACCCATTAATTAAAAAAAAATTGACCTTCCTATTTAATGGGCTAGCCCACCCCATGGACTAACCCTATAAAAAAATAGAATTGTAAACCATATATATTAGTAACTTACTATCAGGTAGTCATTCAAACTAAAGTGCTCCATTTCATAAATTAGAACGAAACAGTTCAACACTTTTTCTTTTTTAACCATACACTTTCAATTCAACATTACATACATCATAACTATAATATCAATAAATTTCAATAAACAAAGTAACACGACCAATATGTTCAACTAAGAATTTTAGCTCTTCTAAGTGCACAACACCTTCATAAACTCCTCTTTGTAATCAATAAAAAATAAAACTCAGTAAAAGTCAATCTACTACAAAGATGACTCCAAGCTATCTAGTATCTACTATGACACAGAAAATGGGATGATAATGACAAACAAAACTAAACCTAAAACTCATTCACATGATTTTTGAAAACACAAAAAAGCATCCATGAACCATCAATTACCCATACAAAACCCACATAATTATAAAAAAATCCACGATTCACTATGTATCATTTTTAGTTTAAATGTCATTCTAATTATAAAAAGAAAAAAATCAGTGGAAGAGATTTGCAATTCTATAATTAGCAAAAACTGAGATTCTCAAATCTGACATGGGATTTGGAATATAAATGAATTCCTTTTATATATATAATATAATATAGTATATCCTTGTATAACTACAAACTACAAAAGATTCCACGGGCACAAAAGATGAACATAGTTTTAACTGCATAATTCAAGCTCACATGTAATTCAGCTATAAATTCTACATTAGCATTGTATCAAGATATCTAGATCCAGAATAATCTTCTTGCAATAAAGGGTTACACATTAGACCACCAACTATTGACCCCAACCCCACAAATACATAACCGAAAAAATTTAGCTACATGTGATATTTGAGGTAGGTCAATTGAAGAAATGATAACATTGCCAATCAATAATTCAAAAGCAAGTAATCTAAGAAGTAATGACAACACTCAAAAACTTGATCTGAGATTAAAATGGAAAGGCAACTAATTTTGAACTTATCTTGAATGTGGATAAACTTAACATTGTGGTTAGATGATCTTTTTGTCAGAAAATTGATGTTATTGCAAAAGAGGAAACATATATCACTATGTTGGTAGAGAAGAGATTGAATACGCAAAGTAAGAAGTTTAGGAGTTTTGATTGGCAATAATTTTAGATTTAAGGATTCAAGGTGGAAATTAACATCATCCTCTGATTGTAAAGATTTCATCCATTGATTTCATGAAAATCATCCATTCTTACATAGTAAAAATAACAAGTAGACAAAAGACAACTCCATTAATGGAATTAAAATATCATGAAAGCACTAATTCAAATATCCCCATAAATTGGAATGGAAACACTTCATTTATCAAAACCATATATTCACTAACTCATGGAAAAGATTTCATACATAAAAGAATGTCCATGGCTAATTTTAGAGAACCACCTCAATGACTGTGAAAGACTAGAAATCTTAATCACAACTAGTGTATTTGTCCTTAGCTTCATTTTGTCAGCAGTACTGATCATGCATAAGACACTATCAAGGGTTCTCTCGAGTCTTCACTAGATGAACTCTTATAATATAAGTATAATATCAATTGTGTTATTCCCAAAAGGGTTCTGGATTATTCTGGATCTAGATATCTTGATACAATGCTAATGTAGAATTTATAGCCGAATTGCATGTGAGCTTGAATTATGCGAATTTGTTGGAAAAGAATTCCACCCCAAAAGGAATTTAAAACTACATCCAGAACCTGCTATTTTCTACTATAGCCTCTAGTGAAATTTATAATACTTGTTACTTAAAAAGAAAAACTTCATAATACTGCCATTAATTCAATTGTTAGACCATGTAATATCTTCGAATAATGGTCATAGATCAATATTGGACATATCAATCAATTCAGCAACTAAGACATCCAAATTTGAGACAACGTCAATGCATGATTAATTTTATCAAAAGAAAATGCAGAGGATTAAGAAAATAAGTGAAACTTGGTTCTTCAAGTTCTACATAGCTATGCAAGAAGAAAGTGGAAAAAAAGGTGAAAAACTGAGAAGCAGCAGCTTATAAAGTGGTAGAATCCAAGAAATCACGAACTCAAAATTGAATTAGGGACACTTAAGATATATTTGGGTAACTGGATCCTTCCAAGAAAGTGTTGATCACAAATCTAAAGAAAATAGAACCAGATAGAAAACTCGGATCCTTAAAATAAAACCTATTCACTATCACCGTGGCAACCTAGTAAAGATTCAATCATACAACATCTGAAATTATCCAAGAAATCAATCACAACATGAACAATGAATTGCACTATTCTATTTCATAAATTGCAAACCCAACTCACAAATTTAATGAAAAAACATAATAAAAATTACAAATTTAACATAGTAAATTTAGAGTAAAGTTAAAAAAACAAAAAAGTCATCTAAATTTTCATTAATGCTCAAGACCTTTAACATATCCAGGCCAAAATTCAATCCCGCATGCACAATTAAGAATTAGAAACTCGCTCAGCACCCCATTTTCAACCAGCAAAATCAACACAACAAATAGATAACACAAACTAGAAATTATACACTAGATCACACGCTCTCTGTTCAATCATCAAATAATCAAAACCCTAGATCATGGAGCGCCGACAAATCATCAATTGAAAGAAAAAGGGAATTGAGAGTGGAGGAGAACAGGTTCACCTTGCAGAGAATGAGGTCAAGCATCGGTGGTTTTGGAGATGACGAGAATGACAACAGCAACACAGCACCTACACTGTTTGAAGTGTGAACGGCAACACCATTTGTACGAAAATGAATGTGGGCTAACCCATCTATAGCCCTACCTAAACCCACTTACAGGTGGGGTTTTGTGGGTTAAGGGCCAAAAAAGCCCTACTCATAAATGGGCTAATAAAATGAATGACCCCATACAGGATTTAGTGGGCTGTCCTATGGGCTCCGACCTAAATTAATAGCTCTATATGACAGTAACCCTTACCCCATTTATTTTCGGTGAAGCAAATAACAAACTAAATAAAGAGGGTTACTAAACAAATCTAAATACAGAAAAGAATGTATAACATATAACACTCCAAGTGGAAGACAAATTGAAATCACATCCATACAATTACAAACACCTAAAATTTTCAACCATATTAAAAAAATGATTTTAAGAACTTGATCACAATTTTGAAGAACAAAAATGCCAAGGAAAAGTTAAGTCACAAACCTACCTTTGAAAGCCTATAGCCACCAAGGTCAACACTCTCGAGGGCCTTCTTGCTAGCAACAAGTCAATAGAACCACACAAGAAACTCTTGCTTTCTCTTTCCCACCAATCTGAGTTGAAACAGGAAACATGGTCAATTCAATAGAGCAATATAAATATGAAATAGAGCAAAATAGAGTACGTCTTTTCAATTTTCCAAGATAACAAATCTGAAACAGAGTCAAATATCAACTATATAAATAGAAAATAAAGCCTCGCATTTATTCTCTAAATAGATGGAACCATATAGAGCTAAATATCAAATATTGTAATCAGCTGTAACAATAGAGCTATCACACTGAAAATATAGCTCAAAGGTCGATGGAGACATAAAATGCATTTCATTTGAGCTGCTATAAGAGACAAAACATAATATAAAAAAAATTGCTAAAAAATTATGAAAAGTTGTCTAAACTATGAATTGTTGAATGCTGATTATTAGCTAGCTCTGTTCTTGGTACAACATTTCTATGCTCAAAATAAAAAAAAACCACAAAAATGCTCATTTCGCAAAAAAAAATTACAAAGAAACAAACAAAGGAAAACCAAAAAAAGGTTCAACGAGAAGATAAAACTTTTATCAAGATCAAAAGAGAAAAAGGAATAGCAAGAAATGCATGCATTGAAGTCAGATCTAACAAGCCACCTAGCATCGGTATTTTATAGATAAAACCCAAATTTAAGTCTCAAAACTAAACATAAACAAATTAGAGAGCAAAAATGATCAAGAACGAGAAGGAGAACAAGCTCAGAGAAGGACGGAGAACATACTAGAATGAGCTCCAGATGGAGCAAGAATGAACGACAATGACCTCAGAGATGAAGCGCAAACGAACCACAATGTTGCCTGAGATGGAATGAGAACGAGCTGAGAGAATAAGGGTTTAGAGAACCAGCTGAGAGACAGAGATGAGAAGCTTAGAGATGGAGATGAGAGAAACAAGCCACCTGAGAGATATCATGAGAGACAGTATTAGGGATTGGTTTCTGATTTGGTTTCGAGAGATGAGAATTGGTTTCTAATTTGGGGGAATTAGGGATTTAGTGGAAAAATTAGAGACTGATGTGAATCCGTCTCTACCTTTAAAAAAATATTATAGAGGAAAAATTAAATTGGTTTTTGATTTAGGGCTAGTGGCAAAATTAGAGACAGAAACACATCCATCTCTACCTTTAAAAAAATTATTTGATATTAGAGACAACAATATATCCATCTCTAACTATATTTGATATTTTAAATTACTTATTTAACTGAATAAAGATAGAATTAGAGATGGAATATTCAGAGATGGACCAATTCTGTCTCTAAATTTCATTTTCATTGACCAAATAGAGACGAAATTAGAGACGAAAAATTCTGAGATGGGTAAATTCCATCTCTAAATTCTGTCGCTAAGAATATTTGAATTTATTTTGACCATATAGAGATGGAATTAGAGACGAAAAATTTGAGACGGAATTATCCCATCTCTAAATTTCGTCTCTAATTTTTAAAATTTTATTTTCTTCTCTAAATCATTAAATCCGTCTCTGTTTCCATCTCTATTAGAGGCAGATTTTTTTTGTCTCTAATTTTTGTCTCTAAATCAGAATTTTCTAGTAGTGGTATAAACCTGCTTGCTTCTAGGGTATAAACTCCCTGCTTTTATTTTCCTTATGGTACAAACTTGCTCGCAGTTAATTTTCCAGGGTACACACCTGCTGCTTTTATTTTCCTCAGGGTATAAACCCGCTCGCATTTAATTTTCTAAGGTACAAACCCACTTGCTTTTAATTTTTTAGGGTACACACCCGCTGCTTTTACTTTTCCAGGGTATAAACCCACTGGCTTGTAATTTTTCAAGGTACACACCCACTGATTTTACTTTTTAAGAGTACAAAATCGCTCATTTTTAGTTTTTCTAGGTACAAGCTAGCTTGGTTTTAAGTTTATCAGGGCATACACCTACTCCTTTTTAATTTTCAAGGGTCACGCACCCTCTGCCTCTTAGTCACCATGGGTCTTACATCCTATTACTTTTGATGTCTCTTGAATTTATGAAAAATGTCTTGTGGACAAATTTGAATCAACACATTTGCTTTCCATTTCATTTGAAATGAAAAGCAAAGGAGGCAGTTGTTGATACCCATTCGCTTTTAATTTTTAAGGGTATACACCCGTTTCGACGGGTATACATCCCCGTAAGTTTTTTAGCTTTTCTGCCAAGCTTCGATGGGTATACGTCCCTGTAAGTTTTTACATTTTCTGCTAAGCTTTGATGAGCATGCATCCCCGTAAGTTTTTTACCATTACGACAAGTATACGTTTCTGTAAGCTTTTTACCTTTTCTGCTAAGCTTTGATGGGTATACGTCCCTATAAACTTTTTACCTTTTTCAATCAAGCTTCGACGGGTGTACGTCCCCATAAGCTTTTGACCCTTTTTCTGTCAAGTTTCAATGGGTACATACCCATTTGCTTTTAATTTTTTAGGGTATACACCCATTTACTTCTAAGGTACAAACTTGCTCGCTTATTTTCAGGGTACAAACACAATTTTTTTTTCAAGGTACAAACCCACTTATTTTTTTTATGGGTATACACCCGCTTGCTTCTTGGGTATAAAGCTGCTACTTTTATTTTCCTCAGCGCACAAAGTTTCCCACATTTAATTTTTCAGGGTACACACCTGCTACTTTTATTTTCCTCAGAGTACAAACCTTCTCGCATTTAATTTTCCAGGTTACAAACCCACTTGCTTTTAATTTTTCATAGTACACACTTACTGCTTTTACTTTTCCAGGGTGCAAACCCATTTGCTTTTAATTTTTCAAGGTATAAACCCACTGATTTTACTTTTTAAGAGTACAAAATTGCTCACTTTTTGTTTTTCTAGATACAAGCCTGCTTGATTTTAAGCTTATCAGGGCATACACCTACTCCCTTTTAATTTTCAAGGGTCACGCACCCGCTGCCTCTTAGTCACCATGGGTCTTACATCCTATCACTTTTGATGTCTCTTGAATTTATGAAAAATGTCTCGAGGACAATTTTGAATTAACACATTTGCTTTCCATTTCATTTCAAATGAAAAGCAAATGGGGGCAACTATTGATGCCCATTTGCTTTTAATTTTTTAGGGTATACACTCGTTTCAATGGGTATACGTCCCGTAAGTTTTTTACTTTTTTTATTAAGCATCGATGAGTATGCGTCCCTATAAGTTGTTTACCTTTTCTGCCAAGCTTCGACGAATATACGTCCTTGTAAGCTTTTTACCTTTCTTGCCAAGCTTTGATGGGTATACGTCCCCATATGCTTTTTACCTATTTCAATCAAGCTTCGATGGGTGTACGTCCCCATACCTTTTGACCTTTTTTCTATCAAGTTTCAATGGGTACATACCTATTTGCTTTTAATTTTTTAGGGTATACACCCATTTGCTTCTATGGTACAAACTCGCTCGCTTATTTTTAGGGTACAAACTAATTTTTTTCAAGGTACAAACCCGCTTATTTTTTCTAGGTATACACTTGCTTGCTTCTAGGGTATAAACCCACTTCTTTTCTTTTCCTTAGGGTACAAACATGCTCACATTTAATTTTTTAGGGTACACACCTGCTACTTTTATTTTCTTCAGAGTACATATCCGTTCACATTTAATTTTTCAAGGTACGAACCCACTTACTTTTAATTTTTCAAGGTACACGCTCGATGCTTTTACTTTTCGAGGGTACAAAGCCACTTGCTTTAAATTTTTCAAGATACACACCCATTGATTTTACTTTTTAAGAGTACAAAATCACTCATTTTTAGTTTTTCTATGTACAAGCTAGCTTGGTTTTAGGTTTATCAGGGCATACACCCACTCCCTTTTAATTTTCAAGGTTCACGCACCCGCTGCCTCTTAGTCACCATGGGTCCTACATCCTATCACTTTTGATGTCTCTTGAATTTATGAAAAATTGTGTCTTGGACAAATTTGAATCAACACATTTGCTTTCCATTTCATTTCAAATGAAAAGCAAATTGGGGTAACTATTGATACTCATTTCCTTTTAATTTTTTAGGGTGTACACTCGTTTCGATGGGTATACGTCCCTGTAAGTTTTTTACTTTTTCTATTAAGCATCGATGAGTATGCGTCCCTATAAGTTGTTTACCTTTTCTGCCAAGCTTCGAGAAATATACGTCCCTGTATGCTTTTTACCTTTCTTGCCAAGCTTTGATAGGTATACGTCCCCATATGCTTTTTACCTTTTTCAATCAAGCTTCGATGGGTGTACGTCCCCATACCTTTTGACCTTTTTTCTATCAAGTTTCAATGGGTACATACCTATTTGCTTTTAATTTTTTAGGGTATTAACCCATTTGCTTCTAGGGTACAAACTCGCTCGCTTATTTTTAGGGTACAAACCAATTTTTTTCAAGGAACAAACCCGCTTTTTTTTCTAGGTATACACCTGCTTGCTTCTAGGGTATAAACCCACTTTTCTTTTCCTTAGGGTACAAACATGCTCATATTTAATTTTTTAGGGTACACACCTGCTACTTTTATTTTCTTCAGAGTACATATCTGCTCACATTTAATTTTTCAGGGTAAAAACCCACTTACTTTTAATTTTTCAGGGTACACACTCGATGCTTTTACTTTTCGAGGGTACAAACCCACTTGCTTTTAATTTTTCAAGGTACACACCCACTGATTTTACTTTTTAAGAGTACAAAATCACTCATTTTTAGTTTTTCTAGGTACAAGCTAGCTTGGTTTTAAGTTTATCAGGGCGTACACCTACTCCCTTTTAATTTTCAAGGGTCACGCACCCGCTGCCTCTTAGTCACCATAGGTCCTACATCCTACCACTTTTGATGTCTCTTGAATTTATGAAAAATTGTGCCAAGGACAAATTTGAATCAACACATTTGCTTTCCACTTCATTTCAAATGAAAAGCAAATTGGGGCAACTATTGATACCCATTTACTTTTAATTTTTTAGGGTATACACCCGTTTCGCTGGTTATACCTCCCTGTAAGTTTTTTTACCATTTCTGCCAAGCTTCGATGGGTATACATCCCCGTAAGTTTTTTACCTTCTCTGTTAAGCATCGATGAGTATGCGTCACCATAAGTTGTTTACCTTTTTTGCCAAGCTTCGACGAATATACGTCCCTGTAAGCTTTTTACCTTTCTTGCCAAGCTTTGATGGGTATATGTCCCCATAAGTTTTTTACATTTTTCAATCAAGTTCGAAGGGTGTACCTCCCCATAAGCTTTTGATCTTTTTTCTATCAAGTTTCAATGGGTACATACCTATTTGCTTTTAATTTTTTAGGGTATACGCCGATTTGCTTCTAGAGTACAAACTCGCTCGCTTATTTTCAGGGTACAAACCCATTTTTTTCATGGTACAAACCCATTTTTTTTCTGGGTATACACCTGCTTGCTTCTAGTGTATAAACCCACTTCTTTTATTTTCTTCAGGGTACAAAATTGCTCACATTTAATTGTTTAGGGTACACATTTGCCACTTTTATTTTCCTCAGAGTACAAATCTGCTCACATTTAATTTTCCAGGGTACAAACCCACTTACTTTTAATTTTTCAGGGTACACACCCGCTGCTTTTACTTTTCCAGGGTACAAACCCACTTGCTTTTAATTTCTCAAGGTACACACCCACTGATTTTACTTTTTAAGAGTACAAAATCGATCATTATTAGTTTTTCTAGGTACAAGCTAGCTTGGTTTTAAGTTTATCAGGGCATACACCTACTCCCTTTTAATTTTCAAGGGTCACGCACCCGCTGCCTCTTAGTCACCATGGGTCCTACATCCGATCACTTTTGATGTCTCTTGAATTTATGAAAAATTGTGCCGTGGACAAATTTGAATCAACATATTTGCTATCCATTTCATTTCAAATGAAAAGCAAATTGGGGCAACTATTGATACGCATTTACTTTTAATTTTTTAGGGTATACACCCGTTTCGCTGGGTATACGTCCCTGTAAGTTTTTTTACCGTTTCTGCCAAGCTTCGATGGGTATACGTCCCCGTAAGTTTTTTACCTTCTCTGTTAAGCATCGATGAGTATGCGTCCCCATAAGTTGTTTACCTTTTCTGCCAAGCTTCGACGAATGACATCCCTATAAGCTTTTTACCTTTCTTGCCAAGCTTTGATGGGTATACGTCCCCATAAGTTTTTTACCTTTTTCAATCAAGTTCGATGGGTGTATGTCCCCATAAGCTTTTAACCTTTTTTCTATCAAGTTTCAATGGGTACATACCTATTTGCTTTTAATTTTTTAGGGTATACACCGGTTTGCTTCTAGAGTACAAACTCGCTTGCTTATTTTCAGGGTACAAACCCATTTTTTCATGGTACAAACCCCCCTTTTTTTTTTGGTATACACCTGCTTGCTTTTAGGGTATAAACCCACTTCTTTTATTTTCTTCGGGGTACAAACTTGCTCACATTTAATTTTTTAGGGTACACACCTGCCACTTTTTTTTTCATCAGAGTACATATTCGTTCACATTTAATTTTTCAGGGTACAAACCAACTTACTTTTAATTTTTCAGGGTACACACCCACTGCTTTTACTTTTCCATGGTGCAAACCCACTTGCTTTTAATTTCTCAAGGTACACACCCACTGATTTTACTTTTTAAGAGTACAAAATCGCTCATTTTTAGTTTTTCTAGGTACAAGCTAGCTTGGTTTTAAGTTTATCAGGGCATACACCAACTCCCTTTTAATTTTCAAGGGTCACGCACCCGCTGCTTCTTAGTCACCATGGGTCCTACATCCGATCACTTTTGATGTCTCTTGAATTTATGAAAAATTGTGCCATGGACAAATTTGAATCAACATATTTGCTATCCATTTCATTTCAAATGAAAAGTAAATGGGGGCAACTATTGATACCCATTTACTTTTAATTTTTTAGGGTATACACCCGTTTCGCTGGGTATACGTCCCTGTAAGTTTTTTTACCATTTCTGCCAAGCTTCGATGGGTATACGTACCCGTTAGTTTTTTACCTTCTCTGTTAAGCATCGATGAGTATGTGTCCCCATAAGCTGTTTACCTTTTCTGCCAAGCTTCGACGAATATACGTCCCTATAAGCTTTTTACCTTTCTTGCCAAGCTTTGATGGGTATACATCCCCATAAGTTTTTTACCTTTTTCAATCAAGTTCGATGGGTGTACCTCCCCATAAGCTTTTGACCTTTTTTCTATCAAGTTTCAATGGGTACATACCTATTTGCTTTTAATTTTTTTAGGGTATACGCCGATTTGCTTCTAGAGTACAAACTCGCTCGCTTATTTTCAGGGTACAAACCCATTTTTTTCATGGTACAAACCCATTTTTTTTTCATGGTATACACCTGCTTGCTTCTAGTGTATAAACCCACTTCTTTTATTTTCTTCAGGGTACAAACTTGCTCACATTTAATTTTTTAGGGTACACACCTGCCACTTTTATTTTCCTCAGAGTACAAATCTGCTCACATTTAATTTTCCAGGGTACAAACCCACTTACTTTTAATTTTTCATGGTACACACCCGCTGCTTTTACTTTTCCAGGGTACAAACCCACTTGCTTTTAGATTCTCAAGGTACACACCCACTGATTTTACTTTTTAAGAGTACAAAATCGCTCATTATTAGTTTTTCTAGGTACATGCTAGCTTGGTTTTAAGTTTATCAGGGCATACACCTACTCCCTTTTAATTTTCAAGGGTCACGCACCCGCTGCCTCTTAGTCACCTTGGGTCCTACATCCTACCACTTTTGATGTCTCTTGAATTTATGAAAAATTGTGCCAAGGACAAATTTGAATCAACACATTTGCTTTCCACTTCATTTCAAATGAAAAGCAAATTGGGGCAACTATTGATACCCATTTACTTTTAATTTTTTAGGGTATACACCCGTTTTGCTGGGTATACGTCCCTGTAAGTTTTTTTACCTTTTTTGCCAAGCTTTGATGGGTTACGTTCCCGTAAGTTTTACCTTCTCTGTTAAGCATCAATGAGTATGCGTCCCCATAAGTTGTTTACCTTTTCTGCCAAGCTTTGACAAATATACGTCCCTGTAAGCTTTTTACCTTTCTTGCCAAGTTTTGATGGGTATACGTCCCCATAAGCTTTTTACCTTTTTCAATCATGCTTCGATAGGTGTACGTCCCCATAAGCTTTTTACCTTTTCTCTATCAAGTTTCAATGGGTACATACCTATGTGCTTTTAATTTTTTAGGGTATACACCCATTTGCTTCTAGGGTACAAACTCGCTCGCTTATTTTCAGGGTACAAACCCATTTTTTCAAGGTACAAACCCATTTCTTTTTTCTAGGTGTACAGCTGCTTGCTTCTAGGGTATAAACCCACTTCTTTTCGTTTCCTTAGTGTACAAACATGCTCACATTTAATTTTTTAGGGTACTCACCTGCTACTTTTATTTTCTTCAGAGTACATTTTTGCTCACATTTAATTTTTTAGGGTACAAAGCCACTTACTTTTAATTTTTCAGGGTACACACTCGATGCTTTTACTTTTCGAGGGTACAAACCCACTTGCTTTTAATTTTTCAAGGTACACACCCACTGATTTTACTTTTTAAGAGTATAAAATCACTCATTTTTAGTTTTTCTAGGTACAAGCTAGCTTGGTTTTAAGTTTATCAGGGCATACACCTACTCCCTTTTAATTTTCAAGGGTCACGCACCCGCTGCCTCTTAGTCACCGTGGGTCCTACATCCTATCACTTTTGATGTCTCTTGAATTTATGAAAAATTGTGTCGTGGACAAATTTGAATCAACACATTTGCTTTCCATTTCATTTCAAATGAAAAGCAAATGGGGGCAACTATTGATACCCATTTACTTTTAATTTTTTAAGGTATACACCCATTTCGCTAGGTATACGTCCCTGTAAGTTTTTTTACCATTTCTGCTAAGCTTCGATGGGTATACGTGCCCGTAAGTTTTTTACCTTCTCTGTTAAGCATCGATGAGTATCCGTCCCCATAAGTTGTTTACCTTTTCTGCCAAGCTTTGACGAATATATGTCCCTGTAAGCTTTTTACCTTTCTTGCCAAGCTTTGATGGGTATACGTCCCCATAAATTTTTTACCTTTTTTAATCAAGTTCGATGGGTGTACGTCCCCATAAGCTTTTGACCTTTTTTCTATCAAGTTTCAATGGGTACATACCTATTTGCTTTTAATTTTTTAGGGTATACGCCGATTTGCTTCTAGAGTACAAACTCGCTCGCTTATTTTCAGGGTACAAACCCATTTTTTTCATGGTACAAACCTGTTTTTTTTCTGGGTATACACCTGCTTGCTTCTAGGGTATAAACCCACTTCTTTTATTTTCTTCAGGGTACAAACTTGCTCACATTTAATTTTTTAGGGTACACACCTGCTACTTTTATTTTCCTCAGAGTACAAATCTGCTCACATTTAATTTTCTAGGGTACAAACCCACTTACTTTTAATTTTTCATGGTACACACCCGCTGCTTTTACTTTTCCAGGGTACAAACCCACTTGCTTTTAGATTCTCAAGGTACACACCCACTGATTTTACTTTTTAAGAGTACAAAATCACTCATTTTTAGTTTTTCTAGGTACAAGCTAGCTTGGTTTTAAGTTTATCAGGGCATACATCTACTCCCTTTTAATTTTCAAGGGTCACGCACCCGTTGCCTCTTAGTCACCATAGGTCCTACATCTTATCACTTTTGATGTCTCTTGAATTTATGAAAAATTGTCCCGTGGACAAATTTGAATCAACACATTTGCTTTCCATTTCATTTCCAATGAAAAGCAAATGGTGGCAACTATTGATACCCATTTACTTTTAATTTTTTAGGGTATACATCCATTTCGCTGGGTATATGTCCCCGTAAGTTTTTTTTACCATTTCTACCAAGCTTCGATGGGTATACGTCCCCGTAAATTTTTTACCTTTTCTGTTAAGCATCAATGAGTATGCGTCCCCATAAGTTGTTTACCTTTTCTGCCATGCTTCGATGAATATACGTCCCTATAAGCTTTTTACCTTTGTTGCCATGCTTTGATGGGTATACGTCCCCATAAGTTTTTTACCTTTTTCAATCAAGCTTCGATGGGTGTACGTCCCCATAAGCTTTTGACCTTTTTTCTATCAAGTTTCAATGCGTACATACCTATTTGCTTTTAATTTTTTACGGTATACGCCGATTTGCTTCTAGGGTACAAACTCACTCGCTTATTTTTAGGGTACAAACCTATTTTTTTCATGGTACAAACGCATTTTTTTTCTGGGTATACACCTACTTGCTTCTAGGGTATAAACCCACTTCTTTTATTTTCTTCAGGGTACAAACTTGCTCATATTTAATTTTTTAGGGTACACACCTGCTTCTTTTATTTTCCTCAGTGTTCAAATCTGCTCACATTTAATTTTTCAGGGTACAAACCCACTTACTTTTAGTTTTTCAGGGTACACACCCGCTGCTTTTACTTTTCCAGGGTATAAACCCACTTGCTTTTAATTTTTCATGGTACACACCCACTGATTTTACTTTTTAAGAGTACAAAATCACTCATTTTTAGTTTTTTTAAGTACAAGCTAGCTTGGTTTTTGTAACATCCCGAAAAGTACCTGTTTAATCATAGATCATCGTCTTATAATATTCTTGATTTTTAGGAATTTTTTGATAACATTGAATATTTTAATATATTCCTCGTTTTACGTACACACTGAGTAGAGAATTACTGAGGTCAGTGTAACGCTCCGAAAATTGTTTATTTCACCGTAAATAGTCATTTTCTAATATTTGTGATTTATGTGAATTTTTCTAGAATGTTTCGAAAACGATGAATATTTTAATATATTCTTCGTTTTGCGCAAATATTGAGCAAAGTTGGGAAAACGATTGTAGCACTTCAAGAATTGGAAAATTATATGACGAATGGTCGTTTTAGAATATTTGCAATTTTTGAGAATTTTCTGGGAATTTTCCTAAAACGTCGAATATTTTAGTATATTGCTCGTTTTGTGTGCGCACTGAGCAGAACCAGAGAAACGCGATATTTTCTCTGAGAACCTTGGACTATGGACATGTCGACGCGGGATCTTACTAAACCCGAGACTTGACACAGTTTACGAAGTTTCATGATTTTCGAGAAAATTCTAACAGACAAAACAAAATAATACTGCGAAAAATTTATCTGTCAGATTAATTAAATACTGACTTCTGTCAACTGTAACTATTATCCATTGGATAATAGTGTGTAGTAAAAATCCTATCACATTATCCAAATGAAATCCACTTTATGTCTAATCAATCCACTTTAATTCAAATTTAATGTTAAATAATCAAAGCTTCTTTGAGAAACTTTGACCAAACATTGACTCAAATGCCCTTGGCTTCTCTTGGAAGCCAACTCTCCCTCTCTCTCTTCTCTCTCTACACGGCTGGAAGCAGCCCTTGGGCAATGGAAATTGTTTCAATTCATTAATTCCAATTATCTCACAAATTCCATAATTAACCAAAAACACTTTCTCTCTCATCCTTTCTTCTTCTTCTTCACTTTGAGTTTTCTCTCCCTTCTCTCTACATGCTCTACGGCCAGCAGCCCCTTCCCCTACCCAATCTATCACAAAAATTTAAACTAAACACATTTTCTTAATCATCTCACCATTCTAAGCATCTTTTCTTCTTGGAGTTTCTTGAAATTCCTTTATTTTCACCATCTTCTCCAAGCTCCAAGCTTTGAGCTTTTTGGGTAAGTTTCAAGACTCCTCTTCTTTCTCCTCCATTTTCATGGTCATGGTCTTCATGTTGGCCATCCATGCTTCATTTTCCAAGCCATTATGCTATTCTAACAAAGTCACCATTTTTAGGGTTTTTTGGAGGTCAAATCCGAAAATTTGCAAGAAGCTTTCTTGGAGTTCTCTTGATTTCTTCATTTGGGTAAGAGGAAGACACTCCTCCTCAACCTCTATTAGCATCTAGGAACCTTGGTTGTGTTGTTGGTGGAAGAACCCTAATGAGGGTTATTCTTTGATTTTGTGATTAATGTGCTAGTGTAGTGATCTTAATTGATTTATGCTATTGGATTGAATTGTTGTATACAATGTTATATTGGATTAGATTATGTGATTGGAAATGGAAGAAAAACCTTTAAGAACTCCTCTTGGTGGTCACGGTTTTTAGGCTAGAATTTGGGTGAAATTGTGATTGAGTTGTAACTAACATAAGACTTAAATTAATTAATGGATAAAAATGGAATTTTATGGAAGAGAAATTGGGAATGGAAATTCCTATGAGGGCTACGATTTTGGAGCCAAGTAATTGGGATTCTTGGTGAGCTAATTTAACAAGTGAACAATTTAAAGAACAAAGGGAATGGCATGTAGTATGATGACTTAAAGAAAATTTGGAATTTGTAGCCATTGTGAGGCCACAGCCTCTAGGGTATTTTTAGGTAAGTATGAAATTTTGATAATTTGGAAGTATAAGCAACTAGGTAATTAGGAGCCTATGTAATGAAAAGGATGATTAATAAATTGGAAGGATTTAATATAATCAAGACTTCATAGACTTTAAAGGACTAAGGGTGAGATTATCCTACGACTTAAGGTAATTCTAAGTGAATGAAGAACAAGAGAGTGTGAGGCCTAAGAGCTCAAATTAATTACAAGCTATGAGAAATTAAATTGCCTTGGAAGATTAATTAATTGCAAGAATTGGATTGGATGTGAACCTTAAAAAGGGAAACAAATTTCTAAGTTAGGATTCATAATGGACCTAAAAATGTACAAATTGACTTGATCCTTATAATTGTGATGTTATGAGTCCATGTGAGTGACCATTTGTATATTGATGCTTATATTGGCCTATTGTGGCATGTTATGTAATTGTATGAGATTGTGAATCATACATGTCCATGCATAGTATCATATGCATTGTGAATGTCCTTGTGGACTGTTGTAAGGCCTAGTTGCCTAGGAGATTGAACACACCCTTGTGCGGGTGCGAGTAGACAAGTGTGGGTCTTGTTATGACCTCGGGGGCGTCAGGGTGCGGGTCTTCCACAATGGGTAGTTGGTAGCTCCTCTGCCTGTGGGGCAAACCGATGCAAACGCACCGACGATCCGAACTTGACACTGTCCTATATCGTGATCGAGCGTGGACTGTCCGTACAATGCCTGATGTGCACGTGAAAATTGTTGATGAATAGCACTTTGGCCGCGGCAGCCGAGTTGCGGACACATCTCCTGATCTTTCTCTCCGACTGTTTGAGTCTAGCTCCATGGAGTAGGAACTTGGGAAAGCATGCATATGTGTCATGATATATTCTGTCATCATAAATCATTATTTTCCATAACGGTGACCTGTTTGACTATTACTGTACTGAATGTCTGCCTGGAAATTGCTTACCTAGTTACTGCTGAATTTATTGTTTATTACTTGGATATGCTATTTTTGAATTGCTACTTGGGCGCGTTGCGCCGTTTGTTTCTAGCTGCTATAATTGGTAATGGTGGTAGGATGTCTTACCTCTTTCTGTGTTTCTATTATTTGCTACCTGTGTGTGCACTGTATTGGTCGAAGACGACGGTAAGGAGGCGGAAGATCCTGAGTTTCCTGGCTTCTGGCCCGAACAAGACTAGCTTCTACTGAGACGATGGCGGCACGTATGCGCGGATTTCTGGGTGATGTGCGTCTGACCTTCCTCGGAGGGCTGGAGTGCTGGCACATTAACTTGAATTCTGATCGCTGCGTCTACTTGGGAGATGTGTCGATTGTCCTAGCCTGGAGACGTCATGAGGTGCCTGTCCTCACCTGCCATGTCAGCTTGTGGCTGGAGTTTTACCTACCCATTAGAGAGATGTGGGGTGACCATTACTACACCCCTTGGGAGGACTCTTTTGATTCTACTGCTCGGGCTCCTGCCCGTGGTTCTGTGGTTCCTATGGAGGTTTCCTCTGAAGAGGAGGATCCTGCTGAGGACCCGGATACGATCCCTCCTCATCTGAGAGACTGAGTTTACTGGTAGCTACTGATGGCTACCAGTGTTTTATTTTGGGGCCTGATGTATTTTTTATGGGTTGTATATTTTTGGTATCTCTAGGGCATATTTGTATAATCCTTTGGGGCAAGTATAGTTTTGCTTTTTGGGTAATTCAGGCTTGTATCTAAGTATAAATGATGTTAGCACATTTTATATATATATATATATATCTATATGCATGTTATTCAGATGTGAATTTTGTCTACTATTTTGTTCTTCACCGTCATTTATATTCCGCATGGTTAAAATGATTATCAAAACAAAAAAAAAATATTTCTGCTATTTTGCTCGCGCATTTAAGAATTGAACAAGTTAAACTTAAACGAATGAACCGGGTCTTGAAATGTCAAAACTTTACTTTTCCGCATTTTCTTTTATTTGACAATGTGACGTTCCCTCCCAAAAAGGGGCGTTATAGTTTTAAGTTTATCAGGGCATACACCTACTCCCTTTTAATTTTCAAGGTTCATGCACCCACTGCCTCTTAGTCACCATGGGTCCTACATCCTATCACTTTTGATGTCTCTTGAATTTATGAAGAATGTCCCATGGACAAATTTGAATTAACACATTTGCTTTCCATTTCATTTCAAATGAAAAGCAAATTGGGGTAACTGTTGATACCCATTTGCTTTTACTTTTTTAGGGTATACACCTGTTTCGATGGGTATACGTTCCCGTAAGGTTTTTTACCTTTTCTGCCAAGCTTCGATGGGTATACGTCACTGTAAGTTTTTTACCTTTTTCTGTTAAGCATCGATGAGTATGCGGCCCTATAAGTTGTTTACCTTTTCTGCCAAGCTTCGACGAATATACGTCCTTGTAAGCTTTTTACCTTTCTTGCCAAGCTTTGATGGGTATATATCCCCATAAGCTTTTTACCTTTTTCAATCAAGCTTCGATGGGTGTACGTCCCCATAAGCTTTTGATCTTTTTTCTACCAAGTTTCAATGGGTATATATCTATTTGCTTTTAATTTTTTAGGGTATACACCCATTTGTTTCTAGGATACAAACTCGCTCGCTTATTTTCAGGGTACAAACCCATTTTTTCAAGGTACAAACTAGCTTATTTTTTCTAGGTATACACCTGCTTGCTTCTAGGATATAAACCCACTTCTTTTATTTTCCTCAGGGTACAAACTTGCTCACATTTAATTTTTTAGGGTACACACCTACTACTTTTATTTTCCTCAGAGTACAAATCCGCTCACATTTAATTTTCTAGTGTACAAACCTACTTACTTTTAATTTTTTAGGGTACACACCCACTGCTTTTACTTTTCCAGGGTACAAACACACTTGCTTTTAATTTTTCAAGGTACACACTCATTGATTTTACTTTTTAAGAGTACAAAATCATTCATTTTTAGTTTTTCTAGGTACAAGCTAGCTTGGTTTTAAGTTTATCAGGGCATACACCTACTCCCTTTTAATTTTCTAGGGTCACGCACCCGCTGCCTCTTAGTCACCATGGGTCCTACATCCTATCACTTTTGATGTCTCTTGGATTTATGAAAAGTGTCCCGTGGACAAATTTGAATCAACACATTTGCTTTCCATTTCATTTCAAATGAAAAGCAAATGGTGGTAACTGTTGATACCCAAATTTGTCCAAGATATTTTGGGCTTTAGGTTATTTTTGGGCTAGAACCCAATGAGACAAATAAAGAATAAATAATAAAAAGTAAAAATATAAAAGAAGAAAAGAAAGATAATAACAGAGTTTTCAAATTTGAAGAGAAAGGAAAAGTGGAATCTCATTAGAAAGTTAAGAGATAAATAAAGTAAATAGATAAGGGATTGGTGGAGAAAAAATAGTAACAGAGTCAAGAGTTAAGGGATTAGTTTAAAAATAATAACAAAATGTGTTAAGATAAGTATTTCGATAGAGTTCACACTCTACTATCCTTAGCCTATAAATAAAGCTGTGAAAACTTACATCTGGATACCGAAATACCATTGGGGAATTCAAAATAAAAAAAGAGATAAAGAGTGAAAGACACATTCAGGGATAGAGAAATCATAAAGAGGAGGAGAAGAAGAGAATCTCTGTTTCAGGGAGTGAGAGAGATTTTGAGAAATTGAGAGCAATTTTGTTGAAGGAGACTTAGCAAGCAAACACAGAGAGGGTTTGAGACTGAGGTGGAGAAATTCAGACACACAAAGCATACTAGGAAGCTTCACAACTCATTCCTTCCACCCTTCAAATTCTCTACATTGTGCGTCCTTGGGTAATGATATAGAATACAATGACCCTACTTTAAAAATTTAATTTTTTTAATAATTTTGTTGAAGATTGAGACCATCACGTGATGGCCATTTCTATGGGTTCAGTAGAACTAACTTTTACTGTTTTAAGTTTATTTGTTCTACACCTAAATTCATTTGTTTTCCTTAAATATAAATAGTTAATTGGATTCACCTACTATGTCATCTTTTTTATTTGCCATTTTGCATATTGTTGTCCTAGCTTTTAACAAGTGAAGGCCATACAAAACTCCAATTGCCATGTGATAGACGATTAAGCCATTCTTTTATTTAATTTACTTATTTACTTATTTCTTCCTTTTTCTTGATTACATGTGGTTTAAGTCTGATGAGGGAATAATAAAAGCCTAGTTGTGTTGATGATTATGCTTTGACTTTCCGGAGATGAGGGGTATTCCTTCAGTCTAGCCAAGCGAGCTAGTGGGCTTTAGAAGGTCTCTAATATTTTTTTATACGATAAAATTTAAATATCACATCTAAATAAGACAAAAATTAATAAAATTTCAAAACAAAGCCGACGACAGAAAAATTGGGAGAGGATCGAGGTGTCAATCATTTAAGATCTTTCTAGTAATCTTGAGGCTTATCACTATTGGATCTCACCAAGTGAGCTGACTTGATCTAATTTTCTAAGATTTTTTTAATTAAACAAAATAAAAAATGAATGTGAACAAATTTACGCATCCCTAACATTTTGATTGTGGTGAATTAAAGTTTTACTTTTTATGAAAACCTTTTTGGAAATCACTACAAAAATCTCATTATACCAAAAAATATTTTCTTGTTGAATGAGATTTTATTTGACCATTTACTTTAGAAAAAAATGTTTTCTTGAATTAAAATCTTATTCTCTAAAATAATATTTTATTTGACCATTTATTTTGAAAAAAATTTCTTCAAAAAATAATATTTTGATTCACCACTTTCATACGACATGTGACGGGATTAAAATTTGTTTCGTACAAAAATGACTATTTAGCCACTCATTCCCTTTCAAAATCATTTATCACTCTTAATAATATGCTTGACAAAGTGGGGCATGTTAAAATAAAATAAAAATAAAATATTTTTTTACAAATAAACAATAAAGAACTAATTTAATTAATTTTATAGGATAACACTAGATTAAATAAGTAACCGTTCTTGGAACAGACTACGTATGGTACTAGTACCTTCTCTACCCATAATCAACCTCGAACATAAACTCTAAAATGCATACCATCTTATAGGTATCCGATCAAACCTTTTCATTTCTAATGGATAAATCGATTGGTGGCGACTCCTTTTCATTTTTGCATTCGTTTGCAAGAAATCGTCGCTTTGCGCTGCATTGTGCCAAGAGGGATGTTAGAACATAAATTAATTCAATTTATGTAAGTCAAGTGATAAGCAGTTTTGGGATGACAAAATTTTCTTGTATTTGGGGATCATCATGTGAATTATCCCATTTGGGGACCCAAATTCGGGAAATTTAGCCCTACGGGAATGAGAACAGGATAAAAATCCTCTAGATACAGGTGTGGGGAGAAGGATGAGGATCGTATTCCATACCCCACAAGGTTTCCTTCCTCGAGAAATTACTAAATTATGTATATTAATTGTATATATGTGTGTGTGTGTGTGTGTTTGTGTGTATGTATTAATACTTTATTCCTTTTACTATTTTTTATCTATATTTTTATAATTTTAGATTTAAAAATATCTCTATGAAGTAATTTGTAATAATTTTAAATGTGAAAATATATTCTTTAACATTGACAATTTGTAACATTACTTTTATACTAGTATAATACAATAACATTATTTATATCCATGTGTTGTGCATGAGGTTAATTAAGAATTAAGTTATAAAGATAAATATAATAAAATAATTTTTTAAATGAAATATATAGACATATGTACAAAAAAAATATATCGACAAAACTATCTAATATTAAAAATTCAATGCTCAATTGTTCTACTAATTATTTTTGTATATTACATGTTTATTCTTGATATAACAACTTTTATTATTAGATACACATTTGATTGAATAAAAATTAAGTTATACTTTATCGAGTAGGGTCTCATTAACTTCATTTACATCTTGATTAATTACCTGTAATTATTTTTTTATATTTTTAGTGTAATAGAAAACCGTAAGTTATTCTAAGCACTTCCAACATTTGGTGTAATCTTTATATCAAGTATTAAGTAAGTATATTGCTTGTGAAGTTCTAAAACCAATGGTTAAAAAATAGAGTGAGAGCAGTAGAGAATGAAAGATTCAAGTGTATTAGTGTATTATTTAAATAAGAGATGTATGGAAGTGAAATAAGATGTAACTAAATTAATATATTGATTTAATTAAAAACAATTGATACAAATTGTTGAACAATTCAAGAATTTCTATATTTTCTTAATATTTGTTATCATATTTTAGACTTAAATAAAAATATTTTTAATATATTTAGGACATTACAAACCTATTTATTGAAAATTTGTGGACTGATGAATTTGATTGATAATTTTTTAATGTTATTAGCTATGGCTAAAGCACTTTACTTATTTTAATCGAATTAAATAAAAGTTACATTTTATTTTAATAATCATTAATACTATCGATAGAAATAACTTGAAAGATATACATTATATATTTATGTAGAAGAATTAAGTTAATTTACACAACTAAAATAGGAAGAAAATATTTGGGTTAATTATCCCAAATATTTGCACAATAATTGTCCAATGTTATTTTATATTAGTGAAGATTCTAATTGATGATTAAACAATAAAGCAAAGGATACAAATAAAAAATTACTTCATACAACAATGAATTAAAATTATCAAATCAAGAACTAAACCATATAGAAAATAAAACAAAAAAAGAAGAAGGAACAATTACTCAAAGGTTCTCATGGAAATCGTCATCATCTTCTAAATCCTTACATCAAACCTTTTCTGGTGAAGATCAAAGATTTAAAGAGTAAGTGACTGTCGCGACTGAAATCGCGGTGGGAGTGGCGGACAAAATAAATTGTCAGGCGTTGCCACCAATTTTATTTAAAATAGGAAAAATTAGAAAACGTTTCTCAAGACATAGTCTTTGAAGTCAGATTGAATTCAGGAATCGGTTATGCATAGGAAGAGTGAAAACTTAATCCCACAGCACCCCTAACACACTCGTCCTAAGATGGTATCTTAAATCAGTTATGCAAAACTTGATAATCTTAAAATATATTTATTTCACCCCTTTCATTAAACACTAAAAAAAATAAACAATTTGTGAAAATTTAATTTTTGGCTTAACAGAATAGAGATTCTGCTCCTACATATCTTCAGGTGCAATGAGAAACACAAAGTTATGTAGTTCTTTATAAAATTCTTGTGGGTTGGTTATTTTTAACTTTTTAAAAGGGAATCATCAAGTTGTCTAAACTCAGATGATTATTAAAATTATAGAATTAATAAGCTGTCACAACTCAGTTAACTCTATTTTATTTTTTAAAAAAATATTTAGTTATTATATAATTTTTTTACCTTTTTTAATTATAAGTTAATTGTTTTTAACTTTGAAAACATTTGAATCATCAAGTTGTCACAACTCAGATGATTACAAAAATTATAAGATTAACAAGCTGTCACAACTTAGTTAATCTTATTTATTAAAAAAATTCAAATATTTTGTTATTTTTTATTTTTTTAATCATTTTTTATCTATTCGTTTTTTATTCTTTCCCAACCAAAAAAATAAATAAACTTAAAAAAAAATCAGAGACAACCAGCGACTTATGAAAAAGGGGAGGGGGCCTTTTGTCTTTTTTTTTTCAAATCGTTGCAGCCTTGCAAATGGAGAAGGAGAGTCAAAGCTCGGTTGACTGGCAGTGGGGATTGGCATGGTTTGCGTTGGCGGCAACTGGCGGCTTAGCCTGGATGGTTCAGCGGGTACAGTTGTGCGACTAACCAGATCTAGTCAAATGATGGCTAGCGACGGGTGAAGCTCGATCTGTGCGGTCCGTGTGGGTAGCGGCAGTTCAGTTTCAATGACTGACTTCGAGTTCGTGCAGTGAGGAACGGATCTATTGGCACGGTGCGGTTGCTACATGTGGGTCAATGAGTCATGCTGGTGCGACTTAGTTTCGAGATCTGGGCACTTCGGGCTGGGTGGGTGGTAGCGGCGTGGCTGGAGCGGTTGCGTGGCGCGGCGGCAGATCGAGGTGGTCAAGTCCGGCTCGTGCTAGGTGTGGTGCGGCTGGGTCACGCGATTTAGAGGAGCAAGGTTGGTTGCTGAGTTGACTCGGTTGGGTGGTTTGGTTGGGTTGTTGAAGGTGGCTTTGGTGTGGAGGCTGTGTAGTTTTTACAGGTGATGGTGGTGGAAATGATGATGGGGTGAAGATGAAGTGAGTGGATGATGAAAATGAAGATGGTAGCTGCATTGAAGATGGCAATGGCGGATGAAGGGAAGTTGAAGATGAAGTGTAGTGGGGATGAAGGTTCTGACAGGGAGGTTACTTAATGAAAAGAAGTAAAATATGGTTTGGGTTAAAGCTGAAGTCCGTTTAAGCTAGAGATTATGGATTTTTATAGGAGGGGATTAAGCTAAAGTGTTTAAGTTGAAGTATGAATGGAATTTGTTTAGGATGACAAGTTGTTGTTAGCTTAGGATGAGTGATGATTTGTTTAGGATGAGTGTTGGGGTTTGTTTAGGATAAATTTTAGGGTTGGTTTAGGATGGTATATGGGTTTTGAGATGGATAATGGGTAAATGAGTCAAGTTATGAGTTAATGGGTCCTGGATGGTTAAAAGGGTCATGGGTTAAATAATGGGCTAATGGGTCAAAGTTTAGTTTTTTCTTTATTTCCCCTTTTCTTTTTCTTCTTTTCTTTTTATTTTTATTTTTTTTCTTATTTATTTATTTATTTATTTTTTACAAAATACCTTGGTCAAAATTAGGTGTTCACAGTTGCCCCTCTTTATTTATTTCTTATTAGATAAAAAAAAAATAATCGCAACTTTTCGTTTTATCATGGTGAGGAACGAGTAAAGACATGAACCTAAATTTTGTTTGGTAGAAACAAAAAAACAAAGTGAGAACAAAAATGTGAAGAGTGATGCACTCAAAGATAAATGGAAGAGAGAAAATGGACTATTGCGTCCTAAAATTAAAGACAATAGGCATCTGAGTCCCGAAAATTAAAAGACAATAGGCATCTGCATCCCGAAATTTAAAAGACACTGGGCATCTGCGTCCCGAAACTTAAAAGACAACGGGCATCTGCGCCAAGAATTTTAAAAGACAATGTGCATCTGCATTCCGAAATTTAAACAACAATGGGTATCTGCGTCCCAAAATTTAAAGACAATAGGCATCTGCGTCTCGAAAATTAAAAGACAATGGGCATCTGCCTCCCGAAAATTAAAAGACAATGGGTATCTGCCTCCCAAAAATTAAAAGACATTGGGTATCTGTGTCCCAAAAATTTAAAAGACACTGGGCATCTGCGTCCTGAAATTTAAAAGACAATGGGCATCTGCGTCCCAAAAATTAAAGACAATGGGCATATGTGTCTCAAAATTTAAAAGATAATGGGCATCTGCGTCCCAAAAATTTAAAAGACACTCGGAATCTGTGTTTCGAAATTTAAAAGACACTGGGCATCTGCGTCCCAAAAATCAAAAGACAATGGACATTTGCCACCCGAAATTTAAAAGACAATGGGCATCTGTGTCCAAAAATCTAAAAGACACTGGGCATCTGCGTCCCAAAATTTAAAAGATACTAGGCATCTGCGTCTCAAAATTTAAAAGATAATCGGCATCTGCGTCCTGAAATCTAAAAAACACTGGGCATCTGCGTCCTAAAATTTAAAAGACATTGGACATCTGCATTTCAAAATTTAAAAAGACAACAGTTTTAAAAGGTAATAGGCACCTTGACCCGAAAAGATTTTTTTCTTCTTTTTTTTTCTTTCTTTTTATTTTATTTTATTTTAATGCCTTGAAAATGCAAGATGATGTATTTTAAAAAAAAAAATTGAACCAACTCTAACCTTGGAAAGCTTTGAACAATCAAAACCTTGTTTATGTGTTTTTCTTCACCAAATCCTTTAGTTGGGCTTGGAATCCTCTTGACCTCATTTCCCTTCTTTTTTTATTTTTTTCTTCATTTTTTTCTCTTTTTTTTTGGACACCTTATCATACCATATACTTGAAAATTTGTAAAGCCATCAAGCAAGGACTTGGAATTCTTTTTAACACCATCATCAAGGCATGGACCCAAAATTTCATGAAATCCATCAAGCCAAGGAATTGGAATTCTTTTTTCCTTCGTCTCATCAGGCCATGGGTCTAGAATTTCATCAAGCCAAGGACTTGGAATTTTAAAGAGACAAATAAATGTATCTTCAAAAGGTCTCTTAGTAGAATTGAGATTTCCTTGAACCATGCGCTTCCTCAAAAAAGCTTATGCAACTAATCTGTTTTCATGCTCGCTTTCTGACTTTTCTTCAAAATTCCCACTTTCATCTCTTTTTCTTGAGTACCTCTTATTTCTAAATTATGCCTTGAGATAACATTATCCTTCAATTAGAACTTCCAAGTTCTCTTTGATCTGAATTATTCATCTGGAGATTGTCATTAGATGGTCAAATCATAATGTTATACTTATGT
The DNA here is from genome assembly GCA_029884605.1 of Ormosia emarginata. Taxonomy (NCBI): domain Eukaryota; kingdom Viridiplantae; phylum Streptophyta; class Magnoliopsida; order Fabales; family Fabaceae; genus Ormosia; species Ormosia emarginata. The sequence continues at coordinate 3,370,560 of JAQQTP010000022.1, read as the reverse complement.
TCACTTACCTGAAGCATTACGTAACAGACAAACATGGATTTGAAAGTACAATAAAAAAGAATTTTACTAATGAACAACTTCTAAATTGGTCTTGGAAGATTGACTACGTAAAAGGGTATATTTGGAAAAAGACATAAACGATGGTATGAGATTCGAAGAGGTGTTGACTCGATATAAATTGGTTCGATCTTTAGTTGTCTACTAGACATTATGGACAAGGATTTTCTTCTACTGAACATCTACATCAAGCCAAATTGAACCAAAGAGAAATTTGCCTCAGTCTAGGACTGAATTGAGTAGGATCGAGACTTGCCCTAGTGACTAAAAGATTTGCCCCAGTGTAGGTTAAATTGCCCCAGTTTAGAGCCGAGTCGAATAAGGTATAAACTTATCCTAGAGTAAGGTCAAATTGAACCAAAAGATTTGCCCAGTGTAGGTCAAATTGAAACAAAGAGAAATTTGCCCCAGTCTAGGACTGAATTGAATAAGGCAAAAACTCGCTTTATTGACTAAAATATTTGCCCTTGTGTAAGATTGATAAGCACCTCCTTCTCTCTCTCTCTCTCTCTCTCTCTCTCTCTCTCTCTTTAGGAGCAAGGAATTGAAAACGCAAAAAAGCACAAACTTTTTTGTCTCAAAATTAAAATTAATAAAAATGACAATAGTCTTTCATTGATCAGAATGGACTTTTAAGGCTTGTAGCGAGGCCAAGGTTGAGGGTTATAAAAGAAAAGATATAAGGTTCAAATAAGTGCTTAAAGGTTGAATGAGACCAAGGATCTTTAGCAAGTTTTGTCAATTGCCTTCGACATTATTAAGAGCACTGATTCTTTTTTTTTTTCATTATTTGCCTTTTCTATCTTATTCTTCTTTTCCTTTGCCCTTTTTTTTCTTCAGTTTTCTTCTTCTTCTTTTTCTGTCTTTTTTTTAAATCACTCTTTTTTACTTTATGCTAACTCCCTAGTGTAGAGGTGATCCTTGTCTAGGGTATTTTGAAAAAAAAAAAAATTTAAGCTCAAAAGGGTAATAGGGATAATAAAGATGATGAAATTTGTAACAAATAAAGAAAAATGACCAATCTTCATTTTCAAATCACGACATGATTGTATGTTTTCAAAACTTTAATTTTGAGACAAAAAGATAGTGCACACCAAGTAATTACTTATTTGCTCTTTTTTTCCTTTTTAATTTATTTTTTTCCTTTTTTTTTACATAAGGCACTTGCACACGTGGACTTTATTGACATATACTAAACTGAGAATTGCTAAGAGTTGGAGTCCAATGATGTCCAAATACAAGGAAGACATTATGAAGAAATGAAAGAGAATAAATCAAAATAAGAGCAAACAGGACACCCATACAAATTTATTACATTAATGCTTCAAGAAACTTAATATGAGTCCAACATCACTAATTATTTTATGGCAATCACTTCAATTAATGCATCAGATCTTCCAATTGTTCAGAGATTTCAGAGGAATCTACCCCTTGTCTAGCTTGTATTACTCCTGAAGTGAGCAATTCTTGGATTCGAACCTTAAAGTCACAGCAGTTCTTGATATCATGACCTATTCCTCCACAATGATAAGCACAACTTGACTGTTCATCTCGCTTCTCCTCTTCTTTCATTGTTGAAGCCGATGCAGTGATATTGTAACCCGCTTTCTTCAACCCCACAAATATTTCAATCATCGGTTTACGCAGGCTCATGACCTTCCTTACTGGAGGTCCTTCCATCTCTAAGGCTTTTACCACATTCCTCCCATCATGATTAGGAATCGGGTTATTAACAATATTGGGTTCAATCTCGTCTTTAATGTCTAGCTTTCCATAAGCAATTAGCTTCCTTACTGTGACTTTGAAAGATTCACAATCTTCAATTGAGTGTCCTAGGATATCCATGTGGTATTTGCAAGTTAAGTTTGGGTTATATTATACTGGGAATGGTGGTTCAAAGGAACGCACAAGAATTCCTAAGATGAGGTGGGTATTAGACAACTTTTGGAATAAGTCTGCGTTTGAAATGAATAAGCTTAGGAAATGGGGTAGGTTTTGGGCATGGGAGCAGCCTTGGTTTTGGAAATTTGATCGAGGTTGTGGGTGATTTGAGAAATTTTGTAAAGGTGCAGATGGATATTGGACATAGGTTAGGCGAGCTAGAACTTATAGTTGTGGTGGGGGAACATTGTTGATGTGGAATTGTGGGTTTTGATGTGTATTTGCAGGTGGAGCGGTTAGGCCAAGTAGATGAGACGATATAGGTGTTTGATAAGAAGGGTAAGGGTTTGGGTTATATGGAAGGGCTCGGTAGGCGGGGTAAGATGGTGAAAATCAGGGTTATAGGGGTTGTAGGTTTTGTACGTAGCTCACTTTCAGCTCTTTTTTCTGAAGGGAAAATCCCATCTTGAAACCACTTTCATTATTTCCAGTTGGCAATTTTCCAGCCTTTACCAGAATTTCAATCCTCTCTTCAGCAGCTATTAAGTCAGCAAAGTCTTGGTAAACAACATCTGCCATTATCTCAATATAGGGGACTCATAAGGTCCCCAAGAAGTAGGAGCACATTTCAGTCAGAGTAAATGGCAGTTGCACTTGTACTGCAAGAGCTCTCCACCTCTGGACATATTGCTTGAATGTTTCCTCATTTTTCTTCTGAAGTGTTCCCAACTGTTCCCGAGTTGGGGCTATGTCTAGGTTGAATCGATATTGTCCCATGAATAAGTTTGCCTAATTGTCCCAAGAAGATATTTTGGAAAGGTTTTGTTGACTACACCATTCCAAAGCAGGCCCAGTCAAACTTCCATGAAAGAAACTAACGAGAAACTTTCAATCCTTTGACCAAATTAACATTTTAGTAATATATGTTTTCAGGTGGAAAAAAGGGTTAGTGCGCCCATCATATTTGTCAAACTTATGAATCTTAAAATCTTTCGGGATGATGATGTTAGCAGTAGGGCATAACTCTTCTATCCCAAGAGGACCATAGGTGCTATGACCCTTAATTGCTTTGATCTGTTCCTCCATCTTTTCCATCCATCTTCCTTCCTTTTATCATTTTGCATGATCGTATGGCTGGTTCCAATAGGAAATCCCATTGATGTCAGGATTAACATATGCAGTGGTTCCTATGTGAACTCAGTATTACCATGAACTTCATCTCGAGTACCTTCTAATGAATGATACCCTTCTCCAATAGGATTCGCCAGTGATGCGTTATTTAGGGTTCCTCCCACAAAAGGCATCTTGGTGGCGGCCCCAGGCTTTGTCCTCGTAGAAGGAATATTTGGTGGGCGTGAATGTGCCCCAGTCATTCCCATACCTCTGGCTACCCCCATCAAGGTGATGGTCTCCCTCATAGTTGACAACATTTCCTCTATTCTTCTCTGAGACTTGGTCATCTCATTCATCCTTCCTTTCACTTCATTTATTTCTAAACTTAGATTTCTTCCTTTATTCTCTATTGCCATTATTGCAAGCTTTGTTTGGGCCCTTATGTTATAAACACGGGTTTGATTGGTGTCTTCTTTCCTTGGTCGCACAATGGTTCTGAGCATTGTAACATCAAACAAAGAATGAGATGAAATGAATGAGATTCATGGAATGCATAAGATGAAATGAAAACATTTTTTTCTTTTTCTTTTCTTTTATACTAGGAATGCCATAAAAATGCAATTTTTTTTATTTTTTTTAAAGAATGCTAGGAATAAAAATGCAAGATGGTGTGCCCCCATTTTTTAGAATGCTAGGAATGCCATGAAAATGCATGATGCTGATATTTTTTTTAAAAAAATGAAGGATAGCTATATAAAGAAGAAGTATGTTCCCTTCGTGTCTTAAGATATTGCCTTAAACTGAAGAATTTTATCCTAAGAATTTATGAGTCTTTCTGCTTCGTGATAACTCTCATTTGGTGGCTCTACTATTCTAAAGGTCTCTAGAGCTAAGTCCTATTTCAGAATATTAACCACAAATAATGGGTAAAACACTAGGTATGGGACATTCATGAAAAAGGTACACTCTAGATGAGGTTTTGCAATAACCAAACAAGATGTATATCCAAAATGGCTACCACTACGCAACCTCTACCTAACTTAGGTTTCACTCAGATCCGGGTATAGGGCCCCACTCGAATGTGTGTGATAAGCGTATAGGTGCGGTAAGTGTAAAGAGCATACAAACGTTCATAATCTTGAGAACTACCCCCATCTTGCAAAATAAAAAAAAAAAGCAAAACAAAAAGTCAAAAGAAATTGTCTTCTTATGGTTTACATAATAAAACCAAAATAATAATAATAAATAAAATCAACTATATAAAAAAAAGGAGAAAGGTAAAACAAATGCACAGAGATCACAAAATTTCGCAGAACCAATTTATACTGGCTTGACTCTCAAGTAGTCCCCAGTGGAGTTGCCATCTGTCGACATTGAAATCGCGGTGGGAGCAGCGGACAAAATAAATTGTTAGAAGTCACCACCAATTTTATTTAAAATAGAAAAAATTAGAAAACCTTTCTCAAGACATAGCCTTTGAAGCCAGATTAGATTCGGGAATCGGTTATGCATAGGGAAAGGTAGAAACTTAATCCCACAACACCCCTAACACACTTGTCCTAAGATGGTACCTTAAATTAGTTATGCAAAACTTGATAATCTCAAAATATATTTATTTCACCCCTTTTATTAAACACTAAAAAATAAATAATTTGTGAAAATTTAATTTTTGGCTTGACAGAATATATATTCTGCTTCTACATATCCTCAGTGCAATGAGAAACACAAAGTCATGTAGTTCTTTATAAAATTCTTATGGGTTGATTATTTTTAACTTTTTAAAAAGGAATCATCAAGCTATCACAACTCAGATGATTATTAAAATTATAGAATTAACAAGCTGTCACAACTCAGTTAACTCTATTTTATTTCTTTAAAAAATATTTAGTTATTTTATATTTTTTTTTTACCTTTTTTAATTATAAGTTAATTGTTTTTAACTTTGAAAACATTTGAATCATCAAGTTGTCACAACTCGGATGATTACGAAAATTATAAGATTAACAAGTTGTCACAACTTAGTTAATCTTATTTATTAAAAAATTTAAATATTTAAATATTTTTTATTTTTTTATCAATTTTTATCTATTTGTTTTTTATTCTTTCTCAACCAAAAAAATAAATAAACTTAAAAAAAAATCAGAGACAACCAGCGACTTATAAAAAAAGGGAGGGGGCTTTTTATTATTATTTTTTCAAATGGTTGCAGCCTTGCAGATGGAGAGTCAAAGCTCAGTTGACCGACAGTGGGGTCTGGCGTGGTTCGCATTGGAGGCGACTGGCGACTCGGCCTGGATGGTTTGGCGGGTACGGTTGTGCGATTAACTGGATCTGGTCAAATGATGGCTGGCGACGGGTGAAGCTCAATCTGGGCAGTTCATGCGAGTAGCGGCGATTTGGTTCCGGCGACTAGCTTCGGGTTGGTGCGGCGCAGAACAGATCTATTGGCACGGTGCGGTTGCTACATGCGGGTCGATGGGATCCCAACAGGGTGCGGTGCGAAGAGAGCGCCACGAGGCGCGGGTCGCACTAGTGCGATTCGGTTTCGAGATCTGGGCACATCAGGCTGGGTGGATGGCGGCGTCGTGGCTAGAATGGTCAGGGGACGCAGCGGCAGATCAGGGTGGTCAGGTCCGGCTTGTGCTAGGTGTGGTGCGACTGGGTCACGCGATTTAGAGTAGTGAGGTTGGTTGCTGAGTTGACTCGGTTGGGTGGTTTGGTTGGGTTATTAATAGTGGCTTTGGTGTGGAGGCTGTGTAGTTTTTAAAGGTGATGGTGGTGGGAATGATGATGGGGTGAAGATGAAGTGAGTGGATGATGAAAGTGAAGGGGTAGCTAGGTTGAAGATGGCAATGGTGGGTGAAGGGAGGTTGAAGATGAAGTGTAGTGGGGGTGAAGGTTGCTTGACAAGGAGGTTACTTAATGAAAAGAAGTAAAATATGGTTTGAGTTAAAGTGAAGTCCGTTTAAGTTGGAGGGTATGGATTTTTATAGGAGGGATTAGGTGAAGTATTTAAATTGAAGTGTGATTGGAATTTGTTTAGGATGATAAGTTGTGGTTAGTTTAGGATAAGTGATGGTTTGTTTTGGATGAGTGTTGGGGTTTATTTAGGAAAAGTGCTAGGGTTGGTTTAGGACGGTATATGGGTTACGAGATGGATAATAGGTAAACGGGTCAAGTTATGATTTAATGGGTCCTGGATGGTTAAAAGGGTCATGGGTTGGATAATAGACCAATGGGTGAAAGTTTGGTTTTTTTCTTTATTTCCCCTTTTATTTTTTTTTTTTCTTTTTTCTTTTTTTTTTTTTTTTTTTTTTTTTTTTTTTTTTCTTTTATTTATTTATTTATTTTTATAAAATACTCCGGACAAAATTGGGTGTTCACAGTGACTCTTCTCGTTTTGATTATTATTATTTGCCTTCTTATTGGAATTTCCCTATAGATTGATGTCCCCATAGGTTGAACCTTGTGCTCGATAAAGCAAAGTTGTACTCTTCTTTAACTATTCATTCGAAGTTCTATTGGCAGCACACACTATTTTTAATCTCTCATACTTTGCAAGGCGTTACCGAGTGCTTATGGATCTAATAATGGTTGGATCAAGTTGTGTGATTGGCAACAAATTCTTTTCTATTCTCTCATACTTTGCAAGGCTTCTCTAAGTGCTCGTGGATCTAAATATGGCTAAATCAAGTTGTGTGAAAGACAATATTTTGATTGGTAGATTAGCAATGTATCGATATGAAAGAAAAAAAGGGTTTGTGAGGAATGCAAGAATGACATAACTTGTAATATTTACCATCACTTGTTGTGCGTCATTGAGTGCAAGGGAAAGGATGAGTAGTGGTTTGCTGTGGAAGATTGTATAAGACAATAGAGTAATTCTAGGCTACAATATAAAACCCAGAAATGATGGAGCCTTGGGTTCATCTATTTGATTCTGGTATTTTTTTTATTTTAATAATTTAATAATTTTTAATTTTAATTGCTAACTAGTTCTGAAGTGTTTTTATTTTCATATATGGCAAGATTTTTTTTTTCCAATGTAGCATGATTTTTTCAATGTGGCAACACATTTACACTTTTCTTTTAAATTGTTGCATGATATGTTACAAGACAGTTATTGGGAGCATATGTTTGCTACATGACAACTTTTATACTTGTACTACCATGTTAGAGTGACACATGTCATGATTTGAAGACATGTACCTTGTCTTTATATATTATATATGATAGATATTGTTATTTGCATCTTATGGTTCACCCAATAATGATATCTACATGAAAATTCTTGAAGGATTAAAGAAATCAATAACATCCAATGAATTGGATTTACATGTGTTAATGGTTTATATTCTTTTGCTCATTATATTAAACTTTTTTATTGGGCATTAGTGTTGGTTTATATGCATTATACTATTCCAAACAATTAGGGATACATTTATTTCAATTATTTCACAGGATCCTATTTGCCCATATAATTTTACAAAGAAATTTGTAATTAGATTTACTGCAATTATGGTGTACATTGATGAATCAAATATTACTAAAATGACCTGAAGTTATTCCAAAATTATAGAAGATCTACAGAAAGATATAAAAAATGAAAGATTTTTGTAGGATAAAATTTTGTCTCGACCTGCAAATTAAGTATTTATTAATTGAAATTTTTGTCTATTAACCTAATTATATAAAAAATATTGTTAAGTGACTTTATAAAGGTAAATCACATCCATTAAATACACCAATGGTTGCATGTCACTAAATATGACAAAAGAATCATTTTCGACATCGAAAAGATAACAAAAAGGCCTTTGGTCCTGAAGTACCATCCGATCCACATAAAGAAAGGTATCAAACAGAGATAACCACAATTCATGAAACAAGTCCTAAATGTAACTAAAAGCAAGTTTGCTAAGGACATCTGGAATTAGCTCATCAATATCATTCAGTGTTCTTTTGATCTTACCTCAGTCTAGTCAATTCTATCAATATGTAACAAAAGCTGGAGCTCTCAATTGAAGGACATCATTCTGGCTACTGTCCTTAACGTTTTTTGGATCATTTGGCATTGTAGAAATAAGCTGAGATTTGAGAACATAAATATTTCCTACTTTCAGGCTATCAATTTGGTCTTTGCTGCCACCTCATTAACAGGGAATCTCTCTGTGGGATCCATGCGCTCTTCTGTCTTGGAGTTCACCATCTTGAAGGCTCTTTCTATTGTTGGACATCCCTACAAAGCTCCACTCATTAAACAAGTTAACTGGTTTCCTCCTCTGTGCCATTGGGTCAAATGTAACACGGATGGGGCAGCTAGAGGGGCTCCGGGTTGGTCAGCTTGTGGGGGTATATTTAGAGATTACAAGGCTACTTTTCTTTGTTGTTTTGCAGCAAACATTGGAATATGACTATTTAGAGTCACATTCCAAGGAACCGTTGTTGCACATTTGAATTGGCTTTCAAAAAAGGTTGGCTAAACTTGTGGTTAGAATGTGACTCTTTATTAGTTGTTGCTGCCTTCAAATGTGCAACAACGGTTCCTTGGAAGCTTTGAAATCGATGGTATAATTGTTTACTTCTAACTAGACACATGAATTTTTCAGTTTCTCACATTTTCAGATAAGGTAATTCTTGTGTAGATAAATTAGTCTCTCATAGTCTTTCCGTATAGGATTTCTTTTGGTGGGAATCAATCCCTGTTTTTATTAGTAAGGACTTTATCCATAATAGATTGGGTCTCCCTCATTATAAGTTCAAATAATTGGTTTTTTTGCATGGGTTTGGTTTATGCCCCCTGTGTTTTTGTATTCTCGTTTCTTTTTTATTATATTTTGATATGCTGCAGATGATTGGTTGGGTCTGGGGTGCCAGCCTGCTGGGATGCCTTTCCTTACAGTGATGCTTTTGCATATCCTCTTTTGATAAAAAAAAAAAGCAATGATTTCATATGTTCAAGATTCTTGTGGATTGTCTTTTGACGATGAGACTCCAAAAGTTTTATGTGAAGACAATACTTGCATAACTCAATTGAGAGATGATATATTAAAGGTAATGTTTTAAAAACTGAACCGAACCACCTGGTTGAACCGGTTAAACCATGAACCAACTGTGTCTCCAGTTTGATCAATATCTGGTTCAATCACAGTTCAACTACAAATTTAGCCAATTGAACTAATTGAATCATGACTCGAATGTCTCGCTGATTTAATCTTCAGTTCAGCTTTTAAAACATTGATTAAAAGAGATAACCTTCCTCACATATGATCTTCGAAAAAAAACTAAATTAATGCTCAATCAAGGTTTTGTCCCACATGATTTTCCTTGACGAGGTTTTTAATGAGGCAATTCTTATAAAAAGGATATTGTACTTTTTCCTTCACTAGTATTTTTATCCCACTACGTTTTTTCCTTAAAAGGTTTTAACTAGACATATTCTGAATGGACATCTAAGGGAGAGTGTTATGAAATGTTGATGTCCAACTATTATCTTATCAAGATTTATATTTAAACTTTGACTATCCAGGCCCAATAAGCTCGGATGGAACTAATCATTGCTAATACAAGATTGAGTTGTCATCATCTCTGATTGCCCAAGATGGGGGGTTGTGGACCATCCAAGCCTGATAAACTCGAGTAGGCCTAGTTAGTCTCGCCCTAACTATTAGTCTACATAGGCCCAATAAACTCGGTAAGCTCAATCGGCACCCGAGACCTCTACTTAGGCATCCATGGCAAAAGAAGTCAGACACGTTCACTTTTCTCTACCTATACCTTCATCACCATCTTGACTCTGAGACTGATGGGTCAAAGTAGTTTTGCATGTATTCCACCCTGTCTTCAACCAACGAACTGCCGAACGACCAAGGTGGGCTCTCCAGCGACCACTGCCTTGAGTAGAGGACAAAACAAAACTTATCATCTTGAGTAGAATTATATCATAGGAATGATTGTATCTGATAAGGATAAAGATTGATTTTAGTTTTAAATACCTCAATCTTGGGTTATAAATACCCTAATAGGTATCTATTGTTATACACTCCCTTGATATTAATCAATTTCCTCATTTACTCTCTTTATTTTATTCTCTAATTTTTTTGTCTTTTGAGTATTTTACAATTATTTTATAACAAAATCCATGCTGATGATTTTTTTTTATTGGAAACCCATGCTAATGAATGAATATAAAAAAATTGTCATTTCTTTTTTGTGGAGATACATTTAACGATATGCAAATTATAATAACTAGTTCGATACATTCAGGATTGAGATAAATTCTTATATAAACTTAGAGGATTTAAATTAGGTGCATTAAATTAATTATATTATAAATTAATAAATAATTATAATAGTTAATTAATAATTAATTATCATAATTAGTTATATAATTTATCTAATATTTCTAACTTATATGTTCTAAGTTTATACGCAAATTTCTATAAATATTATTCCAAAGGATTGGGATTTGGGAGTGCAGTGTTGTTGACATACTCCTTGACGCTAATTTCTGTGCAAACCATCTAGCAAAATATGGTGTAGCTTCTGATGAGTTCTTGGTGGTTTGGGAAACTCCCCCTTCGCCCTTAAGTCCCATGCTTTTGGCAGATCCCATGGGAACTATCTTTGACTGGAGTTAATCTCCTTTATTTCTGTTTTTCCTTTTGCTCTTTCTTTTCTGTTTTTTATCCTGCTGTTCCAAAAAAATATAATACCTAGTTAGCACATAAATAAAATATACAGTGACATCTTTGAGTATTATTATGCATGTTCGGTTCGTTTACTGAGCTAATAAAAGCATTTAGTTATTAGTTTGATAAGTTTTAAATAATTCAAAGTTAGAAATGTTAAACTAGTTATTATTTTTTTAATGTATAACTTTTTTTTATATATATTCAACCTATATATCCAATATTTTTTCGAATATATATAATCATCTTCGAATGTTATGTGTCATGCAAGCCATATGAATTGTTAATCATCATAACATAGAATAACTTTCTCATTTTGATTTTGTTCACAACGGATTTCATAGAATCAGTCGAATAAGGTTGAAGAAGGTAGTTTCTTTCGAAGCACGATGGTGCAAATGGTAGGTACTTGTAAAAGGCACTCTAACGCTCAAGTTAGATTGTGCATAAGGTGGGTAGTATTTGGAATTAGACGCATCCCTTTACTACCGTGTCTGGTATTTAAAAATTATGTTTAAATATGCATTTAATGTTGTTCATTGGGATAAAAATCTAGTAAGATTGTTATCTCTTATAACTATATTTTCTATTTACGAGGAATATAATTAATTCTTCCATCTATAAGGGATTTTGTTAGAGCTCTACTCATCATAAATAGGTATATTTACTTATCTAATATTGCTCATAAATATCTAGGATCCAATTCTAGTAGGCCGGGTTGCTCCTAAACCTCTAACCTAGAACCTAGTCCAGAATAGTTACCTCCAGCATAGCGCTTAGATGTGATAGTTAAGTGTCAAGATATCCAATATTATTAGGAGTAAATGACACGTGTGGGACAATAAGATCTAAGTCATGATATATTTACCTGTTATTTATTATTTAATAGCTTTTCAAGCCTACCAAATCTCCTATCAAGTCTTCTATAAAATTTCCTACCAAAACTCTTATAAAATCTCTCATAAAATCTCATTTTAAATTTCCTACTAAATCTCTTATAAAATCTCCTATAAAATCTACTATAAAATCTCCTACCAAATCTTTTATAAAGTCTCCTCAATATATTCTAAATATTATCCTATGATAACAATATCCAAATCTAACTAATTAAGAAAAATATTAAAAATAAAATAGAGTCCTAATATAACTAGGAAACTGGTGTTTTCAGCTAAAATTTTTGTGCACCAGATCTAGAAATTTTCAAAAATAAACCACGTCAGATTCCTGTAATAGAATTGCAGGCTAAGGAACATCCCAGAACGTCAGCAGTGCAGGTGCAGCAACTTCAAGCTCAATTTTGACCTTAATGCAACCAGTATCTCTCAAAACTCAAAACATGAAAGTTGTAGAGTTTTTTCTTGTCTTCCCACAGTATATTGAATCATCTCATTCAAAGCTCGGATGAGAGAGTTATGCCCAGATTATGAAACGATGTTGAAACTGTCCAAAATCACCAAATTAATTTCATTTTGTGTAACATCCTATTTCTAATTTTATGATTTTAATTATTATTCTTTATTTCCTAAATACACACATAACTATTATTACTAGGAGTTGATGTACAATATTTTACATTAAGAGATAAAACCCTTCAAAAGTTAATTATATACATGCAAATATTATTAAAGTTAAGCACCTATTTTCCAAAAATGAGGCTTATAAAAGCCTTCACAAGGTACTACTATTTACATATTTACAAACATTATTTACTGTGACTACTCATCAAAAAGTAGAATTATCATAAATAGATCCCCAGAGTAACTGTAAAAACATAATCTCCTAGTTCTAGTATATATGCTTATTGAACACAAAAGTTAATCAGAACTCTTACTGTTAGCATTATCTGAAATATCACACCAAAAGAAGTGAGATAAAATCTCAGTAGAAAAAAGTAAAAATAATAATAATTTTGAACTAATGATATTCCAACCCTCACAAGTATGGAAAATATTTTCCACTCTTTGTAATTCCTTCTTTCATATCTAAGAGTCCAACAAAAATTATTTTAGCGTAGTATAGAATACGTAATAATTTTCTTAAAAGAAATAAGTATGGAATTAAGTAACACAATATTTAAAATGAGAGAGTAAGTAACTCAAAAATAAGGGAGTAAATAACTCGATATTTAGAAAAATGAAAAGATAAGTAATTCAATATTTTCTCTTCACCCCATTTCAATACTCTCAACCAAATGTGCACATTTCTCTTCATTGAGGCATCCCCCAATACTCTCATAATGACCACAATCATTATTTATGATTAAGACATTCTTTAATCATCTCATCATGGTGACAATAATAATCTCTAATTGAGGCATCCCTCAATACTCTCATCATGGCCGTAATAATCTCTTTGCACATTGATTCATTTTTATCCATTGGAAGATATTTCTTAAATACTTTATCCATAAAAAATAACTTTAACATAAGATAATTTGTATTAAATAGATATCATTATGGTGTAAATAATACAAAAATAGGAACATTAATAAAGAACTTTAATGAAGATAAAAAATTAATCGAACTCAATATAAAGAATAATTATCCCAACAGTTATCATACAAAAGAATTGTTGAAAAGAATTTAAAAGATTACTTTATGTTGAAAAGTGATAAAAGAAATGATTTACGTTCAAAATCTCAACTTTATTTTAACATTCTGGTGTCTGTTATTCGAATAGCCCATTGGTCTTTTCGAATAACACTACAATTTCAGAATTTTGGATTTAAGTTTATTCAAATAACATAATGTTTATTCGAATAAATCTATTTGAAATCTCATTTTGCAGCATTCTATCTATGTTTATTTGAATAATGCAGGGTTTATTCGAATAAACCATACAAAAATACATCATTCAAAGTGTTTTTTTATCAAGGTTTATTCGAATAAAAACAGAGTTATTTAAATAAAACAGTTGAAATCACATTGCAAAAACTAATGAAATGCCATTTCTTTTCATTCCAAAAATAGAGTAATTAACAATGGATATAAAGGTATGGATTGTGAGGTATGGTTAGAAGAAATAAAGAAGAAAGACTGGGCTTTTTGCTAATTCCTACTTTTCTACTGAATTATAACAGGTTGAAAGAGAGAGTTTGATTGGGAAAATTGTGTTTGCAGAAATATAGCTTCTTCTATGAGTTAGGTGAATGGTTTCTGCTGAGAAAAGGGAAGGGAAGGACGTATTTATGGAGCAAAAAATGGCTTTGTCTTACGTATGGGAATGATATAAAGGATGATGTTGGATGCATAGTTGTCAAAACGGGAAGCAACCCTCAAAATATTTCCTCCTGTAATCTTAAGCTAAAACTCCATAATTCTTCGAAACTTAGGACGTGCATGACTAGATTTGCTACCTTCTGTTTCATTCATTTGTTTGACACATGTCTCTTTTTATCATTGTTTCTCCCTTAATTATGATTCAAGAGTTCATGTTATAACACATGTCCTGCTTTCTCACTAAGCTTACCTCATCATCTGGTTCCATTGGAACCATGGAGATTATAGACCACAGAGAGAAGGAGTTGAATGAAAACTTAGTTCAATGGCCATCTGGTTTCCTTTTGTTACAATTGGGACGTGTTTCTTATTTTTTATATTCATCAGCTAGCTAATTTAAATAACATCATATCTATTTGAATAACTAGCTTGAATAGCAAATCATGTTACATCTCTTTTTATTTTGAGGTTTATTCATACATTACATAATTATTTTATTATTTTTTAAAATTTTCATATAGTTTTTTTATTATTGTTATTTTTAGGGATGTTACATTTTTTCACTCTTAAAAAATTTTGTCCTCAAAATTTTTAATTAGTACCTACTAAAAGACTTCTGGATACTTTTGTCTAAAATGTTCTTCTGCTTCCCACGTAGCATCTTTCGCATCCTGTCTTAGCCATAAAACTTTGACCATAAGAATATTCCTATTTCTTAGTTGTCTATAAATTCTATTTATTATTTGTAAATGTTGTACCTTATATATCAAATTATCTTTTAACTGTATAGATTTTGTCTCAATGATGTGTGAAGAATCAAGACAATATTTTTGTAGTTAAGGTACATGAAATACATCATGAAGGTTTGACAAATTAGGAGGTAAAGCAATTTGGTAAGCAACAATACCGACTCTTTTGAGGATTTGGAAAGGTCCAATGTATCTAGACTCAGTTTCTTTATTTTCAAAGATCTGTCAATTCCAGTTGTTGGGGTAACTCGAAGGAATACGTATTCTCCCTCCTGAATAATGGTTTCCTTCTTTAGCCTGCTTAACTCTTCTATCTACTTTGAGCTGCCAACATTCTATTCTTGATTAACTTTATTTGCTCTAAAGTCTGTTGTACTAAATTAGGTCCTACTAAACTTCTTTCTCTAGTCTCAAACGAACATAAAGGGAATCAACATTTCTTTCCATACAATGCTTCGTATGGAACCATATCAATACTAGAATGTTGACTATTATTATAGGTAAATTTTATTAGTGGTAGGTAGGTATCCCAACTTCTCTTGAAATCCAAAACATAAGCCCTAAGCATGTCCTCTAGGGTTTGAATTGTTCTTTTAGTTTGACCATTAGTTTAGCGATGGTAAGCGGTACTAAAGGATAATTTTGTCCCAAAAGCTGTTTGTAATGATTCCCAAAACCTGGAGGTAAACCTTGGGTCTCTATCTAAAACTATGGTAGTGGTATACCATGAAGTCTCACAATCTCTTTAATATACAGTTAGACTAACTCATTTAATGGATAATTAATCCTAATGGGTAGAAAATGTGCAAACTTAGTTAATCTATCTACAATTACCCATATAACATCATGTCATAGATTAGTTCTTGGTAAGCTTACAACAAAATCTATGGAAATACTATCTCATTCCTATTCTGGGATTTCTAAAGGTTGCGATAAACCTAAAGGTCTTTGATGCTCTATTTTAACTCTTTGGCATGTCAAACCTTGTGATACATACTTAGCTATTTTAGATTTCATTTAAGGCCACCAAAATTTACTTTTAAGATCCTGATGCATTTTATTAATTCCTGGATAAATTGTATACTTGCTTCTATGGGCTTCTTCTAGAATTTTTTTCTTTAAATCTAAATTATTAGGTACATATAATCTATTTCTATACATAACTATTTCATCATCCATTAACTTAAAATCTAGATGATTTCCTTTAAGTATCATGTCCTTAAGAGCTTGCAAAAATTGATCTTCTTTTTTTGCCTCCTTAATTTTTGCTTTAAGATCACAAGTAACTTGTAAAGCATGCATTTAAACAAATCCTATTTGGCTCAAAGGTTATTGAAAGATTTAAATTCCTAAACTTTTCTATCAAATCCATTTCCTGAACCATCATATATGACAAATGGAGGGATTTTCTACTTAAAGCATTAGCTACTATATTTGTTTTTCTTGGGTGATACTTAATTTCCACATCACAATCTTTGAAAAATTCAATCCACCTTCTTTGCCTCATTTTCAATTCCTTTTGATTAAAAAGATATTTTAAACTCTTATGATCAGTATACACCTCAAATTTTATCCCATACAAATAATGTCTCCAAAGTTTTAAAGCAAAAACTACTGCTGCTAATTCCAAATCATGTGTTGGGTAATTTTCCTCATGAGGTCTAAGTTGTCTAGAAGCATAGGCTACTACCTTCCCCTCTTGCATTAACACACAACCTAATCCCTTTTTAGATGCATCACTATAAACTACAAAATGTCTTAAAGGATCATGGATTATTAAAATAGGGGCAGTAATGAGTCTCTTCTTTAATTCCTGAAAACTTTCTTCACAATCCTTGGTCCACACAAAAGGAGTCCCTTTTTTCTGGTTAACCTAGTTAATGACAAAGCTATCTGGGAAAATCCTTTTATAAACCTTCTATAGTATCCTGCTAAGCCCAAGAAACTTTTTATTTCAGTTATTGTCTTTGGGTGCTCCTAATGCGTGACTGCTTCGACTTTACTAGGATCTACCGCAACTCCTTCTCTATTTACCACATGTCCTAGAAATTTAATTTCTCTCATCCAAAATCCACACTTTTCCAATTTTATATATAATTGTTTTTCTTTCAAGGTTTCTAACACTATTCCCAAATGTATTGCATGCTCTTTTTTTGTCTTTGAATAAATCAAAATATCATCAATGAAAACTACCACAAATTTATCTAAACATGGCCTAAATACCCTATTTATATAACCCATGAGTATAGTAGGGGCATTAGTTAAACTAAAAGGCATCATAAGATATTCATAGTGCCCATATCTAATCTTGAAAGTTGTTTTAGGAATATCTTCTAATTTGACCTTAATTTGGTGGTATCCTAACCTTAAATATATTTTTGGAAAGATTGAAGCTACCCATACTTGGTCTAACAAATCATATATCCTAGGGAGTGATTCTTAATGGTAACTTTATTCAGTTATCTATAATCTACGCACAATCTAAAACTATCATCCTTTTTTTTCACTAAAAACACTTGAGCTTCCTAAGGTGATACACTAGGCTTTATAAATTGCTTTTCCAGTAACTCTTCAATTTGCTTTTTAAGTTCACTCAATTCCATAAGCGACATCTTATAAGATGCAATTGAAATGGGACTTACACCAGGCATAAGATCAATGGAAAATTTAATTTCCCTTTTTGGAGGTAGGTTAGAAATATTTGAGGGAAAAACCTCAAGATAATCTTTGATTACAGGGATGGTATTCAAACCCAACTCACTCTTTGTTTCAGAAGAAAGAAGGAGAATATATCCTTGATTTCCTTCCATTATACCCCTACTAACTTGAATGGCAGATAAAATGGTACACTGAGATTTTTCTTTGTTAGGAAATGAGGGAAAAAAGACAATTTTATCAAGACAATTTAATATCACATGGTTAGAGGACAACCAATCTATTCCCAAGGTGATATCAAGCTTTTACTAAGGTAAAAAAATTATATTTAAAAAAAAAGGTTTATTTTCAATAAGAATCAGACAATTTAAGCATTCATAAGAAGTTTGGACTCAACTTCCAGTAGGAATGGTTACCAATAAATTATAAGACAACTCGGTCACAGGTAAGTCTAAATTTTTCACACAATCATTAGATATAAAAGAGTGTGTGACTCTAGAATCATATAATATAGTTAAAAGAATATTATTTATGAGGCACTGACCTTGTATCAGATTTGGAGATTGTTCTACTTTGCAGCTGTTAAGGGCAAAGACTCTTCCCAAAACTTGTGGCTTTGTCAAAGGATTTTTAACTTGTTGTGCTGTCGAAGGATTACCCTTATTGTTTATTATATAATCCTTTGATATATGTCTCAACTTTTCGCAAGTGTAGCATACCTGCTGTCCAAACAGGCAAGGTCTGTCTCCATGTGCCTTTCCACACTTTGGGCAATTTGCTTCAAATTGGACCTATTTTCCCTTATTTATATTTGGCCTGAACTTTTTATTTCCAGCTCTTTTTTCATTATCTTCCCGCTTACGCTTATGCTGGAATTGTTTTTCCTTCTCAGCTTTATACTCCAAAAGATCTCTTTCCACAATTCTACACTTATTAACCAGTGTAGAGTATTGTTTGATCTCTATCTTACTTATCTCTTTTTTTATTTCTGGCCTCAAACTAGATTCAAATTTTATGGTTTCCACTCTTTATTATGATGAAATTGAAAATTAGAGGAGAATTTTGTCAGCTCTTCAAATTTCGCTACGTATTATCCAACCGTCAGATTTCCTTGTCACAATTGTAAAAATTTCAATTCTTTCTCATTTCAGACACTGACAGGAAAATATTTATGTAAAAAAGCAGTTTGGAAAATCTCTCAAGTAATAGGTGTATCAGGATTTTCTAAAAGTCGTCTGGCTCCACGCCACTAAGGTTCTGCCTTTCCCGACAACATGTATGTACGTAGCGAAGTTAACTCATTAGGCGTTCGTACACCCAATGATAGTGAAAATCTTTTCTAGCTCCATGAGCAAATTCTCTACGGCAATCGGGGTCGTATTATCCTTTAAAAGTTGGTAGATTTGCTTTTCAGGGTTCAGACAATCCTTCAAAATTTAGGTTCATCACAAAAGTGCCTGGTTCTGGACCTCTATTTGCTTGTATATGCTGGAAAAATTAATTAGTTACCGTTGTCTTCTCTCGCATTACCGTTACAATTTTTGCGAGCGTGTCCATCATCCTATCCACTCTATCATCTGGGTTAGGATTATTCCACCTATGAGACATCTTTTCTTGCAATAACTTTCTTATTTTTTTCAAAATGCAGTAATGGTTCCCAAACCACTTTGCCTAGGAAACCACTCTATTTTGGACCATGATCCGGGACCACGTCTAGTGAGTCAACCCGACATGCGTACCATCGACATCCACCGTGAACATCCAGCCAAGCCTTGGTGACACATTGTCAAGACCTCGGTACCACGTATATCGGACCACGACATTGGGCAATAATATCATGAACACGAGATTTGCAGAGTGGATAAATCCCATAATATCCATAATTTCCAATCATGATCTTATGATATTAAAGGATTTATAACTGCATCTAACTGCTCATAACTGCAGTATCTAAGTCCCGATCTTATAAGGATATTCTCTAATAATAAGAAAGGCTAATCTTGTAAAGATCCTCTCCAACAATAGAGAGAGCGTGTAACCCTAATTATGCTCTATAAATACCATGCTTAATCACCTTAACAAAGTATCTGTATCTTATTGCTTATAATATAAACACTACTTGTGCATAGCCTGATTTGAGCATTGGAGTCCCTTTGCAGGTACCAACTACCTCGTTCAACATGCTTCGCTACTGCTCAAGGAGGAAATAATCATTACGTGCCTATCTTAGGTACCTTCAGTATTCACTATTGAACATTTGTGCTATCTATGGGAATCAGATAAACTTCTATTCCCATTCAACCATGGTGAGCATAAGACAATTCCAGAAAAGGAGGTGTTGCGCGTGCTATCCCCAGACAAGGATAGGGTTCAGCGGCACAACACAATCCTCAGCCTATCGTACCACCACTACATGCTGAAACCTCTGCCGCGAGGAACCAGGCACCTCTCGTTGAGACTCTTAGCAAAGGACATGAGACTTCACTTTCTGCTGAGAGTCCTTACTCGTCGCGAAGGACCTCTGTAAGAGACAGGCTTGGTTCTCGAGGAAAAAGCCAATAATGTCATTCAAGTGCCTAGGATCCCATTACATGCTTGCATAGGATCTTTGAATAACGATGTTGCTGATCGCATGTCCAACCAGGAAGGCATCATTCATTCTGAACTAATCAGAAATCATCTCCTAGAATTAGTGCGACGACAAGAGGAGATGTTGAACGAGCAATACTATCGATTAGAAAATTTGAAGCGGTCTATGCATGAAGAAAACAATGGCGGAAGGCGAAATGCTGTCAACAATCAAAGAAGAGTGTTACATGATGATGCCAAAGTGTCCCATCTTGTCAACAATAGCCCGAGCCTCGACGATCAAGAACAACCCTTCTCTAATCAATTAATAGAGTACAAAGTCCTAGGAAACTTTAAGTTTCCCACCAATGTGGAGCTCTATGATGGGAAAACGGACCCTCAGGAACACATAGACGTCTATACCTAGTCTATGCGGTTCCACAGGAGATCCCCACAGTTGCTATGTCGCTTCTTCTCCTTTTCTTTAAAGAAGGGTGGCCTCCGTTGGTTTGTCACTCTACAAGCGAAATCCATCACCAAATGACAGGACCTCAAACAACGCTTTTTACTA
The DNA here is from genome assembly GCA_029884605.1 of Ormosia emarginata. Taxonomy (NCBI): domain Eukaryota; kingdom Viridiplantae; phylum Streptophyta; class Magnoliopsida; order Fabales; family Fabaceae; genus Ormosia; species Ormosia emarginata. The sequence continues at coordinate 3,350,060 of JAQQTP010000022.1, read as the reverse complement.
CACTACACCACTAGTAAGGAGCAACCCAAATCCATCAATTCTCTTTCTGAGATTCACTAAAGGCCCAATGAAGCCCTTTGTGAATACATTAAGAGATTTAGTACTGGTTGCATTTACATAAAAAGTCTGGATGATAGGATTTCTCTCCACTATGCCAAGAATGACCTCTGAATTGACTCATAATTCTCCCAATCTTTGGCAAAAAGAAAGCCAGAGACCATGATCGAATTTCACCTATGCTCCCAGAAATACACCAACGTAGAGGAAGTTACTTAGGCTAAGAGGAGTCTAGAAAAAAGTGAGCCCACTCACTAGAAAGACAACCAGAACTCCAACCAGCCCCGAAACTCCTCCAAGGGCGATTCACCCCAGCCTAAATACTCAAATTACACTCCTCTGAACATCCCACGTGAGATAATTTTGAGGGAGGTGCTTCAAACCGAGTCCCAAGATATTAAGAGGCCGCTTCCTCTAAAGAGACAAGCCTAGAAAGATCGCACCAAGCACTACACATGGCATAAGAGCTACGACCATGAAACAGAAGATTGCTACCAGCTCTATAATGCCATTGAATCCTTAATCGGGGATGGAAGGCTGAATCAGTATATCAACAATGTCCAGAACAATAAGCAATGTGGAGGACAAAGTGATAGGGGACGTGGCCAAAGTTTGAGGTGGACCCCGTCTTTACGTTAGAGAAGGAAGACCTAGAGCCCCAGGAGAAGATCCCGGAATCCACCTCGTCGTGATAGAAGTAACTAGCAAGATCAGAGCTAGGACGCTCCTACTAATGGTAACCATGATCGAGAAAACGAAAATAGTCAGTTTATCAACTCCATATCTAGAGGCTTTGCTGGTGGAAGATCGTCTAATAGCTCTTGGAAGAAAGCACTAAGGAAGGTAGTGTTGAGTGTTTCCGGATCCACATCCAAACCAAGGAACGAGGATAAGGAAATAACCCCCATCTTCTTTACAGAGAAATATAATGGTGACATCATCAAGAACCATGATGATCCACTAGTCATCTCCGTGATAATCGCTAACATTGAGATCCGATGTATATTCGTTGATTAAGGAAGCTCAGCAGATATCATGTTCCTGGATTTGTATGAAGAGTTGGAGCTCCCACTTTCAGCGTTAACCCCCTACGATAGTGAACTCGCCGGCTTCTCTAGCAAGAAGGTTACTCTGGTGGGATATTTTGAGACTTTCCTGACCCTGGGAAATGACAAGCTTTACAGGACTATCATGGTCAAGTTCCTTGTCATGGATTGCCCCTCAGTATACAACATTATCTTGGGCCACCCTATATTGAATGGAATTGTAGCTGTGGTATCTACTGTTTACCAAGCCATGAAATTCCTCAATAAAAACAATGAGGTGGTCACGGTTAAGGGCGATCAAATCGCGGCACGCAAATGTTATAATGAAAATCTTAAAATCTATAGGACCCCCAATAGAGCAAAAATGTGCACATCTGGCCCACCTCTAGATCAAGTTAACATCATTATGACTAAGCTAGACATACATGAAGAAATCTGGGGTACCCGACCCTAGTCATAGGGAGAGTTACTATCGCTCCAATTAGGTGATAAGTCTAACCAAGTCACTAAAATTGGGGCAAGCTTAGGAGAAGAAGAGAGGCTCCAATTAATAGAGCTCTTGAAGAAAAATAAAGACCTCTTTACCTGGACGTCCTCCGACATGCCTGGGCTTGACCCTGTCTTCATCTGCCACCACCTATCTATTAGGAAGGATGCAAGGTTGGTCTCCTAGAAAAAGAGAAAGGTTAGCCCAGAAAGACAACAAGTGATTGATGAATAGGTCAAGGAGCTACTCAATGCCAACTTCATCAGGGAGATATCTTACACCACATGGATGTCCAATGTGGTCTTGGTGAAGAAATCAAATGGAAAGTGGAGAATGTGCATGGACTATATAAACTTGAACAAAGTATGTCCCAAAGATCCGTACCCACTTCCCAATGTTGATAAGCAACTTGACAGCTCCTCTGGATTCTACTTGTTGTCTTTCATGGACACCTATTCCAAGTGCAATTAGATACCTATGTACCCCGGAGATGAAGACAAAACCCCATTCATCATTGAGAGGGTGAGTTACTGCTACTGGGTCATGCCCTTTGGATTGAAAAACGTAGGAGCCACCTATCAAAGAATGATGAACCAGGTTTTTGAAGACCAAGTGAGGAGAATACATGAGGTCTATATCGATGATATGATAGTCAAGACCCCGCAAGATGGATCACACATCTCAGACCTCAAGGAAGTAGTTGCACAACTCAAAAAGCACAACATAAGGCTGAATCTTGAGAAATGCGCCTTCGGCGTTGTGAACACTTAAGTTTGTCGGGGTTATTAACACTTTTTTATTTAAAAAATAAAAAATAATTAAAATTTTAAAAAAAAGAAATAAAGAAATAAAGATAATAGATAATAAAAAAGATAACAAAAAATATAACTCATTAACCACTCATGTCTCATAACTTGACCCATCATCTAACCTATGACCCACATGCTATTAAACACCAAATGAAATCCTAGCAGCCACCAATAGACCCATCACCTATCCCAAACCTTAGCCACCATCACTCTCCAAACCGTAATTTCCTTTTATAAAAAACTATAACCCACACTCACAAATTCAACACACGAATATAGTCTGCCTATAGCCATCATAGAAAATACCATAGCCATTTTTGTTCCATTCATGCAACAACCATCTTTATTACCTCTGCCATCTTCAATCTCCACTCTATTACCTTACCTTCACCACCATCTTCACCTCATCACCACCACGTCCACACCCTCCACTCTCATAACACCACCACCTTCCTCACCATCCACCACCAAAACACGCACCACCTTCCTCCATTAACCCACGACTAACAAACCTCCACCCAACCACCACAACCTCCTCACCATGAAAGCCACCAAACAATATCAAATCGTGACCACCACCGTGTCACCATCCTTTATAACTAACACCCTACAAACCATCTTCAACCACCAACCCCAAAGAACACCATCACTCCACGCACCATCACTTCACCACCACTTCACCACTTTCCTTCATCAACCCTCACCACCGTGACCTTCCATCATCACCAAATAGCCCAACCACCACGAAGCTAGCCATCATAGCACCTCACCATTCAAACTCCTCACCATCCCACCATAACAACCATCACATATCTTTTTTCCAAAGAACCCAAACCGATTCCACCCACATCACCATCACCTATAATGCACCTCACCTCATCATCTTCATCCTCATGTGCAAACCGTGAACCATCTCACTTAAACCACGTCACACAACCCACTTCACTATAAGATTCTCCATAACCACCTTCAACATAGCCGCACCACCAAACTGCCACCATAGCAGCGTCGCACGAACTCGTGAAGCAGCCATTGTTGCACTGCCCCTGTTCTACGCATCCACGCACCAAATCTGAGTTCCAAGACAACACCATGCGTCCTCCCCCAGAGGCCACCGTCTAACATAGCCACCCAGCCACCGTGAATCACTGCGACACAGCCAACCGCACCACCACGCACCGAATCTAGCTGCAAGCGAGGTTCTTGTTTGTCCTCTATTCTTTATCTTGTTTGGTCTCTGTTTCTTTTTTTTTTCATTCTTTTTTTAAATTAAAAAAATAGAAAAGATATGAAAAGTTTTAAAAGAAATTTTGAATTTTCTTGTTTGAGTTGTGAGATTAGTTTACTTATTTAATCATATTTAATTTGTTCAGTGATATAATTTTATATTAATTTTAGGAGGTGGGTGCTGGTTTATTATAGTGTATACTTTTTTTCTAGTTATTGAAAATGTTTAATTAAAAAATTGTTAAATAAATTTTTTTTACAAAAAAGACAAAAGAAAACCCCTTTTTTTAATCAACGCAATGACTAATGATAATAATTAAATAACATATGCTATCTTCAATGTCATTTGAATCATAAGGGTTTATTGAGTAGCCTAGTGCTAACTTGAACCCTGTGCAAGACTTGATTTGTTTTCAAACAAGATTCCATTTAAAAAATTCTTTCATAATTAAAATTAACCAACCTATAATCATTTTTTAAAGAACTACGTGACTTTGAGTTCCTCATTGCACCTGAGGATACGTAGGAGCAGAACTCCTATTCTGTCAAGCCAAAAAAATAAATTTTCACAAATTATTTGTCTTTTTAGTTTATCTTTCAACAAAATGGGTAAAACAAATATATTTGAGATTATTAAGTTTTGCACAACTGACTTAAAGTATTGTCTTAGGATGGATGTGTTAAGGGTGCTATAGGATTAAGTTTCTACCCTTCTCTATACATAACTGACTCTCGAATCCAATATGGTTTTAAAGACTATTTTCTAAGAAAAGGTTTTCAAATTTTTTCTAATTCAAATAAAATTAGTGGCAACTCCGTCGTCGATCTCAGTCACGACAGATGACGATTCCACTGGGATAGTTGGAGCTGGAGAGTTAGGCTTGTTGTTGTTAGTTGAGCAAATTATTAATAACATCTATTTATTTATTTTACCTTTTTTGTCTTTGTTTTTGTTTTCTTATTTGGTTGTAATTAGATTTTTTTATCTAGTACTTTTATGTAAATTTCTGATGGTGTTATCCTGTGTTAACTTTGATGTTCATGATCTACTTATATATATTTTGTTGCTTTAATATTTTGTACTTAGTTGTTGAAACCCTATGGTAGATGATTGCTGGCTGACTATTGTATGTATGTTTGACAATTAATTTTGCAAGTTGGAGGGGTAATTTTATCTTTTTAAATTTTTGTATATGCTTGTATGCTTCCTCACACACATCACTATCACTTACCTCACACACTTTTGGGGCTCTATACCTGAGTCTGTGCGAACCCAAGGAATAAGAGGAGCGACGAGAACCGAACTTAGTCAAAGTTATAACCGAAGTTATTACCTAAACTTGTAGTATAGTGAACAACACTGGATCATCTCCTCAAGAATCCTAAATGCAATTTGATCAAATTAAGTTAAGTTAGAAAAGGGGGGTTTTGATGGTTTAAGGATCACAGTGACAAGATTTAAAGAGAAATAACAATTAGAAGAACAGTCAATTCAAAAATCTATCCGAGATTAGGTGGATTCAATCATAAACCTTTCAACAAACACTTGAAGCACATTTGAATGGTTAACTTGGATCTAACCGAGATCTCAGCATCAGATCCAAAATTTATACTAGACAATCGTCTAGAATTCAATTGACAAGTGATAAACACAAATCTGCAATCGCACCATTCATGTAGATATATGTCAATTTAAGCACTGAATTCAATTAACCTAGGTACCAATCAGTAACCTAACCTCTTCAATTACGTGATTAGTTTAAATCAATCAGTTCTAAGTTTCATCACAATACTTAATCTTAAACCAAGATCAAATCAGATCAAACATAAACAAAATCACCATTCATGTATTCAAGATCAAGAAAACAGAAGAAGAAGAATTCAAATATAAATCAAATACATTACATAACCAAGGTCTTAAGAATCCAAACCACAATCTCTTCAAGAGTCCCAAATTGACTAGAAGTAACTTAGCTTTCCATTACAATGAAAGAAATCATCAAAAGATACAAGAACTATGAAAAACTATGTAAAAGAAGAAGAAAAACTGAAGGAAGGAAGGAGTGGAGGAGTGGAGGAGAGGAGGAGAGAAGGAAAGGAGGAGAAGCCAAGTCCCAAACTAAGACTAACACCCTCCTTAAATATAGGAATGCAAAGCTCTTATAATACAATACATATTGTCATCCTCCACCTCCTCCATTATGAAAGTGGTTCAACCACCTTCTCCATTATGTTCACCAACTCCATCATTTAAGTGGTTCAACCACCTTCTCCATTATGTCCACCAACTCCATCATATCCACCAACTTCATCATGTCCACTAACTCCATCATTAAAACATGTCTCCCACCTTCTCCATTATGTCCACCTACTCTATCATATCCACCAACTCCATCATTAAAGCATGTCTCCCACCTTCTCCATTATGTCCACCTACTCCATCATATCCACCAACTCTATCATGAAAATGGTTCAACCACTTTTGCTAATAATTCTTTCACCTAATTTCCACTTTTCTGCCTTCTGTTTAGTCTGGATTTCTGTCATAACTTCAAATTAAGCTTAATCCCATCAGATAGCCTTTGAAATAAGCTTTCCAAGAAGTGCTCATATACTTAATTTGGGCTTGAAATGAGTGAGATATGCCCAAAATAGTGAGGGTATGTCCAAAAATTCGTGATAGCACCACTGGACCAACTTCAAGACTATTTTTGACCACTTAAATGCCTGAATCTTCCAATTTGATATTTCACAAAACTTGTAGATCTTTTTCTCATCTTTCTTAGCATATAAAGAACATCAAAATCAGAGATTTACAACTCAAGTTATGGCCAAAATACTGAACCAATGTAAATATGTATTAAAATCCAAAAATTAATGATTAAATTGCTTTAAAGCCCAATTCAACCCAATGATTAAAATAGGTGCTAAGATCACTTAATTACAACCTGGACATTATTAATAAGGTAATTATGTGGATAATTAATACGTTAAAAACTGTAATTATCAACACCCCCATACTTGAATTTTTGCTTATCCTCAAGCAAAGAATAGGAATCAACAGCAAGATCAAACTCAACTTCCAGAAACATGAATCAAGGGGAATTTCAAAATTAAAAAGTTCAAGTTCAGCAATCAAATCCAATCAGTCAGGATCATTCAACAATTTAAATAATAAGATGCTTTAGCATAGCTTGCAACTATTTTCTTCACCAAACATATGAGATCACTCAACTTTCCATCTCTCAAGTGTTTAAGGACAAAGAGATCACTCAAATTTCTCATGAAAAATGCAAAACCATAGGCTTGCCAATCAATCTTATCTCCACTTTCAAGTTCACATACATAGCAAGAATCAAAAGGACTTCATCTGGTTGTAACAGGGCCAAGGGTAACAATAAAAGGTAGGAAAAATGGTGAATAAGGTAAAGAACTATCAATACAAAGCAGAATCAGGTCAAAAAGATAACTCATGATGCTCAAGGATTTAAACAATTCTCAATTTCAACCTAATATTCTCATTATTCTTCACCAATAATTCTTTTCTCTCTTTTTTTTCATTTTTTTTATTTTTTTTCTTCTTTTTTTTTTTCAAATTTTTATTTTATTTTATATATATATATATATATATACCCTTGAAGACAAAACAACAACTTTCAAGACTTTTGATCAACACATCCGATGCTCCAAAGAATTCAACCTAATTATTCAATTGGATATTCAAAGAAATCAAATTCAGGCTCCAATGGGATAACTAAGATGCTAAATTTATTAATACAACTCTGAAAGTCAAGAAAGAATAAAGCCTAATTGCCTCAATCATATTCAAGCATGTATGTGAATCATTAAAGTTTCAATAAGGTATCAAAGCAAGTTCTAGAGCACATCAATCAAGAGAAAATTCATTCCAAAAGGAAATAGAATCAGAAAAGCTCAAAACTCACTTTTTGGTTAAGTTGATAAAGAAAATAGAAACAAGCAGACATGACTAATTTCCAACAAAGATGCTGAATTTCACTTTTCTTAATTGAACAAGATTGCTTCACACAAAACAATCTCATGATCAATGAATTCCCCTGTCAAACATATTTCTATTAGCTCAGAATAAATCAAGCAATTAACACACAATTCTAGCTCAATTTCCAGCATTACTCAAGTGTTCATCAGTTGTGCAATTTTTTTTTTTACAAAGTAACAGAGTACATTATCACTCCCCCACACTTAATATAAACATTATCCTCAATGTGAAAGAGAGATAAATAAGAGTAAAGAAAAGAGCAACATAACCTGATGAGGAGTGAGTCAACACCAAGCAGAAAAGAAACACATAGTCAATGCCACATCAGACCTTGAAAAATCCCAACACCTGAGTAGCATTTAAAACAAAAATAACAAAAACAACTAAAACATGAAAAATGAGGGTCTTTTAAAGTCAGATTCCCAAGACTGTAACACTTATGTTCATCTCTGAAGAGATTCCATAATTAAGAAGTTCATGATGTACCATGTCACAAGAATGCGTCTCAAGAATCAATAAGGTATAACTTACTGACTCCTTACTCAGCCATTCAAAGTGAAGTATGTTTTTATCTTCTCAGTTTGCAGAAACCATCCTCAAATTGTAATATGAAGGCAGATCTGGTTGGGTTGCCTCCCAATGAGCGCTTGGTTTAATGTCCTCAGCCTGACATTGTGATTCTCTTGTGTTATTCATAATGCGGATGGAGAAGGTTCATTTCCTCCATTTCTGTATTCTCTGGAAGTTCATGATATGGTTTAAGACGGTGTCCATTGATAATGAAAGCTTTAGTAGCATTCTGACCAATAACCTGCACAGCACCAGAAGGGAAAACCTTAGTAACAACAAATGGTCCATCTCATCTAGACCTTAATTTGCCAAGTATGAGTCTGAGACGGGAGTTGTAGAGGAGAACTTTTTGACCAATCTCAAATGCTTTTCTCAAAATCATTCTATCATGGAAGGCTTTGGTCTTCTCTTTATAAATCTTGGAGCTCTCATAAGCCTCCAGTCGAATCTCCTCCAATTCCTGCAATTGTAACTTTCTCTCTATGCCCGCTTGGTCTAGATCCATGTTACATCTCTTCACTGCCCAAAAGGCGCAATGCTCAATTTCCACCGGAAGATGGCATGCTTTTCCAAAAATAATCCGATAAGGAGACATCCCAATCGGTGTCTTATAGGCAGTCCGGTAAGCCCATAAAGCATCCTCAAGCCTCTTGCTCCAGTCCTTTCTGTTTGACTGGACTGTCTTCTGAAGGATCTGCTTGATTTCTCTGTTAGAGACTTCAGCTTGCCCATTGGTTTGGGGGTGGTAAGGTGTAGAAACCTTGTGCAGGACTCTATACTTTTTCATCAAAGCTTTCATGCTCCGATTGCAAAAATGTGAACCTTGATCACTAATGACGGCCCTCGGGACTCTAAACCTATAGAAAATCTGTGATCTAACTAAATCTATAACAACTTTAGAATCATCATTTCGAGTAGCCTTAGCCTCCACCCATTTAGATACATAATCCACAGTAAGTAGAATGTAAACAAAACCAAATGATACAGGAATAAGACCCATAAAATCAATACCCCATACATCAAATATCTCACAGAACAACAAGGGTTGCTGAGGCATCTCATTCCTATGAGAAATATTTCCTGTTCTTTGGCATTGTTCACAAGATTTACAAAACACATAGGCATCATGAAATAGAGTGGGCCAATATAATCCAGAGTCCAAAATTTTCCTAGCAGTCCGTTGGGGTCCAAAATGGCCACCACATGAAAGTGTATGACAAAAGCTAAGAATAGAATGAAACTCATTATCAGGTGCACATCTCCTAATGACTTGGTCAGTACAAAATCTCCACAAATAAGGGTCATCCCACACATAATATTTTGACTCACTTTTCAATTTATCAATTTGTGCCTTAGTAAAATGTGCAGGTAGTGCTCTAGTAACCAAGAAATTAACCAAGTCTGCAAACCAAAGGATGTTACCTTGCAGCTTGAAAAGCTGCTCGTCAGGGAAAACATCGTGGATGGGAGGAGAATCCACCTCTCTCACAATTCGACTCAGGCGATCAGCCACCAGGTTCTCCGCTCTACTCTTATCACGAATCTCAATATCAAACTCTTGGAGTAACAACATCCACCTAATCAACCGGGGCTTTGCATCGGGCTTCTTCAGGAGAAACTTCAAAGCTGCATGATCTGAAAACACAACCACTCTAGAACCAAGTAGATATGAGCGAAATTTATCTAAAGCAAAAACAATTGCTAAAAGTTCCTTTTCGGTTGTGGTGTAGTTAGCTTGTGCAGCATCTAAAGTCCTCGAAGCATAGGAGATGAGATGAGGTACTTTGCCGACTCTCTGTGCAAGGACAGCTCCTAATGCAAAATTAGAGGTATCACACATGAGCTCAAATGGGAGTGTCCAATCCGGTGGTTGGATGATAGGTGTACTGGTCAATGCTTGCTTCAGGTGATTGAAGGCATCCTGACACTTCTGGTCAAAGTAGAACTCTACATCTTTTAGCAGTAAGTTGGATAGTGGAAGGGCAATTTTGCTGAAATTTTTTATGAACCGCCTATAGAAATCTGCATGACCAAGGAAAAAGCGAACCTCCCGCACGCATGTGGGGTAAGATAGGCATAAAATAACATCTATTTTCGCAGGATCTACCTCAATACCCTTGCTAGATATTATATGTCCTAAAACTATACCTTGTTCTACCATGAAATGACATTTCTCAAAATTCAGAACAAGGTTAGTTTCAATGCATCTATGTAAAACCTGAGCTAGACTATCCAGACATGCATCAAAGGAAGAGCCATAGACAGTAAAATCATCTATAAACACATCCATGCAATTCTCTAAAAAGTCAGAAAAGATACTTACTATACACCTTTGAAAGGTGTCCGGAGCATTGCACAGACCAAAGGGCATCCTCCTGTATGCAAATGTGCCAAATGGACAAGTGAAAGTAGTCTTCTCTTGGTCTTCTGGGGCTATATGAATCTGAAAATAGCCCGAATATCCATCCAGGAAATAATAATGCGACTTGCCAGCTAGCCTCTCCAACATCTGATCAATGAAAGGTAGCGAAAAATGATCTTTTCTGGTAGCCTGGTTAAGCCGCCTATAATCAATGCAAACCCGCCAACTGTTCTGAACTCTTGTGGGTAGAAGTTCATTGTTCTTATTCTCAACTACTGTGACCCCAGATTTCTTGGGAACAACCTGCACGGGGCTCACCCATTTACTGTCTGATATGGGATAAATAATGCCAGCTTGAAGTAGCTTGGTCACTTCCTTCTTCACCACATCTAGAATCAAGGGGTTCAGTCTCCTTTGGGGTTGCCTTACTGGTTTCGTATCCTCCTCCAATAAAATCCTATGCATGCATGTGGAGGGACTAATACCAGGAAGATCTGCAAGTGTCCATCCGATGGCTTGCTTATTCTGCCTCAAAACCTGTAGCAATTTTTCTTCTTGTTCAGGTTGCAGATTCTTAGCAACAATCACTGGCAGCTTCTCACCATCTCCTAAATATGCATATTTAAGATGGTCTGGCAAAGTCTTCAACTCTAAGGATGGGGGCTGTACAATGGAAGGCAGCAAGCTATTTGAAACAACTAATCCATTTTCACATGCAGTATCATTCAAGTCAGCAGCTACATCATCACTCATAATAGTATAAATCTCAGCACATGCAGCACATGACTCAACATCACAAGCAACACATGTATCACAAGAAACAGAATCCAGAAAGTCAATAATATCTAGGGATGGCAACGGGGCGGGGGCGGGTAGTAGCACCCCGTCCCCCGCCCCCGCAGATAATATCCATGTTGGTACCCGTTTATTATTCTCCCGTGGGTAAATGGGTACCCACGGATATCTCATGAGTACTAAATAAATTATAAATAAAATTAATAAATTAATAAATAAAATAAAATAAATTAAAAAAAAAAACTATAATATAATAATATTTTAATTTATATAATAAAATTTTTAATAATTTTATATAAAATATTTTTTTTTTTGGGGTACTCACGGCACGGGGAAACTACCCCGCCCCGCCCCCGCCCCGTTTATTAAACGGGAATAACTTAAACGGGTATTTATACCCGCGGGGAAATTAAACGGGTATTATCCATCCCCGTCACGGATATTACCCGCGGGTATCCGCCCCCGCGGGTAAAATTGCCATCCTTAGTAATATCAGGGAATTCAACATATAAATCAGTATAAACATCATCAACCAGCATCTCAATCACATTAACATAGAATACAGAATGCTCCTCCAGGGGATGTCTCATGGCATCAAAAATGTTAAACTGTACCAAATCGTCGCCAAACTCCATAGAAAAGGTGCCAGCATGCACATCTATCTTGGTCTTGGCGGTCTTGAGGAATGGTCTGCCTAGAATCAATGGAGCATGGTTTGCTGAAGACTCATCTTCCATGTCCCGAACTAACACATCTTCCAGCACTTCTGCTAGAAGAGCAGTGGTCCTATTCGCCAACTGAATCACGATACTAGTGGGTTGCAAAGTGCCAATGTTCAAGGACTTATAAACTAACATAGGCATGACATTGATTGAAGCACCCAAATCTAGCATTGCATGTTCAAATCTGAAGTTATCTATCGTGCAAGGAATTGTGAAAGTTCCAGGATCTTTGCATTTCTGTGGCATGCTTGGTAGAATCAATGCAGAAATATTTCTGTCCATGCTAATTTTCTCATTTCCCTTCAACCTTCTCTTATGAGTGCCTAGCTCCTTGAGAAATTTGGCTTACTTAGGAATTTGCTTGATTGTTTCCAGGAGGGGAATATTGATTTCCACCTTTCTGAATGTCTCCATGACTTCTTTTTCCATTTCTGCTTGCACTGTCTGCTTAGACTGTGTGACCCTATTTGGAAAAGGTAGTGGAATTGTCACATTTGAATTCTATGCAATTTTCTTCTGTGTCACGGATTTCTGGACTAAGTTGTCCACTTCTTGTTGTTTTTGGTCACTCTCTGGTTGTTGCATTGGTGACTCTGGTTGTGGTGACCTAGGGCCATCAACTTCTCTACCACTTCTCAAAGAAATGGCACTTACATTGCCTCTTGAGTTGTTGACTGTTTGAGAAGGCAATTGGCTTGACCCTTGACTTTTCAACTCACTCACAGAGGTTGCCAATTGCCCAATCTGAGTCTACAAATTGAATGGTGGCAGTGACATTCTGCTAAAATTGAATGTTATTTGTGGCCATCTGTTTCATCAAATCTTCGAATGATGACTCGGTTGGAGTGGCTTGAATGGACTGCTGCACAGGTTGTTGCTGTCTGAATGTAGGTGGTTGGTATTTGTTGCTTGGACCTACAGCTTGGTATCTAAATTGTTGTTGCTGCTGTTGGTGGAGCTATTGTTGCTAACCAAAATTCCCGTATCTCAGGTTGAGATGGTCCTTCCAACCAGGGTTATAAGTACTAGAAAATGGATCATATCTTGGTTGCTGCTGTGACTGCTGATACTGGGGTCTACAAGGAAAAATACTAGTTACTGTAACACATTGATCTGGATAAGCAGATCCATCATCCTGAAGTGTGGGGCATGCATCAGTAGGATGAGATGAACAAGAACAAATTCCACACACAGTAGCAACCATCTGCATAGGTGGTTGCTGACCCACTGCTATTTGTCTCACCAAAGTCATCAATTCATCCAATCTGTGTTCCATTCTTTGTTGGTCTATGTGAGACACTTGAACCTCATTAACTCCTCTTGTTGAGGTAATGATCCGTGAGCTGAATTGTTGAGTATTGGCTGCCATGTTCGCTATCAGATCTCTAGTTGCAGCAGGAGTCTTGTCTACTAAGGCTCCTCCAGAGGCAGCATCTATCATGCTTCTGTCATTTGGTAGCAAGCCTTCATAAAAATATTGAATCTAGAGTTGTTCACTAATTTGGCAGTGGGGACAGCTTGAACACAACTTCTTGAATCTCTCCCAGTACTCATGCAAAGTCTCGCCTGACATCTGTCTGATGCCACATATGTCTTTCCTAATTGCGACAGCTCTGGAAGCAGGAAAGAATCTATCCAAGAACAACCTTTTCATGTTATTCCAACTTGTAACTGAACCTAGTGAAACATAGAACAGCCAATCCTTGGCAGTATTGGCAAGTGAAAAAGGGAATGCCCTCAGCTTGATATGTTCCTCAGGGATGCCTTGTGGTATCATGGTTGAGCACACGGCATGGAACTCCTTTAGGTGTTTATGAGGGTCTTCACTTGCATGACTATGAAACTTGGGCAGCAAGTGTATCAATCCAGATTTCAATTCAAAATCAGCATTAAGATCAGGGTATTGAATACGCAAAGATTGATAAGTAACATCAGGAGCAGCAAGTTCCTTAAGGGTCCTATTTTGCATGTTATCAGCCATGGGTTCAGAATTACGTAAGATCTCAAGTTCAATCTCAAGTATCTCAGGTTCACGTTCAATTATTTCAAGTTCACGTTCAATTTCAAGATCAGAATTAGATTCAGAAGCAACACTTGCACTTAACATATGAGTTCTAATCAATCTATGCAAAGTCTTATCAATTTCAAGATCAATATCAAGTAGGTTATTAAGATTAGACCTAGTCATGCATCATCTAAAGCACATAAAACACAAAAATTAACACACAAGCAAAATACACTAGACAACTCTAAAAAAAAATTTACAAAAATAAATCTAATTAATTATTTAAGCATAAATAATGACTTAAAATAAATGATAAAAATAATGTACAAGTTGGCGGTACGAGCCGACCATTAAATATTAGCGAAGATGTGGTAGAAACTAACCACCAAGTAAATATTAATAGTAAAAAGTTAGTAAGTGATAAATTAAAAAGTTAGTAAGTTAGAAAGTAAGAGACAAAAAGTAAATTGCGAGAAAATAAAGTGCAAAAAGTAAATACAAAAATTAATTTAGAGAAAATAAAATACAGAAAATTAAATACAAAAAATAAAGTGCAAAAAAAAGTAAATTTAAAGATGAAAACCAGAGAATCGGCAAGTCGATTTTTTTGTTCGGCGAAAGAGAAGAGAAGAAGAAATATTATTTTACTATGTTAGAAAGTATAAATAAATGACAAAAATTAAAAAGTTAGTGAGTTAGGAAATTAATAAGTTAGAAAGTAAGTAAGTTAAAAGAGTAGAGAAAGAAAAAGGAAAAAGAAAGAGTTAGTATGGTCACTTAAAATGATCAGATCACACTTACGTTGTTCCCCGGCAACGGCGCCAAAATTTTGACGAGCGCCGAACTCAGTCAAAATTATAACCGAAGTTATTACCTAAACTTGTAGTATAGTGAACAACACCGGATCGTCTCCTCAAGGATCGTAAATACAATTTGATCAAATTAAGTTAAGTTAGAAAAGGGGGGTTTTGATGGTTCAAAGATCACAGTGACAAGATTTAAAGAGAAATAACAATTAGAAGAACAGTCAATTCAGAAATCTATCGAGATTGGGTGGATTCAATCATAAACCTTTCAACAAACACTTGAAGCACATCTGAATGGTTAACTTGGATCTAACCGAGATCTCAGCATCAGATCCAGAATTCAAACTAGACAATCGTCCAGAATTCAATTGACAAGTGATAAACACAAATCTGCAATCGCACTATTCATGTAGATATATGTCAATTTAAGCACCAAATTCAATGAACCTAGGCACCAATCAGTAACCTAACCTCTTCAATTACGTGATTAGTTTAGATCAATCAGTTCTAAGTTTCCTCACAATACTTAATCTTAAACCAAGATCAAATCAGATTAAACATAAACAGAATCACCATTCATGTATTCAAGATCAAGAAAACAGAAGAAGAAGAATTCAAATATAAATCAAATACATTACATAACCAAGGTCTCAAGAATCCAAACCACAATCTCTTTAAGAGTCCCAAATTGACTAGAAGTAACTTAGCTCTCCATTATAATGAAAGAAATCATCAAAAGATACAAGAACTATGAAAAACTATGTAAAAGAAGAAGAAAAACTAAAGGAAGGAAGGAGTGGAGAAGTGGAGGAGAGGAGGAAAGGAGGAGAAGCCAAGTCCCAAACTAAGACTAACACCCTCCTTAAATATAGGAATGCAAAGCTCTTATAATACAATACATATTATCATCCTTCACTTACTCCATTATGAAAGTGGTTCAACCACCTTCTCCATTATGTTCACCAACTCCGTCATTAAAATGGTTCAACCACATTCTCTATTATGTCCACCAACTCCATCATTAAAGCATGTCTCCCACCTTCTCTATTATGTCCACCTACTCCATCATATCCACTAACTCCATCATGTCCACCAACTCCATCATTAAAGCATGTCTCCCACCTTCTCCATTATGTCCACCTACTCCATCATATCCACCAACTCTATCATGAAAATGGTTCAACCACTTTTGCTAATAATTCTTCCACCTAATTTCCACTTTTCTGCCTTCTATTTAGTCTAGATTTCTGTCACAACTTCAAATTAAGCTTAAGCCCATCAGGTTGCCTTTGAAATAAGCTTTCCAAGGACTGGTCATATGCTTAATTTGGGCTTAAAATGAGTGAGATATGCCCAAAATAGTGAGGGTATGTCCAGAAATTCGTGACAGCACCGCTAGACTAACCTCAAGGCTGTTTTTGACCACTTAAATGTCTGAATCTTCCAATTTGATATTTCACAAAACTTGTAGATCTTTTTCTCGACTTTTGTCATTGAGGGGCTTTATGCTCACTTAACATTTGTTGAGACACCACTCAGATTGTTACCAGTATCATAGATTAGTCATATTGAGAGGGTTTATCCCTACTTGTGATTAATTCATGAATTGGGTCCTTGTCTTTCGAGATAGGGGTAATATGAGGATCATGAATTTTTAGAAGTTTAGATATGTCCTAAAAAACCTTGCACTTATAGATTGACCATAATGAGTGCCAAAATTAAAGTCATGATCTTAAGGAAATCTAACTTTTAGGTTCCACCAGACTAGGACACAAAGGGAGCGTGCTTCTTCTTTATTTATTTATTCCTCATGTCATTCATTATTGTATTCTTTTTTTAAAAAAAAAATCATTCTTAAAAAAAATACATCATCTTGCATTTTCATGGCATTCCTAGCATTCTTAAAAAAAAGCATTAAAAAAAGATGTATCATCTTGTATTTTCATGACATTTCTTGCATTTCAAAAAAATCAGCATTATAAAAATAAAAAGATAAATTATCTTACATTTTCATGGCATTCCTAACATTTTAAAAAAATCATTCTTAATAAAAAGGATACATCATCTTGCATTTTCATCGCATTCATATCGTTCTTAAAAAAAACATTAGAAAAAAGATACATCATCTTGCATTTTCATGACATTTCTTGCATTTTTTTTAAAAAAATCATCTTTAAAAAAAATAAAAAGATACACCATCTTACATTTTCATGGCATTCTTAGCATTTTTTAAAAAAAAAAGAGAAAGAAAAGAAAATGTTTTCATCACAAAGTTCTTGCATTTTTTTTAAAAAAAATTAGCATTAAGAAAAAAAATACACCATCTTGCATTTCCATGGCTTTCCTAGAATAATTTTAAAAAACAAAAAAAAAACATCATCTTGCATTTTCATGGCATTGCTAGCATTCTTAAAAAAAATCAGCATTAAAAAAATACATCACCTCATATTTTCATGGGATTCCTAGCATTCTTAAAAAAAAAGATATATTATTTTGCATTTTTCATGGCATTCCTAGCATTCTTAAAAAAAAATACATCATCTTACATTTTCATGACATTCCTAGCATTTAGAAAAAAAGAGAAAGAAGAGAAAGAAGAGAGACTGTTTTCATCACAAAGTTCATTCATCTCATTCATTTCATCTCATTATTTGTTTAATGTTATCTTGTTTTAACAAATCAAACTGGTTCAAGAACCATTGTGTGGCCTAGGAAGGAAGAGACCAATCAAACCCGAGTTCACAATACCACATCACAGACCAGAATGGTTGCTAGTAATCTTGAGATAGGGAGAAATTTAAGCAGGGAAGTTGATGAAATGACAGAGCAGATGAATGAAATGTCTGAGACCCAAGCAAGGTTAGAGGCAATACTGCAAGATGTGAGGGAGTCTCTCAGTTTAATAAGTGGAAATAGGGGTACAAATGGAGTTGAAGCATGTGTAAGTGTGCCACTGATCCCCTCCATGATAACTGTCCCGACATTCTCAACTGTAACCTCAGGCATCATTGTGGGGATTCAAGAGCAACCACATCAAACAACATCGATAATAATGCCTATTAGGGAGGGGTATCATGCCTTGGAAGATGTTCATAATGAAATTTCTAGTTATGCTAGATCTACATGGGAACAACCTCATGTGTCCATTCCAGGGCAGGCAACAATGCCTCACTCTGGGAATAGTCACACCATGACCGAGAAAGACAAGATGAAGGAAGAGTGGATGGAGAAAATGAAAAAACAAATCAAGGTAATCAAGGGCCCTGGTGCTTATAGTCATCTCAAAATAGAAGAACTATGTTCTACCACAGATGTCGTGATCCTTAAGGACTTCAAGATTCCTGATTTTGCTAAGTATGATGGGAGTGGCAACCCTCAGTTTCATTTAATCAGTTATGGAACCAAGATGGTTATTTGGTCTAGGGATAATAAGTTCCTCATCAGCTTTTTCCACAAGAGTCTTACGGGTCCTGCTTTAGAATTGTATCTTCAATTAGACCACTATAAGATTTCTCGTTGGACGGAATTAGTTGATCTATTCATGGGTCAATACAAGTTTAATTTGGATGCAGTTCCCCCCCGAGAACAGTAGAGCTTAATGCAGAAAAAAATTGAGGAATCTTTCAAACAGTATGCATAAAGGTGGGGAGCCTTGGCAGCACAAGTTCAACCCCTATTAACATTATCTGAGATGTGTTCATATTTCTTGGGAACACTGGGACGTCCTTTTATCAGGACAATGACCGGAGCAGCCTATAAAGATTTTTCTGACTTGATTACTGTAGGAGAAAGGATTAAGATTTTAGCCAAAGCTGGGAAGTTACCAGTGAGCAATGCAGAGAATACCGCTCCTAAGAAGGGATTCCAGTAAAAAAAGAAAGAACCTGAAGTAAATTATTTCCAACACCAACAGACCTTCAAACCTCGATATTCACCATAATACCCAAGTCATCAACCACCATATGACTCTAACATTCACTTTCCATACCAAACATCTATACCTCCTTATTACCCACCCTACCAAGTTGTGCCAACCTCACCCCTACTCTATGATTCTAATTAACAATGTTCCCGTACCGCAACCATATGTACCAGCTTGCTCAATCTATGCCTGATATTCTCCTACACCTCTGTAAAATTACCCAAGCCACCCATAACCTCGGCCAAACTTCCAAAACCAAGGTCGCTTCTACCCCCAAAACCTATCCTCTTTCCCAATATTGTCCATTTTAAACACAAACTTATTCCAAAGGTTGTTTGATGCTCATCTCATCTCGGGAAATCTTGTACATCCCCTAGAACCACCATTCCTAATGTGGTATTTTGAATTTAACTTACAAATGCCATATGGATATCCTAGGGCACTCAATTGAAGATTGTGAATCTTTCAAGACTGCAGTAAGGAAGCTAATTGCTTATGGAAGGCTTGACATTCAAGAAGAAGTTGGACCCAGTATTGTCAACAACCCAATTCCTAATCATAGTGGAAAGAATGAGGTAAATGCTTTGGAGATGGAAGGATCACCCATAAGAAAGGTCATGAGCTTGCATACGCCAATGGCTGAAATATTCGAGGGGTTGAAGAAAGCGGGTTATAGTATCACTACACCAGCTGCAACAATGAAAGAAGAGGAGAAGCATGATAAAGAGTCAAGTTTTGCTTATCATTGTGGAGGAATACGACATGATATCGAGAATTATTGGGACTCTAAGGTTCGAATCTAGGGATTACTCGCTTTAGGAGTAATACAAGCTAGACAAGAGGTAGCTTCCTCTGAAAAGGTCAATGTAAAGTTGGAGGAAAGAATAGGGAGCATGACTCTAGGAAAAAAAAAATGATAAGGGCAAGATGAAGCACATTCATAACCTGAGGAAACATTCCCAACACCAACTGAGATAATCATGTCTGAAGAAGTCATTCACCCCTGATGTCATCTCACAATTAATGCATTATATGAAGAAGGCCAAGAAGAGTGCAAGGTAATCCGTTCTTTTATTGATGAGGAGCCACTGAAGAACTGACAGTCTGAACTAATGATTGATGTGATTGTTTCTAAGTAATTGTCTAGTTATACTATATTAAGAAAATATTTAAGACTAGCTATGTTTTGATCTTATATTTATGTTGTTTGAGACATTAACTAAATGAATTTGCATGAATATTCATCATTCCTTCTTGTTACACTTTTGGCTTATCCTTTTGCATTTATCAGCTTTCTTTTTACAATTCTGTATAATATCTTGTTGGTCCATTCTTGCTTTGTCATTCCTACTCTATTTTGCCTTTCCAACTCCACACAAATTACTTTCCAGAGATTTGAGTCTTGTAGAAAGTTTGCCTCATGAAAGGGACCTCGAAAACTCATCAATTGATTCCCCTATGGCATTTGATGAAGAAGACCCTGGATCTGGTGAAGAGGAAGAAATTGTCGAAAAATTTGTAAAATTACTGGAATATTCAGAGAAGGGATTTGACTTGAGTTGTGAAGTAGCAGAGGTGATCAACATGAATATTGAGGCAAAGAAGCAAAAGTTAAGGAGGATGCATCTTGAAATGTCCCTGAAGATTAAGGAAGAAGTCACCAAGCAATTGGAAGCAGGATTTTTGAAAAGGAACAAATAAGTAATCACTTGGTGTGCACTATCTTTTTGTCTCAAAATTAAAGTTTTGAAAACAAGCAATTATGATTTGAAAATAAAGATTGGACAAAATTTCATCATCTTTATTATCCCTTGTTACCCTTTTTGAGCTTAAAAAATTTCTTCAAAGAACTTAGGACAAGGATCACCCCTACATTAGGGGTTAGCATAAAGTAAAAAAAAAAGGTTGATTTCTGTGAAAAATGGAGAAAGAAGAAAAAGAAAAAAAAAGATTATGAAAAATAAAATGGCTCATGTCAAAGGTAAATGATGAAGTGAAAAAAGAAAAAGAATACAAAAGTGAGTGAAAAGTGTTAGTGCTCTTGATAATGCCAAAGGCAATTGACAAAGCTTACTAAAGATCTTTGGTCCTATTCAACCCTTAAACATTTTTTTGAACCTTATATCCTTCCTTTCATTACCTTTAACCTTAGCCGTGTTACAAGCCTCCGAAAGTCCATTATGCTCAGTAAAAGGTTATTGTCATTTTCATTAACTTTAATTTTAAGACAAAAGGTTCATGTTCTTTCGAGTTTTCAATTCCTTGCACTTAAAAAAAAAGAGAAAAAAGAAAAAAGAAAAAAGCTCGTTAGCTTGAAAATTTGAAATGGCAGCCTAAGCAAAAGTTAGGACAAGTAAATAAGCAAAATTTCAAAGAAAGATGACATGAAACTCCTTGAAGGGTCCACCAAATTGGGGCAATTTTTAGTTTCGTTCAATTGGCTACACAGAGGCAACTTTGTTCTCATTCAATTGGCCATATTAGGGCAAAAATTTTGAAGGATTAAGAAGATGTGTTGAAGGAAGTAGCAACAGAGACAACGGTTGATTTATCGACCAATTGCAGGGAATCAATTGAATGAGGGACAATGAACCAATACTGGGGCAATATATTTTTTTAAAAAAAAATCCTTGCAACTTTCTTTTATTTCTATGTTTTCATTTTTTCAAGTATGTGTCTTACCAAAAGTTCATGTACGATTTGATTACCAAAGTAATAAAAGGAAGTTTGTTCATTCAACGAATTTTTATCCATTCATGAATGCATGTTTACTCATTAAGTTATGTCTCAAATAAGATAAATTTATGGTCAATAATTTGATTTGACAATTCTAGCAGCAATCCTTCAATGATTAAGTTGGATTAAAAGATCTCAGTAGCTTAAAGCATAGATTGCAATGTGGCATTTGTTAGGAATGATTACATACTAACCACATAAGCTTTCATTGCCAAGAAGAAAAAGCGGGGTCAAGGTAAAAAAAATGATGAAAATTGAAGAAAGGAAAAGAGAAAGTCAAGAGGATTCTAAGCCAACCGAAGGGTCTGATGAAGAAAAGCATGTGAATAAGGGTTTGATTAGTCAAAGCTTTCCAGAGTTGTCATTGGTTTCAAATGACTTTTGAAAAAGAAAAAGAGAGAGAAGAAAAAAAGATTTTAATTCCATGTCTAACTGGCACAAATATTTTCATGTCATTTTCTTTTGAGTGCATCAGCTCCCTAAATTTTAAATTCTTTTGAACGCATCGACTCCATGCATTTTAAATTTCTGTATTTATTTTGAGTGTATCAACTCTTTGTGTTGGGAATTTGCGGATCAAAAGTCTCGCAGCGGAATAACAGAATTCCCTCTCAGGATCTATGCGAAAAATCCATAATCCGAGTTTTTAAATTTTTACCTCTTGAAGCGTGATTGACACAAGCGAGGTGAATCACCAACACCGTAATAGCGACGATGTTTCTGCGGTATCCACACGAACAGACTTGCAAAAGGAGTCACGCCTCTGTTTTCGTAGTGCTAGCTGCAAAGAGAGGAGAAGAAGACCTCACTATCTCTCACTCACTTTCGTAGGTGCGGCTAGGGTTGTGATGTAACCTAGTAGCAGCCCCCCTTGCAAGTATTATTTATAACAAAGGCTGCCTTAAGTGAGTGTGAGCAATAGCAAGGTAAGTGGTGCAACCCTAAACCCATCCGTCATGAGTTAGGCCCACGCTTGAATCCGAGTCCAACTTGGATTCGATTACTCCAATTTAGTCTGTTCTAAGTGTGCGACCCTACGAGTTCTCATGACGTTGGTAGTAATATTAAAATCTCATTTTAATATTACAAACAGTGAGCGGTATCTAGCAACATATCACTGCTACCCAAGTAATGAGAATGTCAGTGATTTGACATAACTTATCTGTGACCAATGTTTCCGTGTAGTTTAGTCCCTTTGTCCAGATATCCAGATTGAACATAAGGCATGGAATGTGTCACCCTTGTTTAGTTCAATCTTCAGTTTCCTGATTCCTGAGTAGACATAGTAATAACAAATAAGATCAATATCTTATATTGACTCATTTGAGCATGGCCATGCATTTCGTAGTCTCACTCAATCAGGGGGCCCGAAGATATCGCTCATGTTATGTAGGAGGGACAAATCCCATCTAGGTCACTCACATTCCTCCAAATGTATTGTGGCATGTCTAATAACCAACGTTATAATCATCTTGTTACAGATGACGTTTGATGGCATTAAAACACACAACTCCTCATGTAGGAATAGTAGTGATTTCAGGTCAAAGGACCATATACACCATTATCACTATGAGAATCGCTTATGACACTCACGTAACGATCCACATAGCGTTCTCATGGCGGGTCTGTCCAATACATCATTACTTTAATATGTATCCATGTGTAGACTTGATATCTCATATCCATGACCCGTGAGATGTGGTCATCAGTCTACGCACATACTAGCCTCAATGTATTATTGTTGTCCTAATTAACAATAATACTTGACTAGGGACATTTAAGAATAGTGTTTTATCCAATAGGATCTCACGATCAAGTCATCCACTTGATGTCCTATGGTATCAAACTTACTATTCTAAGGACTTTATTATGTCTACCAAAAAGAACACAATAAATGAAATGCCTCATATAAAATAACATAATATAATGTATGTAAATACAAACAAAATGTATTGGCCACTAGGGCATATACCAACAATCTCCCACTTGCACTAGAGCCAATCAAGCATATTTCTAATGCCTAAAGACCTAGTGTGACCCTCATGCTTCGTTGTGCAAGAGGCTTCGTCGATGGATCAAGCAATGTTATCATCCGTTAGTACTCGCATATCTTCACATCTCCTCTATCGATGATTTCTCGAATGAGATGGAAGCGCCTAAGTATATGTTTGGATCGGTGGTGAGATCCGGGCTCCTTAGCTTGTGCAATGGCTCCATTATTATCACAATAGAGGTCCACTGGGTCCACAATGCTAGGAACTACACTAAGCTCAATAATGAACTTTCTAATCCAAACGGCCTCCTTTGCTTTGCATTGGAGGCACAAATATACTCACCTCTGTGGTAGAATCGGCCGACTGTCCCGCTTTGAACTCTTCCACTCACGCCCCACCATTCGGCAATAAACAAAACCCGATTGCGATCCGGAGTCGTCCTTATCGGTTTGGAAGCTAGCATCGGTGTAACCCTTTACTACTAGTTCCTCTTCGGCTCCATATACCAAAAACGAATCCTTAGTTCTTCTCAAGTACTTAAGGATGTTCTTGACAAAGACTCTAGTGACTCTCACCGGATCGATCGGTACACCGCTCGTCATGCTCAAAGCATACGAGATATCTGGTCGAGTACATAACATGGCATACATGATAGATCCAATTGCGGATGCATATGGAATCTTACTCATGCGATCCCTCTCATCCCGGGTGGAAGGGATTGAGCCTTAGATAGGCTTATACCATGCGACATAGGCAAGAGTCCTTTCTTGGATTCATGCATGTTAAAACGTCTTAACACTTTGTCTATGTATGTACTCGACTTAGGCCAAGCAATCTCTGTGACCTATCTCTATAGATCCTGATACCTAATACATAGGTGGCTTCGCCTAAGTCCTTCATAGAAAAGCACTTCCCTAACCAAGTCTTTACGGACTGTAAGGTAGGGATGTTATTTCCAATTAGTAGTATGTCATCTACATACAATACTAGAAAGACAACTGTGCTCCCACTAACTTCTTGTAGACACAAGATTCTTCTTCATTTTTGATAAAACCAAACTGTTTGATTGTATCATCAAAACGAAGATTCCAAATTTTCCGGAAGCTTGCTTCAATCCATAAATAGATCGTTGCAACTTGCATACCTTTGTAGCATCCCGTGGAGTGGCAAAACCCTCGTGTTGTGTCATGTACACATCCTCGAGAAGATTTCCATTAAGGAAAGCAGCTTTGACATCCATTTGCCGATTTCATAATCATGGTATGCTGCAATAGCAAGCAAGATCCGAATGTATTTAAGCATCGCAACCGGGGAAAAAGTCTCATCATAGTCTACACCATGAATTTGCTTGAAACCTTTAGCCACCAATCGCGCCTTAAAGGTATGCACATTACCATCCATGTCGGTTTTCTTCTTAAAAACCCACTTGCACCCAATGGGTTTTATCCCTTCGGTGGGTCAACCAAGGTCCATACCGGTTGGTATACATGGATTCCATTTCGGATCTCATGGCCTCAAGCCATTTTTCGGATTCTGGGCCAATAATGGCTTCCCGGGTAAGTCACAGCTCATCTTGATCCATGAGTAATACGTCACCTTGTTGAGTCATGAGAAATCCATATCTCTCTCGGTTGACGACGTATCCCGTTAGACCTACGCGGTCTTGTGCTACTAGAGCAGATTGTGGTTCCACAACGATTTGTGGAGGCTGCTCTATTTCCACCATTGGTTCGCCGCTACTCTGTGAACTTTGAATTTCTTCAAGTTCTACTTTTCTCCCACTGATTCCTTTGGAGATAAACTCCTTTTCTAGGAATACAGCAGTCCGTGCGACAAACACTTTGCCCTCGGTAGGATTATAGAAATAGTATCCCTTGGTTTCCTTAGGATACCCCACAAAGAAGCATTTATCTGATTTTGGGCCAAGCTTATCAGAAACTTGACGTTTCACATAAGCTTCGCAACCCCAAATCTTCATAAAAGACATACTGGGTCTTCTCCCACCCACATCTCATATGGTGTCTCGCTGAACCGTCTTAGATGGAACACGCTTAAGTGTGAAAGCCAACACATTAATGCAGCATGTCCCCGCATGAGCCTGGAAGGTCTCGCATGACTCATCATGGATCGGACCATGTCCAACAAGGTCCGGTTCCTCCTTTCAGAAACACCATTCCATTGTGGTGTTCTAGGAGGAGTGAGTTGAGATATTATCTCACACTCTTTCAGATGATCATCAAACTGTTGGCTTAAGTATTCACCTCCTCGATCTGATCGAAGGATTTTAATACTCTTGCCAAGTTAGTTTTGTACTTCATTCTTGAACTCTTTGAACTTTTCAAAGGATTCTGATTTGTGCTTCATAAGATATACAAATCCATATCTACTGAAATCATCAATAAATGTAATGAAGTACTGAAAACCGCCTCTAGCTAGTATGTTTAGTGGCCCACATACATCACTATGTATGAGGCCCAAAAGATCACTAGCCCTTTCACCTTGTCCAGTGAATGGGGCCTTAGTCATCTTTCCCAATAAACAAGATTCACATGTCTCATATGATTCGTAATCAAACGAGTCCAAGAATCCATCTTTATGGAGTTTGAAAATGCGTTTCTCATTTATATGGCCCAAACGACAATGCCGAGATAAGTCGGGTTCATATCATTTGACTTGAACCTCTTTGTATTTACGTTATAAATGGGCGTTTCGAGATCAAGGAAATAAAGTCCATTACTCAAATGTGCACTACCATAGAAAATATCATTCAAATAAAGAGAACAACTTTTGTTCTTAATTATAAAAGTAAAACCCTTCTTGTCCAAACAAGAAACAGAATGATATTCTGCTAATAGCAGCACAAAATAACAATTATCCAATTCAATTACAAGCCCAGGTTGGCAAAGCTAATAAATAAGTCCCTACGGCTAGTGCAAAGAACCTTTGCTCCATTTCCCACTCGTAGGTCGACTTCGCCCTTAGTCAATGGTCTCTTGCTTTTTAGATCCCGCACATTTACACAAATGTGAGATCCACATCCAAGATCTAATACCGATGATGCGTAAGTAGATAAATTGACTTCTATAACAAAAATACCCGAAGTGGAAGTCTCACTTCCCTTCTTCTTCTTGAGCTCCTCTAGGTACTTGGCACGCTTCCTCGTCCAATGTCCGGTCGACCGCAGTGGAAGCATGTACCTTCCTTAGCCACTCCACCCACCGGTTTCAAGCTAGAAGTGCTAGGCTTGGACTTTTCCTTGCCCTTACCCTTCCACTTGTCCCGGGCTTTTTCTCTTTGTTTCTTGCCCTTATTCTTATGGACCATCATTATGGCCTTTCCTTTGCCTTTGTTTATGTTCCGCTCAGCAGCTTCTCAACATGCTTAGCACTCGTAGTGGTTTGTCAATTTCATTCATGTTGTAGTTCATGACAAATTGACTAAAACTATCCCAGAACGATTGCAGGACTAAGTCAAGTGGCCAACTCTTGGCCCATAGGAAAACCGAGTCTCTCAAGGTTTTCAATGTACCCAATCATCTTGAGTACATGAGCACCAACAGTGGCTTCCTCTACCAAATTACACCGAAAGAGTGCTTTGGAGACCTCATATCTCTCATGTCTAGCCTCGCTCTTGATAAAGCTTTTTGAGGTGTACGATCATATCGTATGCTTCCATGTTCTCGTGTTGCTTTTGGAGCTCGTAGTTCATAGTGGCTAGCATTAGACATCCAATGTCCAAGGCATCATCTTGAAGCTTCTTATAAGCATCTCTTTCACTCTAGGGGCATTAGCGGCAGTGGTTCAGAATAGGTTGTTCTAAAACATACAACTTTTTCTCTTGCTTGAGGACAATCCTCAAGTTCCCGTACTGATCCTAGGAAATTTATCCTGCACAACTTGTCCTTCTCAAGGACCGATCGCAATGATAAGTTACTTGATGTGTTTGTTGCCATGGTAATCTATCAACGAAATATGCAAAATATAAGTATTATGCTATAAACATATTTAACAAGGTCTTTTAATTAAATACGTCTCCCACTATTTTTATTCAAATCAATGACCCTCAAGATTGACTTGGAAAATCCCATTGGAAGATTTTCTAGTGGGCCAAGATCCATATTTCACCTAGTTTTGAGTCACTTTGGTTGATCGCCCAAAATTCAGCTTATTTAGGTAGGAAACTCTTTCCAATTACATCACATGTAACTCTTGGATAGTTGGGTGAATAACACTTATTCTAATCCATCTAATGGACTAAAGCCCAACTTCATGCCTCTAAGCCTTCAATCCTATTGAAATGGCCTAGTTAAGTCAAACCCAATGGTTGACAATTGGATATTACTATTATCCTATCGCATCTTACTAATATAGATAAAGGCACCGCTTTGCTTAGGACCTACACTTGATCGATATTAGTCTTGACGAGTGTCACGCATTGGAAGGCATCACATAATGACTTAATATTTTCTTTGAGGGAATTTTATTATTAGATCTCACCATTTATTAAACTTGTTTAACATACCATAAACATTATCCATGCATCTCATACATATAAAGCATATAATAAACGTGACATGATTATGGCCTCTAAGAGAGTAGCATTAATTAATGCCGCTTTCACCAAGCGTCTCCCACCAACGTCCTCACTTGATGTCGTCTCCTTGTCTCCACATGAAGATTACATTATAGAAACCTCTTTTACATTCGAGGGAGTTAGATGAGAAGAGAATGTACAATCGAATGTAGAGAGAAAGGCACGACACGCAGGTCGTATTTAAAATAACCAAAATAGCATAAAATAAAGACTAAGGCCATAACCATGCACCATGCATCTCTAAGAATACATAAACACAAAGCAATAACACATTATTATTTTGTGAATTATAAAAACAGATTTGAATATTGCACTTTCGAATATCACACACCACGAAACGGGGTTCGGGGCAGCGCTGACGGGGTCCCGCTGCCCGGTCAGCGGGCGGGGGTCAAGGGGGGGCCGCCCCTTGCGGGGTGCGGGGTGCGGGGCAGCGCCCCGGCTCAAAATTTTTCATTCACATACCACCACTGGTTACTTGAACAAAAATTTGAGTTGGACCCCTTCTGCCTCTATGACGGCTAGGGCAACAACACTTGAACCCTAAGGCCCGCAAACACATGAACGCTTCATGTGCCGCAGGGGTTCCTCACAGCCGTCATCGCCTATCCAGAAACAAGGTTTCCAGAATGCGTGAAGACATGAACACTTCATGTCATGAGGAAGCTTCATGGCCGTCGCAAAACGGAAACAAGGTTTCCAAAACCTTGTGTCGCGCTGCTGTGTATATCGCATTCATACGTAAAAAATATGCAGAAATAGAAAGCTTTCAAAATAGTTTCGTAGAATCATACATATCACATATGTATATACCGAAAAACGCAAAAACAGAAAGCATTCAAAACGATTTTCATTCATACATATCACATATATATATACCGAAAAACGCGAGAAACGTAAAGCTTTCAAAATAGTTTTCGCAACAACATATGAACATCTTCATGGTTTCGAAACAACATATAAAGATCATATCTTTTATCAAAAGAAAGCAACGAATCATGTTATCGCATATAACAAGAAAAGTAAAAAACCGAATCATGGTTTCGCAAGTGGCTCTGATACCACTTTGTTGGGAATTTGCGGATCAAAAGTCTCGCAGTGGAATAACAATTCCTCTCGGATCCATGCGAAAAATCCATAATCCGAGTTTTTAAATTTTTACCTCTTGAAGCGTGATTGACACAAGCGAGGTGAATCACCAACACCGTAATAGCGACGATGTTTCTGCGGTATCCACACGAACACTTTGCAAAAGGAGTCACGCCTCTGTTTTCGTAGTGCTAGCTGCGAAGAGAGGAGAAGAAGACCTCACTATCTCTCACTCACTTTCTGTAGGTGCGGCTAGGGTTGTGATGTAACCTAGTAGCAGCCCCCTTAGCAGTATTATTTATAACAAAGGCTGCCTTAAGTGAGTGTGAGCAGTAGCAAGGTAAGTGGTGCAACCCTAAACCCATCTGTCATGAGTTAGGCCCACAGTTGAATCCGAGTCCAACTTGGATTCTGATTACTCCAATTTAGTCTGTTCTAAGTGTGCGACCCTACAGGTTCTCATGACGTTGGTAGTAATATTAAAATCTCATTTTAATATTACAAACAGTGAGCGGTATCTAGCAACACATCACTGCTACCCAAGTAATGAGAATGTCAGTGATTTGACATAACCTATCTGTGACCAATGTTTTCGTGTAGTTTAGTCCCTTTGTCCAGATATCCAGATTGAACACAAGGCATGGAATGTGTCACCCTTGTTTAGTTCAATCTTCAGTTTCCTGATTCCCGAGTAGACATAGTAATAACAAATAAGATCAATATCTCATATTGACTCATTTGAGCATGGCCATGCATTTCGTAGTCTCACTCAATCAGGGGGCCTGAAGATATCGCTCCTGTTATGTAGGAGGGACAAATCCCATCTAGGTCACTCACATTCCTCCAAATGTATTGCGGCATGTCTAATAACCAACGTTATAATCATCTTGTTACAGATGACGTTTGATGGCATTAAAACACACAACTCCTCATGTAGGAATAGTAGTGATTTCAGTCAAAGGACCATATACACCATTATCACTATGAGAATCGCTTATGACACTCACGTAACGATCCACGTAGCGTTCTCATGGCGGTCCGTCCAATACATCATTACTCTAATATGTATCCTTGTGTAGACTTGATATCTCATATCCATGACCCGTGAGATGTGGTCATCAGTCTACGCACATACTAGCCTCAATGTATTATTGTTGTCCTAATTAACAATAATACTTGACTAGGGACATTTAAGAATAATGTTTTATCCAATAGGATCTCACGATCAAGTCATCCACTTGATGTCCTATGGTATCAAACTTACTATTCTAAGGACTTTATTATGTCTACCAAAAAGAACACAATAAATGAAATGCCTCATATAAAATAACATAATATAATGTATGTAAATACAAACAAAATGTATTGGCCACTAGGGCATATACCAACACTTTGCATTTAAATTCCTGTCATTTACTTTTGAATGCATCGGCTCCCTGTATTTTAAATTTTTGTCATTTACTTTTGAGCACATCGACTCTTCACATTTTATTATTCTTGCATTATTTTGTATTTATTTCTCTTTTTGTATCATCTTATACATTCCTGAACAAAATTCGAGTTCATGTCTTTACTCATTCCTTACGATGATAAAATAAAAAAACTGCGGTTATTTTTTTTATCTAGTAAGAAATAAGTAAAAAAGGGGCAACTATGAACACCGAATTTTGCCTGGGTCATTAACACATTTTTATAAAAAATAAAATATAAAAAATAATAATAAAAAATAAATAAAATATTTTAAAAAAAGAAATCAAGAAATAAAGATAATAGAAAATAAAAAATATGACTCATTAACTACCCATGTCTCATGACCACCCATCATCCAACCCATGATGCACATGTTATTAAATACCAAATGAAACCCTAGCAACCACCGTTAAACCTATTACCTATCCCAAACCCTAGCCAACATAACTTTTCAAACCCTAATTTTCTCCTATAAAAACATATAACCCACACTCACAAACTCAACACACGAATACAGATCGCCCTACAACCATCACGTAAAATACCCTAGCCATTTTTTTCCATTCACGCAAAGAACCATCCTCATTACCTCTGCCATCTTCAATTTCCACTCTATTACCTCACCTTCACCACCATCTTCACCTCATCACCACCACGTCCACACTCTCCACTCTCATAACAGCCACCATCTTCCTCACCATCAACCACCAAAACACCCACCACCTTCCTCCATTAACCCACGACCAACAAACCTCCATCTAGCCACCACAACCTCCTCACTATGAAATCCACCAAGCAATATCAAACCGTGTCCACCACCGTGCCACCATCCTCCATAACCAACATCCCACAAACCATGTTCAACCACCAACCCCAACAACACCATTACTCCATGCACCACCACTTCACCACCATCCTTCATCAACCCTCACCACCGTGACCTTCCATTATCACCAAACAGCCTAATCACTATGAAGCTAGCCATCATAGCACCTCACCATTCAAACTCCTCACCATCCTACCATAACAACCATCACCCATTTTTTCCAGCCATCTAAACCAATTCCACCCCACATCACCATACCACCAAACCAACCACCGCCTTCACCCACAACGCATCTCACCTCTTCACCTCCATCCTCATGTCCAAACCGTGAACCATCTCACCCAAACCATGCCACACAACCCACTTCATTGTGAGATTGTCCATAAACACCTTCAACACAGCCGCACCACCAAACCGCCACCATAGCAGCATCACACGAACTCGAAGTAGCCACCATTGCACTGCCCTTGTTTTATGCGTTCACGCACCAAATCTGAGTTCCAAGACAGCACCACGCGTCCTCCACATGAGGCCACCATCCAACACAGCCATCCAACCACTGTAACAATTCTACATCTCATGCCTATATCCATTATGCATAAGTTGGGAATTGAATCAGTAAAATCAATAATGATCTCCCTTCAACTAGTTGATTGATCTATCAAGCACCCTTATGGTATAGTCGAAAATGTGTTAGTTAAGGTGGATAAATTCATCTTTCTAGTTGATTACGTAGTCCTAGATATGATAAAAGATGCAGACATCCCTCTCATTCTAGGAAAACCTTTCTTAGCAACTAGAAAAACATTGATTAATGTGCAAAAAGACAAACTTATGTTAAGAGTGCGGGATGAGAAGGTCACTTGTAGTGTTTTTGAGGGGATGAAGCATCCCATAGAGGAAGAACAATGCTTTAGGGTGGACATGATGGACTCATTGGTTAATAAAACATTAGAGCAAAGCCTTCCACCATCTCCACTTGAATCATTATTGATGAATTCTAAAACTGTAGTGAATGATGATGAGGAGGCAATATTAGAGATACTTAAGTGTATAGCTAATTTAGAAGCTTTGCCAATCTTTCCTCATTCTAACTTTCAGAAAAAAGAGCTGAAGAAAGAAGTTAAGGATAAAGAGGAGCCATCAAAGCCAGAATTGAAGCTGCTTCCTTCTAATCTCAAATATATTTTTCTTGGTATGAACAACACTTTTCCAATGATTATGAATATTGAGCTCAGTTCTAAAGAAGAAGAGAAGCTTTTGAGGGTTTTGAGAGAACATAAGTTAGCTATAGGGTGGACAATTGATGATCTTAAAGGCATCAGTTCTACAATTTGCACGCACAAGATTTTAATGGAGGATGATTATAAGCCAATGGTGCAACCACAAAGAAGACTAAATCCTACCGTGAAGGAAGTAGTGAGAAAGGAAGTGATGAAGCTTTATGATACAGGTATTATTTATCTTATATCAGACAACTCGTGGGTAAGTCCAATTCAAGTCGTTCTGAAGAAAGGGGGCATGACGGTGATAGTCAATGATAAAAATGAACTCATCCCCACAAGGACAGTTACTCGTTGGAGAATGTGCATTGACTATAGAAGGCTTAACAATGTAACAAGGAAGGATCATTCCCCCTTCCCATTCATTGATCAGATGGTAGAAAGGCTAGTGGGTCACACTTATTATTGCTTTTTAGATGATTACTTTGGTTATAATCAGATCTTGGTGGCACCCGAGGATCAGGAGAAGATTGTCTTTACTTGCCTATACAAAATCTTAGCATATTGGAGGATGTCTTTCGGATTATGCAATGCTCTTGTAACTTTTAAAAGGTGTATACTTTCCATTTTCTCTAATATGATTGAAAAGTTTGTTGAAATTCTTGTGGATGATTTTTCTGTCTTTGGATCTTCTTTTGATACTTGTCTTTCTAACCTTTCTTTGGTTTTGAAAAGATGCTGGGAAACTAACTTGGCTTTGAATTAGGAGAAATGTCATTTCATGGTGCAGGAAGGAATTATTTTAGGACACCGTATTTCTTTAAGAGGCATTGAGGTTGATTGAGCAAAAGTTGAGATTATTGAGAAACTACCTCCTCCCAATAATGTCAAGGAAGTAAAAAGTTTCCTTAGGCATGCAGGATTTTATAGGAGATTCATAAAAGACTTTTCCAAAATAACAAAGCCATTATGCGAGTTGTTTGTTAAAGATGCACCATTTTATTTTTAATGATGATTGTTAACATTTTTAATATTTTGAAAAGCAAACTTGTTTATGCTCCTATAATTGTTGTTCCTGATTGGAATTTACCATTTGAATTAATGTGTGATGTAAGCGATTTTGTTGTGGGTGCTATTTTAGGACAAAGAAAAGATAAAGTTTTACATGTCATTTATTATGCTAGTAAAGTTTTAAATGAGGCACAACTTAATTATATAACCACAAAAAAAGAGTTACTTGCTATAATTTTTGCATTTGATAAATTTCATTCCTATTTGGTTGGGTCAAAAGTTATTGTTTATACTGACTGTTACCAAATGGCTCTAGTACTCAAGAAGGGGTGAATTGAGTATTTAAAAACTTTTCGCAAGCGCTTTTAAAACAAATTTCCTTTGAAGCTATTTGTTAAAAGATGTGAATATAAAGATGATAGAAAGCCTTAAATGCAAAAAATAAACAGATAGGCAATAATAAATAAATTGCAGTAAATAAATAAAGAGATTAAGAAGAGAAGAGCAGACACGATATTTCCTGGTTCAGCCATCAAACGACTTGTAGCCTACATCCAGTCCTCGAAACACAATCCGAGATTTTTCACTATCAATACAAGCTTAAACAGGTACTTGCAACCATTTCAAACTAGAGCATTTTTCACACACAGGGACACTGTACCCTTGTGCTAAAGCCTCAACTTTTAGGGGTACCTCACATTTAGCACTAAGAAGCTCTCTAAGGATATCTCAAAGTTTTGGTGAAAAGAGCATATAAAATATGAGAAAATAATAAATCACGTTTTTAAGCAAGCAAAGAATGATTCAGATTGTTAGGCAAAGTTCAAAGGTGACCCAAGGCCTCTATTAATAGAGTTCTCGAATAAAATAGCTGTTGAAATCATTAATTAACGTAATTAATATGAGCTTGACTGTATCTTTTCAAAACAGGGGTCACGAATGTTATTTGAATAACTATTTGAGTTATACGAATAACTCAACTTAAAAACCTTGGGAAAATAGAAACTGATATGTGTTATTCGAATAACCTAAGAGTTATTCTAATAACTCTATTATAAAATGTTTTTAGTAAAACAGGTTTATTCGAATAAGCCAATGGCTATTCGAATAGCTTATTTAAAAGAACCTATCCATAAAACATTTTATTCGAATAGTAGAGGTGCTATTCGAATAACACTTTGAAAATAGAGCGTGCATCAGCAAATTGAAACTGTTATTTGAATAACTATGGGGTTATTCGAATAACCCTATTAAGAAAATAGTTTTTCAAGACTTGGTTTATTCAAATAAAGAGACCTTTATTCGAATAACCCTGTTAAAAACCATTTGCAATTGTTTTAGAAAACTGCCCAGGTGATTTCCAAAGACTCTAAAACTTTTTGATTTTTCAAGAACCATTTTCGAACCTTAGATTAAGTAAAGAACCAGTTTAGATCTTTTTCTTTTTAAAATCCAATTAGATATCCAATAAAGGGCTCCATACAAAGAGACTCTAAGTCCTAAAGTTAATCTTGAAGATCTTGGACTTGGTATTCTCATCATATTCATGTTTGTTATTATCAAAATTAATCTTCATTGTCGCATAGGCAATCACATTCTCCCTTTTTTTTATGATGACAAACTAACATTGAGAAAACATTAGTTCAGATAAATTGAAATTCACAAAATTAAATTGAGAGACTTACTCCCCTCTTTTTCGTAAAAAGTGATTTAAATCATAGATGTGTGTAGCTCCCCCTTATTTTTAGAATCCAATAATTGTTACTTGATTTACCTGTCTTTTCTCAAATTTTATCGGTTATTTTTCTTCCCCTTTGGCATAATAAAAAAGATATAACAAATAATTTAAAGGCAGAAAAACAGTCATAGGATGCAACAAAAAACACTTATTTCATTAATAATTGAATTGGCCAACATATATGTACAATTGCATAATCAAAGCAATAAGCCAATACAAACAAAAGCAAACAAAACAAAGCCTAGAAATAGGCATCTGTGGCGGAGGAGGAGAGTTGGGTGCTTGCCCGGACAAAAGCTCTCACAAAGCTACCTGTTCGCGCTCAACACGTTCAAGCCGATGAAAGAAAATAGAAAAGGTATGCTCCAAATAGGCCCTGTTGTTCTCCATATAGGCACCTTGTCCTGTAAGGTGGCCATGATTTGATCCAGAGTGACTAGACCAACAACAGCAGCAGGGGCAACATCAGCAGCACGGGTAGCAGGTTCACCCTGAGGTTCTTCCTCATCATCTTCAACTTCATCCAGATACACCCAGCCATCTGAAGTTTTGATCATCTTCATCTTGTTGAGGGTAAAGGACCCAAACACATAATGATAAGTCAGCTT
Source organism: Ormosia emarginata (assembly GCA_029884605.1). Classification (NCBI taxonomy): domain Eukaryota; kingdom Viridiplantae; phylum Streptophyta; class Magnoliopsida; order Fabales; family Fabaceae; genus Ormosia; species Ormosia emarginata. The sequence goes on along the minus strand of JAQQTP010000022.1, from coordinate 3,313,946 downwards.
GGTTACCCACTCAGTCTCCAAAATGTGAGGGTACTTGCCTAGGAAGGCAGTGATGATCAAACCATAGGGCAAGTCAGACCTTTCTTTGCCCTTTGCCTTCATCATATACTTCATAATGAAGACAAGCCAGTTAATTTGGTGGCTTTTCTTCATGAGCCACATCATGAAGATGTCATCTTCACTCAAGTAGGCAAAGTTGCCCTCTCGATGTGCTAGGATATGAGCATAGGCATATTATAAGAGCCTGTCTTGGCTCTTTGTTGAACAATTTCGGCAAGTGCACTGAATCGCTACAAGTAATATAATGATGAGAAAAGAAATATCATCTCCACAGGGATTGTAATCATTTTATCAACACAAAAGAAAATGTTGTTTCTACTTGAACTGAAAATATGATTTTGGTAACTTTGAATTGTATTGATTTTAACAAGTATAAAAGAAATTATTAAAAATAGAGCAATTAACAAATTAAAGAATATTTTTGGATTTTTAAGGAGAAGAAAATTAATCAAGAAAAGCGGCTAGGGTTCGAATCCTATTGTTTACCCTTTTACGCTACTGATTCACTCTCAATACAAGTAATAATCATGCATTTGAAGTTCTAATTAACAAAATTAGGCTAAGATCAATTCCTTGATTCAAACCCCTTTAACCCAAATTACAACTCCCAATTCCTTAGATAATTATTAATTCAAATTAAGCATTAATGATAGTGATTTCATGGAACACATAATCATAATAATTTATTCTTATATTCAATCATAATCATGCCAACCCAACTCAGTTCCAGTATTAAAACTAATTTTTCAATTAGAAGAAATACCCACATTCAAACCAATAATGATCAAGGATTAATTAGCATTAAGCAATGAGTAGAGTGCTCAAACACATGAAATTAACTTGTAAGAAAGAATAAAATAGATCACATAAGAGTATCCACAATGTTCATCTGATCCTAGCCTAAAAAGATTTAACTACTCATGATGGAAGAAGAAGAGATGAGAAAAATCAAACTAATGGAGGAAGAGGAAGCCATTGATCCTTCAAAGTCTTGTTCCCAAGCTTGAATAATCAATGGAGGTGTAAAAAGACGAAACCCTAGCAGAGCTCTGGGTAGCACCCAAAATTAGAAATATGGAAAATGAACAAAAAGCCCCGTAAAAAGTGTTTCATCTGACTATTTAAAAATGGCTGGATAACGGTCGTTGCCTCTCGATGGCCCATTCTCGCCTTGCAATGGCCCGCGTATGAAGCAAATCTCATTGCAGCTTCAAAGATCCTTTCATTTCTCAGCTCGCCTCATGATGGTTGTTTCTCGCCTCGCGATGGAACGCATGAATGCTTGCCTTGTGACACGTTAGGCTCACCAGGTGACAGACTAAGTAAGCAACATCTTCCTCTTTCTTCTAAGTTAAATTCAAACTTGTTTCAACAAAAATTTAAATCCCGTTAGCCAGTGAATACAAAAACCTATAATACTCTTAAACAGTTAAAACTTATCTAATTTCTAACTAAATTCTTTAATTCTAAAACTAATTTGACACCAAAAACTTACTTATGCTAAAAATTCAACACACCCCCAAACTTAGAGTTTTGCTTGTCCTCAAGCAAACAACCAATTTTAAACAAGGGTCGAAAAATAAAACTAAATTTTGCTTCATTTTTCAAATAAGCCAAAAAAAATCACAAAATTGAATAATCCATAAAAAATTGCAACAATCATTGCACAATCAATTTACCTACTCTTTTGCATTCATGTTTCCCAATCATCACAACTTTAGGTAACCAGAACCATTGATCCACTAAGAGCAACATATCAATCCTCACTACTCCTCTCCAGAATAGGTGTTTCACTCAACTCAAGTGTATAGAGGTGTTACTTACACTCAATTCACATCACAAGCATCACCCTACCATAAGCTTGACAAATTTCTAGAGAAGTAAATGCAATGCAATGCACACACACACTAAAAGAGGTCTTTTTGGGTAGTAATGGGGCTTAGATAAAGGTAGGAAATCATTTAGACAAGAGGCTTTTTGTACTTGGAATTAGACACAAGTCATTTCATGACATTCATAAACCATCCTTCAAATTATTCAATACCAAATTCCCCAAAACAATTCTTCAAAACAAATTAAATAAAAAACAAAAGGAAAATATTTACACATATGTAAAAAAAAATTATTTTTTTAGCCTTATATATAAATATACTTTTTTTAAAGGACAAGGAAAAGTCCTTGTATGCCCACCCCAAATTTAGTACGTTGTTGGCCCTCAAGCAACCCCAAACTTAGTAATTTGCCAAGACATGTCACGAATTGACCCATACCTAACTCCAAGTAAGTAGGGACTATGGTTTTTCAATTATTGGCTTGTAATGAGGGTTCAGTTCAAAGAAAAGGCTAAAGGCTCAAGGGGCTTAGCAAAAGACAAAAATGTTCATGTGGTTTATTTAGTCCCTAGTTAAGAACAAGAAGAATGCCTCAGTGTGTCTGAACAAGCAAGCAAAAACAACTAAGAACTAGGTCAAGTTCTAAAGAATGCCACATGTAATGGAAGCACACATGAAAAAGATGACAGTGTTTAGGCCCAAGTACTCACAAATACTTGAGAGTGAGGAAAAACATGCCACAATCAATTTCATTTTGATTAAAGTTACAGTGAGGTGCTTAAAAGGTACACACTCAAGCAAAATTCCAGCTCCTTAATTATACAACTCATGCAAAACTTAAGTGTCAAGTTCACAATTGTTTTCAAGATTGGAATTTAAGCATGGAATGATTTCATTGCATACACAACAGTCAAGAGAAATGGCAGTCATCATTTTATCAAGCTATTCTACCTGCACAGTTAATAACCCCTCAACAAAATTCATAGATTAATTCTAATAAGAGTTGGGATTAGAGAAACTTCTCCATTTGGATATCACTTGATGAGCATGGAGATGCGGAGTATAAAACGCATGGAGATGATGACGAGCTGTCATCACTACAACACATGCATAACAACCAACAAGTATGAGCAATGAAATAACCAAGGTGCAAATATCCAAAACAAAGTGACTGCAAATATCTAAAATAAACTGAACAATAATGAAACTATCCAAAATATGGGAGAGCAAAACACCAATATCAAAAATTAAACAAGAGTGTTTAACTAGGCAAGAGAAACATCAACATAAAAACTAAACACCCTTGGTTGACTCAACATCTAAACTCCACCATTATTCTCTACAGCACCATCCTCTGAGCTCTCCTCATCATCAATAACAGCCAGGTCATCCTGGTGCTCCCTAACTCCCTCTACAGCATCATCTCAGTGGTCCTCATCATGAGCAACCTGATCCGCCTAGATAGGCTCGTCTACCGGTTCCTCCTCAAGATCTGTTGTAGCTACTCCAGACCCTCCAGCACCCTGACTATGCCTCCTGGATGAGTGCATCATACTCTGAAAGTACTACTCTATGGAAGGGTCAAGAGAAACATCAGCTAGCAAAGATAAATCAAATCCCTATTCCGGAGCCCGGGATCGCATCATCTGCTCCATGTTACACATGAATTGGAAACACAAAGCATTCAGCCTACCAAGGGACTGAATGTGCTGACTATGAAGAGATTGTGCGTCCTAAATAGTAGAAAGTTGATGTTGTATAGGAGCCAAAGACAGTGGCTCAAGAACTAACTCAGGTGCCTCGGCCTCTTCTTCTGGTAATTATGATGTAGGTGTAGCGTCAAGTGGCCTAGATGGTTGCTTCCTGATCCACTCCGCTGTAATTGGTGCTTTGGGTTTCCCAATAGTGTCAGTATCCGAAGAAATAATATGGTGTAACTCCTTAGCGATGATCTCCCCCACATTCATAGATTCACCTTTCATGATTGCAATAATGAGTTAGGCCTTATGAATAATTATGTTTGAGGAATTTAAGCAAGGAAGGACTATTTGATGAACAAACGCAAACCAAGCATTGGAAATTGGTTTCATATCAACACTCTTGAATCTCTGGGGAATATTGTCTTGGGTTCTAAACCATTTAGCGCCTAGCCTGTAGAGGTACTCGATCAACTTATTATAATTTATCACCCCATCTGTTCTGTTCTTGTAAGCACATTCCCACGGGATAGAGAGACTTAGAACTTCATTAATTCTCCTCCTGGTAAAGCTGATTGATTTTCCTCTGACATAACTGACAAAAACTTGAGTTATCCTCGAAACTCTATAAGCATTAGCATAAAATTCACGTACAAGTTTCAGACAATGATCAGTGACAGATCTGGTCAACTTTGCCTATTTTCTCTAGGCAATCTCAGATTGGATCTCTGGTATGTTCTCATTGAGGCAATCAAAAGTTTTGTCAGCGATGATCTTCTTCTTGCTAATGATGGACTTAAATCTTTCCTGGTGTTCGAAGGAATAATACAGATGCTTTGTAAACATAGATTCTTCCTCCACAACTTGTTTTCTCTTTTCTGTTTTCCCTGTTTTAATGCCATGTTCCTGAAATATAAAAATATGGCATTCAATCAACTGTAGATGCATGCAGTGCCAATAATCAGGAAAGCCATTTCTAAACTTAAGTCAGAAAAGTCAACAAGCACCGTGGAAACCAGTTGTTATCATGCTATTGTCACTCATGCAAGCAAATCTTCATGCACACTCAACAAGTAGTTGAACGTGCAATTAGATTACAAAGGAGTGCACAACCTTAAGAACATGTCTTGGTAATAACAAGAAAAGAAACAATCATCATTGTGAACTTTTTACAAACACTTGGTGTTTGAAATACATGTAATGGGTCAATTGAGAACAAAGATACCTGTACATTACATTCCTACATGAACTTGAACCAAGATCACAAATCCACAACTTATTTTGGCCACACAACACTATTAAAATCACTGGTTATCAAGCATAACTCGTGGAACTCATCATGGTAGCACTATGAGAAAAGGGAAGGAACAGAACCTTCACAATAATAAACATTTACCATGAGCCCTAGAGTGAAGATAGGGGAGAAGACATACCTAATAATGGATTGTAGAGAAATGAATTGCAAAGAGTAGGTTAAAGTTAGAGAAACAGATGAAATTGAGATTAGGTAAGGGATCGGGTGAAAGCCCTAGCAGAGCTTGTGGAATATGTGTATGGGAAAATACTGCAAATTGGCCATCTATTTATAGGATGCGACCCGTCGCCTTGCGACAACACATTGTCGAGTCGCGATGGCACACACTAGGCAAGAATGGGAGATGGTTCTCAAGATGTTGCCTAGCGAATGCTATACCATCGCCTTGTGATGCAAGTCAGTAAGTTCTTGTTGGAAATTCGCCCCATGATGGTGAACTCCTGCGAGGCGATGGGCACTGGAAAAAAACTTTGAATTTTCATCTCCCAGCTTGCCTTGCAATGGCTTCCTCAGTACCTTGCGATTGAAGTCAGAGGCATTTGGCTAGAAATTCACCCTGCAATGGTGAACTCCCGCGAGGCGATGCGCCTTGGGCCAAACTTGGACTTTTTAACTCAATCTCTCACCTGGCGATACAGTCTTCATTGCCTCGCGATTGAAGTTAGAGGTTTTTGTTAGAAATTTGCCCCGCGATGGTAGAACCATCGCCTCGCGATAGCAGATTGAGGCACATAGATCCTTTTTTGCTTGCAAACCCCCTCACAATGTATTTGCCTCGCTAGGTGATGGTGACTGAAGTACTACTATCATTGGGTGAAGAAGTGCATTTGCCTGGCGAGGTGCTTGACTTCTTCATACTTCAAATCTAGCTCCCATCACTGGATTCCTTGCTTAAAAGCAACAGAATTGCAACATTATTCCTGTAGCAGCAAGCACAAAATTAGATCTCACCCAGTATTCCATTCTTATGTAAACAAAATAAAGAAAATTGCTACTCAAATTTAATTCAAAATGATTAAGAAAGAAGAATTGCTTGGGTTGCCTCCCAAGAAGCGCTAGTTTAACATCGTTAGCTCAACGCCTTATGATTTTTATGGCTCATGTAAAACAAGAGCAACTTTTTCTTTTTCGACTATCCCACCAAGATAAGGTTTCAGCCTCTGGCCATTGACTATGAAAGTCCTTTTTGAAGCTAGATCCTTCACTTCTATTGCTCCATAGGATGTCACTTCTTTGACAATGAATGGTCCTGACCATTGACACTTCAATTTTCCCAGAAACAACTTCAGCCTTGAATTAAACAACAACACTTATTGTCCCAGATAAAATTTTCTCTGTGAAATGTACTTGTCATGGTAGACCTTCATCTTCTGCTTGTATATCCCAATATTCTCATATGTGTCCACACGTAATTCATCAAGTTCATGCAGCTGATTAACTCTCTTTGCTCCACTCAAGGTAGGATCAAAATTTAAGAATTTTAAGGCCCAATATGCCTTGTGCTCAAGTTCTACTGACAAATGGCAAGACTTACCATAAACCAGTTGATATGGTGATAAGCCTAAAGGTGTTTTGTAGGTCGTCCTATATGCCCATAGAGCATCATCCAATTTATTTGCCCAATCCTTCCTTGAATTACCAACTGTCTTCTCCAGAATTCTTTTTAACTCTCTATTTGATACCTCCACTTGGCCATTGCATTGAGGGTGGTAGGGAGTTGCCACTTTGTGTCAGACATCTTACTTGGAGAGAACATTTTTCAACTGATTATTACAGAAATGAGTTCCCCCATCACTGATCAACACCCTTGAAACTCTAAATCTAGAGAAGATGTTCTTTTTGACAAACTTGACCACTGTTTGAGAATCATTTGCAGGAGTGGCCATGGCCTCAACCCATTTTGAGACATAGTCAACAACCACTAATATATACTGATTTGAATAGGAAGAGGGAAATGGCCCCATGAAGTCAATGCCCCAACAATCAAACAATTCAACTTCCAGAATGGGATTCAAGAGCATTTCACTCCTCCTTGAAATATTGCCGGTCCTTTGGCATTTGTTACAGCCCTTCACATAGTTGTATGCATCTTTAAAGATGGATGACCAATAAAAATCAGACTGAAGTACCTTAGCAGCAGTACATTCTCCATTAAAATTCCCTCCACAAGGAGAATCATGACAATGCCGAAGTATCTTCTGCCCTTTAGCTTATGACACACACCTCCTGAGAAGTCCATCCGGGCCAATTTTGAAAAGAAAGGGATCATCCCAAATGTAATATTGGGCATCTAGAACATTAGTGGCCTTGAAATTAGCCATATCAGTAAACCATAGCCTCTCTTCAATTGCAAATAACTTTTCATCCGGGAATTCTTCAAGAATGTCTGTCTCCTTAGCAGTAACTTCATAGTTTTCCAGCCTAGACAAGTGGTCTGCTACCACATGTTCACTTCATTTCTCGTCTTTAATCTCAAGATCAAATTTCTGCAACAACAAGATCCACCTAATCAGTCTAGGTTTTGATTCTCCCTTAGTTAGCAAATATTTAATTGTTGCATGATCAGCGAACACAGTAGTCTTAGATCCAATCAAGTAAGAACAAAATTTCTCCAAGGCAAATACTATGGCAAGCAATTCTTTTTCAGTTGTGGCATAATGAATTTGGTTTTCATTAAAGTCCTTGCTTGCATAGTAAATTGTATGGAAAAATTTATCCCTTATTTGCCCCAATACAGCTCCTACTGCATAGTCACTTACGTCACACATAAGTTCAAATGGTAATTCCCAATCAGGGGCTACAATGACAGGGGCATAAATCAATTTTTGCTTCAAAAGATTAAAAGCATGCAAACAATCATTATTAAAATCAAAAGAAGAATCTTTAATGAGCAAATTGCATAATGGTTTTGTAATTTTCAAAAAATCTTTGATGAATCTTCTGTAGAAGCCAGCATGGCCTAGAAAACTTCTCATACCCTTCATATTCAATGGTGGAGGCAGCTTCTCTATAACTTCAATCTTAGCTTATCTACTTCCATACCGCTAGTTGAAATCTTATGGCTGAGTACAATGCCTTCTTGCACCATGAAATGACATTTCTCTCAATTTAAGACTAAATTAGTTTCCATGCATCTCTTAAGGACATTAGTAAGGTTAGACAAATAAAAATCAAATAATGCACCAAAAATAGAGAAATCATCCATAAAGACCTCTATATATTTTTCTATTATATCAGCAAAGATAGAGAGCATACACCTCTGAAAAGTAGCGGGAGCATTGCAAAGACCGAAAAGCATCCGTCTATATGCAAAAACTCCATAGGGACAAGTAAATAATGTCTTCTCTTGGTCCTATGGATTGCCTATAATCTGATTATAACCGGAATAGCCATCAAGGAAGCAATAATAGGCTTATCTGGATAATCTCTTAAGCATCTAGTCCATGAATAGGAGGGGAAAATGATCCTTTCGGGAAGCTTGGTTGAGCTTCCGATAGTTGATACATATACGCTAATCAATGACTATTCTAGTGGGAATTAACTCATTCTTCTCGTTCTTCACCACAGTTATACCTCCCTTTTTAGGAACAACCTGAACCAGACTCACCCAAGCACTATCCGAAATAGGGTAAATCATTCCGACTTCAAGGAGTTTCTGCATCTCACTACTTCTTTCTTGTGGGATTTAACCTTCTCTGTGACTGGACCACTGGCTTGAATTCCTCCTCAAGTTTGATTTTGTGCATACAAAAAGCTGGACTAATCCCTTTTAAGTCAGAGATAGTCCATCCAATTGCAGTTTGGTGTTCTCGAAGGACCCTTACAAGCTTCTCTTCTTCAAGTTTTCATGAAAAACTGTTGATTATCACTCGATTTGCATCTTGATTGCCAAGAAAGGCATATTTCAAGTGGGATGGCAAGGGTTTCAACTCTAGTTTTGCTTTTTCCTCCACCTTGTCATTACTCAGCTCTTCTTTCATCTTGCTACATTTTCTGCTTGATGTGCTTCTAAATATCGCAAACACTCCTCAATGACTTCATCATCCACCTCTCCATACTCTTCAATTGCATTCACAATCACTATTTCAAGAGGCGCAATTGGAGTATTTTGCTGAAAAGATTCCTTAACTGTAGTATCAATCAAATCCACCTGATAAGAAGTTTCTTTATCATCTGGGTCTTGCATCGCCTCAAAAACATTAAAGGTGACTTTATATTTTTAGGAAAAAAATAATTTAATCCAATAATTTTATAAAAAAATTTAATAAATTAAATTGACAAAAATTACATATAAATTAATTCAATTTATGTAAGTCAAGTGATAAGCAGTTTTGGGATGACAAAATTTCCTTACATTTGGGGATCATCGTGGGAATTGTCCTATTTGAGTACCCGAATTTGGAAAAAATTTCCTGTGAGAAAGAGAACAAGATATAAATCCTCCCGATACAAGTGTGGGGACAAGGATGAGGATTGTATTCCCTGCCTCGCGAGGTTCCTGTCCTTGAAAAATTACTAAATTATCTATATTGATTGTATGTATATATGTGTGTGTGTGTGTGTGTGTGTGTGTGTGTATTAATACTTATTCCTTTTACTATTTTTCATCTGTATTTTTTAAATTAATTTTTAGTTTAAGAAAACATCTCTTTGAAGTAATTTGCAATAATTCTAAATGTGATAATATATTCTTTAATATTGACAATTTGTAACATTACTTTTATACAATTATAATCAACAATAACATTATTTATTTTCATGTGTTATGCATGGGGTTAATTAATAATTAAGTTATAAAGATAAATATAAAAATAATTTCATTAAATAAAATATATTGACATATGTGCAAAAAAAAAAAAATATATAGACAAAATTATCTAATATTAAAAATTCAATGCTCAATTGTTCTATTAATTATTTTTATATATTACATGTTTTTTTTTTATATAACAACTTTTATTATTAGATACACATATGATTGAATAAAAATTAAGTTGTACTTTGTTGAGTAGGGTTTCATTAACTTCATTTACATCTTGATTAAATGCCTGCAAAAAAAAAAAATTATATTTTTTGTGTAATTGAGAGCCTTAAATTATTATAAGCACTTTCAACACTTAGTGTAATCTTTATATCAAGTATTGAGTAAGTATCTTGCTTGTGAAGTTTCTAAAACCAACGATTAAAAAGAGAGTGAGAGTAGTAGAGAATGAGAGATTCAAGTGTATTAGTGTGTTATTTAAATAAGAGACACATAAAAGTGAAATAGGAGGTAATTAAATTAATATATTGATTTAATTAAAATAATTGTTACAAATTGTTGAACAATTGAAGAATTTCTATATTTTCTTAATATTTGTTATTATATTACTATTATTATTATCAAGATTTATTGTCATATTTTAGACTTAAATAAAATTATTTTTTAATATATTTAGGACATTACAAACCCATTTATGCAAAATTTGTGGACTGATAAATTTGATTAATAATTTTTAAATGTTATTAGCTATGGCCAAAGTACTTTACTTGTTTTAATCAAATTAAATAAAAGTTACTTTTTATTTTAATAATCATCAATACCATCGAAAGAAATAACCCGAAAGATATATAATGAAAGATATACATTATATATTTATGTAAAATAATCAAGTTAATTTACACAACTAAAATAGGTAGGAAATATTTATGTTAATTATCCCAAATATTTGTACAATAATTGCCAAATGTTACTATATTAGTGAAGATTTCAATTGATGATTAAAATATAAAGCAAATGAAGCAACTAAAAAATTATTTCATACAATAATGAATTAAAATTAGCAAATCAAGAATTAAACTATATAGAAAACAGAACTAAAAAAACAAAGAAGGAACAATTACTCAGAGGTTCTTACATAAATCATCATCATCTTCTAAATCCTTACATCAAACCTTTTCTTATGAAGATCAAAGAAGCTGAAGAGTAAGTGACTCTTCTCCTTTTGATTATTGTTATTGGCCTTCTTAGTGGAGTTTCCCTGTAGATTGATATCTCCAAAAGTTGAACCTTGTGCTTGATAAAGCAAAGTTTTACTCTGCTTCAACTCCTCATTCGAAGTCCCTTTGGCAGCACACACGCTATGAGGTTAGAACTCAATGAATTCTTAGTAGATAAACAAAATATTTAATAGTATACCAAAAAAAGTTCATGGTGCTTCCAGTTGTATAAGCTATAATTTTTTTTAAAAAAAATGGCTACGCAGATCTATTATATTAATAGGGTCAAACAATAATCCTAAATGAGCACACACATACACACACACACTCTCCTTATATATATATATATATATATATATATATATATATAGGAGATTGTTAACCTCCACACCTTCATGTGGAGTTTAGTAATCTCCACATTTTATTTTGGACAAAAAGACTTTGTCCTTCTTAGTAAAATAATTAGTTTTGATAGTATTTTAATAAATTATGATTATCACTTTAAACGAAGAAAGAGAGTAATAACCCTAACATTAATAAAGGAGAGAAAATAGAGAAATATAACTTTAATGAAGAGAATTTTTTGACTCTTCTCATTAAATAAAAAAAATTACTTATACATAAAAATTTTATAAGATAAATTTTTTAGCATATAAATTTATAAAATAATTTTATGAAATATAAACATTTTATATAATATACTTCAATGATGAATATAATATATTTTTTAGAGGGGTTCACAATTTTGTCCAAAATTCTTTTAATCTCCCAATTAAACACTTCAATGATAACTACCTTATGAGTGATGTCATATTTTTTTATTAAATGCTCAAATGGCCTATTGTAAAAATGTTTGCTCCCATCACTAATGATAACCCGTGGTGTCCCAAAACATGCAAAAATATTTTCTAAAAAAATTGGACAACCACCTTGAGGTCATTATTTCTACATGCTTTTGTCTCAACTCATTTGGAGACATAATCAACACCAACCAAAATATATAGATAACCAAAAGAATTAGTGTAACACCCTTTTTTGAAGAGGGAACATCACACCAAAACCATAATGTGGAAAATAAGTCATGAACTAAGACCCGGTTCATTATAATGTAGATAAGTTTGTTCATTGGTAAACGTATAATAATTTGGAGAATTCTTTTTTTTTGGAAGAAAATTAAAACAATATTTATAACATAAATTAACACGAGAAGTAAACACACATTCATACCTCATACGTCATATATATATATATATATATATATATATATATATATATATATATATATATATATATATATACTTATATCATAATTATTTAAATACATCATCGGATATACAAAAAAAGCAAAAGCTTTACATACCCCAAAATGATTACAAATATACAGCCCACCAAAAGACAAAACATTAGGCCCTAAAAAGATTTACAGATAGCCATCAGTATCTACCAACAGTATCAACCCCTAAAACTAACGAGAAGGAACCGTGGCTGGATCCTCCTGGAGGTCTTCTTCGTCAGAGGAAATCCTCATCAGAGTAACCGAGTTACGAGCGGGGGCTCATGCAGAGGATAAGAATGAATCCTCTTGTGGGGTGTAGTAACATTCACCCCACATATCACGTATGGGCAAGTAAAACTCTAAATACAAATGAACATTAGCAGTAAAGACAGGCGGATCATGACGACCCTATGCCAGAGACAAAGTCACGTCTCCGTGGTAGACACAGCGATCCGTACTCAGGTTGATGTGCCAGCAGCCCGAACCTCCATGAAATGTTAGACTAACATACCCCAAAAATCCACGTGGACGGGACGTCATGTTCCAATCAGGTACTAATCAAAGTCAGGCCAAAAATCGAGGAATTTATGCACTTCTCCTTCTTCACCCACGTCTTCAGAGAAACACATAAATATACAGAATAACATAAATATAGAAAAAAGTAGAGACATCCTACATTTAGTACCAATTATGGAAGTAAAGAAATAGAATGACACAAGACACCTACATAGCATAGCAGGAATAATAATCAGCATCAAGGTTCACATAGTATACAAATTAACAAATCCAAGCAGTTATACATCAATATAACAACAGTTCCATCATCATGTGAATAAATTCCAAATAATATGTTGACTCACTATGCACGTGCACATGATACCAAAATCCAACATTTGGTACCAGAATCCTACTCTATGGAGATAGACATAAACATCGGAGAGAATGATCAAGGAGAAATGGCAGTATCTCATCATCCTAAAATCAAGTGCTTCCCAAAAAAATCAATAATTTGTGCAACAAGGCTTTACACAACAACATTCTTACAGGATCGCGATATAGGACAATGTCTCGGTCTGAATCGTCAGTGCATTTGCATTGGTCTATCCCACGATCCAAAGGAGCTACTAACTGTCCATTCGTGAGACACCCGCACCCCGACGCCCCCAAGGTCAACAATATTACCTACGCTAGTCTATTCGCACCCGCACTAAGGTGTGATTCAACTCCTAGGCATACAACCTTACTTAAACAATGCATGATGACTCCATGCATGCTCATGTGTATTCAACGATGATATATTTTCCATAACATGCCACAATTTGGCCAAGTTAAACAACAACAAAATTTTGGTCCCACACAAGGACCCACAATAACATATTATCAAGTTCTCAAAAGTGACAATACACTTTTTAAGGTTCATTATGGAATTTCACTTTAACTTAAAATTTCTTATGAAATTTCTCTCTAGAGGAATTCTCATTCAATCTTTCTTTCTCTTAATTAGTCAAGTTCTTTACTTTAACTTAAATCATAATCACTTAGAAAATTATTCTAAGGTTCTCTAAGCCTCATAACACTCTTGTTCTTTTCATAAGTCCAAAATTGTTCTAAGTTATAGGATAAAGTCTTATTCTTTATTCTTTCCATTTTATGAACTTCTAATAAGTCTCTAATTTTCTAATTAACTAAGTCTCCACTCTAATACTACATTTTGGGCATTTTTACCTTAAGAGGTCGTAAGCCTCAAGGGAAATAGGGGTTTGAAATTTTCATTAACTATGTAACGTAATTTACAAATTGATAGCCAAAGTTTGGCTAATAGATTAAGGATTATCCTTCTTGACATTATTTTAGAATTTTATAGTGCTTTTGTGTAGAGTAGACATATCACATAAAACATCCTTATTGCCTACGAGATGATGCATGCTATTAGAAGCAAGAGATCTGGTGTATTTGCATTGAAATTAGACATGAGCTAAACTTATGACAAGGTAAAATGGTTTTCATAGAAGAAATTATGAGGAAATCAAGGTTTAATGATAGGTGGAATGAACTTATTATGATATCCTTGTCTTATGTGTCTTAACCAAGGCTATTAAACAGAATCCCAAGTGTTTTTTTAAAACCATTCAGAGGCCTAAGACAAGGTGATCATCTCTCTCTGTATTCATTTGTGATTTGAGCTGAAGGCCTGTCTTCATTACTTTATAGAGTGGAGGAACATAATTTGTTTTCGAGTTTAAGAGTTTATAGAGGAGACCTGTTATTGGCTCACATATTTTTTTCGATAATAGTTTAATTTTTGTGAAGGCTAATATGGAGAATTGTGTTGTGACGTAATTTTGAATATTCTTCGATTATATGGTGTGACTTTGGGATAGATAGTGAATTTTGATAAATCAGCAATAATATTTAGTCCCAATGTCGATGTTCGTATGAAGCAAAATATCCTGGAAGTATATAATTTTATGATAGTGTCCTTTTTAGAAAGATATTTGGGGCTACCAACTATGGTGGACAAATCTAAAAATGGAGCTTTGCAATATATAAGGGATAGAGTTTGGAAATGGATTTAGGGATGGAATGAAAATCTCCTGCCAAAAGGTGGAAAGAAAATTCTTATCAAGGCTATAACATAAGATATTCCCTCATACACAATGTCTTGCTTCAAAATCTCAAATTCATTGTGTAGGGAATTGGAAAATATGATGAGCAAATTTTGGTGATAAGACTAAACAGACGCTAAGAAAATCCATTTGGTGAGTTGGGATAAGCTCTGTTGGCCAAGATAAGGGGTGGCATAGGCTTTCTAGATTTGTTGTCATTTAATTTTTCAATTTTGGCTAAGCAAAGCTAGCAATTAGTGAGCTATCCAAATTCTTTGGCTAGCATAGCATAATGGAAGTGAAAAAGATGGTAGATAAAGGATTGCTTTGGTGAGCGGGAAATGGTATTTCTATCAAAACATGGGAGGACCCATGGATACCACTAGAGCTATTAGAAATTTAAACTTGATGATGGATTCACTTAATTTATTTGTATTAATGTTTTAGCATATTCATGTATTTGAAGGTTCTAAGTATTTAGCTATGCATATACTTAGCTAATAAAAGCATTAATATTTTGGGGTTAAGTTCATTATAAGGGTAGTCATCAAGAGATACCATGTATATTTATAAATACTCTTGTAGTTGTAGTTCTTATGTAAGCCAAGAAAATCAATATAAAGTGAGTTTCTTAAGAGTGTGGATGTTTACCTTCTCTACCATCTCCTCCTTCAAAGTGGTATCAAGAGCTAGGTTATTTTTTGACGATGTCTTACTCTGTTGTTTTGATTCCCAAACTCAAAAAAGAGAATTATAATAATTGGTGTGTTCACATGATGGCGATTATTGGTTCCCATGAGGCATTGGACATGGTTGAGAGAGTATTTTGAATCGGAAAATGAATGAGTTTTGAGTCAAGCTCAAAAGAACAATTTGCAAAGAAATTACAAATTGGATCGACTTGCTCTTAGTATTATTCATGCTGCCGTAGATGATGGAATGTTTAAGAAAGTTGCTCGTGCAACAAAGGTCAAGGAAGCTTTGGAGATTCTTCAAAATGTTTTTAAAGGAGTTGATAAGGTGAAGAAGGTGCATTTATAAACCTTATGGGGCGATTATGAATCCTTATACATAAAAGAGTTCAAATCTATCCATGATTATTTTACAAGAGCATTAGTGATTGTCAATCAAAAGAAGCAACATAGTGAGAAAATTGAAGATGTTCACATGTTGGAGAAAATTTCTTTCCCTTAACTCAAAATATGATCTTGTTACTGTGGCTATTGAACAATCACAAAACTTGAAGACCATGTCCATTAGTGGATTACAAGGATCATTGCAAGCCTATGAAAAAAGATTGAAGAAGAATGAGCCTCTAGTTCAAGCAATCCAAGCAAAAGTCTCATTTAAAGATAAAGAGAAAGAGCAAGCTAGTTCACAAGGAAGAGGAAGAGGTCATAGTGAAGGTCATCCAAAAGGTAGAGGTCGTGGTGGAGAATATAATCATGGTTGTGGAAGAGGAAGAGGTGGTCGTAACACCAATAATGAATCAGCTCAACAACCACAAGGATCAAGAGAAAGTGGAGGCTATGGCTTTAGTAGATGAGGAGGAAGAAGGTACAACAAATCTCATATTCAATGTTATAATTGTGAAAAATATGGCCATTTTGCTAATGAATATTGGAGTTCTCTCACCAATGAAGAAGAAGCCCATCTTTGTTGAAGAGAAAGAAATTGAAGAGCAACTTTTGTTATTGTCAAACAAAGGAGATAAAAATAAATTTTTATGGTATCTTGACACCGATGCAAGCAATCATATGAGTGGCAACAAGGACATATTTACCAATCTTGATGAGAGCCATAAAGGAAAAATTGTCTTTGGAGATAACACGATGGTGCAAATTGAAGGTAAAGGTGATGTTCTAATTATTACAAAAAATAAAAGTCATAAATTTATTTCTCAAGTCTATTATGTTCCATCCTTGAAAACAAATATCTTAAGCTTGGGCCAATTACTTGAGATTGGTTATGACTTTCACTAATTAAAGGATGGTTATTGTATTGTGAGAGATAAAGCTTTGAATTTGGTAGCAAAGGTGTCTATATCAATTAATAGAATGTTCTTATTAAGTATCAAGGTTGATCATCCAAGATGCTTGAAGACATGTGTCAAAGATTTCTCTTGGCTTTAGCATATGAGATTTACACTTCTAAATTTTGGTGGATTGAATTTGTTGGTAAAGAAGAATATGGTTAAAGGGTTGCCTCTCATTGTTCAACCTAACCAATTGTGTGAAGGATGTCTTTTGGGCAAGTGAGTAAGAAAGCATTTCATGAAGGAGTCTTATTCAAGAGCAACCAAGCCACTTCAACTTGTTCATATGGATATATGTGGACCAATCAAACCATCTTCTCATGGTAAATCCAATTACTTCTTGCTTTTTATTGATGACTTATCTCGCAAGACTTGGGTGTATTTTTTGAAAGGAAAGAATGAAACATTTGGAGCATTTCAAAAGTTCAAAGCTCTTGTGGAGAAAGAGAGTGAATTTTTCATTAAAACCTTGAGGATAGATAGAGGAGGAGAGTTCACTTCTTTGGAGTTCAACAAGTTTTGTGAGGCCATGATATTCGATGTTTTCTCACTACTCCTTATTCTCCACAACAAAATAGAGTCGTGGAACGAAAATATAGAACCATCCTCGACACCGGTAGAAGCATGTTTAAGAGTAAGAATATGTCAAAAGAATTTTGAGCCAAAGTCGATGTTTGTTCTATTTACTTGTCTAACTTGTCTCCTACAATGAGTATTTATGGCATGGAGTGGTAAGAAGCCTAGTGTCAATCACTTACGAGTTTTTGGAAGTATTGCATATGCTAATATTCCTAAAGAGATGAGGTTGAAGCTTGATGATAAAAGTAAGAGGTTTGTCTTTATTGGTTATGATTCAAATTTTAAAGTCTACAAACTCTATAATCTTATCAATGGAAAATTTGTTATTTGTAGAGATGTTGATTTTGATAAAGAAAGTTCGTGATAGTGGATGGTTTCTTCAAATGAAGGCGATGCCTCAATTCCTTTACTTGAAGTGTCTAATCAAGAAGCAAGGGAAGATATTGGTATTCCTCCTCCTTCACCAAATTATAATGGCAATGAATCTCCTCAAGGCAGCTCATCTCAAGGTCCTAGAGGTACAAGAAGTCTCATGGAAGTTTATGAAGTGGAGATGTTGAATTATACCACATTATTTTGTCTCTTTGCCAATATCAAGTCACTACATTTTGATGAAGTGCTTCTTTCCAAAGTTGGATTGGAGTCACTAAAAAGGATCAAGTTTAAGGGGGGTTGTTGAAAATTTAAACTTGATGATGCATTCACTTAATTAATTAGTATTCATGTATTAGCACATTCATATATTTGAAGGTTTTAAGTGCATGTTTGGGTAAGCTTTTTTTAGCTTAAATTAGCTTTTTTGAGAAAAAAGTTATTTCAACAGTGTTTAATCATGTTTGGCAAAATCAATTTCAGCTTTTGCATGAAATTCAATGTAAAATAAAAGTTTTTTTAAGCTAATTTTTATAATGTTGAAGATTAAAGCTTATGATTCTAGCTTATAGATTATTCCTTACATTTTAATATGTAAATACCATTTTGTCCTCAATCAAATAACTTTTTTAATTATTCTATACCTATTTTAGTAATTTAATGCATAAAAGTGATTCTTTTTATATCAACCAAACGAAACAGATTAATTTAAAATCACTTTTCAGCTAATATATTCAAACATAAAAATAAATTGATTATAATCGATTATAACAAAAAGCTTTTATATAATAATCGATTATTGAAATAATTAAAATTTTCAAAGCTAAACCAAACACACACTAAATATTTAGCTATGCATGTGCTTAGTTAATAGGAGCATTAATATTTTGGGGTTAAGTTCATTGTAAAGGTAGTCATCAAGAAGTACCATTTATGTCTATAAATACTCTTGTAAGACCTAGAATATCAATATAAATTGAGTTTCTTAGAACGTGAATGTTTACGTTCTCTACCATCTCCTCCTTCAGATCCACTTTCTAAAATTTAGGACCACATTGCTATGGATCTTATGATGGAGTGGGTGTAGCAGCTTATTGACCAATCAAGTTGCAGGAGGAATGAATCACTAATAACCCAAATTTTCTGGCTAATGGAAGCAAATTTAATCCTACAAATTCTAATTAGTCGAAGGGCAGGTGAAGATAAACCATACTAGTTCTTTAACTCCGAGGGGTTGCTCTCAGTGAAGTCAAGATAAAAGGTTGCTTGGAGCCACAATATTCAACAACGTGTTACAAGGAATGTTGCAGGGTAATAGTATACTGTAAATTTGAACCATTCAAGCAGTTTGACTCTTTTGGAAGATGATCTTGAAGCTGAAAGTGCCACTCGAGACTTGAGTGTGTTTATATAGAATGGCTCGAAATATTCTCCCAGTTCTTCAAAGGTTAAGGCAAAAAGGGGTGGATGTTGGAGAAGGATGCTATTTATGCTCATCTTTGGAGTAGTTGTTGGTTCATGTGATAGTACAATGTCCATTTGTATAGGGGTGCTTATAAGCACTGGCATTCCATTTCTTGATGCTAATTTGGAGGATGAATGGTTACGTTTAATGCGGAAATATATGGATTCTTGGACTGGGCGTCAGATAGAATTATTGGCATTATGCTGGTAAAATATTTGGTTTGAACGTAATCAAGTTTTGGAAGGGAATGATTGCAAATTGGTGGGATAAGTTGCCATTAGTACAATGTTGAATCTTCATGCTTTCCATGAAGCTGATATGTGGGCCCCATATGCAATTGGGGCAAAGGGAGAGTTGTAATACATGGAGGAAGCCACCTGTCAACTTGATAAAGATCAACGTTGATGTTTCTTTGATAAGTGAAATGCATGCTTTTAGAGTGGGGGGTAGTGATTTTGGATTGGTCAAGGAATTACATTGCAGCCAAAGCATTGCAAGTTTGGGGTAATGAAGATGTTTAAATGAAGAACTTTTAGTTGCTAAAGAAAGACTACTCTTTTCTTGGGAGTTAGGTCACAGGAACATTGTGCTAGAAGGCGATGCCAAAAATGTGTACCAGTCTACAAAGTAAGAAGGATAGGATTGTTCAATTAATGGTACTCTTCTGTAGGACATTTTTTTCAAATATCGGTACTACATGGCTCATGATTTGATAGGTTAGATTTTGCTTTTGTTCTATATCATTATAATA
Source organism: Ormosia emarginata (assembly GCA_029884605.1). Taxonomy (NCBI): domain Eukaryota; kingdom Viridiplantae; phylum Streptophyta; class Magnoliopsida; order Fabales; family Fabaceae; genus Ormosia; species Ormosia emarginata. Next base: position 3,293,979 of record JAQQTP010000022.1, on the reverse strand, counting down.
GAATAATTGATATTTTGGCACAAATGGCTAAGTCCTCTTCCGTTTCTATTTGGATAGAGGAATCTCCTCTTGAGATTGTTGATGACTTGATTTTTTATGCTTATAAGAAGAATGCGATTCAATGAAAGTTGGATTTCTAGAATTATGAGATGTATTTCTTTGGCGTCATATGCAGTTTTGTTGAATGGTAAGCCAAGCAATAACTTTCTTCATTAAAGGGGGTTAAGACAAGGTGATCTATTATCTCTGTATTTATTTGTCTTATGTGCAGAGGCACTATCTTTTCTTATTTCTCAAGCTAAGGATAATCATTTTTTTTAAGGATTGATAAATTGCAAATCATCTCCCATAGTCTCTCATCACTTTTTCGCTGATGATAGTATTATTTTCTTTAGAGCATCTATAGATGACACAGAGAAAGGGTTGAATATCCTAGATTGCTATGGCAATACTTCAAGGTCAAAGAATTAATTTTGATAAATCTTCTATTATATGTTCAATCATAATGTGCTAGGGGAGTTAAAGTCACATACTTTGAGTTTGAGCAATATTCATCAGGTGGCTCTTTCTGGGAAATATCTGGGGCTTCCAACAATGGTGGGTAGATCTAGATATTCTAAATATCTGACTTTTTCCAATCTCTTAAAGGATAGAGTATGGAAGCGTATCAAAGGCTGGAAAGAGAAATTATTATCAGTTGGGGGCAAGGAGGTGTTAATTAAGGCAGTTGCTCAGGCAATTCCCACATATACCATAAGTTGTTTAAAAATTCCTCAATCCTTATGTTTACAACTTTGGCAGATGATTGTTAGTAAAAGTGAAAATAGGTCAGGCGACCTGTTGTGAGCCTATGGCCCGACCTATTTAAGGTTTGGCTTGGTTGGTTTAATAAAAAGGCTGAGTAAAGGATTTTTAAGAAGACTATTTAGTTAAATAAGTTAGGCTTCAAGCCTTTGGAAATACTTTTTAGGCTTAGTAGATTGACCTATTTAATTATATATATTATTATTTTATATATATTATAAAATTTTAATATTTATATAATATATTTAATTTAATAAATAATATAATATTTTTTAAAAGTCTAGATCCGTTAGCCTATATAAAAGTTTAGGCCCATTAGTTTATCTCATTGACTTATTTAGAGATAGGTCTGTTGACCTATTTAAAAATTTTATTGTAAAGTAAAATTTTAAATAGATTTTCAAGTTAAACCAGACTTTTAAAAAGATCAAGTCATACTTTACCTTAAAAAATGACTTATGTCAAGTAAATAGGTCAGGCTCAGACTTTGTATTTGGGAAACTATAAGTCTGTTTAAAGTAAAGTCTAGTCTGACCTGATTTATTTACACCCCTAATTGCTAAGTTTTGGTGGGGTGAAAATGTGGATACTAAGAAAATTCATTAGTTGGCAGGGGATAAAATATGTTGGCCAAAGAATTGTGGGAGAATGGGCTTTAAGGACCTTCATACCTTGGCTATGTTGGCCAAGCAATGAAGGAGGATTATTAGTAATCGCAATTCATTAGTGGCAAGGGTGTTACTGGCAAAATACTTTCCTACTGGTTCTTTCGTAATAACTCTTAAGGGTTCTAATCCGTTCTTTACTTGGAGAAGCATTCTTGAGGGGAGAAAAATCCTTGAGAAAGGGGTTCTTTGGAGGATTGGAGATGGCATGGATATTGATCTTTAGCATGTCCCGTGGTTACCTAAACAAGAAGCTTTCATGATTCAAAATCCTCCTGAGAATACTTTGGGTGTAGACCGTGTTGCTCAACTGATAATGGAGAACGAAAGACAACGGAATATTAATCTTGTGAATTCTCTTCTATCCCTGAATGAGGTTGTTTTGGTTCTCTCTATTCCTTTAAGATACAGGGTTCGACATGATTCACCTTTCTGGTTCCACGATCAGAGAGGTATGTTCTCTATGAAAAGTGCCTACAAGGTGCAGTGGAGTAAATGCATTGAGATGAGGGCTCAAAGCACCAACAATATTAGTTATTGTGAACACCTAATTTTGGCCGGGGTATTTTGTAAATAACAAAAAATTAAAAGAAAAAAAGACTCATCTTTGGCCTATTAACCCAAAACCCATTATCTAGTCCATAATTCATTATCCTACCCATTAACCTATTATCCAACCCAATTGGTCCATCAATCCATAACCTGATCCATTAACCCATTGACCCATTCTAATACAACTCAAACTCATCATAAGCAAGCCTATCCTAATCAAATCATATCAGTTATCCTAAACTTATCCTAAACTAACCCCAACTCATATGAAACAAACTTCATCACTTATCCTTAACAACTCCTAATCACACTCTAACTTAAACACTTTAACCTAATCCTCTTCTATAAAATTCAGAACCTTTCATTCCTCTTCGGTAGACTTTTCAGCTTAAAACCTTAACTATTTTTCAGCCATATTTTTGACTCACATAGCTTTTACCACCTCCATTAACTACTATTCATCTTCTTCAACCTCACAACCCCATCACTATTCATCATCTCTTCCAAAGTTTCTTAACCACCATCTTCTCCAAACAAAGACCTTCAAAGAACCATAACCCAAAACCATTCAACATAAATACCATCCCCGCCAACCTCCAAATCCCACCATCTTCTCCAAACAGCCACCATCTTCTTTAACAACCCAAAAACACTACATACCACCACCATAACCAAAACCCATTTCAAACCATCCATCATACCCACTCGAAAATCACCCGGTCAAGCCGCTCAACCGCCCAACAGTGACTAGTCCCGCAGCATTACTTGCCGGTGGATCTGCCGAAGTCGCGTCTCACGCTCCACCCTGTAGTTCCGTCGACCGCCGAACCTGTGAAGCACCTCTATTCTGGAGTCGTAGATCTGGACCGCCACCTGCATCGCGCATGTCGTCGACCTTCCTCCTAAGTCACCGCATGGACTGCCTCGTTCCACCCCGTAGTTCCATCGCGCCACCCAACCCGAAAGACCAGCAAACCACCGTCAAACGCGCCACCCAGTTGTCCAGATTGGAGCCGTTTCCTGGCCCAGAACCAACCACTCACGAGTCGTGCGCCGCTGTCGATCTCATGCTGGAACGCCGCCACCGGACTAGTCTTCATCCTCCCTATCCCCTCTGCAAAACATCAAGAAACAAAAAGGAAGAAGACACAATAATACCCCCATTTTAGTTTTTCGTAAGTTTTGTTCTCTGATTGTTTTTTTTTTTGTACAATTGGCTTATTGGGCCAACCACAAAAATGATTAAAAAAAAAGGTAAAGAAAAATGATAAGAATAAAAAGGTAAAAAATATATAAAAATAATTAAATATTTTTTTCAAAAACGAATGTGGATTAATCGAGTTGTGACGATTTGTTAATCTTGTAACTATTTTGGATCGTTTGAGTTGTGACAACCTAATGATCCAAATTATTTTTAAAATAAATCATTATTTAATAAAGATTCAAAATTCATTTCTTTTTGTTTATTATTATTATTATTATTATTATTATTATTATTATTATTATTATCCTTTTTTCTAGCTAATTTTAGATAAAAAAAATCTCATTTAATAGTAATAAATTCAATAATCAGTGGGTGACGTCTCTAGCGTGACGCGAGCTTCACCTATTCAAACCTTAATTTGATTAACAGAGTCGCGACGACCTGTTAATTCAAATTTTTATAAAAATAAAAAAATTAAATCTTTTCTTTAAATAAAGTCAACTAACCCATACTTATTTTTTATAGAACTACGTGACTTTGAGTTTCTCATTACACTTGAAGGTACGTAGGAGCAAAATCTTTATTCTATCAAGCCAAATTTTAAATTTTCACAAATTATTTGTTTTTTTAGTTTTTTTTTTAAAAAGAGTAAAATAAATATATTATGAGATTATCAAGTTTTTGCATAACTAATTTAGGATAACCATTTTTAAAACAGATGTATTAGGAGTGTTGTGGGGTTAAGTCTCTACCCTTCCCTATGCATAACCGACTGCTGAATCCAATCTGGTTACAAAGACCATTTTCTGAAAAGGGTTTTCCAATTTTTTTCTAATTCAAATAAAATTGGTGGCGACTCCTAACAATTTATTTTGTTTCGCTGCGATCACGGTCGCGACAGATGGCGACTCCACTGGGGATACATGAGATCAAGCCCATATAAGTTGGTTATGCAAAATTTTTTAATCTTTGTATATTTGTTTTACCTTTTCTTTTTTGTTTCTAATTTTTTTAAATTATTTTTTTAACCATTTTGTTAATTATTTTGTTATTGGGAATTTTTGTTTTGTATTTGTTTTTGTTTGTACGCTTCCTACACTCACTGCACCTACACGTTTATCACACACATCCGAGTGGGGCCCTATACCCGGGTCTGAGTGAATCCTAAGTTAAGTAGAGGTTGTGTAGTGATAGTCATTTTGGATGTACATCATATTTGGTTATTGCGAACACCTCATCTAGAGTGTACTTTTTTCATGAATGTCCCACACTTAGTGGTTTACCCACTATTTCATGGTCAACATTCTGAAATAGGACTTGACTCTAGAGACCTTTAGAATAGAAGAGCCACCAAATGAGAGTTATCACGAATCAAAAAGACTCATAGATCCTTATGATAGAATTCCTCCGTTTAAGGCAATACCTTAGGACACGAAGGGAGCGTACTTCTTCTTTATATAGCCATCCTTTTTTTAAAAGAAAATAGCATCATGCATTTTCATGGTATATTTGAAAAAAATAAAAATCATGCATTTTCATGGCATTTATAACATTCTAAAAATAAATAAAAATAAATCATGCATTTTTATGGCATTCATTGCATTTTTTTTTAAAAAGAGAAAAAAGGTTTTCATTTTATGCATCTCATGAATCTCATTCATTTCATTTCATCTGATTATTTTTGTTTGGTGTTACTGTGCTCAACACCTTTGCACGACTAAGGAAAGAAGACACCAATCAAACTTGAATTCACAACACAAGGTCTCAAACAAAGCTTGCAGCGATGGCAGTTGAGAACGAAGGAAGGAATCTGAGTATGAAAGTAGATGAGATGAAAGAAAGGATGAATGAAATGACAAAGTCTCAGAGAAGAATAAAGGAAATGTTGTCGGCCATGAGGGAGACCCTCACTTTGATGGGGACAGCCGGAGGTATACGAGTAACTGGGGCACACTTGCACCCACCAAATGTTACTTCCATGAGGGCAAACCCTGGGGCCACCACTGAGATGCCTTTTGTGGGAGGAACATCAAATACTATATCAATAGTGATTCCTATCGGAGAAGAGTATCGTTCGTCAGAGGATATCACTGTTAAGAAAGGATTCCAGCCGAAAAAGAACGAGCCTGAAGTAAATTATGTCCAGTATCAACAAACCTTCAGACCTCGATATTCCCCACAATACCCAAGTCATCAACCACCATATAACCCTAACCTTCATTTGCCATACCATACACCTACACCTCCTTATTACCCTCCACACCAAATTATACCACCACAAACATCACCCCAACTCCACAATTCCAAATCAACAACATTCCCATACCACAACCATATGTACCAACTCGCACAACCCATACCCGATATCCACCTCCACAAAATTACCCAAATCACCCACAACCTCGGCCAAACCTCCAAAATCAAGGTCGCTTCTGCCCCCAAAACCTACCCTATTTCCCAAGATTGTCCATTTCGAATGCAGATCTTTTCCAGAGGTTGTTTGATGCTCATCTCATTTCAGAAAATCTAATACGTCACTTAGAACCACTATTCCCAGCGGGGTATAATCCGAGTTTAACTTGCAAATACCACATGGATATCGCAGGACACTCAATTGAAGATTGTGAATCATTCAATATTGCAGTAAGGAAGCTAATTGCTTATGAGAAGCTTGACATTGAAGAAATAGTTGGACCTAGTATGGTTAACAACTGTTGAAGTGATAATTAGTGATATTGGACTCATGATAACTTTCTTAAAATATTAATGTAATGAATTTACATGGGTACATTGTTTCCTTTCATCACTTTGTCTTTCTTGATAATTATTTTCTTTCATTTCTTTAAAGTGTCTTCCTTGGTAATTCTTAATTGGGTCTGCGTGTGTAAGTGTCTTTACAAAAGAAAAAGAAAAAGAAAATCAAAAAAATCAAAAAAAGAAAAAATGAGCTTATAAGTAATCACTTGGTGTGCACTATCTTTTTGTCTCAAAGTTAAAGTTTTGAAAATAAACAATCATGATTTGAAAATGAAGACTGACCATTTTTCTCTATCTTTTATAAAATTTCATCATTTTTATCCCTTGTTACCCTTTTTGAGCTTGAAATTTTCTTCAATAAACCCTAGACAAGGATCACCCCTACACTAGGGAATAGCATAAAACAAAGGTTGATTGTCATGATGAATGTTCTGAAGCATAATGAAGAAAGAAGAGAAGGGAAATGAGGATGAAAGAAAATGAAATGGGAAAGAAAAGGAGAATAATGAGATAAAAGTGTTTGATGAAGTTTAATTTTGAATAATGATCCTTGGTTCCATTCCACCCTTAAACACTTGTTTAAGCCTTATATCTTTTCTTTGATAACCCCTAGCCTTGGTTATGTTGCAAGCCTCAAAAAGTCTATTCTGATCAATGAAGGGTTGTTGTCATTTTCGTTAACTTTAATTTTGAGACAAATGTTACGTTCATCCAAGTATTTAGTTCATCACTTCAAAAAAAAAACGAAAAAATGGGAGACTTACACCAGGGCAAGTTTCTAACTTGTTCAAGCTGGTCCTCCACCGGGGCATTCTTTCCCTAATTCAATTTATCTACATTGGGGCAAATCTTTTGGTCATTAGGACGAGTTCCTGCCCTATTCATTTCTGTCCTAGACTAGGGCAAAAAAAAAAGGTTCAGTTTGGCCTTACACTAGGACAAGTTTGTACCCCGTTCGACTCGGCTCTAAATTGGGGCAATTTTTTTCCTTTCCTTGGTTCAATTTGTCTTGGGAAAAGCTTTTAGTCACTAGGATAAGTCTTGGTCCTACTCAATTCAGTCTCAGACTGGGGCAAAATTCTCTTCGATTCAATTTGGCTTGATGTAGATGTTCAGCAGAAGAAAATATTTGTCCATAATGTCTAGTAGACAACTAAAGATTGGTCTCATGAAGGTTAAACCTATTCATATCGGGTCAACACTTCTATCAATCTCATACCATTGTTTGTGTCTTTTCCCTTTTTGTGTAGTCAAACTTCCAAGACCAATATGAAAGTTGTTCATTAGTAAATTTCTTTTCTGTTATACTTTCAAATTCATGTTTGTCTATTACGTAATGCTTCAGGTAAGTGAACATGAGTATAACATTATGATTTGACCATCTAATGACAATCTCCAGATGAACAATTCAGATCAAAGAGAACTTAAAAATTCTAATTGAAGGATAATGTTATCTCAAGGGATAATTCAGAAATAAGAGGTACTCAAGAAAAAGAGATGAAAGTGAGAATTTTGAAGGAAAGTTAGAAAGCGAGCATGAAAGCAGATTAATTGCATAAGCTTTTTCGAGGAAGCGCATGCTTTAAAGAAATCCCAATTCTACTAAGAGACCTTTCAAAGATACATTTATTTGTCTCTTTAGAAAATCTCAAGTCCTTGGCTTGATGAAATTCCAGGCCCATGGCCTGATGAGATGAAAAAAAATAAAAATAAAAATTTCCAAGTCTTTGACTTGATGGACTTCACAAAATTCTGGGTCCATGACCTGATGATGGTGTCAAAAAGAATTCCAAGTCTTTGCTTGATGGCTTTACAACTTTCTAAGTCTGTGATCTGATGAGGTGTCAAAAAAAAGAAGAAAAGACAAAAAGAAAAAAAGAATAAGGGAAATGAGGTCAAGAGGATTTCCAAACGAGTCGAAGGGTTTGATAAAGAAAAAACATGTGAATGAAGGTTTGATTGGTCAAAGCTTTCCAAGGTTAGCATTGGTTCAATTTTTTTCTAAAAATACATCATCTTGCATTTTCAAGGTATTAAAATAAAATTAAAAAGAAGAAATAAAAAAGAAGAAAAAAAAAGAAAAAAAAAAAAAGGAAAAAAGAAAAAAAATCGGGATGCAGTAGCCCATTGTCTCTTAAATTTTGGGACACAATAGTCCATTGTCTTTTAATTTTCGAGACGCAGTAGCCCATTGTCTCTTAAATTTTGGGATGCAGTAGCCTATTGTCTTTTAATCTTCTGGATGCAGTAGCCCATTGCCTTTAATTTTCGGGACGTAGATGCCCATTGTATTTTTTTGGGATGTAGATGCCCATTGTCTTTAATTTTTAGAACGTAGATGCCCATTGCTTTTAATTTTCAGGACGAAGATGCCCATTGTCTTTAATTTTTCCGGACGTAGATGTCCATTGCCTTTAATTTTTAGGACGTAGATGCCCATTGTATTTTTTCAGGACGTAGATGCCCATTGTCTTTATTTTTCGGGACGTAGATGCCCATTATCTTTTTTCGGGATGTAGATGCCCATTGTCTTTAATTTTTCGGGACGTAGATGCCTATTGTCTTTTAATTTTCGGGACGTAGATGCCTATTACCTTTAATTTTTGGGACGCAGTAGCCCATTGTCTTTAATTTTGGGGACGCAGTAGCCAGCTGTCTTTTAAATTTTGGGACACAGTAGCCCACTGTCTTTTAAATTTCAAGATGCAGTAGCCCGCTGTCTTTTAATTTTCAGGACGCAGTAGCCCGCTGTCTTTTAAATTTCGAGACGTAGATGCCCATTGTCTTTTAATTTTTAGGACGTAGATGCCCATTGCCTTTAATTTTTGAGACGCAGTAGCCCATTGTCTTTAATTTTTGGGACGCAGTAGCTCACTGTCTTTTAAATTTTGGGACGCAGTAGCCTGCTGTCTTTTAAATTTCGAGACGTAGATGCCCATTGTCTTTTAATTTTCAGGACGTAGATGCCTATTGCCTTTAATTTTTGGGACGCAGTAGCCCATTGTCTTTAATTTTCAGGACACAGTAGCCCGCTATCTTTTAAATTTCGGGACGCAGATGCTCATTGTCTTTAATTTTTAGGACGCAGTAGCCCATTGTCTTTTAATTTTTGGGACGCAGTAGCCCATTGTCTTTTAAATTTCAGGACGTAGATATTCATTGTCTTTAATTTTTGGGACGCAGTAGCCCATTGTCTTTTAAATTTCGGGACGCAAATGCTCAATGTCTTTAATTTTTGAGATGCATATGCCCATTATCTTTAATTTTAGGGACGCAGTAGCCCATTGTCTTTCTGCCATTTATTTTTTAGCGCATCGCTCTTTGCATTTTTGTTCTCACATTTTTTTTTATTTTCCAAACAAAATTTGGGTTCATTTCTTTACTCGTTCCTCACTACGATAAAATGAAAAGTTGCGGTTATTCTTTTTATCTAGTAAGAAACAAGTAAAGAGGAGCAACTGTGAACACCTAATTTTGGCCGGGGCATTTTGTAAATAAAAAAAAATTAAAAGAAAAAAAGACTCATCTTTGGCCCATTTTCCTATCATTTGCCCATTAACCCATAACCCATTATCCAGTCCATAGTCCATTATCCTACCCATTAACCCATTATCCAACTCAATTAGTCCATCAACCCATAACCTGATCCATTAACCCATTGACCCATTCTAATATAACTCAAACTCATCATAAACAAGCATATCCTAATCAAATCATATCAGTTATCCTAAACTTATCCTAAACCAACCCCAACTCATATGAAACAAACTTCATCACTTATCCTTAACAACTCCTAATCACACTCTAACTTAAACACTTTAACCCAATCTCCTTCTATAAAATTCAGAACCTTTCTCTCCTCTTCGCTATACTTTTCAGCTTAATACCTTAACTATTTTTCAGCCATATTTTTTACTCACATAGCCTTTACCACATCCATTAACTACTATTCATCTTCTTCAACCTCACAATCCCATCACTATTCATCATCTCTTCCAAAGTTTCTTAACCACCATCTTCTCCAAACAAAGACACCTTCAAAGAACCATAACCCAAAACCATTCAACATAAATACCATCCTTGCCAACCTCCAAATCCCACCATCTTCTCCAAACAGCCACCATCTTCTTCAACAACCCAAAAACACTACATCCCACCACCATAACCAAAACCCATTTCAAACCATCCATAATACCCACTCGAAAACCACCCGGTCAAGCGCACAACCGCCCAACAGTGACCAGCCCTACAGCGCCACCTGCCGGCGGATTTGCCTAAGTCGCGTTGCACGCTCCACCCTGTAGTTCCGTCGACCTCCGAACTGTGAAGCACCTCCATTCCGGAGCTGCAGATCTGGACCGCCACCCGCACCGCGCACGTCGTCGACCTTCTGCCTGAGTCGCAGCACAGACTGCCCCGTTCCACCCCGTAGTTCCATCGCGCCACCCAACCCGAAAGACCAGCAAACCGCCATCAAACGCGCCACCTGGCTGTCCAGATCAGAGCGGTTTCGCGACCTAGAACCAGCCACTCGCTAATCGTGTGCCGCTGTCGATCTCGGGCCGGAACGGCGCCACCGGACTGGTCTTCATCCTCCCTATCCCCTCTGCAAAACATCAAGAAACAAAAAGGAAGAAGACACAATAATACCCCCTTTTAGTTTTTCGTAAGTTCTGTTCTCTGATTATTATTATTTTTTTGGGTACAATTGGCTTATTGGGCCAAACACAAAAATGATTAAAAAAATAAAAAAAAAGGTAAAGAAAAATGATAAGAATAAAAAGGTAAAAAATATATAAAAATAATTAAACATTTTTTTTTAAAGAGCGGAACAGGAATAACCGAGTTGTGACAGCTTGTTAATCTTGCAATATTTTAGAATTGTCTGAGTTGTGACAACCTAATGATCTAAATTATTTTTAAAATAAATCACTATTTAATAAAGATTCAAAATTTGTTTCTTTTTGTTTATTATTATTATTATTATTATTATTATTATTATTATTATTATTATCCTTTTTTCTAGCTAATTTTAGATAAAAAATCTCATTTAATAGTAATAAATTCAATAATCAGTGGATGACGTCTTTAGCGTGATGCGAGCTTCACTTATTCAAACCTTAATTTGATTAACAAAGTCGCGATAACCTGTTAATTCAAATTTTTATAAAAATAAAAAAATTAAATCTTTTTTTAAATAAAATCAACCAACCCACACTTATTTTTTATAGAACTACGTGACTATGAGTTTCTCATTGCATTTGAGAGTATGTAGGAGCAGAATCTTTATTCTATCAAGTCAAATTTTAAATTTTCACAAATTATTTATTTTTTTAGTTTTTTTTAAAAAATGATAAAACAAATATATTATGAGATTATCAAGTTTTTACATAACTAATTTAGGGTAACCATTTTTAAAACAGATGTATTAGGGGTACTGTAAGGTTAAGTTTCCACCCTTCCCTATGCATAACCAACTCCCAAATCTAATCTGATTACAAAGACCATTTTCTAAAAAAAAAATTCTAATTTTTCTTAATTCAAATAAAATTGGTAACGACTCCTAACAATTTATTTTATTTTGCCACTTCCGCCGCGATCACGGTCGCGACAGTTATCAGTGCTTCAATAGTATTCGCAATCATGCCACTTTGTGGAAGTCTATCTGGAGTATGAGAGTTCCCCCAAAGGTAAGTATATTTATGTGGAGATTATGCAGGAATATACTCCATAAGATATCTGGACTCCAGGAAAAAATGGTCCTTGCTGAATCTTCTTGTTATCTATGTGATGTTACTGCTGAAACCGTGAGACACTTGTTTATGAGTGCCCGTATGTGTTGAATGCTGCCTGCAATATCATTCATAATTCCCAGGGGTCAGTTCCTGATCAATGAAATTGGTTAGATTTTATCTCTGCATTTTTTGTTGGTCTGAGCAGCAGGTAGAGGGAGGAACTCTCAATGGTCTGGTATGGTGTGTGGAGTGACAGAAACATTGCCTGGAATGGTAAAATTCCAAAATCGTATTCCCAGGTGACTATTTTGGTTGAGATAAGCCTCAAGGACTTCCAAAAGGCCAGAGGAACGTCCGGATCAGCTCTTCAGAATGCTGCAGTTCCTAATCACTGGTTGAAACCGAGCAGAGGACAGTATAAGGTGAACGTGGACTTTGGCTCTTCTAATGGGTCTCTGTTTGGTATTGGAATAATTATTAGAGACGAGGATGGGAACTTTGTTGCGGGCAAGGCTCAGAGATTCAATGGTGATGTTGATACGTACCGAGGAGAATTGGTGGCAGCTATTGAGGGACTTTTGTTTGGTTAGGATGCGGGTGTGAGAAGAATTCTATTGGAAGGTGACGCCCAAAGAGTATACCACAGCATCAAAGGGTGGCAGATGATTTTACATACAATGGTGCCATTCTCGAGGACAATTATGCATATGCTTCCCGGTTCACTCATTTTGATCGTGGGTATGCCTATAGGAATTGTAATAAAGCAGCTGATGCACTTGTTGCTTATGCTAAGGCTTATGATTCATTTACCTGGATTGTGAACCCTCGTGACTTTTTGGTCCCAATTTTAATTTCTGATTTTTAGTATGAATGAGAAATGCAAATTTCATATAAAAAAAACCATCTTTTAGATAAAAACAAAAGGTTAAAATAAATGCTCAATAATAATTTATTTGCTAGTTCATTAGATTACATATTATTTATTAACAAAATTGACTCAAATAAAAGTTCGATTTAGTCTCAACAATTTCCCATTGATAAGCATGGGATAACTCTTAAGTACAATGGAAAAAGACAAAAAAAAAAAAAGAAAAAACTAAATAAGCAAAGGATTTATAACAATGTTAGTTATCGCTAAAATCCATAACATGTCCGAATCTTGAAATGTAATATCCTTTTATCCCTTAAATTTTATAGATTTAATTTTATTGCTTAGCATAAAAAAGTTTTATATTATCAATAAATTATGTAATGCTATGTCATTGAAAATTTTTAATTCTTGTAGCAACCACCTCAAAAGTCATAATTTTTTAATGATATGCGTCACTATATAATTAAGTAATATTATAAAAAAAAATTATACTAAGAATGCATTAAAACTAAACTCAAAACTTTTTTTTACTTGAAGCTAATTACCAATTATTTACTTATCTTTATCACAAAGCCACCTTAATTTTGATTCTAGAGTAGCCTTTTTTTTACTATAAAATAAAATTCTTTCTAACAAAAGTCTAGCAGCATTTACAATTTTAATAAAAAAAACTAAATCTATAAAGAGAAGAAAACATATAAAATTTTCATCTAAAACCAACTCACAATCTATGACTTTGTTCTTAGTTCATAATAGAGATCGACACATAACATGTTACCATTTAAATAGAGTATCATATCTCTCATCTCAATAGATATAAAGGCCTTAATGTTTCGTAAAGTCAAGGCATGCGACTGATCTGAAACAACAAAAGTTAAAAATTTTAGATCTACCATAATAGGAGGCAAATATGAGAAACTTAAACGCAAACTCTTCAAATCTATTCAAAGGATCACATATCTAAACAAGCTAGATAAATGTATTAGAAAAAAACTGTAAAAATAATAAAGTAATAAAAGAAAATAAAGAGAACTATTACCTAATAGTATGTGTAACATCCTTAATACAATTACTAATATTGTATCCAGAAGTATGCATTAGCAATTTAAATTAAGCACGTCACGTAGTAATTAACATAATATATTTGAAAATAAACATAAGAGATATACAAAATATGAACCTATTGTGGTTAGAATTATACATATAACATACAAGACATTATATAAATAATATACATCAGTGTACAAAGTTATATAATATGTTACAGAATTCTAATTATATAACACAAAATACATAATGTCTCCAAAAGTCCATTCTACATCTTCATCTCCTGTCTCCTTGCTGAAGTACGCATTCCTTAAAATATTATGGAATATAAACAAAAAAGGTTGAGAATTCTAAGAATTCTCAGTATTACTATTTAAAAAAATATGTGTCATCATAATACTTCTAATTATTTCAGGGAAAAATCAATTTTTAAAACTTATTTTATAACGTAGGAAGATGACAAAAGCCAAATCCAGTCTTTCATCTTCCCGATACAAAATTTCAATTATTAATTGTTTCTAAAGACATTTATTATTAAACAACACAATTTATATTCATGAATAATTGCATAAATAGTTTTCAAACAAGAACCAAGATCTCAAATTCATGCAATGGTTCTTATATCATAATTAAGTCATAATATAACTATCAAATTCAAATTCATCCCATCATTTAGGATATTCTCATACACGAGATTATATCATTTATTCATATAAAGAGATATTCTCATACATAAGGTTATACCTATTGCTCCTTCACGAGCTTATATTAGGGTACTCTCTTGCACAAGTTTATTCTCATTGTTCCTTCACGAGCTTATATCAGGGTACTCTCCTACACGAGTTTATACCCACTACTCATACACAAGCGTATTTCTCATACATAATTCAAATTTCAATTTTAGCACAACTTGAGTAATCAAGGAGCAATGTAATCTCAAATATACAACAATATTCAATACCATTTTATTCATCATATTCAACAAGTGAACATTGCTAAAGACATCTAATTCTTAATAGAATATCCAAATAAACATAAACAAGATTTCTTGCCCTTCGGCCTACATGACTATTTCATAATTTATATGGTTAATTCAAGAATACAAATTATTAGAATTCTTCCATAAACTCATAGCACTTCAAATAATCAATATCAAGTACAATGGATTAAGTAAGTGTCTTGGCTAAGGTCCACTTCATAGATCATATTTACAAACTCATCAAATACTCATCATTTCCTTAATCAATTTAATTAGAAAATAAATATGGAAGCATAAGAAATCACAAGTTTAACAAAAACCCTTTCGCCTAGGGTTTGGCTGTGAATTTCATAATTCAAAAACAACCAAATTCTCATTTTTCTTACCATAACTAACAACACAAATTCAATACAACAATTAATAAGAGAAAAGAAAGAACAAATTCAAATAAAGAATCTCTATTAAACTATGACTTGGCTGTGAGCTCCATCGGCTCCAAGGTCATCAAATTAAATTCAAATATCCATACAAAAAGAGCAAGATAAAGACAGAAGCCAAAACACAAATTAGCAAAGAATTCCCCTTTCTTTTTCTATGGGCTAGCCGTGAGTCACATAGCCCCAAGAACATGACCAAAACACAAATTTTCATTCAAGGACTTATAAAAGAAGAAGAAGAACATAAGGTAAGTAACAAAAGCACAATAAAAATTAAGAGAAACCCTCTCTTTTCATGCTCTATCTGTGGCCTCTTTAGGCTAAAAAACTACCATGTTAAATCAAAAACTAATGGAATAAAGAGAGTAAGTTAAAGCCAAGAACCCCTACCTCACTTCCTAGCCTTTGTTTTTTATTTTATTTTTCTTCCTTTTTCCTTTACTTTCTCCTCCTCTTTTCCCCCTATGTTTTTGCTACTTTGTTACCCTTGTTTTGGAGTTTTTCTTCAGCGTGAAATAAGAGTGAAAAGATGAAGGAAAGACAGTCAATTTACTTGATAAAGATGAAGCAAAGTTTGGTGGTGGAGTCGGAGAAAAGAAAAGAAAAAATCCATGCTGAAACTTTTATATTTCTTACACACACTTTAATAATTCAAAGTTGAGTTTTCAAGTATCCATAAGTGTTATGAAAAATTTTAGAACTCATCTTAGTCCTCAGATTTATTTTTCTATAACTTTTCATATACTGTTGTTTATCAGTTACATCCATTACTCTTCATTGAGTTAAGTTAAACCTAAAAATTAAGCAAATATGCTTATTGATATTCACCTTAACTAGTATTCTTTACCAAAATATTCTTCATGTCTTACTTATCATCTCCATGAAATTTCATAATTTTCTGAGTTACTTTAACTATCCAATTGGTTTTCTAAACTCTCATTCAGTATCGTTAAAAATACCAGATCAATTCATCTGCTTCTCCAAAATTTACTACAACTCTTATCAACTATTTATAGCTAGGAAATAAATTTTTTATATTTATTTCCATTATATCAGTTGTTTATGCAAAAACTTTAGCTAATTTTTTCATATTCATTGTTGTAAAATTATGCTCGAACTAGTCTACACTACAAGAAAAACGTGTTTTTGCGGTGGATTTTTCGAATCCGCCGCAAATGGAGGCATATTTTGCGGCGGATTATAATCCGTTTCAAATTTGTGACAGATCCGTTTGCGGTGAATTTTGCGGCGGTTTTTTCCCCCCCAATTTTTTCTCTAAACATTCATGTGAAAAGTTTTTTTTTATGAAAAAAATAATATCAAAAATTATTAAATAAAATAGAAATTTATTTTTAAATTTTAAAAAAAAAAAAAAAATTGCAGCGAATTTTGCGGCAAATTTTGCGGTGATTTTTTCTTCACAAAAAAAATAATATTGCGGCAGAAATATCCGCCCCAAATTCCACCACAAAAATTCAAAAAAAAGTGTCAGATGTGTATTGACCATATTTTTTTTAATAAAAATGGTTTGCGGTAGAAAAATCGCCGCAAAATCCATTGCAAATTCAAATTAAAGTATCAGATCTTAAATAGCCAACCAGAGGCCTTATCCCACCATTTTTCCCTCTCCCACTATTTCTTCCCTCTCCCACCATTTGCCCTTGTCGCCCTTGCCGCCGCGCAGCCCCTGCCACCGCACCGTATTGCAACTGTTGCACCGCATTGCGCCGCTCCTTCAGAACTGCACCACTCCTCCCTCGCAATACATCGTTGAGGTAGAGGGAAAACCTTGTTCTTGACTCACTTTCTTATTATGTTCATCTTGTTCTTGAGTTGTGACTTGATGTGGGAATTAGGGTTTTGAGTTGTTTTTGCTTGTTTTGGCATGAATCTTGTTAGAAAACTTGAGAATAACATGATTTGGTTTGCTAGAGGCATGAGAACAGTTTTTCATTACTTGTATACCTTGATTTTCCATTTGAAATGAGAATTTGGAGTTTTAGGTTTTGAATAACCAAGGATGAGATTTGTAGTGTTTTGATACATTTTTGGCAAAATCTTTTAGTGTTTTATGTTCCCTTCATGTTTGCGAACTTGTTTAAGACTTAAACTCACCTAGAAACTGGATTGGAGTGGCCAAAATTCAAAATTTTGGCCAATGGAACCGTAACCACAATTTTGTAAAACTTCTATCAAAACAACACAGCCCGTGTAGAAAGATATAATGAGAATTAGCTTTTGTGCTCTTCATAAAAGTTGTAGCTCTTTCTCTTAGCTATCTAAGGACACCTAATTCACCTCGTTTCGACATACGTAACTCAAGTTATGCTCATTTTACTGAGCAAAGGTCAAGGGTTGAAATTGAGAAAAATATCAAAATGTTGTTTTGGGAAAAACTAGCTTTCCTAAGTGTGGGGACCTTTCTTGTATGCCTTTATAAGTGTGATGGGACCTTAGTAAGGGTGTTTAATAAAGTATAATCGTGATATATGTAAATCAATTGTTATCTTAATAGATAAGTGTATTAAACTTTGTGTTTGAACAAACTTTGTTATGTTGAATTTGAACAATGAGTTATGTTGTATGTGATTTATTATTTTTTATTTTATGGATTAGTTAAATGTATTAACAAGTTAAAATTGATGTCTGAGTGTATTTTGTTATATTGTGAATTTTGAATATTTAATTTAATTTTTTTTATATTCAAAAAAATTTGCGGCGAATTTTGCGACGGAAATATCAGTTGCAGATTTACGTAGATTTTTGCGGTAGATAATCCGCCGCAAAATCCTTCGCAAATTGAAAAATCTGCCACAAAATTCACCGTAAATTAGCGGCGAATTTTTTCGCAGCAAATTAGCTCATTTCCGGTAACGATTCCGGCATGTTATCGGAGAGTTTTACGGCGGAAAAATCAACCGCAAAGGAAATTAAAATCTGCCACAAAAAAATTTGGGTTGACCGTATTTACAGCGGTTCCGAATCCCCCGCAAATTGTTAATTTGTGGCGGATTTTGAGTGATTTGTGGCAGATTTATCATTCACAAATCTCGTTTTTTCTTGTAGTGCTAGAAGGTTACTTGAATTAACAAATAACTCATACCGGAGTTACTGAGCTTCTATAATCCTAATTAGGAGTGTTAGGTTAAGGATAATGTTACAATATAAGCAACAATCTCCTATTAGAGAAACACCAAAATAAAAATCCTCAGCATCACAAAAAAGAGAAAGAACATCATAAATATGAGAGGACTAGGACCAACTTTTAAATGACTCCAGAATAACGTGACACCTTATGAAATGTAAACTAATCTGGGAAAATATAGATGTACAAAAAAATTTAGTATAGAAAACTCTCAAAAACATATATTAATAGCTTAAAGTTATTTGACTTGTATATGAAATAATGGTTGAAAGATTTATATTCATTTATTTATACTCATTGATTTATACTCTTGTTCTAAGCTAGGGTCAGAGATGATGTACCGGGTTCGACTTAGTGTGGTTGAAAGTGATGATTCCTCCTTGTGTAGCAGCGGTAAAGATGGGGTAGTGTACCTGTAAGGAACTATAATACTTAACTAGAAGGCTAATATGTATGGGATTTGATGCATACCTGAGTAGCTAAATCATGTATTTATAATGTGGGATTACTCGCTAGGGAAGTCATATAAAAGATTGTTAGGGAAGTAATATCAAAGAGATTGAGTTTCCTTATAACTAGAAATCTTGATAATTATAAGGAGATTTGATCCTACTTATCCTCATTAAGTGAGGGATTCTGTTATGATATAGCAATCATCTAGAAGGTGGGCTAGTTAGCCTATTTGGGTTGCAATAGACCAATGTGAACGCCAAATCATGGATGCAGCTTACTTTTACTAGGCCTTGCCTCTAACTTAATGCTATGGTGTGGCATCTAAGTTCCAAGGTACGATATATTGAGGTTGTAGGAGCATAATATGCCCCAATCATAAGGATTTCTTGTGGTGTAGAGTTCAATTAGGGTTCGTTATGGGGATATGCACCAAAGTGGCCCATGTTGCTGAGGTCATGCACCCATTGTGGTGCGCTTTTTATAAGGAAGGCATTTGTCATACCCAAGACGCTTTGTCTAGGCTAGCGTTGTTTGCTTGATTGAATAGCCTCTTGATGCCATGTTCCAGGCAAAGGTGAAACCTTTAGCTACCATCGTTTGGGTTTCACACTACAGTCATTTCAAATAAGGTTCCTTGACATTTTTGCCCCCCAATTATAGGTGGCAACTAAGGCTTCGTTTTGATTATTAAAAAGGAGGTGATGAACATGCCACCATTTTCACTCTATTTGAGCATTTTCTTCATTTTCTGAGTTTTCTGGTAAGGCATCTATGAGTTTTCTGATGAGTTTCACTATAGCACAATAATTCTCTATGGTGGTTGTAGTGCTCGATGATTGTTTCTCTTGTTCTCTTCCATTCTCCAACATTTTCTTCCTGTTTCTCCACAAGTACTTCTCATTCTCTCTCCCTTTTCTTCTTTGTTATCTTGAATAGCAATGGTTAAGGAAGTTGGAGTGACAGAGCGGAAGGTTCCTATCTAGAAATCCTATCAAAACCCCAAGGGTTGTTAATTCACACAGGGTGTCGAGGCTATATTCCATGATTGAGGTTTGAAACAAGATTGAAAGACGAATCGAGGCTTCATGGAGGGTGTTTTCCTTCAGGGGGTCTTGTCTTGTTTCTTATATACAGGCTAAGATAGAACAACGTATAGGTCATTTACATAATGACGATTCTAACATTGAAAGCTCGTCTCTATAGGTTTACATCTACGGTCTCATGATATCGCAATGGGTAAATAGAAGGTGGTGTCTGCTCCACCTGAGGTGTACCCTCCTCCACAACATATAATTTTTATACCAGTGGGTGAACCGGGAGACTCTGGGGACCTTCTCGAGATTCATTACCTAAGGCAAAATTGCAGAGTTGCGGTCATAAATGGTGCTTACCCTAAATAGCAAGCATGAGGAGGATTTTATCTGTCATCCACCTAGTGACTAGGAGCGAGTTTGCATAAAACAGACTTTAAATAACCCGTATTTTATATATTTATATGAGACATTTTTCACCTACCTTGAAGATCGATGCCATTTTTTGAGTTCTAGTACATGGTTTTGAAAGAGATGAAGGCTACTTCATCCCAACTTCATCCCAATAGCTGGGCATTCATTTGCACCTTCGAGTTGATTTGCCAACATCTTGAGCTCCTGATTTCAACATAGGTGTTTTGCTGGTTCTTCTTCTTGCATATGCCTTTCGAGGTGGGATTCACACATGCATACTTATTTTAGGCCCATACCAAACAAAAGATGTTCGAGGCATACAAGTAGTTGTACAAAGACTTGAAAGACAAGTTTTTACGTCTTGAGATAATGTTGGGAACCCAGCCTTTCTTTTCGTCATTAGAGGGGAACCCCGTTATTTTATTATATTGAGATAATAGTGCCTAGCTCCAGGAGAATGAGGACCATGAGCTCTCAGCTGACGAGGTGGATATTAGGTTCTTTTTCTTGGATTGTGTAACACCCTCCCTAGGGTATTACATGTCTGACTCTCGACTAAAAATCAAAAAGAAGTTCGCACAAAGTTTGAGTTATAAAATATGAGTTTTAAAATTTCTTTCTTACTGAAACAAAAACTTACTGGAATTTATAAGTAATACGAAAAAATATATTGAAATAGATTCATATACACTATTGACCCAATCGTACCATTTAACAATTTAAAGAGAAATATAAAACTAACAGACTTTTTTTTTTAACAGTAGCAAACCCTATGACGGGTCCTACTTAATAGCACGGTACAACACTAACGAGAAAACTTAACATACTTATTTCTTTTTGTATCCCGCTTGATGCATTAGACATCTGTTCTTTGTCAACACTGCACGCTATCGACTCTGGAATAGTCATTCTCTGATGTTGTCTCCGAGCTCAGAATATCTACCTCCCGGTATGTCTAAGACAACTCATTCCTTCTACTGTTTAATTTTAACAATACAGATACAGCAAGACAACATAACAAAGAGGTGAGATCACCTATACCAATACCAACATGGTAGCACATAGATAACACAAACAACATATCATACCGATACATCATACCATAATTAAGATCATACCATCAACATTAATCAACTATCATCATCCAATCATTCATCAGTTCAATTATCATAAACAACAATTACGATAATATCCTCAACATTGTCCTAATTATCATCATCATCATCCAAGTATTCAAAACAATTGTCATAGCCAATATTCCTCAATTAATATATCATACAGATATAAATGCTCAGATTCATGTATGCGCACATAGACTCAGTTTTTCAAAAACAACTCCATGGAGGTTTTCACAATTTCAAGAAGAATGCTCTGGTTAATTGCCCAGCCTAAGCCCACAGACAATCTCCCAGTCGTTGAAAAGAATCGTGTTCTTGTCGGGTATCGTCAATGCATTGCAACGGATTGCATCGCCAAGTGGCATATGGTCCGGCACCTTAGCCCACAGACAGATATCCACTGGTCGACCGCCGCGCCTTGACGCCCCCAAGATCCATTATAGACCTCACTATCAATTCTCATTCCCTCTTCAACCACAAGGGCCAAAATAGCTTATTAGCTATACTTTATACAATGCACGAATATATCAGTGCACGTCCAACCACAAGGGTCAAATCTTTTCATTTGTTCAATGTAATCATATGCCTCAACGCATATTTTTCCAATGCATGTATAATGCACCAACGCCAATCACAGGCATATCTTTCCAATGCATATAAAATGCACCAAATACCAATCACAGGCAAAACTTGTCATTTTCTCATACAGTGTATGGACATTGGTTCAACAGTAATCATCATGTTATTATGTTTTAATAGTCATAAAACACATTTGTCGTGTTTTCACAACCGCATAACATTTCTGTTACGTTTTCATAATTCCAAAACATTTTAGTTATATTTTCACAATACCGTAACACTTCTGTTACGTTTTCACAATACCACAACACTTCTGTTGTTGCATTTTCAAAATACCGTAACACTTTTGTTATGTTTTAAAATTCTAAAAATGTTTTTATTACGTTTTCACAATATCGTAACACTTCTGTTACGTTTACAAAATTTCGTAACATTTCTGTTATGTTTTCCAAATGCTGCAACTCTTCTGTTGCATTTGTAAACCACGTACTAATTTTTTCAATGTTTTTCTCAATCGCATAAAAATATACGTTTCTTAAATTGCATAGTATTTTTTCACTGTTTCAAAATCGCGTAACTTAAAAATCATTCTTTTAAATTGCGTAAATCATTTTCCATCATTCTCTAAATATTTAAAACACTTTCCAAATCACATAACAATTTTTCGTCATTTTCACAATCACGTAAAAATATTCTATCACTTTTAAATCATATATTGATTTTTTCAATAGTAGTTCAAATTACGTAAAATATTTAAACATAATTCAAATCGCGTAGAAATATTTTAACGTATTCCAAATCATTTTTAAGATACGTAAAATATTTTTCAACAATTTACAATCACGTAATATATTCCTCAATATTCTAAACATTATTTTGGACTTAAATAAATCAATATTATTTTCAACACATTTTTCAAATTGAGTAGCTTAAAAATCACGTTTTTAAGATACGTAAAACATTTTTCATCACAATTTCATTACAGAAAATATTTCTTAACTTTCAAAAATTCCTTTTCAACCTTTCTCAAAATAATATAACTTTGTATTTCATTTTTCACATTTTCTTACTCAAGAAAATCTTTTTCCACATTTCTTTACTCAAGAAATCCTTTTTCCAAAATATAATCCACAAAAAATCAATTTTCCATTGATATAAATTAACGTTTCAAAACTTAACATTTTCTAACGTATTTCAAAACTCGAAAATCAGTTATACATTAGTAAATTTACAAAACACCATTATATTCTTCATTTTTCTCAAATCATTTCCAAACACAACCTTCTTCAAAATAAATTGAAGTTCGAAAATATTTTCGTTTACAAAAACTTGATTTTCTCAAGTGATAAACGCTCTAATTCCCTTTCAAATTCTTGTGCGAAAATCATTTTGTTATAAAATCAAGGTATCCGCAAGTCTTCAAAAATCGTGAACGTGTTCATTGAAAACTGTCAAATCTTTCGAGAGACAAAACACTTCGTTTTATAAAATATCACGTTGTTCCATAAAAATTTAGGCATTACAAGCCTTCAAAAACGTGGACATGACATTGAAACCATCAAATATTTTTCCTTCTAAATTGATATAGTTTTACACAAACAAAACCATTAAAATTTTATTTACAAAACCGCAAGACATATGGTTATAAAACCAAACCCATTTGTTTCAAATTCATTTTTACTTTCGTTACAAATCTTTTTCACTTTCTTTGCAAATTTTTAAAATCAACATTGCCCGTTTCGTTTTTCGAAATCAAGTTTAATAAACACTTAGAAACTTTTTACACAAAATAAATCAATAAAATCCCTTTAAAAAAACGTGTTCTTGTTCTCTTGAAAAACAAAACCCTTTGTTTCTTTTCCATATTCTTCAAATCATCCATTTTCACCATTCATGAAAATATTAATTTGTGAACACCTATTTTGAGGTGTCTTGGCCGAAATTCACTATGTTCTAGGGACCCAAAAATCAATTCCCTTATTCTTGAAAATTTTCAACATGAACCCTAATCAAGGGCATCAAAACCGTAGCCTTCTCCCTTGGCCATTGGAGCCAAAAATTGATTTCCTTTCCATCAACACATCATGGCATACACATACATATTTCATCATAAATACTACAAGCATGCCATATACTTATCATACATATTTTAAGCATACTATCAAAGCCATAAAATCATGAAAAGCATACCAAGCATAGGCAAATAATTAAAGCACATAAACACCCACAAATAAATTACAAGACCATGGATATGAATCCTCACATGGATTCACCATCCATCAAATATAAGACCGTCTCTCACCACTATACTTGGTTGGTGAGGTGGATCTCCCTCTTACCTCTTGAAGATCCTCAAAAGTTCCTTGTTTTGCTTCTCTTTCCAAGTCCTTCACCACCAAGGGCTTCTCAAATACAAAACAAAATACATAAAAATTAGTATACTAAGCTTGATTAAGAGGAACCATGGATCAAACATGGTTTAGATCAAGAAAAAGAGAGAAGAAATGAAGTTTCCTTACACTTCACCATAAATACTCTATAACATGGATCTTGAAGAAAGTCCGTGAAGATGAATGATTTAAAGGAAATCTTCAACATAAAAGTTGTTTAGAATAAGGTAAGGATTCAAGAAATATGGTTGTTTGAAATTAAAGAGTGATGGAAGGTATACTTGGAGTGCTTGGCCGAAACTTAGAGGAGAAGGGAGGAGAGAAAATATTTGATGAAGTCTTGGCTTTTTGGAGAAGACAAAGATGAATTATAGTAGCAAAATGCATGAAATGATTTTGGCCCCCTTTTTCCTAACATTGCCGTGGAGAGTGAGTGAGAATTGAGTGAATTATTTGAGTGTTAGTCAAAGACACCAAATAATTGGAGAGCTTCCAAGTGATAGTAACAAACTTGGACCATTGGATCTTCTTCCTCCTTTAATCTTAGCCATTAGATAAAGCTACTAAATGGATGGTCAAGATCTCTCCTTCCATGTTACCATCCAAAGGTCACAATTGAAGTCCAAGCCATTATATAAGACCAAATTTCAACCATAGATTAAATTAATGGTTAAGATTCAATCTTGAAAGTCCAAGCAATTATTTGAAGCATTCTAAGCCATTGATTAATTCAATGGTTAGGATTAAGGTAGACTTTAGGTGTAGCTTTAGATAGAAGCTTAATTTAGGCCATTAGGTCTTTCTTCTTTAAATCCTAACCCTTAGATATGTCTCCAAAATGAAGGGTTAAGATTACTCCTTCAAACTTTACATCTAAGGGTCATAAATGGTCTTTGTCACTTTTTAAGACTAAATCTTCACCATAGATTAAATCAACATCCAATGGTCATAAATGGTCCTTATTACTTTACAAGACCAAATCTTCACCCTTGATTAATTCTAAATCCAATGGTTGTAAATGGTCATAACCATTATATTAGACTTATCCTACACCGTTGATTAAATCGACGGTTGATATCAAAGTCTCCAATATTAGACTTGTTTCCTATTAGTCCATCAAAAATTATCATAACCACTAATTGTGGACTTAACAGTATAATTTCTATTTTTATCGGTGAAAACCCCATGAAAGATTATATTTACTGTATTTTTATCGCCCGATAATTAATACAGTACAAAACACAGTACAAGAAATTTTCTAAAACTATCTCCGGATTCAAGTTTAGTAAGATCCCCTGTCTCCGTCTAAACAGTACAAATTTTTCTATGCGTAAAAAAATTTTCACTTTGCGGGACCCACCTGGGCCCACATTTGGCCACATGGGTCCACATACCCCTGGGCCGACAAACAGTAAAAAAATTTCATAATCATCTACAAAAATCACAAAAATTAGAAAACGCACAAATATCAAATCAGATTATGTAAAATAGTTAAAACCTAACGGTAAAAATTAAATTACGTAAAGTTTTCCTTGGCTCGAAAATTTTTATTTTCCTGACACGGAGTAAATCACTCAAAATGATCAAATACGCTTAGGGGTGTAATTTGGTTCGGGTAATCCGATCAACCCGATCAAACCGAACTGAACCAATTAATTTGGTTCGGTTTAGTTCAAGTATATTTAATGGTTCGGTTAAATTCCAAACTAATTGAAGCTCAATTGGTTCGGTTCACGGATTCAGAATTTCGAACCTGTGAACCGAACCGAACCACCTGAACCTGCCTGCAGCTTTAAGTCTTTAGAAAGTTTTGATACTTTCTTTCTTCGGTTCCTACCTCCCCATTGCCAGTACGCACCCCTTACCCACCCTACCGCCGCTTGCTCCTACCCCTACCGGCTACCGCTGCTCGCTTCCTGCTCTGGTGGTCGCGCTTCCTGCTCTCCCCGGTTGCTCCTACCCCTGCTCGTGCTTCCGCCGCTGTTTTGCTCTGCTCTGCTTCTTCAAAGATCTAGGTTGGTCAAAGATCTTTCTTCTATCGCGCTTCCTGCTAGTCTCTCCCTCTTTGCCTCATGATACATAGATCTCTCCTTCAAGTTAGATGTATCAGAGATAGACCGTTTTGCTGTAACTGACCATTTGCCTTATGGCCTGCTTGATTCCCTCCTTCCAGGGCCTGTTACAGTTGTACTAAGTCGAGGTTTGTAAATCATGTCATGCTGAAAACCTATGTTGGAATATGAAAATTATGGAAGTTTACAGTTGTTCATCCTCTTTTTGATATGGGATCTAATTTTATATTTTTTGAATTGAAAATCTTCGTGTTTTTTTGTAGAAGTTTCTAGGTTATTTATCTAGTTGATTGTAGTCACTTTTATGGGTATTACTGATTGGATTGATTGGTTGTGAATTGTGACGAAAGGTGTTTTCGAACAATATGGGGAAGAAGTTTGAGGCCATGATAACAAAATGCAAAGAAGGTGAGAACTGGACCAAGGTTACCTTTAAGCCTGACTTGGAAAAGTTCAAAATGGCATATCTTGAAGAAGACGTTGTTGCTTTGATGAAAAAGCGGGTGGTGGACATGGCAAGGTGCCTTGGAAAGACAGTGAAGGTTGAACTCAATGGTCGCTTAATTCGTATTAAATCCTTTCGTGATTATGCTGATCTCTATGTGAAATCTGCTAAGAAATCCAGACCAGTACCCCTTCCAAGGTTGTCTAAAGTTTAGTTTTTGGGGAACTACTATGATTTTTTTTCTTCCTTTCCTTGCTATGCTAACTTGATTTGGTTGTTGTAATTAGGATTCATGCAAAAGTAGGCGATAGGTGGGAGATTTGTGTGAGCCTAAGTGATGGGCAGTTTCAACAGGTAACTAGTGAGCTTATGAAGCAAAGTAACTAGGAAGTTCATTGTTGTTGTTATTCTTTGTCTTACACACCCTGAATTTGTTTTTACCAGGTTAACTTTGTTAATTCCATTGCTACAATCAAGGGTGGGACTCATGTTGATTACATCACCAATCAGATTACAAACTTTGTGATGAATAAAGTAAACAAGAAGAAAAAGGATGCCAATGTCAAAGCAAAGCAAAGATCTGAAGAAATCTAATGGAACAAAGACTCAAAGAATTCGTGGGATCGTAAAGCTAGAGGATGCCAATGATGTTGGACGAAGGAACTCTAAAAAGTGTACCTTGATATTGACAGAGGGAGATTCTACTAAGGCCCTTGCTGTAAGTTTCAATGTCATCTATACCAATATAGAAGTCGATTTAAAATTTTTGGTGTCCACTTTTTAAATTTCTACGAACCCACATGATCTGAATAACTACAATTGAAAAGTTAGAAGCATATCGTCATTTGAAGTCAATCAAAAATATCCACCATTTATGAAGAATTTCTACTTTGAAGGATATTTTTTTTCAAATTTTCTTTGAAAGTAGTACAATTTTAAAGTCAGTTTAAAACTTAAAAACATAAAGATTGTCATGTCAACATATAATTACATGCAACTAATTGTCTCAAAACAAAGTTATGTCCTAGATTTGTTACATAATTTATTCTATGTGAAGATGGTTGGGCTCTCTGTTGTGGGTCGAGATCATTATGGCGTGTTTAATTTGAGAGGCAAATTGCTCAATGTGCAGGAAGCCAGCAGTAAACAGATAATGGATAATGAAGAAATTCAAAATATAAAGAAGATTCTTGGACTGCAGCAAAACAAAGAGTACACAAGCATAAAGTCTTTGAGATATGGTCATTTGATGATTATGGCTGATCAGGTAAGCTACTTAAAGATCATAGTTTTGGCTTGTTTTATGGTTGATCTAGTTACCTTTTTATTTCATGCCTTATGGCTATTTTCATAGGTTACCAAGGTTATATCCAAGCTGCATTAGTGCTTGGTGGGGTTGATTTCACAAGACCACATTTGCACACAGTGAGTTCATTGCTCAAAGTTTTAATCTTTTATACTCAACTTTCCTTATTTTAAATACATATACTTTGATTTCTCATGACTTTTGATGATACGCAGATTTATCCACATGGATCAACTGACTCACTCCCCTTTGCAATAATAGGATCTGGTTCACTTGCTGCAATGTCTGTATTTGAGTCCAAATTCAAGGAAGGCTTGACTATATTATTGAAGCAAAGGTTAGTCTAGGTTCTAATATTATTTGGAATTTTAGATACATTATGTGCACTTTTCTGTATTGTATGTATAATTGTTTAGCTAATTTTTATGTTAAAAAAATAATGGCCAACCTGATCACCCGAACCAAACCAATCCGTAGATGTTTGGTTCGGTTTGGTTCGGATTTGGCTATAAAAAAATAAGAAAACCGAACCAAACCAAACCAATTGATTTTGATTGGTTCGGATTTATTTTTCCCCAAAAACTGAACCAAACCACCCACTTACACCCCTAAATACGCTGACGAAATAATCAAAATAATTTTACAATATCCAGAAATTACTAAACAGTAAAATTCTGTTAACTGTCAAAATTACTGGTTTAGAGATACAGAATTTTTAAGGTGTTACAATACTCCCCCTCTTACGGAAATTTCATCCTCGAAATTTAATAACCATGATTTCACATCCTCGGAATAAATACAAATATTCCTCTTCCATCTTTTCTTTCAGTTTCCATGTAGTTTCACCTCTTGCGTCATTCTAAACGATTTTAACTAATAAATTTTTTTTTATCTCTTGCTCACTTCTACTGATCACTTCTTTGAATTTCCATTACTATCTTAACTTTTCACACTGACGAACCTCTTCAACTTTTGAAGAATCCATCATGCTTCCGCTGCGCCACTTTGATACGATGACACGGATATAAATATAGGAATATCCTTTCTTGCAAGATATTCCTTCAATTGCAAGAGATGAAAGAAAACATCATGGAAGATAACAAAATGAATCGAATATGTTATCGAACATATCCAACAAAGAATTGGATGTAACTCGATCTTCAAGAATGAATTTTATGGAATACTAACACTTTATTGAAATAATCTCATATGATATGGTTGAAAAATAACCAATTCATTTTCAAAGATCACATATGTTTATAAAATAGATCAAACTAACACAAAAATTTTGAACGACAGATCAAACTAACACAAAGATTTGATCTATAACAATATTTGAATAACACAAGTAGCTCGATTAGCTAAGAATAGAAACAGAAAGAAACAAATCAGAGGATAACGAATAACTCTAACATATAATTGATCTACTCAATCATATGTCGTAAAGAATAAGTTGCCTCCCAGAGATATACAGCATGGTCAAAGAATCACCTTTTGCAATACAGTCTCCCTTATTTAAGTCTTTAGCTCAGAACACTCCCGTTCCGTTCAAAGTAACAACTTTCCCTACTATTAGAGATTTTTACTAACAGAAAACTCTGTATTTCTGGAAGCATGTCCAAACTTTCCGCAAATTGTTTTCTTGGACATACAATCCTTCGTTAAGTGCCCTTTTCCACATCACTTACTGCTTCTGGTTTCTCAATGTTCGTAAATACATTTTCCGTCGAAATCAATCACTTTCCTAATATCCCTAAGAAGAAATACCAGGTTCCAAAATTACAAAATCTTATATTCCAAGACTGATTCTCTTCCATCAAATCCTGAACCGCAACTTTCATTTCTTTTTGCTGTTTAGGGATTCTTTGTTCCTACAGTCATCCTTCCACATTGCTCTCATAGTTGCAATTGTATTACTAGTAACATGTTCCACTTTCACTCAAGTACAATTATCCCAAGCCATTTCCTTTTTTTTTCTTCTTAAGGCGTGTGGATCGAAATACAATGGATCTGATATCCATTATAAACAACATTGTTTCTTTTTGGAAAACAAACACACAAAAAACACAACACAAGCAAAATAGACCTAACCACAAACCCCAAAAGACTCAAATCGTGCTCTGATACCAACTAATGTAACACCCTCCCTAGGGTATTACATGTCTGACTCCCGACTAAAAATCAAAAAGAAGATCGCACAAAGTTTGAGTTATAAAATATAGATTTTAAAATTTCTTTCTTGCTGAAATATAAACTTACTGAAATTTATAAGTAATACGGAAAAATATATTGAAACAAATTCATATACACTATTGACCCAATCGTACCATTTAACAATTTAAAGAGAAATATTAAACTAACAGGCTCTTTTTTTTTAACAGTAGCAAACCCTATGACGGGTCCTACTTAATAGCACGGTACAACACTAACGAGAAAACTTAACATACTTATTTCTTTTTGTATCCCTCTTGATGCATCAGACATCTGTTCCTTGTCATCACTGCACGATATCGACTCTGGAATAGTCATTCTCTGATGTTGTCTCTGAGCTCAGAATATCTACCTCCCGGTATGTCTAAGACAACTCATTCCTTCTACTGTTTAATTTTAACAATATAGACACAGCAAGACAACATAACAAAGAGGTGAGATCACCTACACCAGTACCAACATGGTAGCACAGAGATAACACAAACAACATATCATACCGATACATCATACCATAATTAAGATCATACCATCAACATTAATCAACTATCATCATCCAATCATTCATCAGTTCAATTATCATAAACAACAATTACGATAATATCCTCAACATTGTCCTAATTATCATCATCATCATCCAAGTATTCAAAACAATTGTCATAGCCAATATTCCTCAATTAATATATCATACGAGATATAAATGCTCGATTCATGATGCGCATTATAGACTCGAGTTTTTCAAAAACAACTCCATGGAGGTTTTCACAATTTCAAGAAGAATGCTCTCGGTTAATTGCCCACCTAAGCCCACAGACAATCTCCCGGTCGTTGAAAAGAATCGTGTTCTTGTCGGGTATCGTCAATGCGTTGCAACGGATCAGACGCCAAGTGGCATATGGTCCAAACCTTAGCCCACGAACAGATATCCACTGGTCGACTGCCACACCTTGACGTCCCCAAGATCCATCATAGACCTCACTATCAATTCTCATTCCCTCTTCAACCACAAGGGCCAAAATAGCTTATTAGCTATACTTTATACAATGCACGAATATATCAGTGCACGTCCAACCACAAGGGCCAAATCTTTTCATTTGTTCAATGTAATCATATGCCTCAACGCATATTTTTTCAATGCATGTATAATGCACCAATGCCAATCACAGGCATATCTTTCCAATGCATATAAAATGCACTAAATACCAATCACAGGTAAAATTTATTATTTTCTCATACAGTGTATGGACATTGGTTCAACAGTAATCATCATGTTATTATGTTTTTATAGTCATAAAACACATTTGTCGTGTTTTCACAACCGCATAACATTTCTGTTACGTTTTCACAATTCCAAAACATTTTAGTTATATTTTCACAATACCGTAACACTTCTATTACGTTTTCACAACACCACAACACTTCTGTTGTTGCATTTTCAAAATACCGTAACACTTTTGTTACATTTTAAAATTCTAAAAATGTTTTTATTACGTTTTCACAATACCGTAACACTTCTGTTATGTTTACAAAATTTCGTAATATTTCTGTTATGTTTTCCAAATACTGCAACTCTTCTGTTGCATTTGTAAATCACGTACTAATTTTTTCAATGTTTTTCTCAATCGCATAAAAATATACGTTTCTCAAATCGCATAGTATTTTTCCACTGTTTCAAAATCGCGTAACTTAAAAATCATTCTTTTAAATTGCGTAAATCATTTTCCATCATTCTCTAAATATTTAAAACACTTTCCAAATCACATACCAATTTTTCGTCATTTTCACAATCACGTAAAAATATTCTATCACTTTTAAATCACATATAATAGTTCAAATTACGTAAAATATTTAAATATAATTCAAATCGCGTAGAAATATTTTAACTTATTCCAAATCATTTTTAAGATACGTAAAATATTTTTCAACAATTTACAATCACGTAATATATTCCTCAATATTCTAAACATTATTTTGGACTTAAATAAATCAATATTATTTTCAACACATTTTTCAAATTGAGTAGCTTAAAAATCACGTTTTTAAGATACGTAAAACATTTTTCATCACAATTTCATTACAGAAAATATTTCTTAACCTTCAAAAATTTATTTTCAACCTTTCTCAAAATAATATAACTTTGTATTTCATTTTTCACATTTTCTTACTCAAGAAAATCTTTTTCCACATTTCTTTACTCAAGAAATCCTTTTTCCAAAATATAATCCACAAAAAAATCATTTTTCCATTGAAATAAATTAACGTTTCAAAACTTAACATTTTCTAACGTATTTCAAAGCTTGAAAATCAGTTATACATTAGTAAATTTACAAAACACCATTATATTCTTCATTTTTCCCAAATCATTTCCAAACACAACCTTCTTCAAAATAAATTGAAGTTCGAAAACATTTTCGTTTACAAAAACTTGATTTTCTCAAGTGATAAACGCTCTAATTCCCTTTCAAATTCTTGTGCGAAAATCATTTTGTTATAAAATCAAGGTATCCGCAAGTCTTCAAAAATCGTGAACGTGTTCATTGAAAATCACAAATCTTTCGAGAGACAAAACACTTCGCTTTTTATAAAATATCACGTTGTTCCATAAAAATTTAGGTATTACAAGCCTTCAAAAACGTGGACATGACATTGAAACCATCAAATATTTTTCCTTCTAAATTGATATAGTTTTACACAAACAAAACCATTAAAATTTTATTTACAAAACCGCAAGACATATGGTTATAAAACCAAACCCATTTGTTTCAAATTCATTTTTACTTTCGTTACAAATCTTTTTCACTTTCTTTGCAAATTTTTAAAATCAACATTGCCCGTTTCGTTTTTCGAAATCAAGTTTAATAAACACTTAGAAACTTTTTACACAAAATAAATCAATAAAATCCCTTTAAAAAAACGTGTTCTTGTTCTCTTGAAAAACAAAACCCTTTGTTTCTTTTCCATATTCTTCAAATCATCCATTTTCACCATTCATGAAAATATTAATTTGTGAACACCTATTTTGAGGTGTCTTGGCCGAAATTCACTATGTTCTAGGGACCCAAAAATCAATTCCCTTATTCTTGAAAATTTTCAACATGAACCCTAATCAAGGGCATCAAAACCGTAGCCTTCTCCCTTGGCCATTGGAGCCAAAAATTGATTTCCTTTCCATCAACACATCATGGCATACACATACATATTTCATCATAAATACTACAAGCATGCCATATACTTATCATACATATTTTAAGCATACTATCAAAGCCATAAAATCATGAAAAGCATACCAAGCATAGGCAAATAATTAAAGCACATAAACACCCACAAATAAATTACAATACCATGGATATGAATCCTCACATGGATTCACCATCCATCAAATATAAGACCATCTCTCACCACCATACTTAGTTGGTGAGGTGGATCTCCCTCTTACCTCTTGAAGATCCTCAAAAGTTCCTTGTTTTGCTTCTCTTTCCAAGTCCTTCACCACCAAGGGCTTCTCAAATACAAAACAAAATACATAAAAATTAATATACTAAGCTTGATTAAGAGGAACCATGGATCAAACATGGTTTAGATCATGAAAAAGAGAGAAGAAATGAAGTTTCCTTACACTTCACCATAAATACTCTATAACATGGATCTTGAAGAAAGTCCATGAAGATGAATGATTTACAGGAAATCTTCAGCATGAAAGTTGTTTAGAATAAGGTAAGGATTCAAGAAATATGGTTGTTTGAAATTAAAGAGTGATGGAAGGTATACTTGGAGTGCTTGGCCAAAACTTAGAGGAGAAGAGTGGAGAGAAAATATTTGATGAAGTCTTGGCTTTTTGGAGAGGACAAAGATAAATTATAGTAGCAAAATGCATGAAATGATTTTGGCCCCCTTTTTCCTAACATTGTCGTGGAGAGTGAGTGAGAATTGAGTGAATTATTTGAGTGTTAGTCAAAGACACCAAATAATTGGAGAGCTTCCAAGTGATAGTAACAAACTTGGACCATTGGATCTTCTTCCTCCTTTAATCTTAGCCATTAGATAAAGCTACTACATGGATGGTCAAGATCTCTCCTTCCATGTTGCCATCCAAAGGTCACAATTGAAGTCCAAGCCATTATATAAGACCAAATTTCAACCATAGATTAAATTAATGGTTAAGATTCAATCTTGAAAGTCCAAGCAATTATTTGAAGCATTCTAAGCCATTGATTAATTCAATGGTTAGGATTAAGGTAGACTTTAGGTGTAGCTTTAGATAGAAGACTTAATTTAGGTCATTGGATCTTTCTTCTTTAAATCCTAACCCTTAGATGTGTCTCCAAAATGAAGGGTTAAGATTACTCCTTCAAACTTTACATCTAAGGGTCATAAATGGTCTTTGTCACTTTTTAAGACTAAATCTCCACCATAGATTAAATCAACATCCAATGGTCATAAATGGTCCTTGTTACTTTACAAGACCAAATCTTCACCCTTGATTAATTCTAAATCCAATGGTTGTAAATGGTCATAGCCATTATATTAGACTTATCCTACACCGTTGATTAAATCGACGGTTGATATCAAAGTCTCCAATATTAGACTTGTTTTCTATTGGTCCATCAAAAATTATCATAACCGCTAATTGTGGACTTAACAATATAATTTCTATTTTTATTTGTGAAAACCCAATGAAAGATTATATTTACTGTATTTTTATCGCCCGATAATTAATACAGTACAAAACACAGTACAAGAAATTTTCTAAAACTATCTCCGGATTCAGGTTTAGTAGGATCCCCTATCTCCGTCTAAACAATACAAATTTTTCTATGCGTAGAAAAATTTTCACTTTGCGGGACCTACCTGGGCCCACGTATGGCCACCTGGGTCCACATACCCCCATGGGCCCACAAATAGTAAAAAAATTTCATAATCATCCACAAAAAATCACAAAAATTAGAAAACGCACAAATATCAAATCAGATTACGTAAAATAGTTAAAACCTAACGGTAAAAATTAAATTACGTAAAGTTTTCCCCGGCCCGAAAATTTTTATTTTCCTGACACGGAGTAAATCACTCAAAATGATCAAATACGTTGATGGAATAATCAAAATAATTTTACAGTATCCAGAAATTACTAAGTAGTAAAATTCTGTTAACTGTCAAAATTACTGGTTAAGAGATACGGAATTTTTAGGGTGTTACAGATTGGGCCAACAAGAAGGGGCATATCAAATTTTCATGGATCATCATTGCTACTAATAATGATGTTAGCACAATAATAGGTAGGATTTGGGGTGTACTTGCTATATTTACTATGGTTTTACTTTGTCCTTGGTGTTTATCTATTTTGACACTTGGTTGTTTTTTAGCAACTAGCATGGCCCCTATTGAGAATATCACAAAGCTCTAGCGTCAGATGGCAAAACACAAGCTGCACGAGGAAGTTTTTGCTACTGCTAAAGGCTCCAATCCTCTTAGCTCAATTGTGCAAGTTCAAGATCCAAGCTCTGATTCCTTTAGGCAACTTGCCTCTCTCCAACCCCACAAGTGCAAGGTGCCCAAGCAAGGTGGGTAGAGCAAGTTGAAGAAGGCCACCTTGGAGCCTAGGCAAGTTTTGGATTTAACGGTGGAAGCAAGGGGTGCTGCGACCTCCTTTGCAAATCATCCTGAATTTGCTCCTAGCTTGTTGTAAAGCACCGAGTTCAATGTGCTTGCACATATCAATGCTCACCTATTCGTCCTTGGCCTCCTCCTCTATCTCTTCTTGATGTCGGGTAGCTTTTTCACTAGGTCGAGATTTGATCGTTGAGGAACATGGCTCTATTTTGACACATGGAGACTATTGCCCATGGTATGAAGAAACTAAGGGTTATGGAGGAAAAGTTGTCTAGCCTCCCTAGCAAGGAGAAGTAGGAAACGGATAGGGTCAAGCAAACGCTTCGGGTGAAAAAGGCAGAAGGCTTGGGGAAGACTGCTAATGAGGACACCATGTCTTGGAAGTTGAAGGCCAAGGAAGCTTATTCAAAGGCAACCTTGGCTGAAAAGTCTCTTGGGGAGGTCCGTGCATAAATGGTTGAATTGGAGAAAGCCCTGGTGGTGGAATAGGCAGACCGTGAAGCTGAATTGGAGGACCTCAAGGCTAAGTGGGAGTAGTCTAATGAGGACTCTTTTAAAAAAGCTCTTGTGCAGTTCCAGGTCTGCTACCTGGAGGCCATACTAGATGTGATGGGTACATATTGTTACATCTAGAATGGAAAGATCGTATATATGAATGTTCCTAGTGCTCTGTCATCCGATGCTATCTAAATTGATTCCTGGTGATGCTTGAGGTGGAGGAGGAGGCCGAGGATGAAAAGCAACCTGAAAATGACTCTCCCCTTCATTATTTTTTTTTTAATTATGTATTTTGATGCCTCATGTGTGGGGATTTTTGGGTTTGTAAAGACAAATCCCCTAAGTGAGGTATATTTATTATACATTTAACTTTTCATACATATATGTATGCTGCATGTCCACCTTTACTTTTTCTTGAATTATTCATGTGGATCCAATGCCCCTTACTTTGGTTTGAATAATAAGATTTAGAGAATTATCATGGACTTAAGAGAATATTGTTGGTACTCAAGCCAACGTTGGTAGAGCCTTGCACTTGGAAATTTTAGTTTAGTGGGAATCCAATGTTCCCTAGAACCAAAGAAAGGATCTCAAATTAAGCATTTACACTTTGTTACTATGTGACTTCAAACTCAAGAAGGGGGCGAATTGAGTTTGTATAAAAAATTTCCAAAAACTTTTGCAAAACCCTTTTGTTCAATTTTTGTGAAGCTATTAATTGAATTATTTGAATGGACAAAAGAAGAAGAGCATTTCTCACTCAAGTTTTAATAGTCAACAACCA
Organism: Ormosia emarginata; assembly: GCA_029884605.1. Classification (NCBI taxonomy): domain Eukaryota; kingdom Viridiplantae; phylum Streptophyta; class Magnoliopsida; order Fabales; family Fabaceae; genus Ormosia; species Ormosia emarginata. The sequence continues at coordinate 3,256,878 of JAQQTP010000022.1, read as the reverse complement.
AAGATGAGAGAATACAAGATTGCACAATGAGACAAATTGTTGTAATATAAAAATGATAGGGAAGAGATAGTGTAAATAGTTATTTTATACTGGTTCAGCGACTTCTTGTGACCTACATCCAGTCCACAAGTAATATACCTGAGATTTTTCCAGTAATCTCCAAGCTTTAATAGACGGTTGAAACATTTACAACAAATAGAACTCACAGCACTTTGCCTCGCCCTTAGAGTTTGAACCTCATTCACAGGGGATACCTTACCCTTTGCTTTCTATATGCATACCTCACCCTCTTACAATTGATTGCAAGATGAAATGAAAGAATTTAAACTCTCACAAGAGTACATATTACAAGTCACAACACTCATGGTGCCTCACCTTTTTCCAATTATTGGATGATCATTGGGCCTTAAAACAAGTTTCCAAACATGATTCCTTTCAAATTGATTTAATTCTTCTTGCATGGCCAAGATCTAATGTTCATCAATAATGACCTCATATAAGTTTATAGGTTCAGTTTGAGAAACAAAGGCATTATGGTGACATACATCTTTAAGAGGTTTTCAAGTTGTTACCTCTTTTGATACATCATCAATGACTTTGTTAAGAGAATGATATCTTGAAGTTCTTCATTCTTTGGGAAAATCTTTGTTTTATGATTCCCCTGCTTAGGGGATGCACCTTGACTTCTTCTTCTTTCTTTGCCTTTTTTTCTTTGTCCTCCTAATGTGCTTTTGAGAAAATTTCATCAACATCATTAATAACATCCTTTCCTAATCAAATAGGGTTACTCTCACCAAATACAACATGTATTGACTCTTCTATATAGTCATAGTTTTTTTTGTTATTTACATTATAAGCTTTACTGTGAAGAGAATAGGCAATGAACATACCCTCATGGGTTTTGCATCAAATTTGCTTAAGTAATCTTTTTCATTGTTTAAAACAAAACATTTGCACCCAAATACATGAATGTGAGAAATATTTAGTTTGAAGTTGGCAAATACACAAGAAGGGAGTTGAATTGTGCACCTCTAGAACTTTAATTTTCTCTACAAAACCGACTGAGTCTACTTAACCTTTCTCACGGTAATTACTTGGAGTTGAGTAGATTCAAAACAGGCACACAATACAGTTGAGTAGAGTCACTTACCACTCAGCTCAACTATGTTAGAAAGAACAAAACTAACAAACCTTTAAAAATATATATGAAATATTTTCATAACTACTACTCTAAACTTTAAAACTGATATCAAACCTTTAATATAGGTGATGAGCTGAATAAGAAAATTCATAAAGGAGTTTTTTTAAAAATAATTCCTTTGAATATATATCAGCACAACTTGTGATTTCTTCCCAAAAAAAAAAAAAACAGTTCCAACACTTCAATAGTAAGCTTAAAATGAAGTATAGATAGAAGATATGAGAGAGAGAAGTTTAACACAATGATTTATCATAGTTCACCCTAACCACCTAAGGCTATGTCAACCCCTAGCTCCTCACCAGGATTTTCTTACAATGAATGAGTATTCTTTGTATACCATAACTTCTCTCAGCTACAATCAAGTATTCTTTTTTCCAACAACCACTCCTGACTTCTTTTCTCACTTCTCATAATGGCTAGTACAACCCACTAACTCACCAACACTCTTCACTATAGGTTCAAGTGTTTGGAATGGAGATAAAGGTTGGGAAAATCTCTAAACACTCTCAAAGAGTGGATTAAAAAAATTCAATACAGGAGAAACACTTAGTACAAAATTTTTAACTAAGAATGTGTAGGTAAGAACATATGAGTAGAGTCAAAAAGCTTGAGTAGAGTGAAATAGTGTGTAACCACTGTAAGAATGGTAGTCTACTGTTCAAACTCTTCTTCTCTCAAATTTGACCTTATTTATAGGCTTTCCATGACTAATTGTTACATTTTAAACCTTCCCGACGCAACAAGTACAGAAACTAGCAGTTAGACACAGCTTCCTATTACAGATCGTACTAATTTGTACTATAGCAACTTGAGTAGGGCCTTCATATGACTTTGCTCAACTTCTGCCTTGGTTTTTCTTCAACTCTACTCATCAAATCTTCTTGCTTCTTCAATTGAATTCCTATGAGTTGATGATATCTTCATGTTGATTTGCAAAGGAACTTAAGCTCTTCCAAAATTCATCACCAGTCGTTTGGTCATGTGAGAGATTTCTTCATTGAAGTTCATGTTGACCCTGCTCATGTTTAGTTCTTGGCTTTGATCACTCTGCCCATCTTTGTCCTGATTCTTCTCAAGTACTTTGTGACTCATCTCTTCGTAAATGGTGATTAGTCATCCTCTCATATGATCATTCTCAGTAATTAGTAAAGGCTGCAAGTATAAACTAAGCATAATATCACACAAAGCAAGTTAGTCCATTCTAATATCATGACAGAAAACATATATATTTTCAATATAGATTGTCAATTATCAAAACTATTCGTTAAAGCACTCATCTCAAAGTAATTTGGAGCTTACATTCTCCCTCTTTTGATGATGACAAACTATGTTTGAAAATATGACTAACTTGCAAAAGATAAGGTCATCACCATTTTTGCAACACTCATAAGAAAGGTCAAAGCATTAAACTTGAGCAGTGTCATGTGCTCCCCCTCGACTGATCAGCTCATTTAATATTTTGTTAGCAGAAAAAAAATGGTAACTCAATTAAAGTACATGAAATGTAAGTTATGATCCGAACTTCCAAGAGAATATTAAAGCAAGGATTTCAGTGACAGCAAGATATACAGATTTAAAGCATACTAACTCAACAAGATATAAGCTCCCCATGAAAATATGCATTCATTAATGAACTTTGAGCAAAAAACAGATAGAATAAAGCAAAAACAAACTGGCTTAAGCTCACATCCTATTTTAAAATTAACAAAATATTCAATTTTTATTCAAGGTTGACAAAATATTCAATTTTAAATAATTTTTAACATCTATCCTACTTCCCCTTTGTCATCAATCAAAAAAATACTAAAACAGAGAAAGCGCAAAATAGGGAAGAGAGGATTTTGGCATCATGGTTGCTACTTAGTAGAGTCATGAGAGGGGGTTGAGGTGCCAGAAGATGTAGAAGAGGAATCAGAAATCTGCCTTCGAGCAGGATATGGGTAATGGGGCCTTCTGATAGTTTCTGGAAATTGCTTATTTTCATATTTGTCTTGCCAACACTCTCCAAATATTTTGAACCTATCCATAAACTCATGAACAGTATTGTAGACTTCCTTCACACCTTTGTGCAGCTTTTTCTTATTCTTCCTCAAGGTCTGATTGGACCTCCTCAGCCTTCTCTCTTCAGATTTTAGCATTCTAAGTTCAAACCTTTGAGAATGATACTTCTTCTGAGCAGGCTAGGATGGTATGATAGCTTGTGCTTATTGTTAAGTAGATCCCTATTGGGTATCACTCTACTCAACAGTTCTGGCTTGGGCTTGCTACTTCATTTCATCAGGTTTTTCTTATTCTAGCTGGTTCAAGAAAGAACCAATAAAGCATCATTTCATTGAATTTCCTCCAATGTCCCTATCCAGTTTTTCCAGACCAAGATCTTTTTGTGGCTCTCCTCAGGTTCAACCATCGCAAGTGTAGTGGCATAAAAAATTGGTGATCCAAGATTAGGAGAGTCAAACCTAGGAGGTGAGGAAGGTGACTTGTCCCCTTGAGTAGGCTCTTGAGTGAAATGAGGAGACTGCTCAAAGAATGTTTCTCTCTCTAGTGTACCTTCCTTCTCAGCAACTTCCCCTTGCTTACCTACTGCTAGATTGTCATCAGTCTAATCCTTCTCTTTTTCTTGTTCAGATTCATGGACTCCTTCCTCTTTCTCAACATCTTCCTCAATCCTTCCATCTGGTTCTTCGACTTCTTCTCTTTTCTGTTCTTCTATAGTTTCTCCTTCCTCTTCCTTTTTCATCCTTTTCTGTCTTCTCTCCTTCCTTTTCCTGTTCTGATTCTTCTTTCTCTTAAGTATCCTTTGGGAACTATAGTAGGGTGAGAGTGGAGATGTTGTGATCCATGGAAAGTTGGGTCATGATGGTGGCAATTATGAAGTCAGATTGCTAAGCAGCTTCTTCAGTAGTCTTCTCAATATCTTCAGCAACATTATAGGAAGCTGGTTCATCGTGAGAGGGCTCAAGTAGGATTTCTGCAAAATCAAAGAAATGTTCTGAACCTCCTGGTGAGATGTGAGAAGGTGGTGTTTCTTCTTGAGTAGAATCATCAGCAACTAAAGTAGACTTGTCCTGCTGTTAAGCAAGCTCTTCTTCGGCTTGAGCAGGTTCATTTCTGTTCACCAACCTTGTCCTTCAGTTTTTCTTATTTTGTTTGCTTTCTTTCTTCTTTTCTCCCTTATCTTTCTTCTTTCCCTTGTCAGTGGCTTCTTCTTTTGGCTACTTTGGATTTGATAGGCGATCATGCAACCTCTTGGTTCTCAAATCAACAGCTTGATCAACTGGTGGTCTCTTGTCTAGCCTCTGCTGCTTAATATTCTTGCTTGTGTACAACTATCCTTTGGGCTCTGAATCTTCATTAGTCAAATCCACTCCATAGTGGTTGAAAATTTTTATGAGTAGCATTCCATAGGGAATACTGGATGTAATCTTCTTGTTCTCTATGGCTGCTTTCATATAGTTCAGAATTAAAAAATGCAGATTGAGTTGCCTCATCATCTTCAGGTGATACATGATCATCATATCATGATCAGTCACTTTCACATAACTACCTGCCCTTGGCAGGATGTAGTGGCAATAGAGTGAATGTAGCACTCCTGATAGGTCAGTCAACTTGTTGGTAGTATGGGATGGTGTGACATCTAGAAATAAGGCACTCAACACGTCTTCCTCTCAAAGTCCATGTTTGGTTTGCCAACTCTACTCATGGAATATCCTTTCTCTTCTGATCTTCACACCAGTCACCTTAGCCAATGTTTCTTCATCCACCACTACCTTTACCCTTTTTAGTGTGCAGGATAGAGAAAGAGGTTCTTCTACAATCTCAACAACAGCGTAGAAGGATCTCACCAACTTTATACCCTTTCGGAGATTTTGAAAAATTTCCTTCAATGTTGGTGCTTGATGTGTGGTTTCTGATTGAATCTGAATCAGCAATCTCAGTGTGAGAGACCAATCTTCCTGATACTTTAGTCTTCTTGCTTAGTCTCTCTTCAAAGCATTCCTCTATCTCTGGTGACTCAAAAATTGAAGGTTTTGAAGAAGAGGTTTCAGATTTCTTCTTCTTTACAGTTTTTCTAGAAGCCAGAGTCTTGGGTTTCTTCTTTAGAGGTTCAGACTTCACTACTCCAGCCATTAGGCGCTGTCACCGATTTTTTTTTGTGCCTGGAACCTTTGACAAACTTGGAGTTTATGGTGGAGGGTTTCATTCAGAGTCCGACTCTATCTCTGACACCACTACCTTTTCTTCGTCTTCAGATGAAATTTCCTCCACTCCTCTAGGCATCTTTAGGCTGTTGTCTTGATTCTCATTGTGAGAAACTTTTTAAGTAGGTTTGGAAGATGAAGGTTGAGAGTTTTCGGCGAAAGGTGAGAGTTTTTCAGGATTCGTAAAGAAAACGAGAGAGAGAGAGATGGGAACTTTGAAACTTGAGAGGAATTGAGCAAGAAGATGTTTAATTTATGTGAGTGAGATTGAAATGAATGGAGCATAAAAGGAGAAAAAGAAAAAGAATGACTGTTGGATGTTTTAAAACAAAATTGTTACAGTTGGAGCTCAGTTATAATGACTGGGTGAATTTCGAAAATCTGGTGAAAACTAGCTGTTGGAATTTTACCAAGTTGATAGACATGAGTAGAGTTCGTCGTTGACCCTGCTCACTACGTTACTCATCTTTTAATTCACTCTGCTCAAGTCCTCTGATACTTAGCAGATCATCTCAGAGACCTTCTCAATCCTATAATTAATCAAAACAAGAAGTAATAACATACAGATATATATAAACATTCAAAACACATAACATCAAGGTCCATAAATGTAATTTTGCTAATTCAGACAAAGTCATATGCAGATTTTGCTTAATAAAGTTAAACCTTTCTTCATTTAGAGGCTTTCTGAAGATATTTGCCCATTCATGGACAATATCCACAAATTTTAACTCAAAATTTCTCTTTTGAACATAGTCTTTAATAAAGTGATATCTTATTTCAATAAGTCTAGACCTTGAGTGCTGAGTGGGATTTTTAGATAGGTTTATGATACTTGTATTATCACAATAAACTAAAATGTGTTCAAACCTCAATGAGTAGTCTTCAAGCTGATATTTTATCCACAACAATTGAGAACAACACCTTGTTGCAAACATGTACTCAACTTCTACTGTAGATAAGAGTTATGGAGCTTTGCTTCCTAAATGACTAAGTCACCAAGAGTCTCCAAGAAAATGGTAACTCCCACTTGTAATCTTTCTTTCCACTCTATCACAAACGTAATCACCATCACAAAAACTTGTTAGATCAAACTTTGAACATTTATTGTACCGCAAACCAAGGTTGTATGTACCAAGCAAATATCTAAAGATTTTCTTCACAACATTGAGATGAGACTTTTTAGGATTTGTTTGAAATTATACACATAAACCAATACTAAATACTATGTTAGGTCTACTAATAGTTAAGTAGAGTAGAAAACCTATCATACCTCTATAAGTCTTCTCACTTACAACATTACCTTGCTCATCTTTATATATCATAGTAGATGGGTGCATAGGTGTTGTCATTGGCTTTGCATTTTCCATATTGAACCTCTTAAGAAAATTTTTTAGTATATTTTTCTTGATGGATAAAAATACTATACTTAAGTTGTTTTATTTGTAAACCAAGGAAGAATTTCAGTTGTCCTATCATACTTATCCCAAGCTCACTTTTCATAAGATCAGAAAATTCTCTACAAAATAGTTCATTAGTTGATCCTGTAACATTTCCGAGAATATGTCAGGTTTGTGTAAAGTTATATAGGTAACTTAATACTTGCTTGACATGCTTGTAAAGTTTCATGGCAAACTGAGTTAATTTAAGCACTTTGTCGCAACGCAGAATGTGAAAAGTGACCTAAAATGACTCAAAAAATATTTTAAATATTAAGTTAAGGGAAATAAATATGGATAATTTATTTTCAAGTCATAAATGAGATAAGAATGTTGTAGTTAAAGTTTGAGTGTAAACTGAGTTCGTTTGGTATTTTTAAGCACACCAAGTAAATGTTTTAATATCGAATAGACTTGGTGCAGATATGAAAATTTATGGAAATGAAGAGTTTGGTAATTAGATGAATCTTAGGATTTATTCTAATACTTAAGGAGGTTAGAAAGCTTGAAATAATAAGATTCAAGTATTCCTAAGAGATATGAATTTGTGAAATGACTAAAATGCCCTTAATGGCATCTTTTAAAAAGATAAGAGTTTCTCATCTTTCTCCTCTCTCTCACGGTTTGGCAGAGGTAGAAACGAAAGAAGAGAAGAAGAGGAGAGGAAGAGCAAGGAAAGATCAAAGACCAAGGGATCAACCAAGGTAAGGGTGTTTACTATCTAGTTCTTCATCTTCTATTCCTTTCTTCATGTATGAGACTTATGGATTTGGGATAGAAAAATGGAATTGAACGAGTTTCTTAAAGTTTGAGTTAGATGAATTCATTAGAAACTTGAAGTATGATTGCATTTGAGCTAGTCTAGGCATGGTGGATAGTTGGAATCCTAGGAGTGTCCATGAAACTTCTTGTGATGGAGATTGAGAAATGGGTATTTGAGTTGTGATTATTGGCTATAATTCATGCTAGATGAGTTAGGAGTTCATATGAAGGTTGCTATATGATTAGGAACCTTAGTTATGATTGGAAATCACCTAGAATCCATGAGTTGAGGATTGGATCTAGTTTAGGATTTAATGGAATAAGAAATATGGGTGTTTTCTGCTCCAAAATTGTTGTTTTGCAGTGCCTTATTCGAATAGCAAGGTTGCTATTCGAATAAAGCATCACAGAGAGCTTCAAAAAGTGAAATTTTGCGGGCGTTATTCGAATAACACCAGGGTTAGGATGCACCTCTGATGAAATTTTGAAAATTATCTTTTTTGAGGCAAATATAGAGGTGTTTGGGTTTGCTTGGGATAATTTGAGGTTGAATGGTTTGTGAACTATGTTTTATTTTCTTTTTGGCTAATGTTAAGCTAGGATGATGTGATAAAAAGGGTGTTAAATCCTTATATGATGGAAATTAGTAAGTAAGTAACCAAGAGTTACCTAGTTATGACTTAATAAATGATAAAAATGAGAGGTTCAAGTATGTTTAAGTTATTATGACATTCAGAAAGTGAGTTAAGGAAGTAACATATTCCCTCCTCACTACAAAGAGTAATGATATTCATGACATTCATGACATTGTATCCACAGAGAGAAATGGTAGGTTACAGGAGGTTACATATTCCCTCCCTACTGTAACGCCCCAACTTTTGGGTAAAAGACCGTTGTGTCCCTATTTTACTGTTTCTTATTTTTCTGTATGAAATACAGAAAAATAATACTGTTTGTTATTTTATTTAGTAGTTTTACATAATTTGTTTCGATACAGTAAAATAAAAATTTTATCAAATTACTGTTTTAAATTTTTCTCGTATCAAAAACAGGATGTATAATCTTGTCTAGTATTTTATATAATCGTTTTACGTATTTTTCTTCAAGACAAGATGAAATAAAAATTTTTCTCGAATTTCTTGTTTTAACTTTTCTCAGAAAGATATACACTATATAATACTGCTTTGGATATTTTATTTGAACGTTTTGGAGGTTCAACCATCGCAAGATTACCTACGTTGTGGGAAAAAATGAAAAAATGACCGTTACGTCCCGAACGTCTTGCTTTTGCCTTGTTTTTCTTTGTTTTTAATTGTTTTCTTCTTGATTTAATGTCCGATAATACTTCTGTAATTTTATATGGACTTTTTGTGTGATTTGCTCCGGGGTAGGAAAATAATATTTTTCCTGACCGGAAAATTTTTTTTAATTATTCGAGGCGGGGATCTTACTAAACCCAATCTGAATGAGCCTAAAATTAATCTTTTAATTTTTAGGATTTAATCACAAATAAAATAATTTTATATTATTATAATATTATTTTATTAGTCAAGATAAATAAGTGACAATGGGACCGGGAAATATTTTGCGGGACCCACGTTTAGTCATCGAGTCTTTGACACGTGGACCAATGAGGAGTTTGGTCAAAATTGGTGGCTATGACTCATCGCAACGGGCCAATAGGACGATGACACGTGGCGTGACACCTCAACATCATGACTCGAAGCCAGCTTCTAGAAGGTTCCGGAAGTCGACTCGACTGTGACTCACCACAAGGTGACTGTCGCCGGTTCGAAGCTTCTCGATGACTCAACTAAAGTGACTTGACTCACCATTGATGATGCAACCAATGATGCTGGTTGTGATGCGATCAGGTGACTCAAAGATGTCGACTTACCTTGTCTTTGGAAAATATCTACGCCGACTCGCCATCTTCGACTCACCGCTTTGGAAAATATCTACGCCGACTTTCCCATGTTGACTCACCTTCTTTTGGAAAATATCTACGCCGACTCGCCATGCGACTCACCCGTTCTAGACACAGCTCCACGATGACTCATCATACTTGACTCATCGTAGTGAGTCACATGTTTTAGAAATTTCTCTTTGATGACTCGCTTTATGACTCATCAAGAGCAATCGATGAAGAAAAATGATTAATAATAATTACTATTCTTTAGTTTAAAATAAAAATCTATGTATATTTTATTACCCATTAGACAATAGACATTGACTTTATAAGCAGTAATTATTGTTCATTGCTTATGATAAACCGAAAAATATCCTAAGCCTTCATCTTTTTTTTGGAGTCTATAAATAGGAGAGCCTTAGCTCATTTTCAACTTTGGCAAGAAGCTCTCACCTTCCTTTTCTCTCCATGTGCTCCACGGCCATGGCTCCCAAATGGAGACAATCTCCACCCATTCACCTCACTTACTCTTCTACACATCCTTTTCTCCAAAGAACCAAGACCAAGCAACCAAAATTCTCTCTCATTTTCTCTCCCCCTTGATTCGGCCAAAGCACCAAGAACACTTCTCCAAATTTCTATAATTCATACCAATATCATTTTTTGAACCCTCTCATCAATCCAAGACCCTTTCATGTTAGGAATTTCTCAAGATTCCTTCATCTTCATCTTCCTATCAAGCAAAAACCACAAAAGCTCATATCTCTCCCTTTCTTCAAGCTCACGGCCAACCCTCAAAAATCACCTTCCAAGCTTCTAAAATTCTAAATGACCATAGATCTTGAATCTCCATACCATTCTAAGGAACTTTCATGTTGGAAGTTTTTCCTAAATCTTCCATTTTCTACCTTGTTCTTCAAAGCTCAAGTTTGAAACCATGAAGGTGAAATTCTTTAATCTTCATGTTTCTATCCATTTTAAAGTTTTAATCATGATTTTAATCCATGATTATTCTAGTTTAGAGCCTTAGGTATTAATATTGTATGTTTTCTTTGTTTTCAAGGAGCTCTTGGAGGAGGAAGCTTGCTTGAAGGAGACATACAAAGGACTTGGAGGTTCTACAAGAGGTAAGAGGAGATTACCCTCATCAACCAAGTGTTGGTGGTGAGGAATATATGTGGTTGTGCTTGTAGAATCCATAAGGATTCGGTGGTGTGCTTGTTTTGATGTGTTAATTATTTGTGTGTTTGTTATTTGTGTGTTTGATAATTTGGTGCTTACTATTAGGTTGTTGTGTATTTGTTAGTAGTCTTCTTATATGATATTTGTAATAATTGCATGTCTACAAGCTTTAATTTGCATGTCTACAAGCTTTGATAATATGGCATGTGTTAGAAATGCATGATAATATATAGGATGCAAATAATATGTCAAGGATTATATGAGTGTTCCAAAGAACACATTAACAAGGCTCACGGCCATGATCCAAATGGGGAACCAAAATGTTCTCTTAATTTTCTTAAAAAGTGACCTAATTAGCCTAAGAGAATTGGTAAGGTATCCATTTGTTTAGATTAAGAAAAATGAATTTGGAAATTAAATGGCATAACCTTACATTTTCATTCAACATGTCTAAACTTCAACACTTTGATTTCTAAAACTATTTTTTTAGGGTAAGGATTAAATCAATGTAGACAATACAAGAGATTAAACATGTATTTAAAAGGTAAAAAATAATTTGGAAATCAAATGCAAAGTTTTTATCAAATTCGGCCAACATGCCAAATTATACATTCATGATTTCTAAAAATTAATTCCAAGCTATTTTCAATCAAGAAGAAGCAATACAAGTTAGAGTAAATTTTCTACAATGAGTTTTAAAGAAATAAAGTAGTTAGAATTAAGTTTAAGAGGTTAATACTAATGGTTTTTACTTGAAAAAAGAAATACGAGAGCTTTATAAAATTTCAAACGATAGCTCATCGTGTGTTTTGAAGCACGTTAGGAATTTTCAAAAGTATAATTATTTGGTATTAATAAAAAAATGAAAAGGACTTTTAAATGGTAAATTTAGGAAACCATTATTATAATTTATTAAACAAAATACTGTCAATTTTTAGTAAAAACGGATAAATAAGATAGAAAAGATGTCCAAAAGACAAGATATATTTACTATGAAAAATATTCTACGTAGTTTGAAAGTACTAAATATTATTTCGTCTGCTTTAATCAGTTATTTAAGGAAGTTGGACAAGAAAACGATTTAAAAATCATACGCGATTGAGAAAACGTATTAAAATGCTACGCGATTTTAAAAACAGAAAAATATCTTTACGCGATTTTTAAACGTTTGTAAAAACGACGGAATTATGAAAATGCGATAAAATTTCTACGCGATTGACCGCTACTATATTTAATTTTCGTCATTGTCGGAAAATGTGAACCCGTCATAGCTTTTGAGGTTATTTCATTGTCGGGAAAAAGTGAACCCGTCATGTGCTTTTTGCCATTGAGGGCATATTTTTATCTTGAGGGCATTTTCGTAATTTCATATATTTGGAATTATGTTTTGTCTTTATACCAATTTTTGGTGTTTTGGTTGATGAGATTCGAATCACATCGTGTTGTCGATGCGATAAACGTAGTGTGGTTCATTGTTCTAATGAACTTGGAGACTTTAGTGTACGGGATTCCATATGTGGACAGTTGGTAGCTCCATTGGGCCGTGGTAAAACCGATAGCACACTAATGTACTCGACATTCACTATATTTAATCGAGGTTTGTAAAGTCTAGTAGTACATTGCCTATAGTGCCACAACGAGAGACCGTGGACTATACTACGCCTGGATGGTGGATTCCCAGTCTTAGTAGGCTATTGACGCAACGTGTGACCGCGTAATAGTTGGTTGGGCAATGCCGTGGTACTAATAGATTTTGCAAGTCATTCTCTCGATATCCGTGTTTGTGTGGTTTAGCTCCATGGAGTAGGATTGTATCTTATTGTATATGTTGATATGTGGTGCATTATTATCTTCTATTTATCTATTATCTTTTATTTGTTATTTCTTTTATCTCATATCTTTTATCCGTGATATTTTTATTTGTAATCTTTCATATCTGATATTAATTGTTTATATGTTGTATTTTGTCTGTGCATTATTGTATTTTTGTTCTGCTATGAGCTGTTGTTATTGAATTTAATCTTTATTTTTATTGTACTGTTATGATATTTTATATGGTATGAATTGTTATATCTATCCTGATAATGTTATTACTGTTTATTTTACTAGGTTATATGTATGTTAGAAATATTTGTAAATTGATAACATGACTGATAATTGTGATTATCTCAGTGTGTATGGAATGACTTTGTCATTCGTATTATTCTTTACTACCGTGGAGTACTTGGTGAAAGGGGATCTCACCTCTTTCCCGTGTTGTTTTTGTTTGGTTTGTATTCTTCGACCAGTATAGTAGGCGGAGCACATTCTTAACCCTAGGGAGACAAAGACTGGAGATGGTGACGGCGTCATAGAGTGGACTTTCAAGTTTCAACAAGATGCGGTTGGTGAAGAAACAGACTATGTAGGTTGAATTTTTCTCGTTAGTGTTATTACCGTGCTATTGGTAGTACTCGTCTTTGAGTTGCTACTTTGTTTTCTGAGTCTGTAAATATTACGTTTTAACTTATATGAAATGATTGGTGATGTGTATGTTAACTGTTAAATTAAATTTCCATTTTACTTAAAATTTCCTAAGTTTGTATTTCCGCGACAAGAAATTTTAAAATCCATATTTTGAAACTCAAAGCTTTTATAAAATAATTTTAATTAGTTTTAAGATTTATTTATTTATTTTTTTTAAATGTGACGCCCTACGAAGGGTGTTACACCTACCATAAAGAGGAATAGTCAAGTTTCATGACATCTCATAACATTGCATTTACCCCATCATATACCCATGTTTGAGCATAATCATACATCATAACATACATCATAGCATCATTGCATTGCTTGACTTGATAACTGATTGTATTTATGAATTTGTGATTTGTGCTTCTATGTGTATGTGTTGTTTGGCTCAATGTTATTGTACCATTGTATGGGCGGTGGTTCAATATCATTGATTGTTACCTTCTGTTGACAGTTGTATAGGCAACTGTCTTATCTTTTAAAGGTGATTTAGTTCAGAGTTATGGTTAGATTGGGAACATTGCATAGAGAGAGAATGTGTATGTTCCTAGAGTATTGAATAGCGATTCGACGGCTAGTGAAGATTTATTTATGAAGTTATGACTGAGTAATGAGTAATAACTTGATTTTTTTTTCAATTACAGTTTCATTTCAGATATTTAAGGGTTGTATGTTGTTATACGACTGCTGATATTGGCACACTTATACTGAGAATTATAAAATTCTCACCCCATGTGTTCTATGTAAATCCAGGTTGAAACTCCAAGGACAAGCAGAAGACGAAAAATGAAGATTAGCATAGTTATCTTTATGTTGAGTAGATAGATTTTATATTTTCATGTATATGAGTTTAAAGTTGTAAAATAAAAACATGTATGCATTAGTTTTACCTTATGTCAAATATGACAAGTTATGTATATAAGTGGATATTATTTCACAAGGCTCTCCATAATGATTTATTTATATAAATGTTATGAATTAGTTTAATGAATAAGTTAAAAGTAGCATAGCTAATACTATTTATCCAGGTATATGTCAAATTTACTAGGATTTCAGTATTAGGACGTTACAAATCCAAACAATATATCACCAACATATATTTGTGCAATGAGCAAGTCATTTTTGAGATTTTTTCTAAATAAGGTAATATCCACTTTCTTCTTGTAAAACCAATTTTAAGTAGAAAGATGATTAATATTTCATACCAAGCTCTTGAAACTTGCTTATGTCTATAAAGAGCTTTTGAAAGTTTGAACGCATGTTTAGGAAATTTTTCATTTTCAAAACTTGGTGGTTGAAGTACATATACTTCCTTATTTATAAAACCATCGAAAAATGCACTTTTCGCATCCATTTGAACCTTTGAATGCAACAAATGCAAGTAATATGTTAATAGTTTCAAGTCTAGCTACTGGGGCATAAATCACATCATAGTCTATGCCTTGCTACTGGTTATACCCTTGAGCAACTAGTCTTGTCTTGTTTCTTACCACATTACCTTCTTCCTCCAATTTGTTCTTGAACACCCACTTTGTGCCTATTAAAGTATGATCTTGAGGTGCTGACACAAGTGACCACACATTACTTCTCTTAAATTGGTTCAACTCTTCTTGTATAGTCATTATCCCACTTTCATCCTTCAGAGTTTCATCCACATTTTTGGGTTCAATTTGAGATTACTAGGCAAAGTGATTATCTTGATTTCTGAACTGATATATACACTAGCTAATGTATCTCCAATAATGAGGTCCTTTGGATGAGTAGGGTGTTGTTTCCACTCTTTAGGTAGTTGAAAAGGCTCATGAGTAAGGTCTTGAGTAGACTAATTACTCTGCTCACTACTTTGTTCATCCTTATTTTGAGTCTAATCTTTTTCAATCTCTTTTCTCCTTAATTTTTCATTTATGCTCAGCTACTGCATATCATCTTCAAGATCTGAAATGCTTCTTTTCTCACTAGAAGGGCTAGTTTCATTAAAAGTCACATGTATACTGTAACATCCTCTTTCTAATTTACTTAAGTAAATAGTTGTATTAATAAATAAATAATTATTTGATTATTTGATTTGTTTGCATACTTATGTGTATGGTCATATTTTACGTGTGGTTATGAAATAACTTAGCACGCAAGTTAAGATTAGAATATTAGCTCAAATAAATGTAGAAAATTTAGATGACTAAGAAAAATGGTTTAGAGTTGATAATTGGACTATAAATGAATAAATTAAATTATGATGAATTTTGGAGCTTAAATAATTTAATTTGGCAATTTTAGTGAGTTTTAATGGTTTTATCAACTTAAAAGTAGCATAGAAATTAGAATAAATATGATATAATTATGAAAATGATTTTATAAATTGAGGAATAAATTTAAACGATAATAGTGACCTTATAATACTTTTAGGACTTAACAAAATGTATGAAAATAAATTAGGATAATTATATGGAATTAAAATCCTATTTAAAGTAAAATCATTACTTTAGAACCAATAGGTTTTCATGCATGGAAAGCCTATAGGCTAAGTTTAAATCTTATTGGCTTGATGTCAAATTTAAAATGAGTGGGTTTAGACTTGATTAGACTCAAACTAATAGGATTGCATGCATGCAGTGTTAATCATGGCAATTACTACCTAAGAGGTGGGTGAATTGAGTGATTACAAATTTTTAAAACAACATTAATAAATTAAGCATTTTGATGCATTCAGTCAATAAATGCAGCGAAACATGCATAACAAAAGTATAACTATTATAGATCACTCAATTGAAACTTAGATTGGTAGAGAAAACAAGCAAACAGGAAAAATATGAAGTTATTAACATCAAAACACCAATTTGACAAAATACACAATAGATAGTTATGATGCAGCAAATATGAAAATTAAAGAGCTTAGGGAAGAGAAAATCAAACACAAGAATTTATATTGGTTCAGCCACCAACCACTTGTGGCCTACATCCAGTCCCTAAGCAAAACTTGAGATTTTTTTCACTATCTCCTAGACTTCATGGGCCCAAGGAAAACTTTTGTACAAACAAGAACACTTTTTACACCTTGGGATCCTCCACCCTTGTACTAGAGCCTCCAACTCTTTAAGCTTCAAAGGTACTTGAAAAATTTTTACAAACTTTGAACATTTACTACACCTTTAGGATCCTCCACCCTTTGTGTATAAGCCTTACACACTTCACTCCAAAGGAAACTGTCAAACTATTTGTGTACTGCAAGTGCACAGGTCGTTCAAGTAATACAATGAAGAGTAAAGTTCGTTCTCTCAAGGATGATTGGCTTCCAATATTAAGTATCAACCAATAGCTTATCTAGTTCTATTCAAGAACATAAAAATAAGGGAAAGTACAGTAAAACTAATCTAAGACATAAAAATGATAAATGAAAATAAACATAATGGTTTAGAGATTTAGGGAATCCTTCTTCACCTCATACTTCAATTAATGTCATGTAATCCTTATAAGCAACATTAATGAATAGTTAAGTTAGCTTGAGAATCTGATTTAGTTAAAAGTCTATGTCTAGGTCAGTTAACCCTAGCTTCCTTCACCTAGCTCACTATGCTTCCATGAGAACAAGAGTGAAATCCACTAATGAATAATCTATTCTCAAACACACGCTATGCATGGCTAAGAGGTATATTTCTATCCCATTAGCGAATCAACTTATCTAAGCCAATTGAACTTATTGAACATGCATCAACCATACAAATGATCTCAAACCCAAATTCTTATATCTAGGTTCATTAGATTTTAACAAATCACTTAACAGTTGATCAAACTATCAAGAGCATTAAGATCTATATGATTAAACATAACCAAACATCAAGATATACTCAAAGTAAAACATAAACATCAATATCCATACAAAGATCCAAAGTAATCCCTAAATACAGCTCAGCTACATCATGAAACACAGAAATTTATCACAAAAGTCATGTTCATGGAAGATGGAAGAGAGAAAAGAGAAAGGAGAAGGAATGAAACTCATGGATATGATCTTTGATGCTTGAATCTCCTTCCATGAAGAAGATGACCTTCAACCTTGGCTCCCTTGGCCTCCTCAGCCTCTAAAACGTGAATTCCAGCCGCAGCTTCTCTAAAACCTAAAAAACTCTCTTTGTAAAATCTGTTAAAAACGTATTTATAGGCTAAGAAAACAGAGTCACGCCGCGACGTTAATATTCCTACACCGTGGTGCATTTACATTTAGGTCACAGATGCCACGGCATTCCATACCTGTACTGCAGCGTACAAAATTCGTAGCTCTCTATCTGGATGCAGGGGATTTACCACCACGCTGCGACATTGATATGCCTGCACTGCAACGTCAGCTATCAGAATGCCCCTTTGGCTTTCTCTTCCAATTTTAGCTCAAATGTTCCATATATCATCTTGTTTGGAGTCATTCCTATAATAGAGAAATCACCAAATCATTAACAATTGCAAATTCACTTAATCAATAACAAAATAAGCACAAATTGCTCAATATCATATAAGAAAGGTATTAGAATTGAATATAACAAATATAAACACAAAACCTTCCAAATATGCATAAAATGAGGATTTAATCAATCAATGAAAGCACATATATGGGGCACAAATAACTGCATTTTATGGAGTTATCACACCCCCAAACCTAGACTTTTGCTTGTCCTCAAGGAAAACAAAGTATGACTAAGTAAACTTACTTTAACAATTTATACTTCGCATGCATTCAGCAGCTTTCAATTTCAATTTTCATTTAAACATAACCAACATAGAATGATTGTATCAGTCCTCAATGAATGCTAAAATTGCACAATCAACTTCACACATACACAACCTTAAACATGCTAACAATCCAGCTTCCTTTCATACAAATCATATTTTTCTACAAACATGCAAGATAAACTTCTCATATTCAAATCATACAAATCTAGATAAGCTTATAAGCATACATGCATATGAATAATAAAATCCACAACATTGATCCTAAACTCTCTCTCCACTAATGTAAATCACACATAACTGAGAATCAAAAAGGTTTTTAACAGCTTGTAATGTCAGGCCATGGTAAAGGGTATATGAAAAGAAGGAAAATAATATACAACCAGCATTGTGAAACATAAACTTGTTATTTCACAACTTGAGTCATCGAGTGATACTATTAGGGTATTCAACAGTGAAGGATCACAACTTGCTAGAACCATGCAATACTTTTCATTTTTTTAACTTTTCTTCTTTCTTTATTTGCTTTGCTTTTCTCTCTTCTCATTTTTTTTCTTTTCTTTTTTCCTTCTACAAAGCAATTTCTTTTTCTTTTGATTGTATTTGGTTCCTTCAAGCTCATTTTTTCTTAAACATACATACCCTTACTTACTGGACTCACTTCAAGAAATAACACATCATGTACTCAACAACATTGATGGTAGAAGGAAAATGCAATGTTTTCACATGCATTAGAACAGTTAACAGGTTAACGAACACAATGCGTGAATGAAAAACATATAAGGCCAAACAATTATTTCAAGCTTCAAAGGAAACCTAAGGTTATGATCGTGTCAAGGTAATCTTTTTAAGGCTCAATCAGTCTAAAGAATGCCCTGATCACTTCCTCAATCATGCACAAATTAGGATTTCGCCTCAAGAGAGTTTAAAAACAACTTCTAGGATAATCGAAACTCTACATGTACATCCATAAGCTTTCTCTAGACATGCACTCTTATCATATTCAAAGTTACACTTGCATCTAAGTGGAATGTAAATTATACATAAAAAGTGACTAAATTGTTTTACATGCTTCTAATCACATATGGTTTCGCTGAAAGTAATCAAATCACAACCATTTATGTCATTGGACAACCAATTCCACACTAGCATCAATTTAATCATGCATTAAAAATTAAAAATTTTTCCTCAGAAACCCATTAGTAATAGTCAACCTCAGCATATGACCATGTTAACATGGTGATTATCATCACTGCATACTGTAAATATCAATACATGTTACACAAATTCAACATTATAGTAACAAAACATGTAATGATACTCCCCCAAACTAAATTGAAATAGTGTCCTTTCTCTCCATGGTTTCTAGGGTACCTGAGCCTATTACAATATTGAAAATGTGAGAACTGAGTATACTACAATATTTAAAAACACTTAAAATAAACTCAATATGTACAATATATACATTACAGAATGACATGTCATGGCACACAGCATCATACTGCGACATTTAGTCAGAATGGGTGCTTTCAACAGCACCCAAATCAAGTCTCTTTTTTTTTAAACAAGTTTAAAGGGCACGCCGCGACATTGAACTTTCCACGCCGCGGCACTGAACTCTCTGAATTTTGACTTGATGCACACAAAATAACTGTCACGCCACAGCGTGAGAGATCAGCTTACAGAATTCTGCAGCAAACTTAATTTTGCTATAGAATTTGGTCCATAAAGGTCTTTAACACCTCTAAAACTTGTCCAAAATATAAAATTGCATAATATATAATAAAAACATACTAAAACACAAAATCAAGATATTAAGTATATATATGACATAAAACATAACTAAAACATAAAACTAACTAAAACTACAAAATCAAACATACTAACTACAAAATTACAAAAATCCTAAATACTAACTAATATAAGACTCAAAACAAGAGAAAAGCATAAAAACTAACAAAACTACAAAATTAAACATATTAACATATATAAGACTTAATACTAAAGAAAAACATATAAACTAACAAACTCATAACAACCTGGGTTCTCTCCCAAGAAGGGTCTGAGTTATAGTCTCGATAGGACTTTTACAAGGCAAACCGCCACACTGCACTCCAGTGTATATCTCCTTAGAGTATGACTAGTTTGATCCCAAAATTGATGGATCGGATAGTAGGCTTTCTTTAGCCTAAGTGAGGTTCTCCATTGGGGGTTTTCGAGCTCCCTCAAAGGCCTCGAATAATTATGCTTATCCTCTATTTATCGTTCCTAAAATTACAAAGAATGAAGACTTAAGTTAAACAGTACAAAAGAAAACTTGAACTATACAGTTTGAATTAGAACTAAATAAGCTCGTTATTGATATTAGCAATATAGAAATAAACTGTCATCCCAGGCAAGTACCAAGGAATAAGTCTAAACTATACGAAAATAAACCATCATCCCCAGCAACGGCGCCAAAAACTTGTTAGACCATTTGTATATCGCAAGTGCATGGGTCGTTTAAGTAATACAATAAAGAGTAAAGTTCGTTCCCTCAAGGATGATTGGCTTCCAATACTAAGTATCAACCAATAGCTTATTTACTTCTATTCAAGAATATAAAAATAAGGGAAAGTACAGTAAAACTAATTTAAGACATAAAAGTGATAAATGAAAATAAACATAATGGTTTAGAAATTTAGGGAATCCTTCTTCACCTCATACTTCAATTAATGTTATGTAATCCTTATAAGCAGCATTAATGAATAATTAAGTTAGCTTGAGAATCTGATTTAGTTAAAAGTCTATGTCTAGGTCAGTTAATCTTAGCTTCTTTCACTTGGCTCACTATGCTTCCATGAGAACCAGAGTGAAATCCACTACTGAACGATCTATTCTCAAACACACGTTATGCATGGCTAAGAGGCATATTTCTATCCCATTAAGGAATTAACTTATCTAAGCCAATTGAACTCATTGAACATCCATCAACTATACATATGATCTCAAACTCAAATTCCTGTATCTAGGTTCATCAGGTTTCAACAAATCACTTAACAACTAATCAAACTATCAAGAGCATTAAGATCTATATGATTGAACATAACCAAACATCAATATATACTCAAAGTAATACATAAACATCAATATCCATACAAAGATCTAAAATAATCCTTTAATACAGCTCAGCTACATCATGAAACACGAAAATCTATCACAAAAGTCATGTTCATGGAAGATGGAAGAGAGAAAAGAGAAAGGAGAAGAAAAGAAGCTCGTGGATATGATCTTTGATACTTGAATCTCCTTCCATGAAGAAGATGACCTCCAACCTTGGCTCCCTTGGCCTCCTCAACTTCCAAAACGTGAATTCCAGTCGCAGCTTCTCTAAAACCTTAAAAACTCTCTTTGTAAAATCTGTTAAAAACATATTTATAGGCTCAGAAAATATAGTCATGCCGTGACATTAACATCTCTACGCTGCGATGTGTTTACATTTAGGTCACAGACGCCGCGACATTCCATGCCTGTGCCACAACGTATAAAATTCGTAGCTCTCTGTTTGGATGTAGGGGATTCACCACTACGCTGCAACATTCATATGCCTGCGCCGTGGCGTCAGCTGCCAGAATGCTCATTTGGCTTTCTCTTCTAATTTTAGCTCAAATGCTCTATATATCATCTTGTTTAGAGTCATTCATATAATAGAGAAATCACCAAATTATTAACAATTGCAAATCTACTTAATCAATAACAAAATAAGCACAAATTGCTCAATATCATTTAAGAAAGGTTTCAGAATTGAATATAACAAACATAAGCACAAAACCTTCTAAATATGCATACAATGAGGATTTAAGCAATCAATGAAAGCACAAATATGGGGCACAAATAATTACATTTTATGGAGTTATCAGAAACCTTACCCTTGATCTCACTCGAAGGACTCTTCATCCTCTAGAAGTGATTACAATGAAGATTACAATATAAATAATATCAAAGGGTAGATATACAACTTGAAGAACTAATGAGATAGAGAGATTTTGACAATGAAGAACTTAAAATATGATTTTGATGATTCAAATATTAAAACAAGTATTCAAGAGTTTCTAGATATGTAAATGGTTTAATCTTCACTTATATATAGATAAGGCAAAAAGGGTATTTTAGTCCTTTATTTTTATTTCTTTTTTTCAAATTGATCCCATATTTTTTTTATATGAATTTGGTCCCTTATCTTGCAAATCATTTATAATGTGATCCTTCCGTTAGGGTCCTCCTAACGGAAGTGATGACATGCCATTGACAGTAATGACTTGGCTATGATATGACAATGATATGGATATGATATGGCAGTGACATGACTATCACCAATTAGTGATACATCATCATTTATGTTAGGGGATAACGAAACCCTAACAGAAGGACCACATTGAAAATGATTTTCAAGATAAGGGACCAAATTGATAAAAAAATGATATGGGACCAAATTGAAAAAAGAAATAAAAATAAGGGACCAAAAAGTCTATTATAAAAGAAATTGAAGAGAATAGGCAATGAACATACCCTCATCAGGTTTTGCATCAAATTTGCTTAAGTTATCTTTTTCATTGTTTAAAATAAAGTATTTGCACCCAAAGACAAGAAGGTGAGAAATGTTTAGCTTGAAGTTGGCAAATGCACAAGAAGGGAGTTGAATTCTACACCCAAAAACATTGATCTTCTCTTCAAAACAAACTGGGTATACTCAAATTTTCTCACAGTAATCACTTAGAGCGAAGTAGATTCACAACAGGCACACAATACAGTTAAGTATAGTCACTTACCACTCTACTCAACTATGTTAGAAAGAACAAAACTAACAAACCTTTAAAATCTTTATGAAATATTTTTAGAACTACTCCTCTAAACTTTAAAATTTATATCAAACCTTTAATATAGGTGATGATCATGAATAAGTCCTTTGAATAAATATCAATACAACTTATGATTTCTTTTAAAAAAATCATTTGTAGCTCTTCAACAATAAGCTTAAAATGAAGTGTAGAGAGAAGATAAGAGAGAGAAACTTAACACAGTGAGTATTCTTTGTACACCACAGCTACTCCTAGCTATAACCGAGTATTCTTTGTTCCTACAGTCACTCCTGACTTCTTTTCTCACTTCTCATAGTGACTACTACAACTCACAAGTTCACCTACAGTTACCACTATAGTTTCAAGTATTTGGACTGGAAATAAAGGTTGGGAAAATCTCTAAACAATCTCAGAAAGTGGATAAAAATAATTTCAATGAAGAGAAACACCTAGTACAAAATTTTCAACAAAGAATGTGTTGGTAAGAATAGATGAATAGAGTCAGAAAGCTTAAGTAGAGTGGCATAGCGTGTAAGCACTGTTAGCTTGGTAATCCATTGTTCTAACTATTCATCTCTCAAGTTTGAGCCCATTTATAGGCTTTCCAGGACTAGCCATTACATTTTAAACCTTCCTAATGCAATAAGTACAGAAACTAGTCGTTAGACACATCTTCCTGATGATATCTTTATGTTGATTTGAAAGGAACTCAAGCTCTTCCAAAATTCATCACGAGTCTTTTAGTCATGTGGGAGATTTCTTCATTGAGGTTCATACTGACCATGTTCATCTTTATCCTAAGTCTTCTAAGTACTTTGTGACTTATCTATTAAAAAATGGTGATAAGTCATCCTCTCAGATGATCTTTCTCAGAAATTAGTAAGGATTTGTAAGTATAAACTAAGCATAATCTCACAAAAACCAAGTTAGTCCATTCTGATATCGTGAGAGCAAACATATATTTTTTCAATATAGATTGTCAATTATCAAAACTTTTCGTTAAAGCAATCATCTCAGAAGGCTTGGAGCTTACATGGTTTCCCTCTCTTGTATAATTCATAAATGGTTTTATTTAAAATTGACCTTATTAGGGCCCTACTCATTACATAATAAGTGGTAGTTACCACATCCGTCCAAAAATACTTATGAAAGTTGGACTCATTGAGCATAGTTCTAGTTATTTCTTACAAAGATTTATTTTTCCTTTCTACAACTCTATTTTGTTGTGAAAATATAGTGGTTGAAAGATTATGCTCAATGCTATTTTTATTGCAAAAGCTTTCAAAGTCTTGATTTTCAAACTCCCCACCATGATCACTTCTAATGGATGTTATACTATAATTCTTTTCATTTTGAATAACTTTGACAAGTTTTCTAAAAGCTTGAAAAACATCATTCTTATGAGGAAGAAATAATGTCCATATAAACCTAGAACAATCATCAACAATCACAAGAGCATAGTAATTTTCACCTAAGCTCATAGTTCTTAATGGACAAAAAATTTCAATATGTAAAAGTTGTAAAGGTCTAGTAGTTGAAATAATATTTTTAGATTTAAAAGAAACATTTACTTGTTTTCCTTTTTTACAAGCATCACATAACTTATCTTTTTCAAATTTGTGATTAGGTAGTCCGATTACTAACTCTTTAAATGCTAACGTATGTAAATGATCTATATGAAAGTGTGTAATTCTTTTATATCAAAGTCATGAATCATCTTCTTTACTCATAAGATATTGTGCATCTTTTAATGATATATCATCAAGACTAATCTCATATATATATATATATTATTCACCCTATGACCAACAAACCTAACTTGCTTGTCATTTATTCCTTTAACTATGTAATAATTTAAATCAAAGATACATCTATTTCTTTTGTCACATAGTTGACTAATGCAAACTAAATTATGTTTGAGTTCATCAACAAGCAAAACACTTTATGTTAAGGAATAGGGAGTTTCACTAACTTTGAAAACACTAAGAATTTTTCCTCCATTGTTGTCTCCATAGGTCACATGTTCATACTTCTTGGGGACTAGGTAAGAGAACTTGGAGGCATCTCTAGTCATGTGCTTGGAGTAACCACTATCAA
Organism: Ormosia emarginata; assembly: GCA_029884605.1. Lineage (NCBI taxonomy): Eukaryota > Viridiplantae > Streptophyta > Magnoliopsida > Fabales > Fabaceae > Ormosia > Ormosia emarginata. The sequence continues at coordinate 3,232,021 of JAQQTP010000022.1, read as the reverse complement.
TATACCCATGTTAGTTCTTGGATTTCAAGCACACCAACAAAATGCATTTAGTTTTGGGCTTTCGGTATCCAAATTTTCTTGGGTCTTTGAGAATTAGGTTTGGGCTAGGTGAACCCACATCTTCCTAAAGCCAACATAGGTAGTTTTCCTAACATTGCATGTGGATGCACTATGTTCTTTCTTACCACAATAAAAACATGTTATAAAAGGACTACTTGACATGTTTGAGAAAATAAATAAATTTTGTAAAACTTTTGTTTATTTTTGGGATTATATCCCAAACCGGCCTTGTCAAACACACATCTTTGTTTCCCAAGTAATGTGTTTAGATTGTCTTTTCTAAAGATAAATTTAGCATGACATTTTTCAAATCCTCACTTTCTTTTTCAAAAGCTTTACATGAAGCGCAAGAAGATGATGTAGATGTAAGCTCATGTGAAGTGCAAGCAATGCTAGAAAAACTAGCATCAATTAATCTAAGAGTTTTATTTTCAATTTTAAGCTCCTCAATCTCTTTGTTCAAGATAGAGATTTTGTTTTCTAAAAATGAAATTGTTTTCTTGGAAGAGGAGATAACTTTTAAAAGCATCATGGATATTCAACTTGCAATTCATTATAAGAAGGAGAATAGTGAAGGTTAAAGGATACTACCTCCATGTCATCGTCATCTTCCTCATCTCTTTTCGCCATGAGATAAAGATGACCTTCTTCATTATCAAAACTATCTATTGAGTTTACATCATTTTCATTCATGCTATGTAGGTTCTTCTTCCCTTCTTTTCCTTTAAAGACCTCCTTTCAAACTTCTTCACTTTCTTTTGATAGATAGGAAACTTCATCTTTATGTGTCTCAATTTGCCATATTCATAACATGTAGGAGTGCATGAAGTTTATCCCCCTTGTGGTAAGTCTTCATTGGTGGAAAGGGGTCTTCTTTGGTTTCCTTTCTTCTTAAGGAAATTTTCAAATTTGTTCACAAGGAGAGTAAGGTTTTCCTCATTTAGCTCAAGACTCTCTGTGCCATCTCTATCATTTTCATCAAATGTAGAGGAGGTGACCTTAAAAGCAATTTATTTCTTCTTCTTATCAAGCTCCTCATTTTTGGTTCAACCTATTATTCTCCAACTCATGCTCTTGAAGCTTTCCAAAGATAGTGGCAAAAGTCACAGTTATAAGATTCCTTGATTCCGCAATAACGATCACCTTAGGTTGCCAACTCCTACTCAAACACCTCAACACTTTGTCAATGAGATATTTATTAAGAAAGGTCTTTCCCAATGAAGCAAAATGATTAACTATATGACTAGATCTCTTTTGTATTTTTGGAATCATTTCACCTTGATTCATTCTAAAAAGCTTATATTCATGTGTGAGAGTGTTGATTCTTGATTTTTTCACTTCAGTAGTACCCTCATGGGTGAACTGTAAAGTGTCCCACACTTCTTGGATTTTCTTATAATTTGAGATCCTAAAGAACCCATCATACCATAAGGCTATGATAATGATGTTTTTGGTTTTAAAATTATATTGCATTTTCTTCTTATCCTCATTGGTTCATTGATTTTTTGGTTTGTTAACCTTGGATCATTAACAAGATATGTAAGGACAAAAGGATTATTCTCCACAGCATCCTACAAATCTAAATCAAAAGCTTTAATAAAAATCTTCAAGTTTTCCTTCCAATATGCATAACCATCACCATTAAAAAGGGAGACTTATAGATGGAAGCAACCCCCAATGAAAAAGGATTAGAATAAACCATCTCTCATCTTAAAGTTATTAAGATCTTTACATAAGAGTTGAGCTCTAATACCACTTTTTACTAAGTGGCGTTAAACTCAATAGGGGGTGAATTTAGTTTGTATAAATAATTTTCAAAAAAAAAATCACAAAATCCTTTTGTTCAATTTTTATTGAAACTATTAATTGAATTATATGAATGGATAGAAGAAGAAAAGCACTTTTAACACAAGTTTTAAATGTCAACAAGCAGAAATGAGAGTATACAAGATTGCACAATGAAACAAATTACTGTAATATGAAATAGATAAGGAAGAGAGACTACAAACAATGATTTAATACTGGTTTAGCCACTTCTTGTGACCTACTTCCAGTTCTCAAGTATTATACCTAAGATTTTTCCACTAATCTTCAAGTTTCAACAAGCTCTTATAACATTTACAACAAAAAGCACTCAAAACATTCTTAGGATGTCTTACCCTTAGGATGTCTTACCCTTAGTGTTTGAGCCCCACTATCAAGGGATACCTAACCCATTGCTCTCTTGAGGGATACCTTACCATCTTAATTGATTGCAAAATGAAAGGAAAGCTTTTAAACTCTCACAAGAGTAGGCATTACAACTTGAAGTCCAATGGGTATTTAGGATTCACACACTTAAGATCAAAAGCAAAGAACTTTGAGTAAGAGTGATTAAACTCATAATGAATGCTTGAAGAGTGATTTTCAGATAGTTTTCCAATTATGTTTAAGTCTCTAAGCATTTGCATTTAAGCCCATGAGTTATCAAAGTCGTTAGAGGTGATTGAGGAGCATTAAATGCTAAAACTAGTCGTTGAAATCTAATTTTGAGAAGCTAGATAAATGATTATTGAAAACATATAATTGATTATTTACATTTAAGAACAAAATGTGGCTTTCTGTTGTAGCCCAATAATTGATTATTTTCGAGCTATAATCGATTATTGCTTTTATAAAATGAAACTATGGTTTTTTGTAAGAATCAAATAATATATTCACAATCCATTCTGACTTGATCTAATAACTGATTATCCACGAAGGTTATTGTATTTTAAAAATAGAAACCATGGCTTTTGATTTGCGTAGATAATCAATTATGAAACCCTAATAATTGATTATTTGCAAAGAGAAAAAGAATGTTGACTACTGCCAAGCCCATATAGTTGATTATCCTAAGGGGCTAATCGATTATTTGGTTTGAATTGAAACCAAAGGAAAAGCCACATCAAAAGTTTCCATAATCATTTCCAACCTTTTCAAAAGCATTTTACTTGATTTCAAAATTTGTTTTCAAGGAACTTGAGCATGGTTTTTCACAAAAACTTGAATTATATATAAAGAAAAAAACACTTATGAATTTTAGATGGTTGATCTTAAGAACGAATACCTTTTTACCTTTGTACAAGATCTAAGTCCTATATGTAACTCCCCGAATTTATTTTTTCTGCATAAATATTAATTTTATAATTTTTATAATTTTTGAGAATTTTTGTGGATTTTTCTGATAATGTAATTATTTTAATATTATTTTGGGTCGTCTGTGGGCCTGGGGTGGGCTCAGAAAAAGTAAATTTTTTTTATGGGCCAGAAAATTTTGTAATATTAATGCGAGCCAGGAGGATCTTACTAAACTCGAAACAGGATACAGTTATCAAAATTTTCTTATACTGTTATTTTATTATTCACTGTACAATAATTACTGGTTTGTAAGCAGTACTTTTTATTCTGTGAGTAATAAATTCTTATAGCTTTAGCCATGTTCTACTAGTTATTAGAAGTCAAAATTAGTGGCTTGACATGATTATTAACTAATAGCATTAAGCCAACAAAAATGGCTAGTTTAATTAGTTCCTAAACTAGATGAATTAGCTAAGTTAATTTAAGTTTAAGTGGTAATTAAATGAAACAAAATTTTGGTTAGCATGGTCAATGAGTTCCACGGCCATGTAGAGATTTCTAGGAGTTTCAAGAGCTTATGATTCATCAAGGTGGCCAAAGCATGACCACTTGATGACATTCACCATGTGCTTGATTTCCATCTTGATTGATCAAGCATTAATTCCTCCACATGCATGCACTCCACGGCAACAAACTTTAGTGTAGGCTAGCTATCATATTTCTATCACCTTTAGTCACTTAAGTCATTCTATTCATTTCCTTTCTTCTTAACTTAGCCAAAAAACTCCATTTCTCCCACTCTATGAAGCATTCGGCCATCACCCACAAAATCATCATCCAAGCTTCTAAAATTTTATCCAAGCTTATTTCCTAAGCCTACATATCATTCTAAGACTATTGGAGACCTAAGCTAAATCCTTCATCTTCTACCTTTACCACAAGCTAGGGTTCTTAAGTTTCAAGGTAAAATTCTTCTTCTTTGTTTCTAAGTATGATTCTTGAGTTTCTAAACCATGATTGCTCCATGGTTTCTCTTCTTCAAGCTTAGTTTGTAACTTTATGTTGGTTTAAGCTTGTTAGGGTTTTCTTTGGAGGCTACACAAATCTTTGAAGGAAAGCAACTAAGAGGATTTTTGTCTTCCTTGAGATAAGAGAGAGATTAACCTCATCAATCATATGTTGGTGGTGAGGAGATGGTTTGCTTGTGGTGAAAAATCTATAAGGATTTATTCACTTGTGTGATTTTAAGCTTGCTTTGTTTGTGGTGATTTTTGGTTGGTTTACTTTATAGCTTTGATTTTATGCTTGTTTAATTGATTATATGTTGGTTTATTTGATTATATGCTTGCTTAAGTGCTAATGGAAGCATGATGATTATTGTGGAAGCATGATGATTATTGTGTAAAGTAAGATGTGATTTACATGATGAAAAAATTGTATGAGGGTTCCAAAGAACCTATGGAGGCTCACGGTTTTGAACATCACCAAGAGAACAAGATGTTTCAAATTATTTCTTAAGTTATGGATTAAAGAATTTAATGATAAGATATTGGATTAAAGGTTTTGTAAAGGATTTTGTGATAAAAAAAAATGATTAATCATATTTTGTGATGCATAAACAAAAGTTTTGGCCAATATGTCAAAGTGTGGTATTTTAAATCCAAGATTATTTTGCTAAGTGTGGACTTTTGTAATTAGTTAATAAGAATTTAATTTAATGAATTTTTAGTAGAAACAAGAAAATAGATTTTATTTTTGGAATTAAATTAGTATTTTTGTAAGTAAATCAATAAAAAACAATTTTTAACAAGAAAAGTAATTTTTGTAAAGAAATAGTGGAAAATATTACATAGAAACATATTATGTAGAAAAACATTATGTTAAGCATTTGTAGTAGAAAAATATTTTAAATAAGGCCAAAATGCCTATATTTTATAAAGAATTTTATAAACAAGTTTTAGAAAGCTAAGAAATATTTTACGCAAGTGAAAAATGCTAGAAAACTCTTACGCGATTTAAAAACATCTATTTTCAAGCTACGCGATTGAGAAAATGATTTAAAATTATTACGCGATTGAGAAAGTGCTTAAAAATCCCTATGCGATTTTGAAAACGTTTGAAAATATTTACACGATTGCGAACATGTTTAAAAATATTTACGTGATTTGAAAACGTAAGAAAAATGTTACGCAATTTCAAAAATGCGATAAAATATTTACGCGATTGGAAATTACAACAGTTGGCTGTCGGGCTGTCGTGGTGGACCCCGTTATGTTGGAAATTGATACTGCCAAGAATGTGGTGTGTATATGTGAAATACGATGAAATATGATTTGTATGTGTTGGATCATACATCATGCATGGAAAAGCATGTCAATTAAGGCAATGGGCCTAGGAGATGGAAATTACACCTTTGTGCAGGTGAGAATTGCGTAGTTATGATCTTCAGTGATCTTGGGGATGTTGGAGTGTGGAATGTCATATGTGGCCAGTTGGTAGCATCACTGCGCCGTGGTATCCTTTGCAAACACACCAACGGTCTCGACGAAGTTACTACTCTTTTCGTGATTGGTTGAGAGTGTTTGTATCGGCCATGTTGTGTACCATGATTTGATATATTGGCACATGATTTGAGGCTAACGATATGTAAACATGTACTCCTTATCATTCTCTCCGAAATTGTGATTAGCTCCATGGAGTAGGAAATGAGTCATGGTACACATGCATAGTGGGTCAGCATATTGATGTGATAACTATGCTTATTTGATATGTTATCTTTTGTTAGGATAATATGACTGTATGTGATAATATTGCATATGTATCATTTACTGTCATTTTCTATACAGCCTTATTGGTATTGATGTAGGGGATCTCACCTCTTCGTTATGTTATATTTGTTTTATTGTATATGTTGATGAAGACCGAGGAGACAAGGAGGAGGATAAATCTTTTTACTACCAGTGACGGTTTTTTGTATTATCTTGATATGGCGGAAATGCGTCAGCTTTTAGGTTTTGTTACAGTTCAATTCCATGGTGGGATTGATGCTTGGAGGGTTAATTTAGATAGAGAGCGATTTGTTTATACCGGGGATTTAAGTCTGAATCTAAGTGGTACTAGAGATGGAATTCCTGTTATGACACAATATGTGTCTATGCGTTTAGAGTTTTATATGCCTATTCATGAGATCTGGAGTAGAAATACTTATACTCCACATAAGGATTCCATGATGTCGACTGTTAGGACTCCAACCCGGCGTGTACTGTATCTGCCAGGGTTTTTTGATGATAATACCAAGGAGGAGGATCCTAATGAGAGCCTGAATCCTTAGTTTGTAGGAGTTCTAGTTAAGTAGTTTTTGGTTTTGAGTGGTTTGGTGTGTAATGTATATATTATCTTTTGGGAGTGTATTTATGTAAATTATTTGTAAACAAAGTTTCAATATGTAAATTATGGCGAGTTTATTTTCCATTACATTTTATGTTTATGGTTCTAATTATTTTCAATTTTTTTTGCAAACGAAATTTTAAAATCAGTATTTTTACAAAATTAATTCTTTTACAACTTGGGTAAGTTATATTAGGATTAGTCTTAAATATGATACCCAACGATGGGTGTTACACTATAAGCTATTCTTGAAGGATTTGGAAACTTTATCTTTGCCACATTTCTTCCTTGTTTATTATAATAAAAACCATTGTTATTTCCAATCACACACTTACTAAAAATTCGTGGAGTAAACATCAAAGTGAGATCACTTAGTGAGGAAAATTTGTTGAATGGGTATTGAAGTGGGAATCTAGGGTAAGATCCTTACATTTGGTAGGATTTTTATTATTAAGTGGGAATCCAACGTTCCCTTGGGATGGAGTGGGGATCTCAGGTTGGATCCTTGTAATTAATAAAATTTGAATTTTACCCATTGTGTCATTTTGATCTCTGGAAGGCAACTTCAAGCGGCCTTGGGGATGATATTGAGACATCGTAAATTAGAAGTCTTAGCGAGGCAGTCATAGATTGCCTTGGGGGCATTTTGTGGTTATATAGTTATGTGAGTGAGACTATGGTTCTATGACCTCAACAAGGAAACCAAAGACGGTCTTGAGGGCCTATTGTTATGGCACTGCAAATAGGACGTGGTCTTGGGGCCTCAACAAGGCAACCATAGATGACCTTGAGGGTTGTGCATTGGGAAAAGGGAATTAGCATAAGACTTGAAGAAGTAATTGACTTATGAAGGTAAACTTGCACTAATTACTGTCGAGGTAACCAAGGTTTGTACAATGATTAGGAAGAAATAATGAAATATGCTAAGAGGGATGTGTCAAGGAAAAAAGAATAAGACTAACTATGAGACTAAGACGAACTGTAGTATCTCTAAAGGTTGGTGTTATTCCAGTACCTCAAGATATCTTTTCCATTTAGGTGTTCAAGCTTGCATGTTCTTTTTTTTTGGGCACTTGTGATCAGATTAGGCCCTTCTCAGTTGGGGGCTATCTTCCCCTACGAGGCATTTTTCCTACTAATATCTACTTTACTTAGGACTAAGTCGATCTCTGAGTTTAAATTTCCATAGTAAGACTATATCATTATGCCATTGCGTGGTTCTGATTTTGAGAGTCGTTTCTCATATGTGGGCAATCTCTCTTTGTTCTTCTATTAGGTCTAAGTCTTCACACAGGAGCTCGTTGTTGGAGGATTCAGAAAAGTGGTATCTATGCCAGCTTAGTTCCCATATCTCTATGAGGATTATGGCTTTGCAACCATATGTCAAATTGAATGGTGTTTATCCCGTTGTAGGGTAGGATGTGGTTTGATATGCCCATAAGATATGGATGAGTTGTTCTTCCCATTCTCATTTGGCCTAGTCCATCCTCTTTTTCAGACACAAAGGATTACCCTGTTGGTTGCTTTTGGTTTGTCATTAGTCTGGAGGTGTTCCACTGATAGGTGATAAACAAAATTTAAATATATTATTTAACTCTCATATTTAGTCTTTTAGACCTCTTATGTGCTTAATTGATTAGTTTTTCCTATATTTTATAAGTTTGAGTTCAAATTAGGTTTAATTGTATTTTTTAACATTATTGAGAATTTTACACTATTTCTATATTTTGGTCATTATTTGAGTTATAAACATCTAAAAATTATGAATTTTACCTTGTAAGAAAGCTGAGAAAAAATTCTACAACTTTGATTAGAGCTCAAAGGTTGAATCGGATGTCTATTGGGTCAGATTGGGCCTGGAAGTCAAAACAGGGATGCTATCACTGGAACTTGGACAATATGCAGAAATCGGGCCATAATTTGGGTTGTAGGTGTCATATGAAACTTAGACCAGTGTCATTGGAAATATAAGACGCATATTAGGTATATTCTTAGACCAGTGTTAAGAATATTTTGGGCATAACTCTCTCATCCTAAGCTCAAATTAGGTATATTAGGTGTCCAATTAAAGTTAAGAGGAAGATGATTAACCCTAAGCTAAGAGAAAACTTGAATTTTTAATTTTAGAGACAGTTATTTAAGCAGCAACAACAATCCTGAAAAAAACCTATTTTTCTCTTAGCCGCTCTTACTTACACTTTTTCTTTTCATCTCTCTTCCTCTCCCTTCTCTCTAGGTTTCTTTTTTTTTTGTTTTTCTTTCCTTCCATCCATGGAGGGTTAGACCCTTTTTAATCAATCCTAAGGATTGACAATCTTGATGTTTAATTATAAGATCTTGTTTTGATTGTTTTACATTTAATTGTTAATCAAGTTTCTCTTTTACCTGTTAATAGAGTTTCTCTTTTACATGTTAATCAAGTTTCTCTTTTACCTCTTTTGATTTTGATAAATCTGAATTGAATTACTTAATTTGATTTGAATGTTGATATGATAATTGCATAATTACAATGTATTTAATGAGGATTACAAATACTAAACAATGCATCAAAGGTATTTGATGAATTATTAAGCTTAGTTGAATTCTGGGTTTAACATTAATTTAGGATTAGATGTGTACTTAATTCATTTAACCTTAAATAATTAAATTCTCGATGTTTATCTAGTAGAGAATTCATGGATTATCTTAAGATTTCTTGATGAGATCTATGACCAAGAATCTGATTTGCAATTGAATAGGTTCCTAATGATCAATAATGGATTAAATTCAAGATTAGTTTATTTCCTTGGATTGGTAGTTTACTTAATTCTATTTACAATTTTTAATTGCTTTCATTTAATTAATTCTACAACTTTTCCCTCTTCTGTTAACTTCTTAATCTGATTACTTAATTAGAGTGATCCAAGAGTTTGACCCGGTTGTGCCTTATGCTACATGTAATTTGGGGAATCAGCTTACAAATTGATATAATTTGATAGTCTCGATAGCTATCAATAGGTTACAATTATTGTATATTTTCAATGTTTAGCTAATATTATATTATATCTTAGTTATAATTGATAAATCCTTTTTAATAAATATTATGATAAATCCCCTTTTTAGATGGTTGTATTTTATTGCATAATTTCCATGATTTAGCCATCAATTGCAAAGATTATATTTGTTCCTATTTTAGTAAGTCATAAATACAATAATTATAGTAATATATATTGTAATTAATATGATGATTTTTGTCATTTGCTCTTTAATTAAAATTTATTAAGGGTTGATATGTGTAGTATCTCATTGATTTTATTTGATTTTATAAGGAAGCCAATAAGCACAAATAGGAAACACAATCAAATCTAATCCAAGTAAATTTATTGTTTGACCTTTGTGCATTAGTTTGAGAATATCTCAAGCTACAGCTATGCAATCAAAGTGATTTTAGTGGTATTGGAAATCTAAGACATAAGTTGCAACTTTCATGTTTAGCATTTTCCCTTATTTGTGCATCTAGACCATGTAGATAGCAAATCAAATTGACGGTATTGATGTTGTCATGAGGAATACGGAAACATGGCTGTGTAAATGGGCTATGTGGTCCATATTCGAGGTCTTGGGCGTGATTTTAAGTTGGTTCTGGTTCAAATAAGCCATGGACCAATTTTTAGGGTTTCACCTTCCTAACATACGACACAATTATTCTTTATTTAAGCTATATAAAGCCACACAACAAAGTAGATTAATCCCAAGAAGTAGAGGCATGCAAAGGGAGCAATCTTGGTGCACAAAGAGGTTGTCTTGAGAAATCATTAGAGAGCAAAGCTTCAAAAGAGAAGAAGATGTACCAAAGAATTGAAGGCATTGAAGATCAAGGATCAAGATAGGGGAATTCAAGAAGGTTAAGCACTCACATCTATTACATCTTTCCGTCTCTTGAATTTCTTATTTTGTTCTTATTGTTTGTATCCATGGTTTCTTTAACTATGTTTTTAATTTCTCTCATAGTTGAAGGGGATGTCAAAGCCTTAGACTTGACTATGTTTGTTTGACGTAAATGTTATTTCCTTTTTGTTAATTGAGATTGTTTATACTCTTCTATTTTAACATTTATGATTCATATATTGATTTGCTTAGAGTGCACACTAGACAAAAGGATCTTATATGTTCTAATACTAGTTTAGGAATTTGTTAACCGATGAACCCTAAGTTTTCCTAACCCCAGTAGCAAATCAATGGTAGTTGAGAGGTGCTCGTTATTCTCCGTGGGAACACAATATAAGTCTGAATATTCATTCTCAAAGTGGATATTGCTTTGAATAACCTAATATCTTCCTTAACTTAATGCACCATGAATGAGTTTAGATAAATTGGATATTTATGATTAAAGATTAGAGAGTAACTAGAACTCATGCCCAATGACAAACAAAGGAAAGATAGAGGTAGTATGAGTTATAACTTCAGTTATCTATGGTTATTAGTTTCAATTAAGAATTGGGGGAATAATATTGAAATCAATCGTTCATAAGTGGTATGCCTTATCCTATTAATGGTCTAGTGATGGAGATTGATCCTTTAACCAGTCTTTATGTAACATCCCGAGACTGCTTGTAGGATTGATGAGTGTCTCCACAAATCAACACGGGTCTTTTCAGTGTGCTTTGTCCTCACTCACACGCATCCTAGGAAACTTCCTAAGAGGTCACCCATCCCAAAATTACTCCAAGTCAAGCACGCTTAATCATGGAGTTCTTATGTTCTAGGCTCCCGAAAAGAAGTTACAACTTGTTGATATGGCTACGCCTAATCAATTCATTTAAGCCATCCTCAACTATACAATCCCATACCTGCACAGTCTCTAAATCCCTCTCATTCCGGTGTGTATTCAGTTCATTCATGGGACCCTTCGCCTAGAAGCCTACCAGGAGCCGCTCCTTGTACGTGCTTCTCTTACACCGACGTCCACTCCCCGCCCTCGTCGGCCCCAAGACACCACATGCCCACCAACTTCCGCTTGGTTCGTCCCCAAACCACCCTGTATTGGGAGAGGTCCCGTCTCTGATACCATCTGTAACATCCCGAGACTGCCTGCAGGATTGATAAGTGCCTCCACAAACTAATACGGGTCTTTTCAGCATGCTTTGTCCTCACTTACATGAATCCTAGGAAACTTCCCAGGAGGTCACTCATCCCACAATTGCTCCAGATCAAGCACGCTTAACCATAGAGTTCTTATGTTCTAGGCTCCCGAAAAGAAGTTGTAACTTGTTGATATGGCTACGCCTAATCAATTCCTTTAAGTCATCCTCAACTATGCAGTCTCATACCTACACAGTCTCTGAATCCTTCTCATTCCAGTGTGTATTCAGTTCATTCATAGGACCCTTCGCCTAAAAGCCTGCCAGGAGTCGCTCCTTGTACGTGCGTCTCTTACACCGACGTCCACTCCCCGCCGTCGTCGGTCCCGAGACACCACATGCACTAATGTAACACTCTCTGTAGGGCATCACATTTTCAGCTACAAACTTAAAACCCTGTAAAACCATTTCATAAAAGCTTTGAGTTTTAAAATATGGATTTTAAAATTTCTTTTCGCAGAAACATAAAATTGCTGAAAATTATAAGTAATACTGAAAAATAGACTGAACTGATTTATACACATATTATATATATACCACATAATATTCAACAACATTTTAAAACATAAAACTTACAGACTCAGAGATACAGTAGCAAACCCAATGACATGTCCTACTAATAGCACGGTAACAACACTAAGAGAAAACTTAACATACATGTTCCGTTTCTCCACCAAACTGCATACTGTTGAAACTGTGAATATCACTCCTTGATGCAATCACCGAACCCAGAACATTGCCTCCAGTTAAGTCTAAGAAGCTTACTTCGCCTACTATACAAATTTTGACAATACAAAAACAAAACAAACAATACAGCAAAGAGGTGAGACCCCCTTTCACCAATACTAGTATGGCAGCAAAGAATGATACAAATGACAAAGTCAATTCATACACACAGATATCACAAATATAATCATGTTATTAATTTACAAGTAATTCCAATAAACATATATTGTAATAAAATGAACAACAATAATATTACCATAACAGATATAATAATTGATACAATAAACCATATAGTCACATCATGCATAATAACTTACATTAACACATCATACATAATATCTCAACATTGAATATAAATAACCACATTAACATGCAGACCACATATGCAAATATACACAGACTCATTCCTACTCCATGGAGCTAACACACAGACATAAGAGAGAATGATCCGAAAAGAACTATCAGTACCTCAAGCTGCCCAACCAAACTATTACACTGTCCAATGTCACGTCTATAACCCACAGTCCAACATAGTGTAGTAGTACACAGTCCAAACACGTCGTGCACTACAGGCATTGTACTAAACAGTCTCCCCAAGATCTCGATTAAGAATAGTGCGTGTCAAGATCATTAGTGTGTTGCCAGTTACCTGATAAACACATATTTTATTCATTAAGAAACCCTTATATTTAGTCATTTACACTCTCTATATTCTTAATTGATTGAGTTTGACATGATTTTGTGAGTTTGAGCTCAAATTGGTCCTAATTGAATATTTTCAGCATTATTGAGATTTTACACTGTTTCTGTATTTTGGTCATAACTTGAGTTCCTGATATCTGAAAATCATGAATTTTATCTTGTAGGAAAGCTAAGAGGAAGCTCTACAACTTTGATGAAGAGCTCGAAGTCCGATTCAGATGTCTAAGGGACCTAAGTTTACATGGAAGTCAGAATACGGGTTCTGTCAGTAGAATCCGAACAGTGTGCACTCATAAAATCATATCTCAAGATGTAATAATGGAGATGGGCTGAAATTTGGACAGTGGATATTCAAGATCCAAATAAACAACTTTCATGAAGAACACATTTTCAGAAAAAGAAGTCTAGTAGGTCATTTTGAGCTTGCAAGTCGGAACAGAGGTGCTGAAGTTGGGTTTGAGCAACCTACGGTATTTGGGACATATCTTGGGCTTAAGGAAGCCAAATTGGACGAACCAGCTATCCATTTTATAGCCAAGACAAGGATCTACAACTTTCATGAAGAACACTTTTCGTGGTTCTGAAGTATAGTGGGTCGTTTTTGGCTTCCAAGTCAGACACGAAATTTTCGTCCTCAACCACCCACTCATCCATCCACTAATCCACTCATCCACTCATCCACTCATCCACTAACTCACCCATTCATCCACTCATACACTAATCCAACCACTTAACCACTCCACCCACTCATCCACTAATCCATCCACTCATCCATCCACTCACCCATTCATGTCCATAATTTCCCACTCACCAAAAGTCCTTTGGCATTTTTCACTAATTCAACCACTCAACCATTCCACTCACTCATCCACTAAACCAATCCACTAAACCAACCCACTAATCCATCCACTCAAACACTCCACTCACTCACCCACTCATCCACCCACTTCCCTTTATCATTTTGTTACCTTAGACTTCTATAAAAGGCACCATTTTTCATGAACAAGATGTAACTCTCCTTCATTTTCTCTCTTAGTTTCTTGTTTCTTCATAGTTTCTTCTTGTTTCTTCATAGTTTTTCTTGTGATTTCTTTCTAGCTATGTGTAACTAAACCTCCCTTGGTTAAGGGGGTGATGAAACCGCTAGTATTAATGTTGTAAACTTTGCATATTTGATTATTTCAACACGCTTATGTTTTTATTCATATATTTCTCGAATCTATTGTTGGTATGAAGGTTTTTGTACTTGTTCCTACTTTCAAAGTAGTAGATCTAGGTTTATTATGCGCGGTTGCGGTAGTAGATCTAGTGGGATGTATGATGTTCATGTGGGTATAATTATCTTTGTGCTATTTGCCAGTTATAAAAGTGATAGATCTGGGTTTATTATGCGCGGTTGCGGTATTAGATCTAGAGAAATATATGTTCTAAGTAATTTAATCCCGGTGTGTGATTAGACCTTAGTGTAATTGGTTTTCTAAATCTTAATGCAATTGTTGGATAGTTGTAAGAGCGGTTGCTTTATGACTAATCAGTGATTAGGAGTTGATTTGAGCGGTTGCTAAATTGGCCAACACGTAAGGAAAACAGAGATTTAATATCACAATTGCATAAAAACATAATTGAGCATGTTGGAATAAAAAGATATGTGGATTTACATTATCATATAAATCTAGTGGTGGATTCAATCTCTTAACCAATTTTCTTATATTGTTGATTTCAGTTTGTTTATTGTTATCTTTGAAGTCTGTTCATTGTTCATCAAAACTCCAAAACCCCCTTTTCGCTTGTTTATTGTTAATCGAGTCTAAATTGGGAATTGTTTAATAGTGTTAATTGAATTGGTTCTCGTGGATCGACCCTTACTAACTACAACTAGTTGTAAGGTTTTTATTTTCTCGGTGGGCCTCGACAACCGATTTTTATCTTAATTTTAATCACTACATCCGCACGCATCGTAATTTTGGCGCTTGGATTCTTGGAACCAATTTTTTCAATTACACTATTAATTTATTTCCTATTTTTATTCTGTTTTTATTTTATTTTATTTTATTTTATTTTTAATCTTTCTTTCTGAGTGTTTTGTAGGTGTTGATGTCCTTTGAAGGAGTAGACGAAGGATTGCTAAATTTGAGGAACTATATTGATCAACTCACTTCACATCCTCAATTTCCCTTCCATCCTAGCTAACTTCCAACTCACACCTGCCGACATTGAAGTTTGCCCGATACATTGATCTATCAAGTTCGGAGACATTTGAGCCATCCGAAATATCCGAAGAAGTGACAATGGCGTAAAACACTTTAAGGGCATTGGGTGCTCCAGATCTAGATCAACAAATCTTTGCATAGACATTCTTGAAAATGAAGAGGCATTTGAATTGAAATCCGGTTTAATCCATCTCTTGCCATCTTTCAATGGATTACCCTGAGAGGACCCCAACAAGCACTTGAAGGAAATCCATGTGGTATGTTCTAGCATGAAACCCGAGGAATTCATGTAGAGCAAGTCAAGTTGAGAGCTTTTCCATTCTCATTGAAAGACTCCTAAGGAGTGGCTTTACTACTTGCCACCCGGATCCATCCAATCATGGCGGGACATGGCCCGAACTTTCCTAGACAGATACTTCCCACGCCTCAAAAGCTGCAACAATCGAGAAAAAGAAATCATGGTATTCAACAAAGGCATGGGGAATCACTCCATGACTACTTTGGGAGAGATTTAAGAAGCTATGTTTCACCTGCCTCATCATCAAATAAGTGAGCACTTTTAATTCGGTATTTCTATGAAGGCTTACAAGTGATGGATCGCAACATGATTGATCTTTGCTAGCGGAGGAGCATTGATTGATAAAACTCCTCAAGAAGCTAGAAACTTGATCTCAAGAATGGTCGCCAATACTCAACAATTCTACTCTAGAAACACACTTGGAGTAAGAGCGATGAAAGAAGTAGAGACAACCAAGATATACTGAAAAAATGACTCAATTGATCTGCTATGGTTCAAATGCCGGTTAATGGATTCGGGTAAAGCACCGCTTCATGCTTGTGGGATCTGTTGTTCATCCGGACATCCCAACGATATGTGTCCCACTCTCCAAGAAGACACAAATGAGGAGGTAAGAAGCGATAGGGGGATATCTTGGACTTTCAAAAAATTACAACCCCTACTCAAATACATATAATCCGGGTTGGAGGGATCATCCAAATTTCAGCTATGCAAAGCAACCTCAAAATCAACCTCCACTTATGGACCTCCAGATTCCAACAAAGGCAAGTACCTTTCCTCAAAGACAAGAAGAAGTTCAAGCTCCTAAGCAATCTGAGCCTTCATTAGAGGAGCTAGTAAAACAAATGGCCACTAATAATTTGCGTTCCAACAAGAAACAAATGCAACTATACAAAGTTTCAAACAAGAAACAAGGACTGCAATCAATAACTTGCAGAATCAGATAGGGCAGTTGTCCACAGAATTCAACAAGTTTCAAAGCCAAGCTTCAGGGAAACTACCCTCACAAATGTAAGTGAATCCGAGGGAAAATGCTAGTCTTTGTCACATTGAGAAGCGGAAAGACGATGGATGAGCCTACCTCTCTTCCACCAATCATTCAAAAGAAGGATGAACCACCCAAAGAAGCAAATGATAAGGGGCAAACTTCCAAAACCCCTAAGGTAAGTATTTCTGAACCCCTTCCTAAATATGTCACTAAAGCTCCTTTTCCTAGTAGGTTGGTTAAAACCAAGAAAGAAGAAGCGAGAAAAGAAATACTTGAGACTTTTAGGAAGGTAGAGGTTAATATCCCTTTGTTAGATGCCATTAAGCAGGTACCTAGATATGCAAAATTTCTGAAAGAATTATGCACTAACAAGAGGAAGTTAAAAGGAAATGAAAAGGTCCAAGTGGGAGAAAATGTTTCAAATTGTAATTAAAAAAAAACTCCCAACCAAATGTAAGGACCACAGCACATTCACCATTCCATGCACTATAGGTAACACAAGGTTTGAAAGGGCAATGCTTGATTTAGGTGCATCTATAAATGTCATGCCATATTCTATTTATGCATCTTTATACTTGGGTCCTTTGGAACCCACCGGTGTTGTTATTCAATTGGTGATAGATCTAATGCATACCCTAAGGGTGTGGTTGAAGATGTTTTGGTACAGTGTGAATGAATTAGTGTTTCCTGCAGACTTCTATGTTTTGGACATGGAAGAGGATGAGTCTCCCAAATCTGCTCCTATCTTGCTAGGAAGACCATTTTTGAAGACCGCACGGACAAAAATTGATGTGCACTCAGAATTCTAACAATGGAATTTGATGGGGAGTTAATTAGATTCAATATTTTTGAAGCTATGAGATACCCAAGTGATGTGCACTCGCTTGTTTAATTGATTCTTTTGATCCTTTTGATTCTTTAATTTCTGCAGCTTTTTGATACCGACCATTTTGATGCTCTTGATACAATTCTAACTCATAGCTTAGATGTACAGGAGGAAAAGAAGAAGAGTGAAGAAGAGCCATGGAGTGAAGACATTGATGAAATTGTTGTTTGCCTTACAAGAGCTCTCTTCCACTCCCGGAAGAGCATGAGGTAACTTTTGTTGATTTACCCGTTACTACCGATATACCTCAACCTTCATTGTGCAGGCACCTAAATTGGGCCCGAAAGCACTACCCGATCATCTTAAATACATCTTCTTGGGGGAGAAGGACACCCTTCCAAAGAATAATTGCAAAGTCACTCACCCAAGAGCAAGAAGAGAAACGGTAGCCGTTTTGCGAAACATAAGACAGCCATTGGTTGGTCAATAGCTGATATCAAGGGTATTAGTCCCTCCATTTGTATGCACAGGATATTAATGGAGGAGGATACTAAACCTGTGAGAGACCCTCAGCGGAGATTAATCCTCCCATGATGGAGGTTGTGAAAAAGGAGATACTTGAAGCTCCCGAGTGTGGGGTGATCTACCCCATTTCGACGCTAAGTGGGTAAGCCCAAATGTGTAGTACCAAAGAAATGCTGAATTACTTGTGGTAAGAAATGCTGAAAATGAGCTTATTCCCACTAGGTTACGCATGTGGTGGCGTGTTTGTATTGATTACGGGAAGTTGAATGCCGCCACGAGAAAAGACCACTTTCCTTTACCTTTCATTGATCAAATGTTAGAAAGATTAGCTGGTCATTCTTATTATTGTTTTCTCGGATGGTTTTTCGTGTTACAATCAGATTGCCATAGCTCCGAAGACCAAGACAAGACTACATTCACTTGTCCATTTGGTACCTTTGCATATAGGCGAATGCCTTTTGGACTCGCAATGCACCAGGAACTTTCCAAAGATGCATGATGAGTATATTTTCTCGATTACATTGAAAACATCATTGAGGTTTTTATGGATGACTTTAGTGTCTTTGGAAATGATTTTGAAAATTGTTTGGAACATTTAACTTTGGTGCTTAAAAGATGCATTGACACTAACCTGTACTTGAATTGGGAAAAATGTCATTTCATGGTGAATGAAGGTATTGTGTTAGGTCATGTAATTTCGCTAGGGAATTGAAGTAGATAAAGCTAAAGTAGAACTCATGCATTCTTTGCCACCACCCACTAGTGTGCGGGAGATTCGTTCTTTTATTGGTCATGCAGTGTTTCTACCGGAGATTCATTAAAGACTTTTCTAAAGTCTCATTGCCCCTTTGCGGACTTCTTCAAAAAGATGTTAATTTTAACTTTGATGAGAAATGTATGGAAGCTTTCAATAAACTCAAGAAGTTGTTAATGTTGCGCCTATCATCGTGCCACCCAACCGGGAGTTACCTTTTGAACTAATGTGTGATGCCGTGACTTTGCGGAGGAGTCGTCTTGGGACAACGAGTTGATAGAGTTCCTTATGCCATTTACTATGCATCAAGGACTCTAAATGATGCTCAACTTAATTACTCAACCACGTAAAAGAACTTCTAGTCATTGTATTTGCTTTAGAAAAATTTAGATCATATCTAATTGGTTCTAAAGTGATTGTGTTTTCAGATCATGCGACCTTGAAGTATCTTCTAACAAAGAAAGAAGCAAAGCCTAGATTGCTCGATGGATTTTATTGCTCCAGAATTTGACTTGGAGATTAAAGACAAGAAAGGGAGCGAAAACTTGGTGGCCGATCACTTGAGTAGATTGGTAATCGAAGAGGAAGAAATGCCTATCATGGAGACTTTTCCGGATGAATATTTGATGGTTGTCAACACCATAATCCCTTGGTATGCTTGACATTGTTAACTACCTGGTTACTAAGGACTTTCCTGAGGATTTGAACAAGGCCCAAAGAGATAAATTAAGGAGTATTTGATCAGAATACTATATCCGGGATGACCCGTACTTATGGAAGCATTGTGCGGATCAAGTCATTAGGAGGTGCATTCCCGATTCTCGAGACACACTCCATCCTCTCCTTTTGCCACACCTATGCATGTGGAGGACACTTTGGCAAGATAAAAGGACGGACCCAATAAAGTGCTTGACAAGTGGTTTCTATTGGCCTTCAATTTTCAAAGACGCTTACAACTTCGTAAGTCTTGTGACCGCCGTCGAGAACAGGGTAATATTGGTCCTCGTAATCAAATGCCTCGGACTCCGATCATTTTTGTGGAACTCTTTGATGTGTGGGGTATTGATTTCATGGGACCATTCCCTCCTTCATTTGGTTTCACATACATTCTTTTATCCGTTGATTATGTGTCTAAATGGGTGGAAGCAAAAGCCACTCGATCCGATGATTCTAAAGCGTTGCAGATTTTGTTAAGTCACATATTTTCTCCAAGTTCGGGACCCCAAGGGCTATCATCGGTGACCAAGGGACCCATTTCTCGCAACAAAACCTTTGATGCTCTATTGAAGAGATATGGAGTAATGCACGAATTTCCACTCCTTACCATCCACGACAAATGGGCAAACCGAAGTGTCCAACCGGAGATTAAGTCAATCCTTGAAAAGATAGTGAATCCCTCAAGAAAGGATTGGAGCACTCGACTTGAAGATGCTTTATGGGCTTATAGGACCGCCTATAAGACTCCCATCGGCATGTCACCATTTCGGTTGGTGTATGGAAAGCCCTGTCATTTGCCCGTTGAGTTGCAACATCGATCTTCTTGGGCCATTAAACAAGTTAATATAGAATTGGAAGGTGCTTTGGAAAGCAAAGGAAGTTCCAGTTACGGAATTAGAAGAACTAAGAAATGAGGCCTTTGAGAATGCCCCGATTTATAAGACTAAAGCTAAGGCATTCCACGACCAATTGATTTCCGAAAAGAAATTTCACAGAGGACAAAAAGTCCCGCTATTCCAATCAAGACTCAAATTATTTCCGGGTAAACTCTGCGTTCTAAGTGGATTGGGCCGTTTGTGGTAACTAATGTTTTTCCTTTTGGTGCGGTTGAGATCGGGAGTGAAAATTACGGCAAAGCATTTAAGGTCAATGGTCATCGTCTCAAACCATATCATGAACTTCCCGACAAAGTGCAGAGATGGAAGTGATGACCCTCATCCTTCCACAATATGAGGAGCAAGTGAAAGTATCATCATGTCTCTGGCCGAGGAGAGACAATAAACTAAGCGCTCATTGGGAGGCAACCCAACCAAATTTGCTCTCTTTATCCCTTTTTATTTTGTGTTTTCATTAGTTTCTTAGATTATGTTTGTTGGTTGTAAGCATTTGAATCTCTAAAAAAAAAACAAACAAAAAAAAAAATTATGTATACGTCTTAGGGTTGGCTTTGGTAACACACACCGTGAATGGGGCCTTCTATTCGTAACCTCAAAAATGTCTGTGTTTTTTGTGGGTCGAGTTATGGGAAGGGATTAGAGTTTGTAAACGCAGCTAGCACTCTTGGTCGATCACTTGCTGCGAGGAATATTCATCTTGTATATGGGGAGGTTGTCGTGGGTTAATGAGGGTCGTATCACTTGTCGCTTCTATAGGAGCGATCGGGTTTTAGGTGTTATTCCTAAACCTTTGGCTGAAAATAATATCACTGGAAAGACAGTTGGAGAAGAAATTCGGGTAACATCTATGCATGGACGAATGAAAACAATGGTTGACAATTCGATGCATTTATTGTCTTACCAGGTGGTTTTGGTACTTTAGAAGAAATTTTTCAAATTGTCTCTTGGGCGAACTAAACATCCACCATAGACCCATTGGTTTGTTGAATGTTAATAATTTCTTTGATCTTTTGTTATCTTTTCTTGACAAAGTCAGTGGAACGTAAATTTATCACTCCTTCAAAGAAGACAACTTCTTATCTCTGCCTCCACTATTGATGAGCTCATTGATAAATTAGAAGCTTTTGAGTATGTACCGATCCCATTAGCTCGGATAGATTGGTCAACGAAAGCGGCGAAGGAAGTAACAAGAAACAAAAGCCAGATCTGCGACTTCATCTTTAATGGGTTTGATTTTATTGTACCTTGTTTTTGTTTAAATTTGTGTCAGCTTTCTCCAACAGGTAATATCTTCTCGTCCTTTACTCATCTATATTTTAACATTGAGGACAATGTTGTGATTTAGTTGGGGGGAAGGATAGTTGACCCAAAAAAAAAAAAGAAAAAAAAAGGGGTTCATTGCATGATTGAATAACTTTTCTCCCTTCTTGAACCTGATATGCTTGGTGATGGATGATTAAATTGATGAATTGAGTTTGATGGATGCATACCTTGTGAGATTTTGAGCCTAATGGATGGATTCAACATTTATGTCATTCTCTTCTTTCTTGTGTGATTTTCACTCATGTTAATGACCACTCTAGAACTTGTTTTGATTCTTTTTGAGGCTATATTTCACTTGCATGCATGAACATGATTGAGGCCCTCTTTCTTAATTAGCTAGTTTAACCAAATAGCCAACCTTGTTTTCAATATGATATCAAGCACTCTTTTGATTTCTTGAAAATTCTCTGATTCCTGCCAACCTTGTATATTTTCCTTTGCTTAACCCCTTTGAGCTTATTTGACCATTCCTTGTTTCTAGCTCATCATGTGCCTTAAATGAGAAATCGTGTTCTTACTTTACCTTAGGGAATAAAAGAACATTAGCTTGTTAATGGATGAGTTTTTGAACAAGTGTGGGGTGTGTGTACAAAATGGTTGTTGAAAAAGAAAAGAGTGCCCAAAAAGAAAAAAAAAATATATGTATATAGTTATGTTCATATATATAAAAAAAAAAAAAAAAAAAAAAACCAAGTGTTTAAAAAAAGAAAAGGATTGGGAAATGAATATGTAAAGGATATACACTAGAGTTGGGATGAACTTTTATGCTTGTTATTTGAACTCAGCTCTCATTTGCTTTTATTCTCTTTGGTATTTATCTTCTCATATCCATTTTATCCTCTCCTCGTTACCTTGACCTCACTACAACCTTGAATAAAGTCCTCATGATTTGTGTGTGCATGTGTTTTGAGTAGTGGAGAAGTAGAAGATAAAGCAAGCTTATGGTAGTGCAATTTTCATGGGTTGAATTGAGTGAAATACCTACCCTTTAAACACTTGAGAGATTGAGAGGGAATCTTGTGAAGATCTATCATTCTCGATTCATGTTGAAGATACCTTTCTTGATGGTTTGAGATGTGGAGAATTGTTAACTCATGAATGTTTTGATCCTTGAACCTTTGGTTGTTCTTCTTGATTGTAAAATTTTGGTCTTGAGTTTTGCCCAGGAGTGCAAAAAGCTAAGTGTGGGGGAATTTGATAAACACATATTTTATTCATTAAGAAACCCTTATATTTAGTCATTTACACTCTCCATATTCTTAATTGATTGAGTTTGACATGATTTTGTGAGTTTGAGCTCAAATTGGTCCTAATTGAATATTTTCAGCATTATTGAGATTTTACACTGTTTCTGTATTTTGGTCATAACTTGAGTTCTTGATATCTGAAAATCATGAATTTTATCTTGTAGGAAAGCTAAGAGGAAGCTCTACAACTTTGATGAAGAGCTCGAAGTCCGATTCAGATGTCTAAGGGACCTAAGTTTACATGGAAGTCAGAATACGGGTTCTGTCAGTAGAATCCGAACAGTGTGCACTCATAAAATCATATCTCAAGATGTAATAATGGAGATGGGCTGAAATTTGGACAGTGGATATTCAAGATCCAAATAAACAACTTTCATGAAGAACACATTTTCAGAAAAAGAAGTCTAGTAGGTCATTTTGAGCTTGCAAGTCGGAACAGAGGTGCTGAAGTTGGGTTTGAGCAACCTACGGTATTTGGGACATATCTTGGGCTTAAGGAAGCCAAATTGGACGAACCAGCTATCCATTTTATAGCCAAGACAAGGATCTACAACTTTCATGAAGAACACTTTTCGTGGTTCTGAAGTATAGTGGGTCGTTTTTGGCTTCCAAGTCAGACACGAAATTTTCGTCCTCAACCACCCACTCATCCATCCACTAATCCACTAATCCACTCATCCACTCATCCACTAACTCACCCATTCATCCACTCATACACTAATCCAACCACTTAACCACTCCACCCACTCATCCACTAATCCATCCACTCATCCATCCACTCACCCATTCATGTCCATAATTTCTCACTCACCAAAAGTCCTTTGGCATTTTTCACTAATTCAACCACTCAACCATTCCACTCACTCATCCACTAAACCAATCCACTAAACCAACCCACTAATCCATCCACTCAAACACTCCACTCACTCACCCACCCACTTCCCTTTATCATTTTGTTACCTTAGACTTCTATAAAAGGCACCATTTTTCATGAACAAGATGTAACTCTCCTTCATTTTCTCTCTTAGTTTCTTGTTTCTTCATAGTTTCTTCTTGTTTCTTCATAGTTTTTCTTGTGATTTCTTTCTAGCTATGTGTAACTAAACCTCCCTTAGTTAAGGGGGTGATGAAACCGCTAGTATTAATGTTGTAAACTTTGCATATTTGATTATTTCAACACAGTTATGTTTTTATTCATATATTTCAATCTATTGTTGGTATGAAGGTTTTGTACTTGTTCCTACTTTCAAAGTAGTAAATCTAGGTTTATTATGCTTGCATTGCGGTAGTAGATCTAGTGGGATGTATGATGTTCATGTGGGTATAATTATCTTTGTGCTATTTGCCGTTATAAAAGTGGTAGATCTGGGTTTATTATGCGCGATTGCGGTATTAGATCTAGAGAAATATATGTTCTAAGTAATTTAATCCCTACAAAGTGATTAGACCTTAGTGTAATTGGTTTTCTAAATCTTAATGCAATTGTTGGATAGTTGTAAGAGCGGTTGCTTTATGACTAATCAGTGATTAGGAGTTGATTTGAGCGGTTGCTAAATTGGTCAACACGTAAGGAAAACAGAGATTTAATATCACAATTGCATAAAAACATAATTGAGCATGTTGGAATAAAAAGGATATGTGGATTTACATTATCATATAAATCTAGTGGTGGATTCAATCTCTTAACCAATTTTCTTATATTGTTGATTTCAGTTTGTTTATTGTTATCTTTGAAGTCGTTCATTGTTCATCAAAACTCCAAAACCCCCTTTTCCGCTTATTGTTAATCGAGTCTAAATTGGGAATTGTTTAATAGTGTTAATTGAATTGGTTCTCTGTGGATCGACCTTACTAACTACAACTAGTTGTAAGGTTTTTATTTTCTGGTGGGCCTGACAACTGATTTTTATCTTAATTTTAATCACTACATCCGCACGCATCATTACCACAGCCTAGAGGAGCGACCAATTGTCCACATGTGAAATACTCCACACACTAATGCCTCCAAGTCCACTCAATGAACCACACTACGCTTATCACACCGACAACACAGTGTAATTCGTCTCGTCAATCAATCACCAATTTCCAACCAATTGACAAGACTCTCAAAACATGAATATAATTACAAAAATACCCTCAATCTCCAAATGTTACCATATTTACAAAAACGCCCTCGATCTCAAAATTCTCAAATATAGTACGTCTCCACTTAACAGTACCATATCTCAACATGTCCGAGTCCACCACTTTGGCCCGACAGCAAAACTTACTGTTCCAATTAATCGTGTAGAAATTTTATCGCGTTTTCACAATCACGTCGCTTTTACTAACGTTTTTAAATCACATAAATATATTTTGCTGTTTTTAAAATCGCGTAGTGTTTTTAAATCGTTTTCTTAATCGAAAAGCTTTAAAATCTCTATTTTTAAAACTGCGTAAGCTATTTTTAATACTTTTAAACTATGTAGAATATTTTCCTTACATTATAAATATATTATATAACTTTCTCTTTTATTTATCTATTTATAATAAACTTTGACAAGATATTTTGTCTAGAAAATCTATTAAAAAGGTGTTTTCTACGTTTTTCTTTAAAAATTCCTTTGTTTAGTTTATAACTACAAAATACACTTTGAAAATTGTTATCATACTTTAAAACTCAAAGGTAAGTATTTTTCAAGAGTTTTGTATTATTTCTCTTCTATACTATATTTCTAATAAAAATTTATTTACTTATTTAGTTCTTGAAAATTCATTGCAAATGAATTCTTTTTAGGTTAAACAATTAGTCTACACTTAGAAAACAAATTTTGGATTGATTACACATTAAAAAGGCATGTTGGTCGAATTCATCATTTCTTGTATAAATCATGTTTAAATTATTTTCTAACCACTAAATTATTATAAAATCTATTTAATTACGTTCTTATTAAATTAATTACATAAGTCCACACTTTTAAAATAGTTTTGGATTAAAAATATCATAAGTAGGCATGTTGGCCAAAAATCATTCTATGCATTAAAAATCATATTTAATTGTTTCCCATCATTTAATCTCTTATAAAAACTCTTAATCTAATTTATTATTATTAAATCACTTAATCCATAATTAGAAAAATATTTAGAACATCTTGGTTCCTTTTGTAGTGGTGAAGCCTTGAGCTTTATGTGTTCTTTGGAACACTCATGCAAATCCTCAACATATTATTCATATCCTACAATAACTATCATGCATCCATAAATACATACCATATATTTTAAAGCTATAGACATGCTTGCACACAAAATCAATCACAAATAGGAAAACTTTAAACAACCAAGTGAATGAATCCTTATGGATTCTTCACCACAAACACATCCATTCCTCACCACCAACACATGGTTGATCAGGGTAATCTCCCTCTTACCTCTTGGAGAAACCTCCATAGCTCTTTGCTTTGCTTCTTGTACAAGTCCTTCACCACTAAGAGCTTCTTAAAAATCAAAGTAAACACACATATAATCAATATATATAAAACTTGAATAAGAAAACCATGAATTAGAATCATGGTTAGAACCTTGAAAATCAAAAGAAAAGTGAAGATTAATGAACTTCACCAATAAAGCTTCAATCTTTAGCTTGAAAAACAAGGTTGAAGATGGATGATTTAGAGAAAGTCTTCAACATGAAAGTTTCTTAGGATTTCATGGAGATTCAAGATCTAAGGTTGTATAGAATTATTGAAGCTTGGAAGGTATTCCTATGGTGGTTGGCCGTGAGCTTCTCGAGAGAGGAAAGGTAAGAGTTTTTGTGTTTGGCTTTGAAAGAACTCCTTGAAAATGGATGATTTTGATCAAGACTCCAACTACAAAGATGCTTGGATTGATGTAAGGATTCAAGAAATAAGGTTGGTTAAAATAATTGGAGAGTGATAGTATGATCTTGGCCTCTTGGCCGTGAGCTCCCTTTGAAGAACAAGGTGAGAACTTTTTGGTTTTCAAGCAAGAAATGAAGATGATCACAACATCAAAGTATTTTAAAATGGTATAAGGATTCAAGAAATGATATTGATAGAAATTTTTGAAGAGTGGAGGGTGGTGCAAGGTGGTTTGGTCGTGGGATGTTCTTGAGAGAAATGGAGAGAATTTTGTGAAGTTTGGTTTAGGAAGATGATGAAGATGAAAATGAAATGAATCAAAGCATTTCCTATAGCTTTTCTAAGCCTAAAACCGTGACCTCCCCCCCCCTTCCCTTGTACACTAAGGTGATGTCTAAATTCATTAGCCACCATTTTAGGCATCTAGAGCCATTGATTAAATCAATGGTTGCTATTAGGTAGAAGCTTCCAAGTGATATGATCAAATCTAAGCCATTAGATCTCTCCTCCTTGAAATCCTAGCCATTAGATGCATCTTCAAAAATGAAGGGTCAAGATCTTCTCTACTTTCTTTCCATCCAAGGGTTACAAATGGTCCTAGCCACTTTATGAGACCAATCTCTATCGTAGATTAAATCAAGGGTGGATATCCTAAACTTCTTTATTAAGCTTGTCTTTACAACCATTGATTAGATCAATGATGAACATCCAAAGCCTCCTAACTAAGTTTTCTCTCACACCATTGATTAAATCAATGGTGATCATCCAATGCTTCTTCACTAAGTTTGCTTCTTAGCCGTTGATTAGATCAATGGTTGATGTTCAAAGCTTCTCCACTAAGTCTTGTCATCCAAGGGTGCAAATCAAAGTCCAGCCCTCTTTGTTGACTAGTATTTCCATTAGTTGGGTGGTTACTAACTTGTTTTCTATTGGTTGTCACTTTTGTTGACCAATTTCTATTGGTTACCCTTGAAAAGTCTTTGTCACAAATGTTGACTTAATCTTATTAGTTGATCTTATTTCTATAGCTCTCTTATTGGTTCATCAAAGATGACCACTTCTAATTGGTCCATCAAATGAAGGCTAGATTCTAATTGGTTCATCAAGGAAGGCTAAATTCCTATTGGTTCAATATATAACCATCAAATTTAACTAATTCTTATTAGTTCATTTCAAAGATACTAGATTCCTATTGGTTTAGAAATTCCAGCCATCTATTTTGACTAAATCCTATTGGTCCACAGAAATTATTTTCCAGACAATTACTACCGAAATTATTACTTAATGAACAGAATACTACTGCTTACAAAATAGTAAATATTTGTCCGTTGTAAAATATAAATATAGTATATTTTTATTTCATAGATAATTTCTAAAAATTAAAAGATTATGTCACGTATCTCTCGGAATTGAGTTTAGTAAGATTCTCCGGCTCCGAATAAATACGTAAAGATTTTCCCCAGCCCAAAAATTATTATTTTTCTGACACGGAGCAAATCACACAAAATGATCAAATACAATCACAGAACAGTCAAAATAATTTTACAGTATACAGAAATTGCAAAACAATACAATTCTATCATTACTGTCAAATAGTTAAATTTTGGGTTGTTACATTTTATCTTTGTTATCTTCAACCTCGTTTAGTGTTTGTATGTTTGAAATTTAGTTTCTTTATTGTTCTTGTTATTTACTTTTAACTTTCAACCAAAATCTACATTTACTTGATTTGATAGTTTCTAAGAGATTAGACCTAATCCTCTGCGGAAACAACCATTGCTCACCATTAAACTATAAATTCATATCTATACTACACATAATTGGCAAGGTTAAACTGGTGGAACTAATGACACCCATCATCTACCTAGGTGAAATATTGCTTGATATAGAGGCTGGACAAAAATCCTGGCAGTTTTTATTAGCGAATTGTGTTCCGTTATCTGTAACAATGGGCTTCGGAATGCTAAACCGGTTAATGATATTTCTCCAAGTGAACTTTTGCACTTTAGTCAAAGTGATAATGGCCAAAGGCTCTACTTCGATCTATTTGGTGAAATAATCTATCACTACTATGATGTACTTAAGTTGTCCTAAGGCATGGGGGAATGTTCCTAGTAGGACCATACCTCACCTATAGAATGACCATGGTACGATGATGGTGGTGGGTTCCTCAAATGGTATAGAATAGATGTCGACAAATCTGTGGCACTTGTCATAGCTTCAAACATGATTCATGGGGTCCAAGGTCATAGTAGGATATTAGTAATGCACTCTCAATGCCTTAGAAGCTAAAGACTTATTGCTGAGGTGGCGACCGCAACTCTTTTCATAAATTTTTGCTAAGTCATAACATGCCTC
Organism: Ormosia emarginata; assembly: GCA_029884605.1. NCBI lineage: Eukaryota > Viridiplantae > Streptophyta > Magnoliopsida > Fabales > Fabaceae > Ormosia > Ormosia emarginata. The sequence continues at coordinate 3,202,928 of JAQQTP010000022.1, read as the reverse complement.
TTTTGGACCAAGGCACTTGAGGAAAGGGGTAGAGAAGCCTCTATAGTATAGTTAGTTATTATTCAAGTTGTACCAACTTGTAGCACATGTGACTTTCTTTGCTTCATTGCGATTAGTAAGTAGAGCTCCATCTCAGAGGTAGGTGGCAATAAGCTTGATCCATTCGCCGTTCTCATCAATTGCTATGGTTACCTCAATGTCGGTGATACCGAGGGTTGTGAGGGTCTCCAAGATTACCGACCTGTTATTTCCCAAGGTCTTAGTACTTGCCAACTTAGAGAGAATGTCAGTCATGGAGTTCTATTCTCGGGGAATATGCCTGAACTTTACATTGGAGAAGGCTTCCAAGAGTTCTCTTACTATGACTAAGTACTTTCTAGCAAGGGGTTTTTAGATTGGTAGTTGTCGAGGACCTGTGCAGTTGGAAGCTAAGAATCACTACACAAAGTGACTTTGGATGCTCTGAGATCATTGGCCATAGAAACCCCTACAATGCACACTTTATATTCTACCTAGTTATTAGAGATTGGAAACTTAAACTTGAGGGAAAGTTCGATGGTGATTCTTTTGTCGTTTTCTACGGTGACTCTAGCACTGCTTCCTTTAATGTTAGAGGCTCCATCAAGATAAATTGTCCATGCCTTACCCTTGGATAGGGAGTATCATGCGTTAGTTCCAAGACAAAGTCGGAAAGGACTTATGCTTTAATGGCTTGCTATCGTTCATAGGTGATTCCAAACTCAAACAGCTTTATGGACCATGCTATCATGCGTCCGACGAGTTCTAGTTTATGTAGGATTTACTTGATGGGCTAGTCCGTTCTGAGAACAATGAGGTGGCATTGGAAATATTCCCTCACTCTTTTTATCGAGGTGAGTAGTGCAAAAATAAACTTTTGGATCCTTTTATATCAAAGCTTGGGTCCTTAGAGTACTTTAGTCTCGACATAGACTAGCTTTCCTTCATCAAGATGGAACTCATGGCTTCCTCATTAATAGAGAAGTAAAGGTAAAGTGTTTCGCTTGGCTGTAATCTGGTTAGGATTGATGGGGAGGCCAAAGAGTTCTTCATCACTTGAAAGGCCTCTTCATACTTCAAGGTCCATATGAAGTCCTTCTCTTTCTTGAGTGCTTTGAAAAATAGGAGAAATTTGTGTTAGTTTGGCAAAAAATCTAGTGAGTGTTGTAATATGTTATTTGAGCTGTTGGACATCTTTGATTGACTCCGAGCAGCACATGTTGATAAATTCTTAGCACTTGTCCGGATGTGCTTATAGGCCCCAGTGTGTCAACATAAATCCAAGGAACTTTTCGGCTTGTACCCTGAAGGCGCATTTCTCTAGGTTCAGCCTCATGCTATGCTTTTGGAGTTATTGGAAATCTTCTTCGAGGTCTTAGATGTGATCACCCAAGGTAAGAGTTTTGATGATAATGTTGTCTATGTATACTTATAGCATCATTCCAATTTGTTCTTCGAACACCTTATTCATCATTCTCTGATAGGTTGCTCTGGCATTCTTGATTCCAAAGGGCATGACTCGATAATACTAACTGGCTCTCTCTGTAATGAATGTCATTTTGTCTTCATCCTGGGGATGCATAGGAGAGGTGTTGATATCTGGAGGAGTTATCTACTAGTTTGTTGATGTTAGGTAAGGGGTAGGAATCCTTTAGGCATAATTTATTGAGGTTTGTATAATCAATGCACATGTGCCACTTCCCAGAGGGCTTCTTAACCATTACAACGTTGGATAACGAAATTGTATAGGTAATCCCTCGGATGAAGCCGACATCTAAGAGCTCCTTCATTTTTTCCTCGATGGTTTTACCGTTCTAGTTTGACCTTCCTCTTTCTCTCAAATGCCGGTGTAAAATAAAATTGGGATAAATTCTAGGCATGTCGGCGATGGTCCAGGTGAATAAGTCCTTATTATTTCGCAGGAATTGTACCAACATTTTCGTGATCCTTGATTGAAAGGTGACCTTCGAACTTAGTTCCTTGGAAGGTTTTGTCCCCCAACTATAAGTCGATAAGCCGACCTTCGAGTTGTGGACGCTTTTCTCTAATCTCCTCATGAATGTCCAACTCGGTCATGAGGACATTGGGCGGCCCGAGGTGGGTTAGTCAGGCTTCTGAGGTTGCGTTTGCTTTGGGATCTTAGTAACTTTTAGGCTGGTGTTGAAACAGCTTCTCGCCATGGCCTAGTCCACCTTGGTTGTGGCTATTTGTTATATTATGTTAGGAACTTCACCGCGAGGTGCATGGTAGAGACTACTGCCCCAAATTGGTTAAGGGATAGCCTTCTGAGAATGATATTGTACATAGAGGAACAATCAACTACAAGGACCTTGACCTTGATAGTCTTTATCTTTTGACTTGGTTCCTAGCATCAAATGAAGTTCAACATATCCCTCTAGCATAATTTTGGCCCTAGTGAAACCAATGAGCTCGATAGAGAATAGGTGCAACTTGTGCTTGGGGAGTTCCAGCTTTTTGAAGGCATCCATGAACATAATGTCAGTCGATCTGCCTTAGTCCACAAATATTCTTTTGACCTCAGCATTAGGTACTACTCTAGAAATCATGAGTGGATTATCGTGTTCTAGGGTGACTGCAACATAATCTTCATCGAAGAAAGTAATGGGAGCATTTTTTGCGTTCCACTATCTCTCTTTGAGATGAGTCAGGAAGCCACATTGAGCACTACTCTTACGGATCTTTTTCTTGAAGATCTTGAATCTCCTCCTCTAGTGAATCCTCTTGAAATTTTGTTAATGGTCCTGGTAACCTCAGTATCTCGGTGTTCCCCTTCTTAGGTAAGGGTCTCAAGAAGGCCTACACTTGTAGGATTATCTACATTCCTGGGGTGACCTTTGCGAATTTTCCTTTGTTAGAGATCACTGACTCTAGTTTGGAGATTGCAACCTTCGAGGACTATAGCTCTGCTTCAGATAGTTTTTGGTGGCACGCTGCAAGTTCATGTCCCAGGGTTATTGGACTTATTGCCCTAAACGTCCTTCTTGGAGTAAGGGTCTCGATGGTGTCTTGGAGGCAGATGCAGTCCTATGTGGTGGCCATATCCTTTATGATAGTTTCATCTTTTGGACTTATTAGGGCTCCTTAGCGTTACAGGGGCGAAGGCCTAGGAATTCGATTGATCTCAATATGGCAAACCCCTCTAATTTCTTATTTTGAGGAACTTTAAAGGGGATGTCTTAATCGAATTCCCCCTTAAGGGGCCCCTTAGGAGGGTTTCGAGATAACAAGGTTCTTGGCTTTTTTTTTTTGTTACAAGTCATCTCCTTTTTCAACATCCTTTTTTTACTTTAATTTCCTCCTCCATGTTAATGTACTTCTTGGATCTACTCTTGAGATCATGTAAGTCTACAGGGAGCTTCTTGGCTAAAGAAAAGGTAAAAGGTCCCAGCCATAGTCCTACCATGATAGCATGCATCGCCACGACTTTGTTGAGATTCTTGATTTGCATGGCTTCTTTGTTGAATATGGTTATGTAGTCATGAAGGGATTTATCTCGTCCTTGCCTGAAGTTAATGAGAGTGGCTGAGATCTTGGATTGCACCTTACTAGTGGTGAAGTGTAAGAGGAATTTAGTGGGGAGTTCGTCAAACTCATTCATAAACTTCGAGAGCAAGGAAGAAAACCAATTTAACACGGCTTTTTTGAGTGTTTCTCGAAAGGGAGGACACATAATAGGATCAATGCTCCCCATGAGCATCATAGACGAAGCAAAGGAGTCCAGGTGCTCTTAGGATCCAATGTCCCGTCATATAACTCGATGTTAGAGGGAACCTTGAATTCCTTGGGGAAATGGACTCCCATGACAATGTTGAATAATGGATGATTGAAATGGTATGGAGTGCCTTGTTGGGATTGTTTGGATGTCGTGGACAACTCAAAGGGGAGCTAGTTATTAGGTCCTACCTCTATCCTAGGTCTGGGATTCCCATATGATTCATGCTCATTCCACGCTCTTGGGTTTTTCTTAATGACTCTCTCTAGATGAGTCATCCTTTGGAGTTCCGGAATCTATCTGCTTTAGGTGCAGATGATGGCTAGGAGCTCCTAGTAGTTCAATTCCAGTGGTACGGATTCCTCCAGTGTAAGTTATTAGGTTAGGGCAAGGGGTGAGGCTAAGGCTCTGGCGGTAGGGGAACCTACACCATGGATCTCAGTCATTGTTTCAATGCGAGGGGCTGTGAAAGGCCCTAAACTTGATCATGATTTGGGAGGCCCATGATGGAAGCCTCCTCTCTGTCACATGACAGACTTAGGTTTGTTACTGTCTTCTTTCTCGTGTGAACTATGTTGAGAGTAGGAGTCAAAGTTTAATAGTTCCTATAGATGGCACCAATGTTTTAAACCAGGGTCAGAGATGACATACTGGGTTATGGTTGAAGGTGGTAGCTCCTCCTTGTATGGTAGTGGCGGAGAGGGGGTGGTGTACCTACAAGGCGCTTTGACATTCAAGTTAAGGGTTGCACTAGAAGGCTAATATGTGAGGGATTAGATGTATACCTTAAACTCTATGTGGGATTACCTGTTAGGAAAGTAATATTAGATAGATTGAGTTTTCTCATAGCTAGGAGTCTTAATAATTATAAGGGGATTTGATCTCATTTATCCTTATTAAGCGAGAGATTTTGCTATGATATAGCAATATTCTAGAAGGTGAGATGATTAGCCTATTTAGACTACGATTGACTTGTGTGAATGTCGAACTAGGGACGCGGCTTGCTCCTGCTAGACCCAAATCCGAGATCCTAATCTAGAACAACTCTTGCGAGCTTTCTTTAAAAAAAAAATTGTGCAACTAACAACTCTCAACCAATAAAACCAATTTGGATATTGATAAAAAGATAATAATATGATCATGCTCCTAATTTGGAATGATAAAATATTTCAACTAGTGCTCCACCGCTAGCATGACCCTTAATGATAATTTTTGAAAGATGCTATATGATGCGGATTAAAGGATGTAAACCCAAGTGCATGTTGTCTCAAGTAATAAATTTTTCTGGAGACCGAGGTCGATCCACATGGAATTGATGAAAAAAAAATCTTTGAGGTAAGGAAAGACTTTGTCACAAAAATAAAGATGATAAGACTTGTTCACAATTAAATTAAAGAACTTGCTTGGGTTAGGAGATCCACTTTTGGTAATAAATTAAGGACAATATTAATTCGTTTTATAATTCAATTGAAATCCACGCACAATGGAGGTTCCAATCGGAAAATGAAACATTCAAAGTGTATTTAGAATTATATACGTAGTTATATTATGGTTCCTTTAATTATCTACTAACACTTGTAAATGGGTTCAAGCATTCATTGTGCCAAACCACTTATCTACAATGAATCAAGAACTCCACTTTACAAGGAGGGTTTCTAAATTGATTGGAAACAAAATACAACACATATAATGATTACTTGATAATATATCATTTAAGCACAAGAAAGAAATTAATCTAACCTTATTTTTATTACCAAAAGCTTCACCCCTTCACCCAAGCAAGATGAAGATTAGTTACCCATGGGCAAGAAGAAAGAAAGAGAGAAGAAGAAGATGATGATGATGATCATAACTTCTATTTATAACAAAAGAAAAATTACAACATGAAAATAACATAATAACATGATCTTATTCTCCAACCCATATTCTCCAAATGATATGTCTATGGTCCCTTTTATAGAGGATTAGGGATACAAAATGACAAGGGAATTGATTAATGAGTGAGTGGATGAGTGGGTGGATGAGTGGGTGGATGAGTGGAAAATGTCAAAGAACTTTTGTGAGTAAAAAATTATTGAAATTTCTTGTCTCTGAAATCATTCAGTAATGAACTCATGAATAACGGCAGAACCAAGCCAAGTGGTCTTCATGAAAGTTTTAGGAAATTGTCTCAGCTCTCCAATGCCACCAGAATCATCCAAAAATTCGTCTTATATCCCAAGATATGACCCAACTACTGCAGACTGCTCAGGCCCAGTTTCATCACCTCTGTTTTGACTTCCAGACCCAATATGACCTCCAAGCTGTCCAAATGAGCTCTTGTGTTCTCATGAAAGTTGTAGATATGGGTCTTAACTTTCAAATGCCAAATTTTCAACCTATTTCAGTTCCTTCAATTCGAATTATGCAATTATTACTGCACACTGTTCAAGTTTCAGTCACAAAACTCGTGTTCTAACTTCTAAGCTCAATTAATTCTACTAGATGTCCGATTTTTCCTGAACTCTTCATGAAAGTTGTAGAGCTCTCTCTTATATTTTCTACAAGGTAAGTTACATAATTATAAGACATCTAGAACTCAAGATATGACCAAAATACAGAAACAATGTAAACCAAAATAATGCTTGAAAAAAATCATTAAGTCCAATTTAAGTCAAACTTACAAAATATAACCAAACTTAATCAATTAAGTACATGGAGAGTGTAAATGAATAAAAATAAGGGTTTATTAATGTATAAAATATGTTATTATCATTATATATATATATATAATCTTAATCTCTGGTGATGAGTGTTTATTGTAAGAGATGAAGAGTAAATGTTGACTATTAGATCTTACATGAATGATCAAGATTAGAACATAAATGCATGTGACTTTTTTAAGTGATCATATGATCTTTAAGTAACTTTTAATTTTAGTCATCCATGTATGGTTATATGGTCAAGATTTACTCCTCTCACAATAAAAGCTCTCACTAGATATGTTTCCCTATATATATATATATATATATATATATATCAAATTGTTCACATTTGAGATTAGACAATAAAATCAAAATATAAGTGTGCAAAAAATAAGGTCAAACTATAATAAAATCAGAACTATAAATGTGCAAAAAATCAAGATCAAACTATAATAAGTAAATGATAATAAATGATAATAAATGTATAAATAAAGAAAAAGTTCTCATCACACTAGATATGTCATATATATATATATATATATATATATATATATATATATATATATATATATATATATATATCACATTGTTCACATTTGAGATTAGACAATAAAATCAGAATATAAGTGTGCAAAAAATAAGGTCAAACTATAATAAAATTAGAATATAAGTGTGCAAAAAACAAGGTCAAACTATAATAAGTAAATGATAATAAATGTATAAATAGGCAAAAAAATCATACTTTCCTCTAACTTCATTTTAGTTTTCAAGTACATCCTCTAAGTTTAGAAGTTAAACAATGTTTTCCTCAATCCTAACTTTGTCTTCCTAGAATGTAACTCCATTAGTACTTCATCTTACATGGAAAAAAAAATAGCTTACATTTCATCTGACTTGGCAAAATATGTGTGGTGGCATATAACATGGCAAATGCACATGTAAGATTGAAAAAAGGCCATTGCCATGTGTGACCATCTTCATCCCCATTTGAAAGTTAGGGTTCCTATTTCTCTTGGCTTTACTCACCATTGTAGCTCCTTTCTTTCTTCTTCTCTTCTGTTTTTCCAAAAATAAACAAGCCAAGAAAATTGTTATCTCGATTTCTTCCCCATTTTTTCTCTAACTCTCAAATTTCAATTCCCTTTCTAGGATTCTTCTTCTTCACCTTTTTCACCTCTCTCTCTCTCTCTCTCTCTCTCTCTCTCTCTTTGCAGTTTCATTGTCTCTAAATCCTTTGGTCTTCTTCTACCGTTTTGACCCAGGTCAGTTTTCTCCTTTTCGCTTTCTCTGTGTTCATTGGTGCCTTTTCTGTCAATATCAATTCAAGTTCCAGTTTTTTTTGGGTTCAATTGTGTTAATTTTTAGGTCTTATAATATGTTGATGATAAGCTTTATTCTGGGGGTAGTATTTATGGTCTCTAGCCTTTACATTGCTTTCCTAAGCTTTTTTTTTTTCTTTGTGGTTTTTTCTTTAAGTTTAGCTATAGCGTCGAAACGCACCTTGAAGAAGTTAAAGGATTTGCAAAATGACCCTCCTACATCGTGTAGTGTGGGTGAACTTCTTGATCCCTTTGTCTTTAAATTGTTTTTAACATCCAACAAGCCTTAAAACGTTGTCGTTTGTGTTCCATCCCCCACTGATGAGAGCCTAACATTGTGAAATCCACATAGGAGCCAGGTAAGCTTAATCTATTAATGATGTTAATGGAGTTGGGCTTAAGGAAAATGTTGATTAACTTTTAAAACATAGAGGACAAATTTAGAATGAAAATTAGTTAAGAAATAAATTTTAAAACTAAAATAAAGTTAAAGAATGAAAGTATATTTTTTGCCATATAAATATGATATAAAGTATATGTAAGCATATGTATATAACATTATTAATAACTTTTTTGTCTTCTATCTTTTTTTTTTGTCAAGTAAAAGCTAAATTTAGTTTATTTTGTTTTCTTTTTATCATTTCAAATTAGACAAGGGAAGTTATCTTATCAGCTGCATTTTTCTATTTCTTGTTCTCCATTGTTGAATCTTATTATCTAAAATATCCTTATCTGTCCATGTGATTCGTGTATTACTACATTTAATCAGAAAAAGATCTTAATTAAAGGGAGGTGATAATAAAATGCAAATAGATACTGGCCCAACCCTTTTTTATAGCAAGTTACATATTTTTTAAATGAAAAATAATACTAGCCTACTTTCTACTATTTTTTATAGCAAGCAATTATTACATATTTTTGAAATATAATAAATATAAAATTATTACATGTTCTTGAAATATAATAAATACATGTTCTATAAAAAATATTTTTTATTATTAATTTCAAACAATTTACAAAAAATTTAAATCATTAATTTAAAATTAATAATAAAAATTTATCTTAAAACATATATTTATTATTTTCTGAAAATATATTATAATTTTTCGTACCACCGTCTGTAACTTTAAAATTTTGGAAAGGAATATGTAATTATTAGAATTAGAATTTATAGTATACTACAACCACCTATATTGTGACCGTGTACTGTGTTACACTTGCAAAAAAAAAATTTAAAAGAATTAGTGTTAGTTTAGATTAACTTATTCCTTTTTTAAAAAAATTATAATTAAAAGTTTTATTTTTTTAAAATAAGTAATTATTTTCTTAAAAATAATCTAAACCAAATATATCTTTTAAAGTGAATGAAAAAAAATGAATGAAAGACCATCCGGTAGCACGCGGTGCACTGCCTCACATTAATCAGCGTAACAATTGGCAAAGCGGAACGCCAGTTTCGTGCAAATCGTGAAGCAAATCACACTATTAACGCTAGAAACATCAATGTAACATGATTTTTAATTCAATTTTATATTTTTATATTAAATAATATTTTATTTAATATTATTTATTATATATATTTTCTTTATTATTTTCTTTCATTCAATTATATCTCTTAAAAAAATATAAATAATATTTACATTTTTTTAAAAAATATAAGATGATGTTTATTCTTTCTAATTTGCTGTGTTTGATATCTTTTTTGTGTTTACATTTTAAATTTATTTAAGGTTTTGGTCTTTGATTGCGGCACGCTAAGTTATCCTGCGTTAAGCAAAGCGATTATACCGACGGACCCACCAAATGCTGGCCCCCAAAACCAACAATAACGGCCCTGATTCAAGTAAACCTCTGATGAGTGATCATGGTGATGTTCAGCACACCAACATCATACGGTTGCAATGCAAGTAAAACCATCACAGTGAAAGGTACAAACACTTAGAATAAAACCATCAATACCTCACAATTATTGCCTTGTCCCATTACTTAATTATTATATTCTTTGTGCTGTTGGCGTTATCTTTTAGGGGGCGTAATTTCAAGAGTTTTTATTACGAAAAAAGAATAAAAATAAATTTTCATCATATAATTATATTAATTATATAAATAATTAAAATAAAAAATTATATTATTATTTAAAATAATTATATATATTTATATTTTAATTTTAATAATTTATAAAAAATTTAATAATCAAAATTTAATTTTTAACTCTTATAATAAACATTCATTCCTTCAAATAAATTTTCATTCTTTTATTACATACACACACACATATATATATATATATATATATATATATATATATATATATCTAATGAGAAGAATTTTTATCATGTGAGATAATGAGAGAAAATCTTGACCATACAACCATATATGGATAGTCAGAATTAAAAGTTATTTGAAGGTCATGTAACCACTTAAAAAAGTCACATGCATTTATATTCTAATCTTAGTCATTTATATAAGATCAATGGTCAAAATTCACCTCTCTCACCTCTTATATTAAGCACTCCTCTCACTAAATACACTTCCTCTACATATATATATATATATATATATATATTTAATTTATAATATATATAAAAATTTAATAATCAAAATTTAATTTTTAACTCTTATAATAAACCTTCATTATAATTTATAAAAAATTTAATAATCAAAATTTAATTTTTAACTCTTATAATAAACCTTCATTCTTCTAAATAAATTTTCATTCTTTTATCATTCACATATATATCATTCTTTTCTCTCTCTCTCTCACTCTCTCTCTCTCTCTCTCTCTCTCTCTCTCACACACACACACATATATATATATATATATATATATATATATATATATATCTTACTTCGGTTTAAGAGTTTAGACACAATTGTGCTCATCTTAAGTTGTTTGTTGTTCAAAAAATTGTGTCTGTTTCTCCACCTTCACACCCAAACTTGGGAGGAATCATGGCAAAGGATAGGAATATTGGTGTGGCTATGGACTTCTCCAAGAGCAGCAAGATGGCTCTCAGATGGGCGCTTGAGAACTTGGCTGATAAAGGTGACACCTTTTACATCATCCACATCAACCACAACTCTCTAGACAAGTCCCACAACCAGCTATGGGCCAAATCTGGTTCTCGTGAGTAGTATTCCTGTGCTTTTTTTTGGGGGGGGGGTAAATTTTCGTTGTGCTATGTTCTTCTCTATTTTGATCTGATCCGATCTGATTTTGATTTTGAATTATTATTTTTTTGCAGCTCTTATTCCTTTGACAGAGTTCAGAGAGCCTGAGATTTTGAACAAGTACGGTGTCCAAATTGATATTGAGGTTCTTGATATGCTTGACACTGTTTCCAGACAAAAAGAGGTTTTTTTTTCTTCCTTTGTTTTGCTATCTCTTTCCACAGAGTTTCTGCATAATGGAATTCAATTTAGACAACGATTTTTCTGGGTGCCCAATGTTTTTTGTGCTTGTGACAGAAATTATGTTTCTTTTTAGGTGAACGTTGTTGCAAAATTGTACTGGGGTGATGCAAGAGAGAAACTTTTGGATGCTACCGAAGAGCTGAAGCTGGATTCTCTGGTTATGGGAAGCAGGGGTCTCAGCACTATTCAAAGGTGCCTACTTTCTTTTTTCCTAATTTGCTTCTTTTTTGGCATTTTGTCACCAATAATTTGGGGATAATTCATTTGATTTGTAGATTAAAGTCAATTTTGGAACATTAAAATATAAGAAATTATTATTTAATTTCTAAAATTTTATTGATTTTATTGCTTTTAATTAGAATTCTGAGCAAATATTATAATATTTATTTAGATTTGAATTAATTTTAAATAAATAGATTATTTTCCTTCTATTAACTTTTAAATTTTATCTCTTATAATTTTAAAATATAAAATAATAAAATAAAATAAAATTAATTTTATTTTTAATGTTATAAACATAAAAATTAATTTAAAATCAATTTAAATGTTAATTTCTATAATAATGAATACAAAACATAAAAATTGATTTAAAAGTAAAATCAAATAATTTGTAATTTTAATTGATTCCAAATCAAGAAATTATTCAAGTTGATATTTATGGAAATAAACTTATTAACACCTTTTAATTTTAGTTTTTGGATGAGGCAATACCTTTCAATTTCGATTTTGCTGTTAAAACTATGATTAATTTGATTTGATTCGGCAATAATTATACTTATATATTTATGGGTATAGGGTTTTAGAGGATACAGTTTTTTACCCTTTTTTTTATCACAGATTTTGTTGTCACTAAAAGTAAAATTTGTTGTAGTTAGTCATTTGAATAATTACACCTATTTAATCTAATTATTTTCTTGTCCGTAAAATTCACATTCATGGTGTCTGCTAATAATTTCTCCCTAATTTATTATTTATTGGGGGCGTGATGGCAATACGTGTCTCATTGACATTTTTGTTTGTGTGATTCTGAAAATATAAAACAGGATATTATTGGGAAGTGTCAGCAACTTTGTGATGACCCATGCCTCGTGCCCTGTGACTATTGTCAAGGATTCTAGCAGCAGCAAGTAAAGATGATCAATCTTGGAGAGCCGGAGAGCATTTAGATTTCGAATGATCTGTTTCTTGCATTGTACTTGAGCTCTAGGGGATTATATTATGCTTTATAACTATTTTGGTTTCAAAGTTGAGATCTGAGATTATGACATACTGTTTCAGGTTTCAATCCTTGACTTTATTGAATGAAAAATGTAATTTGAGCTTTTATAACTATTTTGGTTTCAAAGTTGAGATATGAGATTATGACACACTTTTTCGGCTTTAATCCTTGATTTTATTGAATGAAAAATGTAATTTGAGCGCCACAATGCCTCGTAAATTAATTTTAGTTTGTGTTTTGAATAATTGTAAAAATTTAATTATTTTAATAATTAATTATTGTATAATTTTTTTTATTATAATCAATTATAAAGATAATTTGTTTTAGTTAAAAAATAATTTTAAATTAATTTAATTTGTTTAGATGATATAAAAATTTATTTTTATGTATTAAATTATTAAAATAAATATAAAATAATTAAAAAAAATTATTTAATTAATTAAAAAAATTATTTAATTAAAAACAAAATAATATTTATATATATGTAAAATAATTTTAACAGTTTATTTCAAATGCTAGAGTGATAATTTTTTTAAAAAAAGCTGTTGCCTAATAATTTGTTAACATCAACAGTTTTTCTTCAATACTCAAACACGTTCCACTAGACAACCAACAACTTTTATGAAAAAAAAAAGAAGCTATTGGATGCTAAAAAAATCTAAAACAAACAGGCCCACATTGAATTTCTGTGTTTTCAATTTTCTCGGTAGTGACGGGGTGACACAGGACTTGGCGCTTTGGGTTTGGTAGATGCTGATGTCTTATTGACAATTTACACCTCAAATTACTAGTAAAAATCTCAAGTAATAATTTCTATATTCTGACCCATATTTTCTTCGAAAGTTTCAGACTTTGCACGGCTTTGCCATGGTAAAAAATGATGAAAAAAATAGGGCATAACTTGAATAAAAGGGTAGAAGAACCAACCAGAAGCACAAATTGAAAATGGTATGTTATGCCTCTTCTTTTGACTGTTGGAATTTGGAAGGGAATCGATTCCTTTTTCCGTTTTTTTCTAATTGTAAGCCTCCTCAGTCCTCAGCATTTTCTTTGCCACCCACTTGCAAGGAGGGTGTCTTCTGGAATCAAAGGGTGCATGTTTCTGTTCTGGATTTCAGATTTCTGCACCTAATAAAAAAGTCATTGACACGTGAGCTTAGGTTTGCTCAAATTTTCGGTTATGTTGTGTGAAAGCTGTTGGCCCTACCATAAGCATGAAAGTACTTGAATTTATTTTCTATTATGTTGACATAGGAAGATTGTTTATGATGATGTCATTTGATGAAGAAATTCTAATGTTGCAGAGAGTTGTTGGACTATTAGGATTTAACAGTCATTTAATTTTTAGTTTTATTTATTAATTTGTTAAATAACTCTTATTCTTTAAGAACGTGCAGATAGGATTCAGTTTTTTTTAAACTAACCCCCATGTTATAGGCCATGTAAAATGTGGTTTGTTACTTTTTTTTTTCTTTATCTTGTAAGAGTGTAAAGTCAATAACTTGTTTTTGAATTCAATAAGATATTCTCACAGCAAATTTGTATAGTATAGTTCTGTTTTCAACAATTGGTATCAAAGTCCCGTCATAGGGGCCTGATAGTGAGTGTGTGAGAGAAACAATGAGTGTGTGTGTGGAAAGAAACTGCATTTTTCTTTCAAAGTGAAGGAGTCGAGAAGAATGGCAGAGGGCAGTAGCAACAATTTCGTACAGCCTGTTATTCCTAAATTTGATGGTCACTATGACTACTGGGCAATGTTGATGGAGAACTTTCTCTGCTCCAAAAAATATTGGGGTCTCGTTGAGAATAGGATCTTGATGGTGGCAGATGGAGCAGAACCTACAGAGGCACAACACAAATTGATCAAGGAGCAGAGGTTGAAGGACTTAAAAATAAAGAATTATATTTTTCAAGCAATAGATCGTGATATCCTTGAAACAAGTCTCAACAAGGACATAACTAAAGATATCTGGGATTCAATGAAGCAAAAATTCCATGGTTCAACCAGGGTTAAGAGGGCACAACTGCAAGCTTTGCGTAGAGATTTTGAGATTCTCCACATGAAGGAAGGAGAGACAGTAAATGCCTATTTTGCTCGTACTCTAACCATAGCCAACAAAATGAAGGCTCATGGTGAAAGTATGCGTGAAACAGTCATTACTGAGAAGATTTTGAGATCAATGGTTTCAAAATTTGATTATGTGGTATGCTCGATTGAGGAATCCAACAACATAGACATGATGACTATTGATGAGCTGCAAAGCAGTCTTCTCATTCATGAATAGAGGATGAGAAGCCATGAAGAAGAAGAGCAGATTTTAAAGATCACCCACGAAGACAGAGCAGGAAGAGGAAGAGGTAGAGGAGTATTCAGAGGAGGCCGAAGCAGAGGAAGGGGGAGACAGTCCTTCAACAGAGCTGTTATCGAGTGTTTTAAGTGTCACAAGTTAGGACACTATAAATATAAGTGTCCTAATTGGGAGACAAATGCCAACTATGCTGAATTGGAAGAAGAAGAAGTGTTATTGCTAATGTCTCACGTTGAACTCAAACAAGCCAAGAGGGAATAAATGTGGTTCCTTGACTCCGGGTGCAGTAACCATATGAGAGGAAACAAGGAGTGGTTCTCGGAGATGGATGAAAGCTTCAGGCAAATTGTAAAACTCGGCAATAACACCAGAATGACCGTTATGGGAAGAGGCAACGTTCGTCTGCAAGTGAATGAATTTACTCAGCTAATTTCAGATGCTTACTACATTCCTGAGCTTAAGAACAATCTATTGGGCGTAGGACAACTTCAAGAAAAAGGCTTAGTTATTTTGATTCAGCATAGGAAGTGTCGTGTATATCATCCTAGGAAAGGATTAATTATGCAGACAGATATGAGTGGAAATAGAATGTTTTTTCTTGTTGGCTGCCATGGTACCAAAAGCGTCTACATGTTTTTAGATTGTGTCAGAAAATGAATCTCATCATTAGCACTCTCGGTTTAGTCACTTAAGCTACAAGGGCCTGAGCACACTTTCTTATAAGAAGATGGTAAATGGGTTACCTTCACTCAAGACTCCGAAGAAGCTGTGCACAGATTATTTAACTGGCAAGCAGCACAGAAACTCTATGCCTAAGAAGAGTCTATAGAGAGCATCAAATAAGCTACAACTTGTGCACGCAGACATATGTGGGCCTATCAAACCTGCATCAAACAGCAACAAGAGGTACATCTTAAGTTTTATAGATGACTTCACTCGTAAAACTTGGATTTATTTCTTATATGAAAAGTCAGAGGCCTTTGCCATGTTTAGAAATTTTAAAGCTTGTGTTGAAAAGGAAATTGGTGCACATATTGCATGTTTGAGGATAGATAGAGGTGGTGAATTCACCTCAAACGAGTTTGAGGAGTTTTGCAAGGTTCAAGGCATAAGTAGACAATTGACCGCAGCCTATACCCCTCAACAAAACGGAGTTGCTGAGAGGAAGAACAGGAGGATAATGAACATGGTGCGCTCTATGTTGGCTGAGAAGCAAGTTCCTAAAATGTTTTGGCCTGAAGCTATAAAATAGAGTGTGCATATCCTTAATAGATGTCCTACTGTGGCTGTGCAAAACAAAACTCCAGAAGAGGCATGGAGCGGTGTGAAACCAACAATTGAGTACTTTCGAGTTTTCGGGTGTGTAGCTCATGCGCATGTTCCAGATTAGAAAAGAAACAAGTTAGAAGAGAAGAACAAGAAGTGTGTTTTATTGGGAGTAAGCGATGAATCAAAGGCCTATAGATTATATGATCCAGTTTCCAAGAAAATCATTATTAGCAAGGATGTGATTTTTGAAGAAGATGAATGCTGGGATTGGGGCAGAAGCAAAGAAGAATGCAGGTTGGATGTCGTAGAATGGGGAGATGATGAAGATGGGTTAGAATGGGGAGATGATGAAGATGGGAGTGACACCAAAGAAGGAGCGGAGAGCAATGAAAATAAAAGCCGTGGTGCTGATACAAGAAACTCAAGTATCAACTCAAGTGAAATTGATTCACCTTCTAATGAATCACATGAGAATGACCCACCAATTCTAAATGAAGGGAGGGTAAGAAGAGAACCATTTTGGATGGAAGATTATGAGACTGGTGAAGGTTTGTCAGATGAAGATGGTCTGAATGCTATGATGATGCTCACTGAAAATGATCCACTTACATTCGAAGAAGCTGTCAAGAGCAAGAAGTGGAGGGATGCAATGATGGTAGAGATTGAGGCCATAGAAAAGAACAAGACCTAAGAGCTGACTGTCTTACCAGATGGAGTAAAGCCAATTAGAGTTAAATGGGTTTTTAAGACCAAACTTAACGAGAACAGAGAGATAGACAAGTACAAAGCGAGGCTAGTGGCGAAGGGTTATGCACAACAGTATAGAGTTGATTATACTGAAGTGTTTGCTCCAATTTCCAGACTTGACACCATTCGATTGATACTTGCTTTAGCAGCTCAATACAGTTGGGATGTTTTTCAGTTGGACGTAAAGAGAGCATTCTTTCACGGTGAGCTCAATGAAGAAGTATTTGTGCAGTAGCCATTGGGATATGAGAAGAAAGGTGAAGAAGACAAAGTTTACAAGCTAAGAAAGGCGATGTATGGCCTTAAGCAGGCACTGAGGACGTGGTATAGCAAAATAGAGGCTTATTTTGTCCGAGAAGGCTTCGAAAGGTGTTTTTGTGAACACATATTGTTCACAAAGTCAAAGGAGGGAGGTAAATTTTTAATAGTAAGTCTTTATGTTGATGATTTAATATATACTGGGAATGATAGGAGTATGTGTGATGAATTTAAGAATTCAATGATGTTGAAATTTGACATGTCTGATATGGGAGGATAAGGTACTTTCTCAGGGTTGAGGTGGTACAGAGTTCAGATGGGATTTTGTGTGTCAAAGAAGGTATGCTCGTGAAGTTTTAGCAAGGTTTAGAATGGATAACAGTAATTCTGTAAAAAAATCCTATGGTCCCAGGCACAAAGCTGTCAAAGGATGAAGCAGGAACCAAAGTTGATGCAACCTTGTTCAAACAAGTAGTTGACAGTCTAATGTACTTAACTGCAACTTGACTTAATTTGATGTATGGAGTAAGTCTCATTAGTAGATTCATGTCTTGTCCAACTGAATCTCATTGGCTTGTAGCAAAAAGGATACTAAGATACTTGAGAGGTATAACCGAACTAGGAATCTTCTACAAAAAGGGAGGTTGCACAGATTATGTAGTTTACACTGATAGTGACTTTGCCAGTGATTTGGATGATCGGAGGAGTACTTCTAGTTTTGTTTTCTTACTCGGTTCTGGAGCAGTGTCGTGGTCTTCTAAGAAACAACCTATAGTGACACTGTCTACTACTGAGGCTGAGTATATAGCCGCTGCATTTTGTGCTTGTCAATGTGTTTGGTTGAGAAAGGTGTTAGAGAAGCTTGGACATAAAGAGGAGAAGAGTACTTTGATTCAGTGTGATAATAGCTCTACTATAAAGCTTTCCAAGAATCAGGTCTTTCACGACAGAAGCAAGTATATTGATATAAGATTTCATTTTCTAAGAGGTTTGGTAAGAGATGAAACTGTGGAGTTGAGCTACTGCAATTCTCAAGAACAAGTTGCAGACATAATGACAAAGCCCCTCAAGTTAGAATAGTTTTTGAGACTTCGTAGCATGCTAGGAGTGGTTGAAGCTTCAAAGGTAAACTAAATGCTTTTTGCATATAATTTAAGGGAGGGAATGTTGGACTGTTGGGATTTAACAGTCATTTAGTTTTTAGTTTCATTTATTAGTTTGTTAAATAACTCCTATTCCTTAGGGACGTGCAGATAGGATTCAATTTTTTTTTAAACTAGCCCCCATGTTATAGGCCATGTAAAACGTGGTTTGTTACCATTTTTCTTTATCTTGTAAGACTATAAAGTCAATAGCTTGTTTTCGAATTCAATAAGATATTATCACAATAAATTTGTGTAGTACAGTTTTGTTTTCAACAAGAGTAACACACCAATCAAATTATAACATAAGTCTCATAGCACCCAATAAAAAACTTAATTATATAATATTTTATGATAAAATTTTAGTCGTTAGTATACATAAGAATTTCTTTAATTGGTCAATTAAATAAAGCATTACAATCGGGCAATTACTATCAAGTTCAGCTTGCCATTTTTTTTAAGAGCACTGCTACAATGCCCGGCTTGCACAGCCTGTATGTGCCCAATTGGCCAATTCAATGTAATTACCACTATTTAATTATTTAATGATTTAAAGTAGACAAAAAAAACTTAAAAAAGAAGGAAGTTATCCGGGCGTCATCTCGGCCACAACTTCTCGGGCTCTTTATTATTTTCCTTTCTTATTTACCAAATAAGGTATAAGACTTGGTGTAGGGAGGCAAAGCATAAGTACATTGAGATTCGGTTTGAGAGACTTTCTGATACTCAAGGCTATTGAGTTAGCAACCGACGTGCATAATGATAGACGAGTATATGATGTATGAATATGTATATGATTATATATTTAAATTTTAATTATGACAATTTCTTAGGGTTAGACTATAAGAAATATCTTTATAAATTTCTTAGTCCTAACATGGATGGCATGAATCGAAGAAGTGAATTAGTCAAGATATGCACAAACTGGTCAGAATATCACCTGAACGTGACAACAAAAATAAATGGTTATTGGGTTAGCTTGTAAAAAAAAAAAATTGTTCAATTTTGATTTAGCTAGTAGCTATTTCGATGTGAAAATATGGCTATCTTAATTCAAAAATGGTAATCAATCAAAAATAGTATATATCTAGTTAAGCAAATTCAAATTGTACTTGTGATAAGGTGTGCTAATGATATTTGTAACCTTGTTTATCTGGATTCTCTTCCAAAGTTTTTTGAATGAAATATCCTTATTGAATGTTACAAGAAAAAAAAGAGAATGTTTTGAAGTAGATTTAGACGTGTACCTAAGGTAGGAACGTCGCGGTGGTTAAAGATGAACTCCTCCATAGCAAGAATGAGGCAGTGGGGATGCGAGGGGGTGGGTACCTGCAAAAGGCACTCTAACATTCAAGTTAGACCATGCACAATGAAGGCAGCTTGTATATCAGATGATCTCCATACCTTTTAGACCTGGCATAGCATTTATATTAGCGTTTTAGAATGAGTGTAATTTGTATTAAATGCAATTATTTAGTATTAGAATCCGTTAGAGATTGTGATCCATTTTAACTAATTTACCTATTTATGAGGGATGTAATTAGCTTTTATATTCATTAAGGATAATTTAAGAGATTTATACCTAATAAATAGACAGATATACTTATCAAGATAGTGCGTAGTAATATCTGAATAGTATTCTGGTGGGTCAGGTTGCTCCTGAACTGCTAGCCCAAAATTCAATTCAGAACAGTTGCCTCCAGCTTCACGCTTAGATGGGACAGCTAAGTGTCAAGATACCCACATTTAGCATGATCACATGGCACGTAGTAAACAAAGGGATCCAAGTCAGAGTTAACGCCAGATCTCACGAAGTTTTTCAAAGGGCCGAGATCCATGATATATCTTAATATGCCTTCGAGGTTGATGTGTAAGGTCAGGATCCTAGTCAGATTGCTCTGTTTGCGCTGTCATTCCGCCATCTGAAGAATGTCGTGCGTTGCCCCTATGTGTAGCTTAGGGGGTTTCAACTGCACGCCACAAGCGAGTTCCTGCTGGGGTGCTAACAACAGACCTCAGCATATTGTGCGCCGGGTTGACCTGTTGGACATGATCCCAAATCACGGTCCAGAACATTTTTCCCTAGATCGACGTCTGGCTAATATAGCAAAGTAACAAGTCTCAATGCCCTCGGATAACAGAATCTATGCTTTACTTGAAGTTGTGGTATGTGCTTCTCCCTAGGGTCATGAGCTCTAATCTGGAGGTGTTTAATCATGACATTCGTGGATGCATCGTAGTCTAGATAGGGTCCGTCAGTTAGCCATAAGTGGACATTCTGGGGTGTAGCCGGGGTCCATAGAATGAGCCAAAATCGTTGTCATGTTTACTTCTTTTTCCATGGTCCGTATCGATTCCAACGCCCAAATTTTTTAGCTCTTGGAGGACTTGGGAGAATTTTATGTAAAACCTTGGTCTAGGTTTCTATGCCCAAAACATTTGAGCACTCAAAATTCCACTTGACTTAGGAAAAATTTAAGGTGATTGGTGCGTGTAAAATACACTAAGAACAAGTGCACTTTATCGCAAAGTAATATATGACTTGAGTCTTAGTTGTCGATCCCATGAGGAAAAAGAGATAATTACTAAATTCGCTAAACTCTTGGTTATTTAGACAATCGAAAGTGTAGAAGAAACTAAAAATAAAATTAGAAAAAAAAATAAAGAAGAACAATGGATAATCAAACAATGTAGAGATAAATCAATTAGAGAGAAACTAGGGTGCAAGGTTCACTTGAATCCAATTAATCAAATTTTCATTCATTTATGATGTAAGGTAATTTTCTTGCCAATATTTTCTTAATTGCTATTGAATCCCAATGGTCATGGATAGATAATATTCTATTCCTAATTTCATTCACCTATTTTGTCATTTAGTTGAATTAATTAAGAATGCATTAAGCCCCAATTCAAGAGATGAACTAAAATAATCATTAATTCCATTTATAGAATAAATTAATGTTTGGTCATTCAGTAATCTAATCCTAGGTTTATCATATAGGTCCACTCTTTGAGTGCGGATGGTCACCGGTCAAACAATGAATTAAAACATGCCAAAAGAGATCAAGTTTTGACAAGAATACAAGCAATATAATAAACCCAAAAGAAATTACCTTAATCAAATTCGAGATGAAAATCAATTAAATAGGAAAACAAGATCCCCCATAGCCCTAGCTATGGGATTAACTACTCATGTTCAATACAAACAAACCCATATCACAATACAAATCCACGAAAAAATAACCAAAGAAAGGGGAAAACTAGAGGGAAAGAGAAATCAAAACCCCTTTTACGGTGATTATGATTTTCAAACCTTCAAGAGTTGAATCATCCCTTCGAAGTCATCCTCTAAGGATTTGTGGCAATTCTCTCTTCTAATTTACCTCTAAAAGTCTATCGTCGCAAAAGTCTTCCTTTAGATTTAGGTATTTGCTCTATTTATAATAGTTTGGGGACAAAACTGTATATTTTTCGCTCTATGAGACCTCATATGGCCGTTTCTCCCTTCAACATAGTTGTGTCTGTTGGTGTATGCCCTAGTGGCCAATACATTTTGTTTGTATTTACATACATTATATTATGTTATTTTATATGAGGCATTTCATTTATTGTGTTCTTTTTGGTAGACATAATAAAGTCCTTAGAATAGTAAGTTTGATACCATAGGACATCAAGTGGATGACTTGATCGTGAGATCCTATTGGATAAAATACTATTCTTAAATGTCCTTAGTCAAGTATTATTGTTAATTAGGACAACAATAATACATTGAGGCTAGTATGTGCGTAGACTGATGACCACATCTCACGGGTCATGGATATGAGATATCAAGTCTACACATGGATACATATTAGAGTAATGATATATTGGACAGACCCGCCATGAGAACGCTACGTGGATCGTTACGTGAGTGTCATAAGCGATTCTCATAGTGATAATGGTGTATGTGGTCCTTTGACCTGAAATCACTACGATTCCTACATGAGGAGTTATGTGTTTTAATGCCATCAAACGTCATCTGTAACAAGATGATTATAACGTTGGTTATTAAACATGCCGCAATACATGTGGAGGAATGTGAGTGACCTAGATGAGATTTGTCCCTCCTACATAACAGGAGCGATATCTTCGGCCCCCGATTGAGTGAGACTACGAAATGCATGGCCATGCTCAAATAAGTCAATATGAGATATTGATCTTATTTGCTATTACTATGTCTACTCTGGAATCGAAACCGAAGATTGAACTAAATAAGGGTGACACATTCCATGCCTTGTGTTCAATCTGGATATCTGGACAAAGGGACTAAACTACACGGAAACATTGGTCACGGATAGGTTATGTCAAATCACTGACATTCTCATTACTTGGGTAGCAAGTGATGTGTTGCTAGATATCACATCTTTGTAATATTAAAATGAGATTTTAATATTACTACCAACGTCATGAGAACCTGCAGACACACTTAGAACAGTACTAAATTGAGTAATCGTAATCCAAGTTGGACTCGATTCAACTGTGGGCCTAACTCATGACAGATGGGTTTAGGGTTGCACCACTTACCTTGCTACGCTCACACTCACTTAAGGCAGCCTTTGTTATAAATAATACTTGCTAAAGGGGCTGCTACTAGGTTACATCACAACCCTAGCCGCACCTACGTAAAGTGAGTGAGAGATAGTGAGGTCTTCTTCTCCTCTCTTCGCAACTAACACTACGAAAACAGAGGCGTGACTCCTTTTGCAAGTCCATTCGTGTGGATACTGCAGAAACATCGTCGCTATTACGGTGTTGGTGATTCACCTCGCTTGTGTCTATCACGCTTCAAGAGGTAAAAATTTAAAAAAAACTCGGATTATGGATTTTTCGCATGGATCTTGAGAGGGAATTCTGTTATTCCGCTGCGAGACTTTTGATCCGCAAATTCCCAACAGTGTCTCCCTTTGACACGGTTGTGTCTCCCATCGACACAGCTGTGTCCTTTAAAAATCATGTATTTGCACTTTAAGTGAGACATAGTTATGTAACCAAGAGACACGGTCGTGTGACCAAGAGACATGGTCGTGTGACCAAGAGACATGACCGTGTCTTCTAGTCAGAATCTATCTTCAAGTTAGACAAGGTCATGTCTAACTCCTTAATCGCTTCTGAGTTGACACAGGACCTTGTCTAAACCAAAATGGTCCTCTTTTGCTTTGCAAACAAGATATCTTCACCTGTTTTCACTCTAAATGTGTTAAATCTCTCTTAATCTGCAAAAATAAAGATAATTGATAATGATCCATAAAAAATTCATCAATAATCATAAGCAAATCACCCTAATTTATCTAGTATAAGACTATAAAATATAGGCTTATCAACCCCCCTCCCACACTTGAGCTTTGCTTGTCCTTAAGCAAAGAATAGGAATCAATAAATAAGATTAAACTCAACATCCAGAAACATGAATCAAGGGAAATTTCACAGTTGAAAATTATCAAGTTCAGCAATCAAATCCAATCTAGTAAGATCATTTAGCACTTAAAATAATTAGATGCTTGAGTCTAACTTGCAACTTTTCTCTTTACCAACATCTGAGATCACTCATCTTTCCATCGCTCAAGTGTTTAAGGACAAAGAGATCACTCAAATTTCTCTTGAAAAATACAATACCATAGGTTTGGTTATCAATCTAATCTTCACTTTCAAGTTCACATACATAACAAGAATTAAAAAGACTTATTTTGGTTGCAATGGGGCCAAGGATATAATGAAATATAGGAAAAAGATAAATAAGGGTAAAAAATGTTCATGGATAAATTAATACAAAACAGAATCAGGTTGAGAAGATGATCAATAGAGCATTATGCACAATGATATAACCAATTCTCACTTTCAACCCAATATTCTCATTATTCTTCACCAACAATCTTTTTTTTTTCAAATTCAATATTTTTTTTAAAGAGTACCCCCCCACACTTAAGATAAACATTGTCCTCAATGTGGAAGAAAAAGAAATAAAGAGGGAAAAGAAAATAGCAACACAACCTGATGAAAAGTGATACACTGTCAGGCAGAGGAGAAGCACAAGAGTTAGTGCTATAACAAAATCTGAAAAATCACAATATTCGTACCAAAACAAATGAGTAACAGCTAGAAAATAACAATTAAAAATAACAAAAATAATTAAAATAAAAGAAATAAAGAAGTAACATAGATTACCTCATGTGAAGCGCTTGTTTAACATCATTAGCTCAACGTTGGGCCTGTGCTATGCTTAGGTGAGGCGGATAGAATGGTGCTCAGTCTCCACTCTTTTTTCATAGTGCTTTGCTCTCTACCCATTTATCTTGAAAGGTTGTTGGCCTTCTTTCATCACTTCAAGCACACCGTATAGTAAAACTTGAACAACCTCATACGGTTCATACCATTTTGACCGCAACTTACCTGGAAAAAGACGAAGACGTGAGTATAAAGAAGAATTTGATCCTCAATCTTAAACTCACGCTGTTTGATACACATGTCATACCACTTCTTCGTTCTCTCCTTATAGAGCTTGTCATTCTCATATGCCTTAAGACGAAGTTCATCTAACTCATTGAGCTGGTTACGTCTATGTTCTAATACCACAGGTAAGTGACAAACTTTACCAAACACAAGCTTATAGGGTGACATGCGAATAGGTATTTTGAATGCAGTTCTATGGGCCTACAATGCATCATCCAATTTTAAAGACCAATCCTTACGAACGGGCTCAATAGACATTCTCAAGGTGTTTTTCGGCTTAAGGGTCCTTCGAGACTTTTTAAGATTCTAGATCCCATAAGAAGTGGGATCAATAGACATTCTCAATGCATTTTTCGGCTTAAAGGTCTTTCGAGACTTTAAGTAAAAGAATACATTTAACCTCTGTAAACCTGATCGGTTTATGGGTTAAGGTCAAACTCATAAGGGTACTGGTGAAAACCATTGAATGAACTCCTTGACCTTGGATAATGGTCAAGTAGATTCCTATGTCTGGCCATCATGTATAGATATTGGAGTAGCTGATTCTTTTCAGACCTTGCCTTCCTCCGACCTCGCCAAGGTGTGGTAACCTTGTGGGTTATGTCAGGCCAAAGAACTCGTGGACTCGAGGTTGCAGCCGAAGCACTGGCTTAGATGATGTTGATGTTAGAAAAAAAAACTTTTGTTGAAGTGTTCACTTTTTTTTTGACATCTTGGGAGGCTTTAGTCCTCTTTTAGAGGAGGATTACTCTGAGGCACTAACTGTGGTCTCCTCCTTGAGATTCACCATTTGGTTGAAATTATGGCTGAGCATAATGTCATGCCCGTCATGGATGACTACTACTGCCCGTCATGGATGACTGCTACTGCCCTTGGTTTTTCACCTTGCGATTGTAACATACGCACAATATAATTTTATGATAAGGGAACTGCATATTCCAGTAATTTATGTAGGACTTGAGGCACTGATAATTCTGTGAAATAGAGTTATTACTCAAGCATTTCTGTATGCATTCATAGGTTAGATCCTTGAGTTATATATTGACTTCATTCAATTCTTCATAAAAAAGTGTATAGGGAATAGTTATTCATACATCTTTATAAATTTAAATACACACACTAGTTTTTTCTGTGAATGCTTGACTAATTTGGTATTTGCTTACTTCCAGGAACCTACAAAGAAGCAAGGGGGAGTTTAAGGGAACAAGATGGATGAAGAACATGTAAGAGTCGGTGCCTGCATTTGTGCCGCGACACTTCTTCACTAAGGAGTCGTGGCCCTTAATATTTTGGAGAAAAAAACTCCCAAAGTAGGGAGCTGCAACACACCCACTCATTTGTGTCGCGGCTTCTCTTAAAAATTGGGTGTCGTGGCTCACACAATACTGTGTCACGAGTCAATGTCATGTGCAGCAATTCCATTTTTTCTTGAGACTTAGGAGTTGCGGCTCCTTTTATTTTGTGCCACGACTCCCCTATACATGTGAGAAATTGCTTGTTTTAACTTCCCTGACGAAACGAGAGTGGACTTTTGGATCTACTACAAAAGTTTTAGAGAGAGATGCTCTGGGTTCTAAAGGGTTTTCGAAGAGAGAGAAGCAAATGAGTGGTGAAGATTTAGAGAAGCTTGAAGAACCTCCGTTCATCCATCAAGACACCTAGTTCTTCCCTTCATCTACTCTTTATTTTCATGATGAATTTGTTGTTCACTCTTGAGTTTGTTTCCTTTGTAACCACGATGTTATAATTCTCTGTTCTAAGTTCTAATGGATTTAATTATATAATTTGAAATGATTGTAATCCTTTCTTACTCTTGTGATGATTTTGGTTATGATTTTCTAATTATATGCTTAATGCTCACATTTGATTGGCCATTATTTATGATATCTTGGTAAACCCATTGAACTAGACATAGGGATTTGGAAGTTAGACCATGGAATTAGACGATGCATGTTCAGTTACATTCAATTGTGTGGATGAGTTGATTAGCCAATAGGATAGAAATATACCTATTGGTCATACATAGCAATGGTTTGATGTTTATTCTTAATGCATGGAACTTTGTCAATTTACATAGAAATATAGTGTTTTAATTAAGGTCCATAGGTTTACAAGACCATCAAAAGAGGCTTGTAAATGTTTAAACACATTGGCCAACATAACCAATTTATGATCAAGAGTAACAAAAGGTTTGTATGAAGTCAAATGAAATAATAAGTGAAGTTAGACCCTAGATGCCCAAACCATTGTTTCTTCTCTATTTACTTTTATCTTGTCTTGGAAACTTTCCTCTGTTTTCGATTCTCTATTATTTGTTTTGTCTTTAAATCACTCATAAAAATTTGATTGCTTGGAATAAAGATTAAGTAGTAATTGATTGATACTTAGCATAATTTTTAATACAATCTTCGTGGGAACGATACTTGATACTCATCTTTATTACTTGTTGACATGTGTGCTTGTGTAGTATAGCAAAACGGACAACAAATTTTTGGTGCCGTTGTCGAGGATTGATTATAAATTTTGTGTTGATATTAATATTGAACTACCAATCTTTATTTCATGTACCAATTCTCAGTGCATACGTCACTCTCATAGTTTTGAGACTCTTCCTTTTGATCCGGAGATTGAAAAGTCTTTTCGAAGGCTCTTGAGGGAAAGAACTCAATCTTCAAAGAGTACCACCATGGCTAACGAAGAAGACCACACACAATCAATGAGGGAGTTTATAGTACCTCAAGTTCAAGATTTACATTCAAGCATTAGGAGGTCAGTTGTAACATTCTAATACTAGTATCCTAGTATATTTAAAATATGTTTAGATAAGTAGTATTAGTTATGCTACTTCTAACTTAAACATCAATTAACCCATAACATTTAGACAAATTATTTTGGAGAGTCATAACTAAAAAGTCATACATATATACATCATAGCCTCAAAAGGGCAAAGTGTTACATATACAACTTTAAACATACTCAAAGCAAACATAGATAAATACATAAGCTTTGTACTAATAGAATAAAAACTAAACTAGTCTTCAAGCTTCTCTTTCTTTTTCTCTAAGAAGGACTTCTACTTGGATTTACATGGCAACATAGCGGGGTGAGAATTCATAAATCCTTAGTAAAAACATTCCAAAATCAGCATTGGTAATATTCATAATAAATAAACAAACGAATCTTGCATACACTATAAAACTTGAACTTTTTAAGAATAGATCATGATTTCATAAAGACATTGAATCTCTACTTAATATCACTAGAACATCCACATATTTCTCTTATGTCAAGGTTCCTTGAGCTAATACATAATCTATAAACATAAGTTCATCTTCCATATGATAAGAACAATTGTCTATACAATCGTAACATATCATAGCTAGTTCATTCACAAATTTGTTATAAGTACTACACATATAACCTCTTTCTATGAATAAACCAACTAACTTTGGATTTAGGATTTGCAACAGGCAATTGAGTCCCTACTCGTTACCATTGGAATATTCACATTTCCTTACTCTATGTAAACATTCACTAAGTCAATCTATAACCTTTAACCAACTCATTTGAAGATAAGACAATCTCTCATACAATTATCAAGGAATTGGAAATGAATATGCATGCAATACGCTTGCACATATACAATGTTTGGAAATGATGATTATAAAATCACTGCATTAACTCATCATAGGGTTTTTTTATAACCAAATGAAGAACTAAACTCTAGTAAACATGTACTCTCAGATCCATTCTAACTCATAAAGGAGCATATTCTATGTTTCTAGTTAAGTAATCATACTTATGATACTTGTATCTAGCTTGCCTTATTATCACGCCACAAGTGGTAACCTATGCCACACTAGTGTACTAAAGGTTCTAGATACCTGCTTTAAGCAATTCGTAACTTATAGAATGCTTAAAGACTTGAACTTTCACAATAACCTTATACTAAGTTCATTCATGCATCTCTAACTTCACTTTCTCTATTAAGAACAACTCATGCATTATGACAAGTGACTATTGCCAATTGAACTCAACTTACTCATATCTAGTACATCACCTTATACGTGATATCAAATGCAACACTATGTTGCCTAAGGAATTATATACCTACCTATGGCAACCCGTAACTATTGGATGCTCATGGTCTCTTACTTTTTCATATATGTAAGGTAATCGTTTCTTCTAAGAATTACCCCTAATAGTGTCTCGACACACTTTACAAGACATATATAAGGGATCCAAGCAAGAATAAAAGTCTATTTCCTCAAAACAAGGTCTTGGTAATTGTTAGCAATATATTTTATACATTTTACAACCCTCTTACTAAGCTTCTTAAGGTTCAATTAGACTTAATTAAGTTAGTTTTGTCACATTTTATGATATTGAGCTTAATTGGATCATTGAAGAAATTATTGCTTGAATTGACCTTAATTTGCTTAATTACATCTTTCAGGGAACTGACTATAATTTGAGTTACAAAAATCTAATTGATGTGATTCTGGCCTTGTTGGAAAGCTAAGACAATTCGCTACAACTTTCATAAGGACCTCAAGAGCCAAATCACACGTTTGGATAATTTAAATTGAAGTTGTAGCAAGATCTAGAGTTTTGAACATGACAACTTGACGTATGCACACTCATTAGACCATATCTTGAGCTATATAAGATATTTTGGACTGAAACCGGTGCCATTTGAAAGTTAAGATCAAAATCTACAACTGTCATGAAGAACACAAGAATCAGATTAGATGTATTTTGAGGTCATATTGGGCTTAGAAGTCAGAACAAATGAGCAATAGTTGGGCCTAAATAGTGTGCAGTGATTGGGCTATATCTCGGGCTGAAGGTGGTTTTAGGAGCTGAAATTTTACCAAAAGACAGTTAAGAGTCGTTTCTACAATTTTCATGAAGATCATTTTGTCTAATTCTGACGGCGTCCATGAGATAAGCATCGAATCATTTGGTGCTAGTGGGGAGACAAGGATCAAAATAATTTTCCACTCACTTATCATCATCAAACAACTCCTTTGTCATTTTATCATCATCATGAAACAACTTCATTGTCATTTTGTACTCCTTAAGCTCTATAAAAAGGAGCATTGGCTGATCATTTGGATCATCTTGGATTAGAGATTAAGATTATGCTATTGTGTTATTTGTTTCTTTTGTTGTAGTTTTCTTTGTTCTAAATTGAAGTTATGTTCATCTTTTTCTTCTTATCTCTTTCTTTTTTCTTATTCATGAGTAACTAATTTTCATTTTGCTTGGGTGAAAGGGTGAAGCTTTTGGTAATATACTAAGGTTTGATTAATTTTTTTTTTGTGCTTAAATGATATATAATCAAGTAATCATTATATGTGCTGTATTTTATTTTCAATCAATTTAGAAACCCTCCTTGTAAAGTAGAGATCTTGATTCATTGTAGATAAGATGTTGGCACAATGCATTCTTGAACCCATTTATAAGTATTGGTGTTAGTGAAAAATTAAAGGAATCATAATATAATTACATATATAATCTTAAATAAACTTTGAATGTTGTATTTTCCTATTGGAACCTTCATTATGTTTGGATTTCAATTAAGTTATAAAAAGAAATAATCTTATCTTTAATTTATTACTAAGAGTGGATCTCTTAGCCCAAGTAAATTCTTTTTTATTTGTGAATAACTTTTATCATCTTTATTTTTATGACAAATCTTTTCTTTACCTCAAAGAGTTTTTATGTTCACCTTCCAACCAGTGACGCTACTCCTCCACCGTCCAGGTATGTCTCCGTCCACCTACTTACTACTCTTCATTTTTGTGATGCAGTTACTAACAAGTTTTTCCTCTTTCTATGTATGTTTTTTGTAACCATGATTTACTTTACTTGCCTTTCTTTCTTCTATTTGGCTATTTCCTTCTATGAACCTTTATGTTCATCCTATTCCCTTTTTTCCTTCTATTTATGATCTATGTCTTGAGATAGTTAAAAGCGAAAGCATCTAAATCCTAATAAAATGTAAAATCATACAGAGTTAGGCTTTAATTTATAAATAACACCACTTTACTGTTCACCAAATCGAAAATCATAGAAAAAATTGTAGAAAAAGAACGTATATGCAAAAGAATAAAAACACGAAGACATATTTATTCAATGAAATGTAAAATAAGATATTTTAATGTGATTTTTTAAAATCATAAAAAAAGTTTTGATAATCTACTTTATTTCGATTAGAAAAAGCCACACTTGAATTTTTATCAGAATTATTAGTCACCTGTAAATTTGATACAGGTTATCATGATTCATGAAATTTCCATTACTTGGTTCTTAAGGGGATGAACTCATGAAAGTTCCTCTGGTTTCCACTGAAAGAAATATGCGGGAAAGGGAAAGAAGAGATAGTATTAGTATGTGGGCTATGGCAGTGGTAGTATTAGTATGTGAGTACTGGCCACAGGGGATGAAAATTTTGAATAATTTATATGAAGTTAGAAGTTTAAACTTCAATATTATCTAATTTTGTTTTAAGAAAAAAGAGAAGTTGTGAAGTCTTGCAGGATGAGACAATGAATGCATAGAGAGTACCAGAAAATCCTCTGCAATTCACAGATTTAGTAAATGAGTTAGAGGTTACCGCGACTCACTTTATTAGAGTATACATGTGAGGCATTGGCGTTTGTGGAGTGGAGAAAGGTTACTTTTCTTTATGTCATCCTATTTGTTAGATAAACCTATTTCTAACAAAACTTGTGTTAGAAAGCATTTGGTCTGATCTGAGGTAACTGTGCATGCTCCGCTGCAGGTTCTGGTTCAAGGAAGTCTTTTATATCCATCAATTATTTTTCACTTTGAAGTACTACATGTATATGTCAATTGATAGTTCAAGACCCCCTCTAGTTAGCATTCAATGTTACCATTAGAGTAAAAAATGACAGTTCATAATAAATGATGTAATTGTTAATCCTGAGAATTTTTATTGGTTTATCTAAAGCATTAGAGCAAATAGACTCAGTTGTCTTCACATAAGCATACTGTCAAACTACATATAAATTTTGTGGTAGAGAAAGTGCCATATAGTAAAGGAAGAAACAAATAAATAATGTTATGGTACACATTCAGGTTAATAAGCAAGTAGATGTCATGATTTAAAACAATAATACGGTACACACTCAGCAATTAGCCAGAACTTTCTGCACTTGAATTTAATGAAATTGGTTTCTTTAAAATAGGGAGTAATTTAATGAACCTTTTACATTTGAGGAAGTAATTATTTTTGTGTAAAAGTAACAAATGGATTCTTGGATCATAGCAGAAATAGTCTTCTTTCTTAAAAATCACATGCTTGGAAATGAATGTTGGATTGGTGGATTGAGAATGATAGAAATATACCTTGTGAGATTTTGAGCGTATTGATGAATGGATTGAACATTTATACATTTTCTTCTTTCTTGTGTGATTTTCACTCATAGAATTGTTACTCTAGAACTTGCTTTGATTCTTTTTTAGGCTACATTTTCACATGCATACATAAACTTGATTGAGGCATTTTCTTGAAATAGTTACTTTAACCAAATAGTCAAGAATGATTGGCGCACAAATAAGCAGCCTTACTTAGCAGCATATTGTCTCAATATGATATTAAGTATTCTTATGACTTCTTAAAAATTCTCTGATTCCTGCTAACTTAAGGCATTGGAAATAACTTATTTACCCTTGCTTAACCTCTTTAAGATTATTTGATTATTTCTTGTTTCTAGCTCATTATGTGCCTTAAATAAAAAACTATGTTCATACCCGACCTTAGAGAATAAGAGAGTATTGGCTTTGTTAATGGATGAGTTCTTAAACAAGTGTGGGGGTGTATGTTGTTGTCCCTTTATTAGGTCACAAGTGCACGAGTCATACAAGTAATACAGTTGAAGAGTAGAGATCGTTCCATCGAGGATATATGGCTTCCATTACTAAATAACAACCAATAACTTAGCTAAATTCTATTCAAGAACATATAAAATAGAGAAGTGCATAAAAACTAAATCTAAAGTCTACAAAGCAATAAAGATAATGGTTTAGAGATCTAGGAAATCTTTCTTCACCTTCTACTTCATACTAATGATATGCAATCTTTCCAAGCAACATTAATGAATTGTTAAGTTAGCTTGAGAATCTGATTTAGTTAAAAGCCTATGTCTAGGTCAATCAACCTTAGTGTCATTTACCTAATCCACTATGTTTCCATGAGAACTAGTGTAAACTCCATTAATGAACGATCTATTCTTAAACACCCGCTAATACATGGCTAAAAGGTATATTTCTATCCAGTTAGTGAATCAACTCATCCAAGCCAATTGAACTTGTCGAACATGTATCTATCATACCATATCGATATCCACAAATCTCTATGTCTAGTTCATTTGCATCAACTAAGATCATGCAATCGTTGGCCAAACAAGAGCAAGCATTAAGCATAGGCATGGAAGAACAAAACCAAACATCAATATAAACTCAAAAGATAACATAAACATCAATATCCATAAAAAGATCCAAAGTAATTCCTAAATACAGCTAGGCTTATCCATGAACACGAATTTATACATCAAAACAGTGTTCAAAAGATAGGAAAGAGAAGAGAAATAAAGGGAGAAGAGGAAAGAATCCATAGATCTCATCCTTGAAGGTTGAATCTCCTTCCATGAAGAAGATGTCCTCAAACCAAGCCTCCCTAGGCCTCCAATCAGCCCAGAAATGAAGAACAAGCCGTAGCATTTCTAAAACCTAAAAACTAAAGTGGAGATCTCTTGTAAAATCTGTTAAAATTCTATTTATAGACTCAAAAAATAGAGTCACACCGCGACATTCAACTTCTTACGCCATAACGCGTTTACATTTAGGTCAGGGACGTCGCGACATTAATATGCCTGTGTCGCAACGTTCAATTTGCGCAGCTCTCTGACTTATCAAGGGAATGCTCCACGCCGCGGCATTGATATGTCTGCGCTGTAGCGTTTCCTGCTGAGATGCAGATTTGGCTTTCTATTCCTATTCTTGCTCAAATATTCCATATATCATCTTGTTTGGAGCCCTTCCTAATATAGAGAAACACCAAATCAGTAACAGATACAAGTTCACTTAATCATATATCAAATATGCACAGTTTGCTCAAAATCATATGAGAAAGGTATCAGAATGGAATATAACAAACAGAAGCATAAAACCTTCCAAATATGCATAAATACAAGGACTTTAGCAATCAGTAAAGTACAGATATAGGGCACAAATAACTACACATTGTGGAGTTTTCACACCCCCAAACTTAACTTTTTGCTTGTCCTCGAGCAAAACAAAGTATGATGAAGTAAACTTACCTTAACAATTCAAACAACTTTTCATTCAGCAATTAGCAAATTTTAATCTTTCGTTTCTTTAATTAAACCACAGCTACTAGTATATAATGATTAATTCAATCCATAAAAAATACAAATGCCCCAAAACCAGCTTCACACATACACAATCCTTCACATGCTAACAATCCAGCTTCCTTCCATGTAATTCACATTATCCACAAACATGCAAGATAAACTTCTCCTATTCAAATCATACACATTCGGATAAGTTTATAAGCATACATTTATATGAATAATATGATCCAATAAAATTGATTGTAAACTCTTTTTCCACTAATTTAAACCACACACAATTGAGGATCAAGAGGGTCTTTACAGTTTATAATGACAGGCCATGGTAATGGGCGCACAAAAAGAAGGAAAAATATACATACAAATATTGAGAAATATAAACATGTTATTTCAAGAATTGAGCCACTAACTGAGATTAGAAGGGTATTCAACAAGGAATGTAGAAAACTTGCCAGAACCATTCTGATGCTTACTATACATTTCATTTCTTTTGCTTTGCTTATTTTTTTCTTTCTTTTTTTTTCATTTTTTTCAAAGCCATGCTTTTTCTTCAATTTTTTTGCATTTGGTTCCTTCAGGCTCATTTTGTATTGAACATACATACCCTTACTCACTGGACTCAATTCAAGAAATAACACATCATGTACTCAACAAACAATAAAGGTAGGAAGAAAATGCAATGCTTTCACATGCATTAGAATGGTTAACAGGTTAACGAACACAATGGGTGAATGAAAAACATATAAGGCCAAACAATTATAAGGCTTCAAAATGGGACCTAGAGATATCATCATATCAGGGTAGGCTTGAAAAGCTCAATCGGTCCAAACAATGCCCTAATCATTTCCTCAGTCATGCACAATCTAGGATTTCACCTCAAGAGAGTTTAAACACAATTTCTAGGATAATCGAAACTCTACATGTACATCCATAAACTTTCTCTAAACATGCACTTATCATACTCAAAGTTACACTTGCATCTAAGTGGAATGTAAATCATGCATCAATAGCAACTAAACTATTTCACATGCTTCAAGATCATATAAGGTTTCACTCAAAAGGGGGCAAATAGCAACCTTTCATATCATGAACAACCAAAACAACACCAGCATTCTTTTGCAATGAAGCATGCATTCAAATAAATTAAACTTTTCAATTTGACATGCATACATCATTTGCATAATATTAAAAATTGAAACTTCTTTGCAAACCCATCAGTAATAACCAAAACAAATACCAACTCATGGAAACATGGTGGCTATCACAATTGCATCTAGAAAACATCATCACATGCATACCTAATACATCGTACTCATCCAAAGCAGGTAATGACACTATCCCAAACCAAAGTGAGACAAAGTTCTAACTTTGCATTGGCATTTTGGACCTAAACTTTACAAATTAAGCATACTATTAATCTGAGCATACAACAATATGAAATCACATGAAAAACAAAAGAAATATGTACAAAACAGAGCACAACGCCGCGGCATTAAACTGCCAACGTCGCGGTGTCATAGCTCATCTGCAGAAAACACTCACTGGCGCCACGGCATGAAATATGGCAACGCCACAGCGTGAGAAGTCTAACTGCAAAATTTAGCAACAAACACAGTTTTACTGCTGGAATTGGTTCAAAGTGGCCTCCAGCAGCAGCAAAACTTGTCCAAAAAGCTATTTTACAGAATGTACAACAAAAACATACCAAAACAACAAAATCAACATACAAACCTATATCAAGCTTAAAACCTAAGAGAAGCATAAAAACAATCAAAATCATAAAACTACTAAATTAACAGACTAACACTATTAACATAAACATGTTAACATATAAAATTTAATATACTACCTAGTTATGCACAAAGTAAAGACATAACTTAAACATAAACTTGGGATTTCCTCCCCCAAGAAGTGCCTAGTTTACAGTCATGGCCGGACTTTGTCACCAAAATGAATTGTGCGGACTAGTTGTCTTCTTAAACTTGATCCGAGGCTTATCCTTTTGAGAAGTCGCGAATTCCCTGAAGGACCTCATATGATTAGGATCATTCGACTTCTTTATTGAACCTAAAACCATAACATAAAGAGACTTAAATTAACATAGATTATATACAACTTGAATTAGAACTAGCCAAACTCATTGTTGATATTAACAATACAGAATTAAACTGTTATTCCTGGCAACAGCGCCAAAAACTTGTTTGTCCCTTTATTAGGCCGCAAGTGCACGGGTCATACAAGTAATACAATTGAAGAGTAGAGATCGTTCCATCGAGGATATATGGCTTCCATTACTAAATAACAACCAATAACTTAGCTAAATTCTATTCAAGAACATATAAAATAGAGAAGTGCATAGAAACTAAATCTAAAGTCTACAAAGCAATAAAGATAATGGTTTAGAGATCTAGGAAATCCTTCTTCACCTTCTACTTTATACTAATGATATGCAATCTTTCTAAGCAACATTAATAAATTGTTAAGTTAGCTTGAGAATCTAATTTTGTTAAAAGCCTATGTCTAGGTCAATCAACTCTAGTGTCATTTACCTAATCCACTATGTTTCCATGAGAACTAGTGTAAACTCCACTAATGAACGATCTATTCTCAAACACCCGCTAATACATGACTAAAAGGTATATTTCTATCTAGTTAGCGAATCAACTCATCCAAGCCAATTGAACTCGTCGAACATGCATCTACCATACCATATCGATATCCATAAATCTCTATGTCTAGTTCATTTGCATCAACTAAGATCATGCAATCGTTGGCCAAACAAGAGCAAGCATTAAGCATAGGCATGGAAGAACAAAGCCAAACATCAATATAAACTCAAAAGATAACATAAACATCAATATCCATAAAAAGATCCAAAGAAATTCCTAAATACAGCTTGGCTAATCCATGAACACGAATTTATACATCAAAATAGTGTTCAAAAGATAGGGAAGAGAAGAGAAACAAAGGGAGAAGAGGAAGGAATCCATAGATATCATCCTTGAAGCTTGAATCTCCTTCCATGAAGAAGATGGCCTCCAATCAAGCCTCCCTAGGCCTCCAATCAGCCTAGAAATGAAGAACAGGTCGCAGCTTCTCTAAAATCTAAAAACTAAAGCGGAGCTCTCTTGTAAAATCTGTTAAAATTCTAATTATAGACTCAGAAAATAGAGCCACGTCATGGCATTCAACATCTCACGTCGCGGCGTGTTTTCATTTAGGTCAGGGATGCCGCGGCATTAATATGCCTGCATCACGACGTTCAATTTGCGCAGCTCTCTGACTTATCAGGGGAATGCACCACGCCATGGCATTGCCTGCTGAGATGTAGATTTGGCTTTCTCTTCCCATTCTGGCTCAAATGCTCCACATATCATCTTGTTTGGAGCCCTTCCTAAAATAGAGAAAACACCAAATTAGTAACAGATACAAGTTGACTTAATCACATATCAAATGTGCACAGTTTGCTTAAAATCATATGGGAAAGGTTTCAGAATGGAATATAATAAATAGAAGCATAAAACCTTCCAAATATGCATAAATACAAGGACTTTAACAATCAGTAAAGTACAGATATGGGGTACAAATAAGTACACACTGTGGAGTTATCATGTGTGCAAAATGGTTGGTGAAAAAAGAAAGAGTGGTTAATTAAAAATGTGTATATTCATCTTTAAAAAAAATGTGTAAAGAAGGGCCAACAAGGCAAAAAGGAATGTGAAAAGAATATGTAAAGGGAATTTGTATTAGGTGGAGTTAGGATGAACTTTCATGCTTGTTAATTGAACTCAGCTTTCACGCTATTTTATTCTCTTTGTTTTTTTAACTTGTCTAATACATATTACCACCCTCCTTTACCTTGACCCGATTACAACCCTGAATAAAGTCCTCATGATTTGTGTGTGCATGTGTTCTAAGTAGTGGAGAAGTAGAAGATAAGCAAGCTTATGGTACTGTAATTTTGCATGGGTTGAATTGAGTGAAATACTTACATTTTTAACGCTTGAAGGATTAAGAGTGAATCCTGTGAAGATCTATCATTCTTGATTTATTCTTTTCAACTGAAGTTTCTTTGCTTGTTGGTTTGAGATGTGAAGAAATGTTACCCCATTAATCCTTTGATCCCTTGAATTTCTGGTTGCTCTTCTTGATTCATCTAGTCTTTTAGAGCTTTTAGCTTTTGAGTCTATGTCGTTTTTCTTTGTTCCCTAGTTTTGGTCTTATGTGTTTTTCCCGAGAGTGTAAAAGTTAAGTGTGGGAGAATTTGATAGCAATATATTTTATACATTTTACAACCCTCTTACTAGGCTTCTTAAGGTTCAATTAGGCTTAATTAAGTTAGTTTTGTCATATTTTATGATATTGAGCTTAATTGGATCATTGAAGAAATTATTGCTTGAATTGACCTTAATTTGCTTAATTGCATCATTCAGTGAAATTACTATAATTTGAGTTACAAATATCTAATTGATGTGATTCTAGTCTTGTTGGAAAGCTAAGACAATTCTCTACAACTTTCATGAGACCTCAAGAGCCAAATCACACGTTTGGATAATTTAAATTGGAGTTGAAAGAAGATCTAGAGTTTTGAACCTGACAGCTTGACCTATGCACACTCATTAGACCATATCTTGAGCTATATGAGGGATTTTGGATTGAAACCAATGTCATTTGAAAGTAAAGACCCAAATCTACAACTTTCATGAAGAAGACAAGAATCAGATTAGATGTATTTTGAGGTCATATTAGGCTTGGAAGTCAGAACAAAGGAGTTGTAGTTAGGCCTGAACAGTGTGTAGTGATTGGGTTATATCTCGGGGTGTAGGTGGTTCTAGAAGCTGAAATTTTACTAGAAGACAATTAAGTGTCGTTTCTACAACTTATATGAAGAACATTTTGTCTAATTCTGATGGCATCCATGAGATGAGCACTGAATCATTTGGTGCTGGTTGGGAGACAAAGATCAAAATAATTTTCCACTCTCTTATCATCATCAAACAACTCCTTTGTCATTTTATCATCATCATTAAACAACTTCATTGTCATTTTGTACTCCTTAAGCTCTATAAAAAGGAGCATTGGCTGATCATTTGGATCCTCTTGGATTAGAGATCAAGATTATGTTATTATGTTATTTGTTTCTTTTGTTGTAGTTTTCTTTGTTCTAAATTGAAGTTATGTTCATCTTTTTCTTCTTATCTCTTTCTTTCTTCTTATTCATGAGTAACTAATTTTCATTTTGCTTGGGTGAAAGGGTAAAGCTTTTGGTAATATATGAAGGTTTGATTAATTTTTTTGTGCTTAAATTATGTATAATCAAGTAATCATTATATGTTATATTTTGTTTCCAATTAATTTAGAAACCTTCTTTGTAAAGTGGAGATCTTGATTCATTGTAGACAAGAGATTGGCACAATGAATTCTTGAGCCTATTTATAAGTGTTGGTGTTAGTGGATAATTAAAAGAATTATAAAATAATTACATATATAATCTTAAATGAACTTTGAATGTTGTATTTTTTGATTGGAACCTCCATTATGTGTGGATTTCAATTGAGTTATAAATAAAAATAATCTTGTCTTTAATTTATTACCAAGAGTGAATCTCTTAGCCCAAGTAAATCCTTTTTTTATTTGTGAATAACTTTTATCATCTTTATTTTTGTGACAAATTTTTTTTTTACCTCAAAGAATTTTTTTTCATTAATTCCCTGTGGATCGACCTCAAAATCCCGAGAATTTATTATTTGAAACAACCTGCACTTAGGTTTGTAACTTTTAATTCGCATCAGTAATCAATTACCTATTGTTGGTAATCAATTACCTGTTCAAATTTCACAAGTCAGAAGCTTGGTAATTGATTACCTCCTACAAATCTCACATCCAAAAAGTTGTTAATCGATTACCTACTGATAATAATCGATTACCACGTTTCCAGAAGGTTGATAATCGATTACCTACTGATAATAATCAATTACCACATTTCCAGAAGCATTCTTTGAAGGCTGGTAATTGATTACTTACTGATGGTATTCGATTACCAACTAGGTTTTAGTAGCAAAATAAGTCTTTAACATATAATACCTAGATTCTATCTTTCATTACATGGATTCTAAGTGATTTCTAATCCTAAACATGATCTTTAAACATGTTACAATCATCAAACACTAACTTAACTCATCAATTCATGGAATCAAGATCAAGATCAAGCATCCAAATACCCATTTTCCAACTTTCAACATATGGAACTAAATGGATATATCTAAGGCTAAAAATAGCCATCTTACATCCTCTAAGCTAAAAATAGCTCATATCAAACATAGGAAGTAAGAACCAATCAAAGAAACCGTGATTTGCCTCAAAACCCATTTTCATTCATCAAGTAAAACTAAGAAATAAGATGAAGATGAAAGGGAAAATATGAAGTTATGCACCCCTACCTCTTGTGTAGATGATGATCTTCAAGCTTTTGCATTGCCTTTGATCTTCTTCTTTTACTCATTCTTCCTTTCCCCTTCCTTCCTCTTTCATTTCCCCCTTCCTTCATTTCTTTTCTTTTCTTTGTTTTTGCTTGTCATCAACAGTGAAAAAGGAGAGAAATAACAAGGAAAAGTCAAAGTTGACAACTTAAGATATTTTCTGGAAACTTTATATCTCTTAGGGATACTTTGTTCTTACTAAATCAAGTATCCTAACTTCCTTAAGTAAAATTCTCAAACTTTAACTACATCATAAACTACTTATTTGTGACTTAGAAATAAATTCTCTTCATTTATTTCCTTCATTCTAGCAACTTATTCTACTCTTTAGGCTATTATCAGTTACTTTCCACACTCTGCGTTATAGCAAAATATCCTAACTATCTTAAAAAGGTCATCTAAGATGACAGACAACTCCGACACGAGTTACTGAACTTTTATAACCTTAATTAAGACTAATTGATTGGAGTGGATGTTACACTAGCTATACAAGCCAACAACTTTAAGATCAAGTCGACCATTTTCCAGATGATTCAAGCATCAGTACAATTCGGAGGCATGCCTAGTGATGATCCTAATGCACACCTTTCCATTTTCTTGGAGATTTGTCACATTTTCCGACATAATAAAGTCTCTGAAAAAGTCATCAGATTGAGGCTATTCCCATTCTCCCTTAGGGACAAGGCCAAGAGTTGGCTAAACTCTTTACCGGCAGGGTCCATCACAACATGGAATGATCTAGCCCACAAGTTCCTTGCCAAATATTTCCCTCTGGAGAAGACAACAAAGATGCGTAATGATATCACCTCTTTTGTGCAATATAACTCTGAGTCGCTATATGAAACTTGGGATAGGTATAAAGATCTCATCTAAAGATGCCCTCACCATGGTATTCTGATATGGTTGCAAGTTCAAACCTTTTACAATGGGTTGTTGGGCCATATCAGAGCAACCATCAATGCAACAGCAAGGGGCACTCTCATGAGTAAGTCTATTGATGCTGCCTATGATCTTCTTGAGGAGATGGCCACCAACAACTACCAATGTCTTTCAGAGAGATTCACACCTAAAAGAGTGGTGGTATGCAAGATGTTGATGCCCTTACTTAACTTTTGACTCAAGTAGCCTCCCTATCTAAGAAGCTGGATACTTTAGGGGTTAATACCACTTAAAGCCCTTTTGCTTATGTGATCATTGTGGAGAAGCACATGCAAGTGACAAGTGCCCATCAATTATGGAAAGTGCTTAATATGCAAGGAATTTCAGACAAAATCACAATAATTCATATTCAAGTAACCATAATTAAGTATGACGGAATCACCCCAATCTCTCATAGGGCAACAATTAAGGATCTTCCTTCTCTTCTAAGGAAGCACTAAATTACCTTACGGAGTTTCATCCTCAAGCTGAAATGCCAGTTCAAGAAAAGAAGTCATCATTAGAGGATATATTCATTGAATTCATGGTGAAGATGGATTCTTATATGTCTAAGACTGATGCTCACCTTGCTAAAAATAATGCCATCTTGCAAAGCCAAAATTCTTGTTTGAGAAATCTAGAGACCCAAGTTGGTCAATTGGCCAACGCTTTAAACAACCGCCCCCAAGGCACTTTGCCTAGCAACACTGGAAGCAATCCAAAAAGTGAACATCAAGAGCAGTGTGAAGCTATCTCCTTTAGAAATGGCAGAGTTCTTGACCAAAGTGCGTTGACGAAAGATGAGGAGACCTCAATGAAAGATGATAAGAGGGACGAAGGTGAGAA
The DNA here is from genome assembly GCA_029884605.1 of Ormosia emarginata. Taxonomy (NCBI): domain Eukaryota; kingdom Viridiplantae; phylum Streptophyta; class Magnoliopsida; order Fabales; family Fabaceae; genus Ormosia; species Ormosia emarginata. Next base: position 3,160,686 of record JAQQTP010000022.1, on the reverse strand, counting down.
AAAAGTTCAAGAAAAGAAAAATACTGACAAAAAGGTTTAACAAAGCAAAGAAGAAAAGAGGTTTGTACCTCATATTCCATTTCCCAATAGATTTGCAAAACAACAACTTGATCACCAATTCCAAAAGTTCCTAGAAGTTTTCAAGAAGATACGTATTAACATACCATTTGCGAAAGCTTTTGAGCAAATGCCAAGTTATGTGAAATTCATGAAAGATATCTTATCAAAGAAGAGGAAGCTTTATGAGTTTGAAATTGTTGTTCTTACGAATGATTATAGTGCTATCTTGCAAAACAAACATCCTCCCAAGCTCAAAGATCCTAGAAGCTTCACCATCCTTTGCACCATTGGTGAAAAATTCTTTGGTCGGGCGTTATGTGATTTGGGAGGTAGTATAAATCTCATGCCCCTTTCAATATACCAAAGACTTGGTTTGGGGGAAGCTAAGAACACATTGGTTATCTTGCAACTTGAGGACCAAACCTTGACCCATCCACGGAGAATAATTGAAGATGTGCTTGTAAAAGTGGATAAATTCATATTTTCGACAGACTTCATTATCCTTGATATGGTGAAAGATAGAGAGGTCTCTCTCATCGTTGGAAGACCATTCCTTGCAACTATAAGAACTCTCATTAATGTTCAAAAATGGGAGCTTACCATGAGAGTGCAAGATCAAGAGTGTCCCATGTGACCCTCTTGAAGCTTTTTTGATTTCTACATGTGAAAGGGAAGATGAGGAATTGAGAGAGCTCATGAAATTATTGGATACTTCACCCAAATGGAATAGAAATCCCAAGTTTGAGCCCTTGATAGAATGGTCAATTCATTCAAATCGTATATTGGGGAACCTCTAATCTTGGAGCTCAAACCTTTACCTTCTCATTTGCACTATGCCTATCTTGGTGATAAATATACTATTATGATTATCATTTTATCATCTCTCTCTCAAGAGCAAGAAGATACGCTACTTAGAGTGCTTTGTGAGTATAAGTTAGCTTTGTGATGATCTCAAAGATTTAGAGAAAGTCCAGCTTGGGACTACAAACAAGGCGCTTCTTGGGAGGCAACCCAAGTCCTATACCTTCTCTTTATTTTGCTTTATTGATGCTTTTGCATTCATAGTGTAGTTATTTATCTTCTTTTGATTTTGTTGGGTATTTGATTTCTTGTTTATCTTAGTTTGAATTTATGGATTTTGTTTAGAGTATGTGTTGTGGGTGTGATTAAATGTTAAATGTTAATGTGGTTGACTTGATCTATGATATGTCTGCTTATGGACCAAATGTTGATTCTGAGAAAGGATAAATGCCATTTGAAATTTAGTTGAGCCTTAGTGTTTCTTTGATGGGTAAATATATTTCCCTTTTCATGATTGTGAATCTAGGAATAATATTAGTTGTGCCCATCTAAAGAAGGTTGTGACTTGCCCTTTTGTGTTGAAGACTTAATTTCTAAAAGAATGTATGATTCTCTCTTGAGGTAAAATGCTAGGCTATGTATATTTGATGAAATGATTAGGGCATTCTTTGGATTGGTTGAGCCTTTCAAGCCTACCTATGTATGCATGAATATCCTTAGTACCCATTTTGAGCCTTATGAATGTGTTGACTTTTATGTTTTGTTCTTTACCTATATCATCCTTACCTTGTAGCCCTCAATTATAGTTTATCCACCACTGTCCATGTTGGGAACATAACTTGTAAATGCATAATTGAGTCAGAAGAAACAAGAGTGCACTATCATATATATGCTTTAGAACCCAACAAATTTGTGGCTTAAAAAGAAGGAAAGGATAAAAAGAGGGAAATTAAGAAATTGTAAGAAAAAGTTTGAAATGATGGAAAGTCATTAAAAAAAAAAGTAAATAAATAAGCTTTTGGGATTCTTATGCTTAAAAATGCACCTTGTGCTAATTGTTGTTTGACTTATTTAGGTCTTTTGCAAGATTATGTTTCCTAATGTTTGTTTTATCCTTCCTTTCATTTATTTACCTATTACTCTGGCCTTACGATATAAGCTTTAAAGACCCTCTTGATCATTAATCATGTTTGATTCTACATTAGTGGAGATAGAGATGAAAGACATTTTTAAGGACATCTAAGATGGAGTTGTTTAGGTATCAACATGATTTTTCTTAGATGTGCATGCTATAGTTAAGAAAGGGTCCCATAATCATTTTTTGGGAAATCTTTTACATAAAAATTAAAGCATGACAGTGTAAGCTGACGGTTAGATGGCATGTATGCTTGACATTGAATCAATTTTGAACCATTGAATATGAGATTTAGCATGATGCCACATTGTCATGAGTATTTTGGAATCAGAATCTTTAAGATATGATTGTGAACATATAGATGCTTGATGTTGAAATTGAGAAGTTAAGGAAATTCTATTTTGTTTTGCTCGGGACTAGCAAAATCGTAGGTTTGGGGGTATGATAACTCTGTGAAATAGAGTTATTACTCAAGCTTTTCCGTATGCGTTCATAGGCTAGATCCATGAGTTATACCTTGACTTCATTCAATTCTTCATAAAAAGTGTATAGGGAATACTTATTCATACATCTTTATAAATTTAAATACACACACTAGCTTTTTCTATGAATGCTTGACTAATTTGGTATTTGCTTACTTCTAGGAACCTGCAAAGAAGCAAGGAGGAGCCTAAGGGAACAAGATGGATAAAGAACATGTGAAAGTATATACCTGCATTTGTGCCACGACACTTCTTCATTAAGGAGTCGTGGCCCTCAACATTCTGGAGAAAAAAAAACTCCCAAAGCAAGGAGCCGCGGCACACCCACTCATTTGTGTCACGGCTCCTCTTAAAAATTGGGTGCTGCAACTAACACAATACTATGTGCCACTACTCAATGTCATGTGCTCCAATTCCATTTTCCCTAAGACTTAGGAGTCGTGACTCCTTCTATTTTGTGCCATGACTTCCCCTGTGCACATGAGAAACTGCTTATTTTAACTTCCCTGATAGAATGAGAGTGGACTTTTGGATCAACTACACAAGTTTTAGAGAGAGAGAAGCAATGGAGTAGTGAAGATTTAGAGAAGCTTGAAGAACCTCTGTTCATCCATCAAGACACCTAGTTCTTCCCTTCATCTTCTCTTTATTTTCATGATGAATTTGGTGTTCACTCTTAAGTTTTGTTTCGTTTATAACCATGATGTTCTAATTCTCTTTTCTAGGATTCTAATAGATCTTATTAGGTATTTTGAATTGATTGTAATCGTTTCTTACTCTTATTGGTTTTGGTTTTCTAATTCTATGCTTAATATTCACATTTGACTGGCCATTATTTGTGATGTCTTGGTGAACCCATTAAACTAGACGTAGGAATTTAGAAGTTGGACCATGGAATTAGACAATGCATGTTCAATTACATTCAATTGTATGAATGACTTAATTAGCCAATAGGATAGAAATATACCTATTGGTCATGCATAGCAAGTGTTTGATCTTTATTCTTAATGCATGGAACTTTATCAATTCACATAGAAATATAGTGTTTTAATTAGGGTCCATAAGTTTACAAGACCATCGAAAGAGGCTTGTAAATGCTTAAATACATTGGCTAACATAACCAATTTATATCAAGAGTAATGAAAGGTTTGCATGGAGTCAAATGAAATAATAAGTGGAGTTATACCCTAGATGCCCAAACCATTGTTTCTTCTCTGTTTACTTTTATCGTATCTTGGAAACTTTCCTTTGTTTTCGATTCTCTATTATTTTTTTTGTCTTTAAATCACTCATAAAAATTTGATTGCTTGGAATAAAGATTAAGTAGTAATTGGTTGATACTTAGTATAATTTTTAATACAATCATTGTGGGAACGATACTTGATACTCATCTTGTAACATCCTTCCTAACCTAATAGCCTTAATTAGAGCTATAGAAGTTTAGTGATACTAGTAAAAAATATATATGTTAATTCGGATAATTTTCTGAACTAGTTTGAGTGCAATTCGGTAACACTGAATACAAGAAAATAATTAAGGTATCTACAAAATCAGTTGATATGATGGAAATAAATATAAAAAATTTATTTCCTAACTAAAAACCATTAATAAGAGTTGTAGAAAATTTTAGAACGTTAACTGAGTTAATCTAGTATTTTTAAGGATACTGCTAAAAAATAGTCGGTACAGTTAAGCAGCTCAAAAAATTATAAAATTTCATAAAAATGACAAGTATGATATGAAAAATATTTTGGTATAAAATATCAACTAAGATAAGTATTAATAAACTTATTACTTAATCCATCAATTTAATTTAACTTGAGATCGAATAATAAAGTTTAACTGATAAATAATAGTATATAAAAAATTATAAAAAAAATATATTCAAAGATTAAGTTAAATCCTAAAATTTTCTATGACATATGGATACTTAAAAATTCAATATTAAAAAATTAAAATGTGTGTAACAAATACAAAAGTTTAAGCACAATCCAATTATCTTGACTTTATTTCTTTCCACCGCCAAAAAGCTCACCCGTTTGTCTCCAGATTTCTCTATTTACTTTCCACCCATCTTTCTCTCATTTTGTCTCACTTCTCACACGGATGGCAGAGCACAAAACAGGGGAGCTACGTGAAAACATATGGGAAGAGAAATGAAATGAAGAAAAGAAAAAGAGAAAGAGGAAACCGTGAAGCTTCCTCCATCTCTATTTCTCTTTGACTTCTCATGTTTTTCATTACTTTCTGCTCATGTTTTCCATACGGTTGCAGCATGCAGCAGCCAAGGAATAAATAACACAAGGAAAAGTAAGCTAACCGTAGGCTAAGGGAGAAGAAAGAAAGGAGAAAAAAACCAAGGAACCAAAGGCTTAGGAGTGAGGTAGGGGCTCTTGTCTTCAATTTCCTCTCTTTTCTTCATCAATTTTGATTTAAAATGAAGGTGTTTAAGCCTTAAGATGTCACGGTTAGGGCTGTAAAAAAACATAAAATTCACTTAATTTTTCTTGTGCTATTATTTCTTACATGTATGTTATCTTTCATCTTTTACATAATCTTAAAAGAAAAATATGTTTTGGTTGTGCTCCTTATATGATATAGTTCACGACTATACATGGATTTGTAGAGGTTTCCCATGCTAAAAATTTGTTCTTTCTTTCCCATTATTTCTTGTATTGATTTGAGAAGTTATTTTGATGAGAAATCTGCTACTGTTTTTAAATAGAATTTATGATTAGAATGGCAATAAATTTTATGGCTGGATGCTGCCCTTGGTAAACCAGAATGTTGGTGTTTAATTGATTGAAATTGTGACTTGAATTGTGTTGGAAATGAATGTTGAATGCTGCCCTGTTGTGGTGGAATTAAGAATGTATTTATGCTTGAGTTTAAGGCTAGAAAGGTAATCAATCACCTAGGCAAAATGCTGCCCAAATTTAAGCAAAGAATTTGCTACCTTTAATTAGTGAAATGGTGACTTGAATTGGTTGAAAAGGCACGACAGAATGCTGCTTCAAAGTGCCTGGAATTATGTTGCTTTTGTGCTTGATATTTTGACTTAAAATTTGACTAAAATTCATAGTAGTAATCTGCCTTGTTTTGGTTTTGAATTTAATGTCTTTGTATCAATTATTGATGTCAAATCTTAAATGATTGAGAATGTTGGTTTGGAATGAGCATAATGCTCACGGTTAAATATGTCTCATTATGTAAAGTGTTTGAATTGTGTATTGTACTTGAATGGTATTGGATACTTGAGGTGTATTAGAGTAACTGAATTGAAATGGAATTGATCATGTGAATTATGAATTTGCATTGTGTAAATTGTGAATTTGAGAATGTGCTCTGATTACACCATTGTGTATTGGAAGTATGAATTTGAGATGTATATTGAGAATTTTAGAATAAGCTCCCTTTGATGCAAAGGTTGAGCTAGAATGATATGATGTAATGTTGAGAAGCATATTGACTTATATATATGTTATCAGAAGATGTTGATGAGCATGATATTGGAAAGCAATATAAATGAAATGATAAAGGTAGATGAGGTTGAATAAGTCCCTCTCTATAAGTAGGTATGATAATGTAAAAAGAGAAAGTTTAATGCTTATTATATTGCTTCCCTATTATGTAATGAAAAATATAATTAAATAAAAGTTAAAGAGAAAAAAGGTTTTTAATATTATGAATTTTTTGTTTTCAAATTTCTTATTTGATATTTTCGTGTATTATAAATCTATAACTTGGGCAAAAGGGCTCCAAGCAACTTGGACAAAAGGGCGCCAAGTATTATGTTAAAAATGTTTGTTAGTGCAAGGAACAAAAGGACATCCTGCCTACCCAGAAATAATACAAGGAACAAAAGGGCTTCCTGAAAATATTCAAATAACATGTGTTTTCAAAAATAAAATTCTTTAAAATCATTGCTTGAGCATACTTTAGGATTTTTTAGGCATAATCATACATCACCATGCATTGCATAAAATTGGTAATTATACGGGCAATTGTCTTGTTTTTTTTTATCCAATAAGAAGATTAAGAGTAAAAGTTAGTTAGAAATAACTGAGAATAATATTTAAAGTAAGTTAGGTACTGTTCATAGTCTGATGAAATATATTTAAAGTACATGTTATTCAAATAGATTGTTATGTACCAATTAGAGTGATTACTACCATTATTATTATGAAAGAACATTATTAATTTATGCATAGAATTGTTATGTACTAGATAACTATTTTTTTTAGTAACTAAGTGAATTGTCTGCTTTGGGAAGGGAAATGATTGAGTTTTGGCTTATGCTATATTTCCAAATGATTATGAAAATAAAAAATTTGTGTTTTCCCCCCAAAGTAGCTAGATTTACCATGATGTTATGATTTCAAACTTAATACTGAGAATTTTTAATTCTCACCCAAGTTCTTTTTCTTATGTTTCCATGATAAATCCATAGGAGGATTCAAGCAAGTATAAAGCAAGGCGACGAAGATTTAATAATTAAGTTGTTAATGTAATTATTTTGAGTTCTGTAATTATATTAATAGGTCTGTAATTAAGTTTATATATGTAGTTTATGTAAGTTGTAATCTCAGACATATCAGGTAAATGTTTAGTAAAGAGCAAGTTTCCTGAGGTGTAAAATGTCTTGCTCTATTACTTTTGTAAAGGCTCTATATATTTATTCGTTAAATAGATATTAAACAGGTTGTAAATTATGTTTAAGTTAGAAAGTGGCATACTAAATCTATTCACTTAGTATACGTAGGGTATACTATAATATTTAGAATTAGGGTGTTACACATCTTTATTACTTGTTGACACGTGCGCTTGCGTAGTCTAGCAAAATGGAGGTTTCAACGACTGGTGGTGGAACGGGTTGGGGAGGACGTTGCGTCGTTGATCCTCGCCTTTGGCCTGTAGAAGTTTACGTAACGTTCCCTCTCCTCAAGTTATGTCTTGTGTTCATCATGATTGAGTGGGAATAGAAATTTATCGTTTCCCATATACGACGCCAATGTTCTGAAGTAGATTCAGAGGTGTACTTGAGATAAGCACGTCGCGATGGTTGAAGATGAATTCCTCCGTAGCATGGTTACGGCAGTAGCAATGTGAGGGGTGGGTACCTTAAAAAGGCACTCTAATGCTCAAGTTAGACTGTGCACAGTGTAGGTAGTTTGTATATCATATGATCCCCATACCTTTTAGACCTGGCATAGCATTTATAGGAGCGTTTTAGAATGACTGCAATCTATATTAAATGCATTTATTTAGGATTAGAATCCGTTAAGGATTGTGACCCCTTTTAACTAATTTTCCTATTTATGATGATGCAATTAGTTTCCATATCTATTAAGGATACTTTAAGAGATTTATGCCTAATAAATAGACAGATATACTCATCAAGATAGCATGTAGTAATATCTAAGTATTATTTTGGTGGGTCGGGTTGCTCCTGAACTGCAAACCCAAAATTCGATCCAGAACAAAGAAAAAATCAAATTGTACTTTTGTACCAAGAAAAAAACATTAAATTATACTTTTTCCTCTCAAGAATTATTCAACGAATAATGCTAACGCAAATTTGATTCACTCACACTATGGACCTTCATAAAATTAATAGTCAAATTAGTCTATAAAATGTACAATGTTAGTCATATTAGTTCTTGAATGATGGAAATTACTCTTGAGGTCTTTGAATTTGCATTCTATCATTTAAATTAATCCCTGAATAACCACACGTTAACTGGTGTAAGGGACTAAGACAAAATGTACATTCAGAGACCTTAGGACTATTTTCCATCATTCAATGACTAATATGAATGACATTGTATCTTTTAGAGACTATTCAAAAAATTTATAGACGTAAGCTGTAAGAAGTAGTTGCTACCAGCTTAATGAAGAACTGCCCTTAACTAGTTATAGAAAGACAACCTTGAATAGACACACAACACAACGAAATATTAAGCAACCTCAACTCAAACCATTTTCTAGTCGAAGTGAAAAGATAGAATAAATTAACTGAAAACTTATTAACCGATTGCAAGAGTACTTCGTAGGCTTGAAACATAGTATCTGATTAGTTCCATGCAAGGATTAAGAATTACACAGCTAACAAGGAGCTCAGGTCCCATTTAAACATCTCAACCACTAGTAACCCATTCTAAAATTCTAGGCAAATTAAGGATTTCATAAAAGCATAATAGTCTACATTGTTAATGCTTTTCATTTTCCTGCTGTGTAGTGCACCAAAAAGAAGATATGAAAATGTTTTCACTAATCATATTTTTAAAGCACAACTTTTCAGCTAAAGACAAACTAGTTCAAAATCATGACTTTGTCTCAGCTACAACTAGCATATTATGCTGGTCCTTCTTTTTCAAACAAAATCCCAATTATTGGAAGTGTTTTGGACCAGGTTTCGGGTTAGCAGTTCATGAGCAACTCGACCCGCTAGAATTGGATTTCAGATATTTATGCGCGCTATTAAATAAGTAAATCTACCTATTTATGAAGATTAAATCTCTCACAAGATCCTTTATAGATAAGAAAATCAATTACATCCCTTATAAATAGAGGAATCAGTTATAAGATATCACAATCTCATTGGATTCTTATTCAAATTAACGACATTTAGTGCAGATTTAACTATGATTCTTATCAATCAAGACGCTCTTATAAATATCACACAAGATAAGAAAGGTATGCAGTCTAATTCAAAATACTATCCACTTTGTGTACGGTCTAACTTGAGCGTCGGAGTGCCTTTTGTAGGTACCTACCCCTCGCACCACCGTGCATTGGAGGAAACTATCTACATCAACCTAATTCAGGTGACTATCTGAAACCCATTCAAAACATTGGCACTATTTGTAGGGAGAGATAAACTTCAATTCCCATTACCACCATTATAGTCACTACAAGGCGAAATCACATTTCTGCCACCCAAAATCCACCCTATTCTGGCCACCAACGTCTGCATCCCATACGGGTGAAAATCTCTCTCCTTAGTCGCAACAAATTCCAATGAGGGAATGACTCGATCTGCAAGGAGTACCTTTCAGAGATACATGACAACGAGTATTAGCGCTGCAACGCTTAGGAGCATGAGTAGACAATAATGAAGCTAGGTCCCACCAGGGTGAATTCGGTCCCCCAGAGCTATCCAAAAAAGAACTCATCTCTCATGTTAGACTCCAAGATGAATGTATTCACAACCTGGAAAGAGTTGTCAACCAGGAGAAAGAAGGCAAAAATCGGATTCCTAACAAGAATCAAGAAAATTGAAAGTACCAAGCCCAAGACGGGGTACGTCATCCAGAGTATTCCATGATCACGAAACCCAATCAGAGAGTTGAAATTTCGGTTCGGGGAAACAAAGAGCATGATAAAGGATTAAGGAATTCGGTTAAACAAAACAAACCTTTCTTTGATAAACAGATGGCCTATGAGATCCCTAGGCGTTTCAAATATCCAACAAATATTAAAGTCGATGATGGGACCATGGACCCTCAAGAGCACGTAGATGCTTATGTTTTTGCTCTTCTATTTGCTAGAGGAGATGACCATTCATGTGCCGCACTTTTCCTCTGTCTTTGAAGAAATCTGTCTTGAGATGATTTACTACTTTGACTCCCAAATTCATTGTTAACTGGGAAGGCTTGTCCTCGAAACTTTTGTTGCACTTCACCACTAGTAAGGTGTAGCCGAAATCCATTTCATGCCTCTCCCAAATCAAACAAGGAAATGAGGAATCTCTCCGAGACTTTATATCCCGATTTGATAAAGAAATAGTAAATATTCGTGACTAGGATGAAAGACTCGGACTACACTACATGAGGGAAGGACTTTGACCTAGACTGTTATCTTTTTCTCTTTCTAAAAAGAAACCTAAGACTATGGACGAGTTCCGTGATAGAGTTGATAAATACATAAATTTTAAAGACATTTTCTGAGCTATGAAGCATCTGGAGAAAAGAGAAGATGGAAAACTTAAACCCAAACAACCCACCCGAAAAGGCCAGAACTTGAGGCCACCTTTGAAGGGTAAGTACGAGAGTCATACCCCCTCAACACATCTTGAACTCAAAATTTTCAAGAGGTGATGAACATGGAGTTCAGGGACGTGCAAAGACCTCTCCCTTGAGAAAACATGAACAGAAGGATAAATCCAAACATTGTGTATTTCATGAAGGTCATGGGCATAATACTGAAAACTGCATCAACCTTCAACGTCTTTGAGTCCTTGATCCGAGATGGCTGCTTGGGCCGTTATGTGCATCAATCTCGGAATTATATATAAAAAAAAAGATGACAAAATTACAAGAAACAAAGCTACAGCCCTCGAAGAAGCTCATCTCCACCATACCAAAGAAGATGCTCTCCTGCGAGGAATGAAAATCCTGGCACTGGCCCATCCCGAGGTAACACCCAGAACAAAGAAAGGACACAATCTCGGAATAATACCAATCCAGATAACGATCGTTATCACCTCGAAGTAACCAGAACAATCAACACTATTTGAGGGGGCTTCGCGGCTGGCGGTGAATCGGGAAATGCTAGGAAAAAAGCACTCTAAGTTGTGTTGAGTGTGGCATCACTCTCAGGATCTAAGTCGAATTGTGGAGCAAGAAACACCTGGCCAATTTCATTTACTAATGAAGATTACAGATGCACTATCCCAGATCACGATGATCGCATGGTGATCTCGAAAATAATAATCAATGCTGAAGTTCGTCACATATTTGTTGACCAATGGAGCTCGGCTGACATTATGTTCCTAGATCTATTCGCAAAGTTGGGGTTGTCAAAGAATGAATTGATCTTGTATACTTAAGAGTTGATCAGATTCACTAGAGATAAGATCACCCCAGTGGGATACATCAAGACTTATTTGACTTTACGGAAGGATTCTCTTTTTAAGACACTTAAGGTCAAATTTCTCATGGTTGATTGCCCTTCAGCTTATAATATCATGTTAGGCCACCCCATGCTCAATGCTTTCGAGGCTGTCATCTCCACACCTTACTTAGCCATGAAGTTTCTCGACCAGCATGACAAGGTCATTATAGTTAAAAGAGATCAGGCTACAGCAAAGAAGTGGTATAACGAAAGCTTGAAGATTGTTAAGAAGCCTTGGGCCATGGACCAATGTAACAATCCAGTTCTAGTCATTACGGACCACATCAATGTCCTTCTAATTGAGCTAAATGTTCGTGAAGAGATTTGCGGTACGCGCCATCAACCTAATAGAGAACTTCAATCCTTTCAAGTTGGTGCTAAGCCCGAGCAGGTAACAAAGATTATAGGACATCTGAGCCTGGAAGAAAGATCCTTGTTAATTATGTTTCTTGAGATAAACACGGATTTCTTTGCCTAGACGTCAACGGATATGTCCAGACTAGACCCCAAATTCATTTGCCACCGATTTTCTATCTTGAAGGATGCAAATCTGGTAGCATAACGAAAGAGGAGAGTCAGACCTGAGAGACAAGAGGTAATTCAGAAGCAGGTAAAAGTGCTCCTAGATGTTAGATTCATTAGAGAAGTTTCTTATACCACCTGACTCTCTAATATGGTCCTAGTTAAAAATTCTAATGGGAAGTGAAGTATGTGCATCGACTATATAAACTTGAATAAGCTTGTCCAAAAGACTCTTATCCACTTTCCAACATAGACAAATTAGTGGACAATTCATCTGCATTTTGGCTATTGTTGTTCAAGGACGCCTATTCTGGATATAATCAAATTCCTATGAACCCGGAGGATGAAGACTCATAACCGAGATGGGAAGTTATTGTTACTAAGTAATATCGGTTGGATTGAAGAATGCAGGGGTAACTTACTAACAAATGATGAATAAAGCCTTCGAAAAATAAATTGGTAAGATACTAGAAATCTGTATAGACGACATGATAGTCAAGACAATGGAGACTGATGACCATGTGAAAGATCTGGAAGAGGTATTCGTCCAAATACAGAAGCATAACATGAGGTTGAACTCAGAAAAATATACTTTTGGTGTACAGACTGATAAATTTCTGGGATTTTTGTTGACAAATCGAGGTATTGAGGCCAACCTAGAGAAATGATATGTCATCCTCGACATGAGCCGCTAGAAGTATGTGAAAGAGGTGCAACAATTAATAGGTGGAATAGTGGACCTCACTTGTTTTCTAGCGAAGGCCGCTCAAAAATCCTTTCCTTTCTTCAAAACCTTAAAAAAAGGAAAGAATTTTGAGTGGACCCTAAAGTGTGAGGCTGCCGCTCAAGAACTAAAGAATATGCTATCCACTCCACCGATTCTGACAAAATTGGATCCCAGTGAAGCACTCTATGCCTACTTCTCTGTCAGCAATTTGATGAAGGTTAGAGACCGATTTATTTCGTCAGCAAAGTCCTACAAGGCCTTGAGATCCACTACTAGAAGATAGAGATACTAGCTCTAGCATTGCTTATTACTACAAAAAAAGTTGCGACAGTACTTCCAGTCCTGTGATAGTGAGGACTCATCAACCGATCCAGCAAGTGCAGCATAAGCCGAATCTCGTCGTGAAAATGATTGCTTGGTCAGTGGAGCCCTCCAAATTCGATATCACTTATGAGCCAAGACAAGCCATAGAGGCTCAAGTCTTATCCAATTTTTGGTTGAGCTTACATTGGATTCCGACCATCATAGAGCGAATTCTTGGACCATCTACATTGTTAGATCTTCGAATCTCAAAGGGAGTGGTGCTAGAGTAATGTTAGAAAATGAAGCCAGACTCGATTTAGAACATTATATGAGGTTTGAGTTTCCGACTTCAAACAACTAAGCTGAATATGAAGCATGCATTGTGGGCATCAACATGGCAAAAGAGATGGTGACGTCCTAAATCTGGGGTGAATACCAGGCTAAGAAGCCCTTGTTGCAGAAATACTTAGTCAAAGTAAAGAAGTTAATGAAAAGTTTTGATTGTGTGAAGGTAAAGCATATTCCAAGAGAGCATAATTCTAGAGCTGACATCCTATCAAAACTTGCCATCACCAAGAGCCCTGCCAATAACAGGACTGTAATCCAGGATACCTTACTCACTCCTAGTGGAAGATGATGAAACTTGGATGACGCCTATAATTGCCCACCTCTGCAATGACATATTACTTGAAAACTAGAAAGAAGCCTAGAAGATAATATGGACAGCGGCTTGGTATGTCATCCTTGATAATTAACTATACCATCACGCAGGTTTTCTTCACCCCTCCTTAAGTGCCTCGGTACTAAGGAAGTATAATACATCTTGGCCGAAATCCATGAAAGAAGCTCTGGCCATCACCTCGGAAGAAAGTCCCTAGCATGGAAAGAGCTAAGGGATGGATACTATTAGCCTAAAAAGGAGGCTGACAACATGCAACATGTCTAGAAATGTGATCAATGTCTGCAGTTCTAGGATATCTATGCGGCCCCACTAGAAGAACTATCTACGATGTTCGTCCCTTGACCTTTTTACCAATAGGGGATGGATATCCTAGGTCTTTTCCCCCAAGCACAAGGGTAAATCAAGTATTTAATGGTGCTTGTTGATTATTTCACTAAGTGGATTGAGGCTGAATCGTTATCCACCATTAACTCAACTAGGATCTAGAAATTTGCTTGTAAAAAAATTATCAGTAGGTTTGGTATTATGGAGTCTATCATCATGGATAACGGAACCCAATTCACCTATCAAAAATTGGAATCCACTTTATCAGTATCCGAGTTCAAGAAGAGAATTCAAGGATTTTAACTTGTACCATAATGAGCTTGACCTTAACCCATAACCATAAACATTTAAAGAGGTTAAGAGTATCCGACCATAGCCTAAGATATGTAGATGTCACCCCAAGAGGCTTTTGTGTCAAAATCATATTTCATAGTTTCACCTTACCATAAGCCTTAAAAAGGTTTGAATATGCTAAGAATGTTCGACCATTGCCCAGGATATGTGGACGCCACTCCAAGAGGCTTCTGTGTCAAAATCATACCTCATAGTTTCACACTTAAAAATTTGACTAAGTGTCTACAAAAGTGGATAAACTTAATAAATAAACCAAGCAGACTTAGAACAACTGAAATCGAGTGTTGGACTTATTTCAATTAGGAAAAACATGAGTGTTGGTTAAGTGCAAAAGTGAAATACCGAGATCGAGCATTGAACCCATCTTGGTCAAATAACAGCAAGAATATACACTATGTATAAATGGAATCACCGAGATTGAGCGTTGGACCCATCTCGATGAGGAAAAAGAAATAGCAACAAGAATATGAAGAAAAATATTCTAAGTGCTGAAATTAAATAAATATCTAAAACAGAGACTTGTTCAACTACAAATAAAATTAACCCCACACAGGGGGCAAAATGAAAAGTCATGTATTTAGGGCAGGCTCCTCTTCTACCTCGTCCTCCTCTATTAGGTCACCCTCCGAACTCTCCTTTCCCTCCTCCTCGCCGACGTCTGTCGTCACAGGAACTTGATTCATATGAGTGGCTTCGGGAATGGCATCCACAATGCAACCATTCTGGACCACCTTCCTTGAATCGGTTCCTTCCATGATAAAGTCCAGATTCAACAAGCGCAGTTGAGCGAGAGGATTGGAGAAGGATTCATCCACCAAGTTGGCCCATTCATCCTTGATATATAAAATATCACTTTTCAGGTTGGCCTCACACTGACGGAAAAAATAATTCTTAGCTCGGAGTGCGGTTAGGGTTGACTTGATAGAAGAAATCTAATCTTTTAAATTATTCTCTTGAGCAACCACTTCAACAACTTGGTCCTGGAGGGAATGATGTAATATATAGACCTACTTTTATTAGTAGTTTAATAAAATCTGATTTCAAGTATGAGTTGATTCATCTGCTCGAAGAATATAAAGACTATTTTGCATGGGAATATGAGGAAATGCCTAGGCTCAATCGAGATTTGGTAACACACAAACTACCAATTCGAGCAGGACAAAGACCAATCAAGCAAGCTCCAAGAAGATTTGCCCCTGAAGTGGTCTCGAAGATCAAGGAAGAAATCGAAAGGTTATTAAAGGCTAAGTTCATTCGAACTGCTAGGTATGTTGACTGGATTTCCAACGTTGTTCCTGTTATGAAAAAGAATGGTAAGTTAAGAGTATGTATTAATTTTCGAGATTTAAATTCTGCTACTCCTAAAGATGAATATCCTATGCCTAATGCTAACATGTTGATTGACTCAGCCTCAGGCCATGAAATTTTAAGTTTCATGGATGGTTATTCTGGGTATAATCAAATTTACATTGTAGAAGAAGATGTTCCAAAAACAACTTTTGGATGTCTTGGAGCAATTGGCACTTTCGAATGGGTAGTCATGTCATTCGGCTTAAAGAATGCTGGAACCACTTATCAAAGGGTCATGAATACCATTTTTCATTATATTATTGGGAAATTCATGGAAGTTTACATTGATGATGTAGTGATCAAATCGAAATCAGAAAAGGAACACCTTTCGAATTTGAGACAGTCATTCGAAAGAATGAGGAAGCATGGATTGAAAATGAATCCTATTAAATGTACTTTTGGGGTTTTTGCAGGAAATTTCCTTGGATTCCTGGTTCAGAAGAAAGTAGTAGAGGTAGATCAGAACAAAGCTAAAGCTATTTTGGAAGCATCACCTCCTTCGAATAAGAATTAGCTCCAGTCTCTGTTTGGAAAAATTAATTTCCTGAGAAGGTTCATTTCGAATTTGTCTAGGAAAACCAAAGTCTTCTCTTCATTCTTGAAGCTTAAAGTTGAAGAAGAGTTTCGATGGGAAGAAGAACATCAAGAGGCATTTGATCAAATCAAGCATTGTTTGGCTAATCCTCTAGTAATGACGCCTCCAGTGTCTAGACGCCCCTTGAAGTTATATATTTTAGCATCAAATAAAACAATTGGGTGTATGATAGCATAGGAAGATGAAAATGGAATCGAAAGAGCCATTTATTATCTCAGTAGAGTTTTGATAGATGTTGAAACTAGATACAGTGTAATCGAGAAATTATGTTTAGCTTTGTATTTCTCTTGTACCAAGTTAAAGTATTATGTAAAGCCACATGATGTACTTGTTGTTTTGAAAACCGATATAATAAAGTACATGTTATCCAAGCCTATCTTGCATGATAGAATAGGAAAATTGGCTCTTGCTTCAATAGAATTTTTCTTAAAGTATGTACCACAAAAGGTTGTGAAAGGCCAAGTGTTGGCAGACTTTTTGACAAACCATCATTGTGTTGACATCGAAGAAAAAGATATTATCTACATGGGTTTAAAACCATGGAAGTTATATTTCGATGGATCGAAACACAGTAAAGGTATTGGTCTTGGAGTTCTAATTGTTTTGCTAATTAGAACTCCAACTAAATTTTTATTCGAATTGAAACGTGAGTGTTCGAATAATGAAGCTGAGTATGAAGCTTTAATAGCTGGCTTACAGATTTTAATTTCACTTAAAGCCAAAAATATTAAAGTATTAGGTGACTCTCAGTTAGTTATTAAGCAATTAACTCAAGAATATAAATGCATGAACTAGAATTAGTTTAGATACTTAGCTTTTGCAGTAAGGTTATTGTGTGAATTTGATGAGGTTATGTTGCAACACATTCCAAGGGAAGAAAACTATGAAGCTAATAAGCTTGCTCAAATAGCTTCAGGTTACAAAATTTCAAGTTTTACTTTGCTTAAATTAATCGAAATCAGAGAAAAGTTGTATCATTTCGAGAATTTAGAAGTATGTCTAATAGAAAATATGGATGATTCTGATTGGAGAAAGCCAATTGTGGATTATTTACAAAACTCAAATATAGCAGTCGAAAGGAAATTAAAATATAAAGTCTTACACTATGTTATATTAGGTTAATCACTTTATAAGAAATCAGTGGATAGGAATTTATTAACATGTAGAAGGAAGAATTCACAACTTTAGCAGAAGTTCATGAAGGCATTTGTGGTGCTCATCAAGATAGTGAAAAAATGAAATGGGCATTGCATAGGCAAAAGATCAATTCGCCCAACATATCATTCATATGCTAAGTCCTGTGAGGAATGTCAAAAGCATGGAACCATTCAGCATGTTCCTGCAAGTGATTTACATTCAATTATAAAACCTTGGCCTTTTCGAGGATAGGCTCTCGATTTGATAGGTCAGATTCATCTACCATCTTCGAAAGGACACAAGTATACATTAGTTGTCATCGATTATTTTACTAAATGGGTCGAAGCTATTCCTTTGAAGGATGTTACTCAACAAGATATTATTAATTTTGTTGAAGAAAATATTATTTATAGATTTGGTATCCCTCAAACTTTAACTACAGACCAAGGTACTGTGTTTATTAGTTGTTATATTACTGAGTTTGCTAAGACAAGGAATATCAAATTACTTACTTCGACTCCTTACTACACTCAAGCTAATGGACAAGTTAAAGCAGCCAATAAGATTTTAATTAGTTTAATAAAGAAACATGTTGGTAGAAAACCAAGAAGTTGGCATGAAACTTTGAGCCAAGTTTTGTGGGCTTATCAAAATTCTCCTAAGGAAGCTATTGATACTACACCTTATTATTTAGTTTATGGGCATGATGCAGTGTTACCAATCAAAATTAATCTTCAGTCAATTAGATTATAACGTCAAGATGAAATTCCTACTCAAGATTATTGGGAGTTGATGTTTGATGAACTAAATCAATTAGATGAGGAAAGATTAATTGGTCTTAAGAGTCTGATTCGACAAAAAGAAAGAATTGCAAGATTTTATGATCATCGAGTCAAGAGGAAGGAGTTTGTAATAGGTGATTTAGTTTGGAAGGTTATTTTACCTATGGAGAAAAAGTCGAAATCGTTTGGAAAATGGTTCCCAAATTGGGAAGGGCCATATCGAATCGAAAAAGTTTATTCCGGTAATGCTTATTTGATTACGAATGTTAACACAAATGAAAAGATCGCTTCGATAAATGGCGAATATCTAAAAGCATACAAACCATCCATTCACGAAGTGAAAATCTCACTCTAAAAATCATGGTTTCGATTCAAAGGTAATCGAAAATTAAAATTGTCATTACAAAATAAAAATACAAAATATTTATTAGAGTCTCGAAAACAAGGAGACCCAAGTATCTAAGATCCTATCTTTTTCATTGGAAGCTGCCTTGAGGGATAGAGCTAATTCTTGAATGGCTTGCTTTACTTGGTTACCCTTAGTTGTCAACTGTGAATACTTTATATCAAGAGTTTGTTCTTTATTAGCACAATCCTTGGCAAGGGCTCGAAGTTCACCTTGTTGATCTTCCAGTAGTAGTAGTTCTTGTTTAAGCTCAGTAATTTGTTCTTTGTTTTGATTAATGTTTTGCTAAGTAGATAAAAGAATAGAGGTGAGCTTCAAACGCTTTCTCTTGACTTTAGCAACAGTCACCATCAATTGTTTCTTCTTTTCGAGCAGTTGCTGATTGTTGGTGATGATTTGATCAAGATTGGGAAGCTGGATTGGTAAATCTTTGGTAAAGGTAACCAAGTTTTGAATAACTAATTGGGCATTCGAATCCAGCAGATGTTTGTTACGATTCAGTTGGTCAAGAAGCCCAAACAATTTTTCTTATTTGTCTTTGGCAACCATAACTTGATTTATCCCTAGAATGGAAAGATCAACTAGCTCTTTTAATAGCTGGGGGCAGAAATGCTTTGGGTTTCGGCTTCAGAATGGGTTGTAGAATGATGAGACTTTGAAGACATAGATTGTTTAGACAAAATATCTTCCAAACGCTTATAGATGTCATCCTCATCTTCATCATCATCAAGGCATATGGCTTCTGCTTCTTCTTCGAAAGAAATTTCAGTTTGTCTTGATTAGATTTTAGCAGAAGTAGAAGGGACATCTTCAGAAATGTGGATAGCCTCAATTGAGATAGGAACTTCGATTTCTGCGTGGATGATGGTTTCAGAGGGAGAAATGTTCTCTTGAAAATAAGCAAATTCAATTTTAGAAATAATCGGAGTAATTCGTGAATATTTAATTTCGATAAATACAAACCTGAGCAGTTGTCTCTATTATGGGGACTTTAGAATTGGGTCCAGTTGCAGAAGTTATGTTTCCCTGAAAAATGTAAGAACAAAATTAGCATTTTTTTTAGATTTATACAAAATGAATGTATTAGGTGACAAACCTCAACATTAGCTTCGACAGGGATATCTTGAGCCCCAGTGGTAGATTCTTTTTCAGCCTGAGTTTCAGCATCAAACATCCTGTTGAAATGGGAACTCAAGGCTAAAGTTGCTTTTGACCTAGGAGTGAGTTGGTTTGGATTGAAATTTGAATCCCTTAAAGGAGAAGGGATAGGAGAAGGAGTCTTGAATCTTCTTGTAGAAATCGGGGTAGATTCCCTATGTTCTTTAGGAGAGGATCCTATTCGAAATAGAAAACATTAGCTGTTTTAAATATTTCAAAAAATAATTAAATAATATATATATATATATATATATATATATATATATATATATACTCACCTGTGATGGGTTAACTCTTTGTGTGTTTGATGCTAGTCTTGCATCCTTTGAGGAAATGGGTTCTTCCTCTCGTTTCGAGGATTCATCAAAGCTTTCAGATAAAATGATTTGCACCTGTTTTGACGCGACATGCTTTATGCGCCCAGTTTTTATTGGGCTTTCAGCAATTATTTTTTCCTAGAAAGATGAAAGGAAATCAAAATCAAGGACATGACAAGTTCGTTTAAAAATATATAACGATGATAAATAAAATCATAAATTAAATATCCTTTACTGTGGATTGTTGGGGAACAACAGATGTAGTTTTTTCGATCACCTTTTTTTTCTTTTTCTCAGTAATCTTTGCTTTTGAACGTACTGGATGAGGTTTTTTTATATATGAGATGATGAAGTTGCTCCTGAGACTTTTGATTTCGTTTTCTGAACTTTACTGGGTCTCTGAGGTTCATCATCCCAGTCTTCTTCAGCCTCCATTACTTTAGTCCTTCTTTAGACTACAATATTTAAAATATATATATAATTCACCATTAAGATTTGGATCGAAAACAAATAATTATAAAGTGGTCTTTGGTTTTTACCATATGGTGGGAATTTTATTATTCGAGTATATCCATCAATTGGAACTCGGCAGGTGTCCAAGTAGCAGTTGGCAAAAGTTACTTCTCGTTTCTTCGATTCCTTAAAAACACACAATGCTCCACCTTTGGGGTCTGGATATTTGTTAGTCATGCCAAAAGGAGCATTGGGGAGTGGAGGAAACTTTAGTGGGGTTTTGAATCATTCGAACAAAGCCAAAGGATTCAAAAACAGCGCACTAATGAAACGAGCATAACAGAGTTGATAATATTATGCGCTCTTTTGTTTTAGGACTTGCTTAGCCGCTCGAACCACCAGTCTTAAGTGTTTAGGATCATATTTAACTTTAAAGAATTTCTCGAATTTGAAGATTTCTTTAATATGCATACCTTTGGATTTCTTGGTTACTACTTCTGTCTACACAGATGAAGTGGAATTAGTAAAACGTTGGAAGCATTCTTCGATTGTAGGCTTCTAAGTAAAGTAATATTTTCTCCACCAACTTTCGAACCCTTGGGTCGAGTAAAAGGATGGGGAGCACTCGAAAGGATTAAAACCTTCTCTTTTTTCGATATTTTGCTTCAAGAAAAATTTATATTGCTTGAAATCTCGAGCTTCAGACTCACATATTTGGTATTCATCTTTTAAGGCAATAGGAGATGGAATGCACTGGGAAAACCCAAGTTTCCTTAAGGCACATGAAGGGAGGTAGAGTTGAAGGCTGAAATCATTTGAGCTTAGAAGGCTAGGGGATAGTATTTGAGTGGTCAAAGTATGAATCCAAATATCTAAGTTTTCGGATTAAGCCCCTGGAGTCTCACAAAAAAGGGTTCTCGAAACCACTCAGGACCACAATCATGAAGAGCAAAAGGTGAAAAGTTGAAATTATCACATTGGCGTTTCATGGTCATAAATAATGAGAAGAAAATTTTGAAGTCTTCAACCTCGTTGCCTGATTTCGAGAAATATTGAAGTTGGGACAATCGAGGGCCTTCGATATTTGTGTGATTGGTGATCAAATTTGCAATTTGGAGGTGCGGCTCGAAAATAGAATTAAGCCAAAGTTGCAATAGCCAGAAAGGCCTACCAAGGTTGTTGAGGGGTTTATCACTAGATCGAAGTAGGCCTACTGCTTCTGACATTGAAGAATAGAGTTGAGCAAGGATCAAATTGCTCAAACAGAGAGGAGTTCCCTCATGAAGAAGAATGGCTAAGGGAAGGAGAGACATTGGGATTTGAAGTGATTTGGTACAAAATACAAAAAGCACTTAGCCAGAAGATGAGGAATGCTACATGCTCTTCATTAGAAATTGTAGCCGTTTCGAGATGATTCCTCTAAATAAAAGCAATATAGGTTAATTTGGTAAAATCAAGTTCGATTAAGGTTTTGGGACTCAAGGTGCTTTTGATTATTCGTCCTACTGGTTTAAGACCAGTGATAACAGCCATATCAAAAAAAGTTGGAGTCAACATTTCATAAGGGGCATTGAAAGAGTTAGTAGATCTGTTCCAGAAAAAGAAGGAACTTATCAGCATAGGAGCATTATAATCGAGACGCTCCCTGCTCAGCTAGATGAAATTGAAGATGTCCGCTGCTTTCCAAATAGATTCCTTAGCATTTTCAATACGGTTAAGCCAACGAATATAATTTGGTTTCGTTTGGTTACTCACATGTGGTGAGCTTCGAAAGACCTTTTGGAAATGGGTAAAGAAATCAGTTTTGAGAAAGGAATGGAAAGCAACTATTTTTTCTCCTTTTATGCAAGGGAAAAAGGATTGAATGAGTTCGTACTCATTTATAGGAAGAGTTAGACCTAAGAATGAAAATTTCTCTTTGTCAGTAGTGAAGAGGATCATTACTTAAGACTTCCAGAGTTCAGAATGGTCTGTAAAAGGATCAGGGGCGTAAAGGATCCCGTCTTTTAGCAAAGGGGCAGTCACAGTGGCAGCATCTGGTAAAACTATCGTTTCTTGCGTTTCAGAGCTTAAGTGTGAAGCTTGGGCAGAGGTAGCAATTTGGTTGGAAGAAAAGGCCATTGAATCCTGAAAGTTTTGAAAATTTCTGAGAGAAAAAGAGAAGACAGGAAACTAACAAGGGAGCTTCAGGAGACAGCAATGGCAGAAGATTGCACAGAGTGAAGGGGAAGAGAAAGTAAAAAAGGCAAAAACCCTTTTTCACATATATATAGGGGTTTTACAAAGACAGGAAAGAGAAAGAGAGGGAGAACGTGTGTAGTAAACTCCCATTAATGCTGACATGATGGAGTACGGCTTAAGTCGTTTTTATCCATTAAAAGCCATCATTGGCTTTGTAGTTCCCTAAAAAGTGGAAATTAGTTAATTAATGGGGAATGGCCATGTAATAACCGCTCAAGTGAGTAAGGATTTGGTTTTCAAATTACAGATATTGTCATTGGACCTTTCAGTTGCTTGTATTATGGTAGACTGAGATAGAAAGGCAAAAAATTTCTAAGTCCAATTATAGTCGAAGAGTAGTATTTGAAAAGTTAAAATATTTATCTCTCATAATTCGAGAATAAATATTGGGGGGCATCTGTTGGTATAAAAATAAAATACTTTTCAATTTATACTATTTCGATAGCTTAAATTGGCATGAACATAATTCTTGATGAATTTACAAGTTTTTGACTGGAGTTGAAGCTGATTAAGACATAGATTTCGATTGGTCATTTTCATCTCATATTAAGAGTGATAGTTTCGATTTACAATCGAAACAATAGGCTTAGAGAGTAGCTACACTTAGCAGAATTTCTGGAAGGAAGAGACCTCGAGTAAAGATCAACGAATGTTTGAGCATAACAGTTTGGATTCAAAAGAAATAAGTTTTTGAATTTAAAATAGAAGTTAGCAGCAGTTGGAGTTGTGAAATCAAGACAACACATGGATTGCTGACAAAGATCGAGCAGTTGTTGTTGGCACGAGGATTGCTGACAAAGATTTGGTGGTTACCAGACAAAGATTACCAATCATTTAGGCAGTTATCTTTGTTGTAGACATATGTCAAAATCATGTAAACTAGGTAGTTACTTAGGAAGTCTATAAATACCAAGAGGATGGAAATATTTAGGGGTTGGAAATTATATACTCACAAACACTTGTAAACTCACACTCTCACGTCTATTGACATCTCGAGCAAACAGCTCCCAAGTCTAGTTTAGTGTGTTTCCATCCACTTTCATTTTCACATTCATTCATGTACTCTTTACAAATTCAATGCAATTTTAAATTCAGTTCATTTACATTCAGTCTTTATTTTCCTTTGCAAATTTTCTTCTACTCTTGATCAAGTGATTCTTTTAAAGATCATTTGAGTTCTGTTTATTGCTTTCCTTTAATTACTTTCTTTACTTTTATGCAATTTTATTTTCCTGCAATTTACATATCTGTTCATTTACTTTTCATTGCATATACTTTAAATCATTTTTACTTTATGCTATTTAATTTACATCGTCATATTTATTTCGAATGTTTTCTTTCGTTTTAGTCATTTTAACTTATTTTCGTTTATATTATTTTTACTTTATTTCTCGAAAACAAGGCTTTTATATTTCCAAACTTGTCTTTTATCAAAGCTTGGCATTTGCATAAAGTTTTCGATTTTGGATTAACATAACATTTTGTGAAATCGAAATCATTAATTTTACTTCTTTAAGATATTCATACCAGAATCCCAAGAGGAAGTGATTCTCTTCCCCGAATTGAGATCGAGAATCAAACTTTGTCCATAGATAAAGGGCTTACCATAGTCTAAGTAGTGATATTCGAAATATTTTGATAAACATGCGTATACAGAAAAATTCTTGGGAAAGAATGGTTGAAGGATGAATGGATAGTTCTAAAATATGAAGGAAAGACAAAAGTCGACATAAAGAGAGAGTTATTATCGACTTCTTACTATTACCTAGGGGAGTTTTAAGATTGGATGCATTTGATAGAAAAAGAAATGTTAACCATACATTTTTTGAATATTTTTTTAATATTTATTTTATTATTAACTAAAAGTAAATATTATTAATATATTTTTATATATATTTTTTAAATATATGAAATAAATTAATAATAAAATAAATATTAAAATAAATGTCTACAAAAATATATTACTAATATTTTTCTCCATAAAAATCAAGAAGTCAAAGAATGAGCAAAGGAAAGTTGATTGACTCAAGGCTAACACTTTTATTTTCTCTTCATTTTCTTTCTTTTCATTTTCTATCCTCTCATTTTCTCTTTGCATCCAAACAAAAGGTAATGAAATTCGGGAGTTGCTAGTCTCGGATGCATCCAACAAGAATTCTAGCAGTTGTGAAGGAATTCAAATCCAACTGCGAAAAGCTAGCAGAAGAGCGTGTTGAAACAAACGGGTTGGTACGTGCAAATGGACTCCAATACTCAAGTCAGGGTATGCACAAGTAGGGTTTATGCATAGAGTAATAAGTTACCTAAGAAGGTGAAAAAGCTTGGTATTTATAGAGGTTAAAGAGATACGCTCTCGTAATAGTCGTAGGATGAAATATGTTCCTTATTTAGTTGTAGAAGATTCCTAAATAACAATGTAATTGGTTAGATGAAAAATTATAATGTAATGGAAATCAAGAGAAAAGATAAAAAAAAATAAAATCTAAAGAGAAAAGACGTAGAGATGAAAAATCATTGCGGGTGAAGTTTTTCACATCAGCCACCTTGTCACCTTTTATATACGAAGTGGGAAAAAAATAATTAAGAATTCGTGGTTCAAAGTCACGACTTATGCCAAATTTAAAATAATAATAATAATAATAATAATAATAATAATAATAATAATAATAATAATAATAATAATAATAATAATAATACATAGAAGTCATGGCTCCCACCCATGACTTCAGTATAAAAAATAAAAAAAAAATTAATCAGGATGTAAGTCATGGCTGAGGGTCACGACTTACTATATACATTATTCACTTTACACTATTTAAGTAATTATTTTTTAAATTATATCTATTTGATAAATTATACTTATATTTATACCATTTTGGTAAATGAGTCGTCTATGGATCTTTCAATCATTCGCACATGTGTCAGACGTTTTGACTAGTTAGGTCAACAACAACATATGACGAGAGGCCCAACACCAATATAGGCCCATGCATTTGATCCTTCGAAGGTCCATCGCACACGGGTAAAATGTGTTCGGCCTGTAGTCTTGGCCCAGGCAATTACTACACGGGTCACATTGACTTGGTGGGATCATGATGATAGTGCATTTAATAAAGACACGTTTTGCATGATATATAAAATTTGATAAGATAAATTTATAAATATATTATGACTTTATTAGTTATTTGGTATGATTACAGTATTATATAAGTTTATCTTATATATTTCTCTTATACATTAAAATAGCGTATAACTTAATCAAGCCTTGAGAGGTAAAATTAAACTTGATTAAGTTTTTATAGATAAACTTATCTAAAAATATTCTTTTTTTAATAAAGTTTTTATTTCAACCCTACCATTATCTCTCATCTCTTGTAACTATCACTGCTGCTAACCCAAGCTCCAACCACCACCATCATGGCTACCTTTTCCGACTGCCATCGCCATCGCCTCATTTTCTAACCTCCACTGATCTCTACTCTAGCCACCACTCCTTCATCGATCTCTGCCTCACCATCTAAAGCCCTAGTAACAGCGAACATCAGTTTCGTTTTGAACAAATAGGCTCTGGGACAATGCTGCTGAACATCTACGTTGCTGGACTAATTTTGATTCATCGTCTTGCAGAGAGGCGCAATGTAGAGCAGTCGTTGCCATCCGAAAATGCCCAAGATGAAGAGAAGAAAGAGCCGCCGCCACTGTCGGAGGTGGAAAATCCACCTATTGCTCACACTGGGAAGCTGAATAGTAGAAAGAAAACTATATGGTGAAGTCCAATCAAACTCCAATCTGAATAGAAGTGTGCAAATCTGAGCAGCAACCCACGAAGTTCGGTCTTCAAGCAGTGACCCACGAACTCTAGTCTCTGAGCAGCAACCCACAAACTCTAGTCTCTAAGTAGCAACCCATGAACTTCGATCTTTGAGCAGCGACCAATGATTTGTTGTCGGAAATCAGTGCGACCAATGGTGACTTTGGTCATTAATAAAGGCTAAAGTATATTTTTTTATTAAAGAGTATTTTTGTCAAAATTATTAATTTTTTATCATATCTAATATTTTACAGTACATTAACATATAATAGTATTATCTTATACAATACAATATCTTATATAATATCACATCAAATAATAGATAATATTAAAATTTTATCAAATTTTATATTATCAAATTTTATATTATTATACTTGATATAATTAGACATGATCATATCTTACATATCAAACGAAACCTAATGTTAGATGACGTCAATACCGCTTTGCTGAAACACTGGAAGGAATTTGTTGACGCACAACGTGATTGGAAATCGAATCTGAAGTACGGGAATCTAAGACATATCAAAGGCAGGGTACCAACAATAATTTTGTGCAATCCAAGCTTGAATGCATCATATAAGGAGTATTTAAATAGGCCCGACAACTTGTCAACTTAGCATTGAAGGACTGGACTGTAAAGGATGTGGAGTTTGTCTTCGTTACACAGCCCTTGTTCTCTCCCAGAGATCAAATAAATTCATCGGCACGACGAGAAGAGACATCGACAAGTCCGCATGCTTAACCATTGCAAGTTGGGCACTGCGCAGACATCAAAAAGTAAGAGATTTTGGCTTGTTTACATTTGAGCACACTTTTCTGTTTTTGTAAATATTCAGATATTTATTTTAAATTAGTTGGTTGTATTTATTTTCTTATTTAAATAATATATATTGTTATACCAATATAGTTTTAAATAGTTTTATTTTATTAGTGTATAGGTTTATTTAATTATTTTTGGAAATTGCAATCACTTTACAAATATTTATTTTTAAAAATTTAAGAGGATACTGAAATAATTTTATATATTTCTTTTTTATTAAGTTAAAGCATCGCGGACCTTAAAAGAAATAAGAGATCCAAATATTTCAAGGAACTAGAATCACTTTACAAATATATTCTTTTTTTAAAGTTTAAGAGAATATCAGAATATTAGAATAATTTTATGTATTTCTTTATTTAAGTTAAAGCGTTGCGGACTTTTAGAGTATAAGAGATGCGGTATATATATTTAATTTAGTTAAAGCGTTGCGAAAAATAAGAGATAGCTTCACCTTGGGAGGAGGAGATGCGTAAAGAATAGGCCCAATATTGTCTTCAATTCAAGTCAAGACTATAGTCCCAATAGACAACTGGCGCAACTGAGGCAGTATTTGGTGGAAAGAATAAAAAAGCCTTGATAATATTAATTAATATTATCAAAATTTATTAAATGTTTGATATATTAATTTAATATTATAATAAAATTAAATTAAATATTTTTATTTTATTTTGATTTGATTATTTTTTATTTTTTTATTCTTTGAGACTTGATAAAATATTTTTTTTCACTTTATCCCTCAAGATAAGTCTCTCTTTCTCTGAAGCTACGGAGGTCTTCAGATCACTGCAAACTTTGCTTGCTTCACCTCAACCAACTTGGTAGAAATCAAACAACAACAAGAAGCTTTGAAAGAAACATCATCGTGCTAAAATAGCAAGTACTGTGATGGGTAATGGGATACACTGAATGATGCGTAATGTATTTTTTTTTTTTTATTATTCCCGATTGGAGAAGGGAATGGGTCTCTTAAGAAAGGGGGAGGGGCTAGAGATTCTGACCAACTTCTTTTCTGTTTTTCTTTCATTCATTCAGCGTAACTATATAAAAGCATATTTCAACCTCTTTCCTAAATTTCAGGATCTGTGGACATATGTCCTCACTCTATTTTTCTATTCTGATTTTATTTCAAATTCCTAACTAACTAGTATTCTGGAATCTTCATTACAGGTCAGCTATATTACTAATTAAATGAAATCATTGAAATGTGCAAGTCTGGACTTGTTCCTTTTGGGCTTGGAATTGGCAATTGAAGGCCCATTAACTGCTCTTGCTGGACCACCTGTATCATTACCCATATCTCCGAAAATGATCTTGTCCTCAAGATCTGAAATGGGATAAGTGGTTGCAAGGGTTGTCTTGTTCTCCCATGTGGCTTCCTCAGCTGACTGTCCCTCCCATTGAACCAAGAGCTCCTCCTCGGTACCAGTAGCCTCGGAAACAGATTGGCGACCCAAAATGGCAACCGGAACGAGCGCAGGTTGTGACGCGGCGGCGGTGGTAGGCAGAGGAAAGATCTGAGTAGTTGGTTCTCCATGGCACGGTTTCAAGAGAGATACGTGGAACACTGGGTGGATACGGGCTGTGGCAGGGAGATCGAGCTCATAGGCGACGGAGCCGATGCGGCGGAGAATACGGAACGGCCCGTAAAAACGCTTGGCCAGCTTCTGTGAGGTACGACGGTGCACCGTGAGCTGGCAGTATGGCTGGAGCTTGAGGTAAACCCATTGGCCTTCCTCAAAGGTCTTATCTTTGCGCTTGGTGTTGGTATGTTGAGTCATTCGATTACGGGCTCTAACCAAGTTGAACTTCAAAAGTTTCAGAATTTGTGATCTTTGGATCAGGGTCTCATCCAAGGTAGCAACTTTGGAGCTTCCAGCTATGTAAGTTGGCAAGGTTGGAGGGGGACGACCATACAAAGCTTCAAACGGCGTCATGCCGATGGCGGAATGAAACGAAGAGTTGTATCAGAACCCCGCCAAGGGCAAGAATCGGAGCCACTGATGAGTTTCCTCGCTAACAAAGCACCGGAGGTACGTTTCTAAGCACCGATTAAGAACCTCGGTTTGCCCATCAGTCTGTGGATGATACGAGCTGCTAAAAGCGAGTGTTGTGCCTAGAGCTTTAAACAATTCCCTCCAAAATTTGCTGATAAAAACTTTATCCCGGTCACTGACAATGGTTTTGGGTGGTCCATGTAGTCGATAGATCTCTGCAGGGAAAATAGAGGCCAAAGATGAAGCAGTAAATCCACTGGGTAAGGCCACAAAATGGGCAAATTTGGTGAGGCGGTCAACAACCACCCAGATCACAGTCTTGCCGGAAGCACTGGGCAAGTTAGTGATGAAGTCCATGGAGATGTCCTCCCAGACCTGATTGGGGGTGGGAAGTGGCTGGAGCAAACCATATGGCGCTTCAGTATTGTATTTGTTGTACTGACAGGTAGAGCAAGCTTTCACGAAAGCTTTGACATCAGCATACATGCCAGGCCAATAAAAGGATGCTGATAAACGAGCCAAGGTGGCCTTAATGCCGGAATGACCACCCAACGGGGAGCTGTGAAATTCCTGTAACAGAGATGGAATCAAGCCGGAATCACGAGGGATGAAGACCCTCTCTTGAAAGTGCAACAGCCCCGACTTGAAGGAAAATTTCTGCCTCATAGTGGGGCTCTCCTGAAACTTAATGATCAATTGTTGCCCGGCAGGGTGAGAAGAATAGAAATCCTGAAGTTGAGTAAACATGGGAAAGGATAGTGAACTGATAGTGGCGCAAATAGCATCAGCGGTGTCTTCGGGCAGTCAAGAGAGTGCATCAGCCACAATATTTTCTTTCCCAGGTTGTACAAAATTTCATAACTGTAACCAATAAGTTTAGTTAGCCATTTCTGCTGCTCAGGAGTTTGTATGGTCTGTGTCATTAGGCTGCGAATACTTTTGTGATCAGTATAAAGTTTGAATGTGGAACCTAATAGATACTGACGCCATTTCTTTACTGCTTCTGTGATAGCAAAAAGTTCCCTGACATAGGTGGAGGAGGAGCACAATCGAGGGCACATTTTTCTGCTAAAGAAAGCCAAAGGGTGACCCTGCTAAGAAAGGACAGCTCCAACTGCCACATTAGAGGCGTCAGTGGTGACTTCAAAGGGCATAGAGAAATCAGGGAGAGCCAACACAGGTAAACTCGTCATTGCTGTTTTTAATTTCTGAAATGCTTGAGCAGCCGAGTCTGGCCAACAGAATTTAGAGGCCTTTAAGAGATCTGTTAAGGGGCTTGCTATGGTTGCATAGTGCTGAACAAATCTCCTGTAGAACCCAGTAAGCCCCAAAAAAGCCCGAAGAGCAGTGAGTGACTTAAGGGCTGGCCAATCTAGTATAGATTGGATCTTGGCAGGGCCCGCTTGCACACCTTACCCTGTGATAATATGGCCCAAATAGTCTACAGAGCCCACACCAAAAGTACATTTAGATAGCTTTGCAAAAAATTGATGAGTAAATAGTAAATGCAAAATTTGTTCTAAATGAGTTAAATGATCAGACCATGTATGACTATAGATTAGAATGTCATCAAAGAAAACTAGGGCGAACTTCCTTAAGAACGGGCGCAAGAGGTCATTCATGGCCGCTTGGAAGGTTGATGGTGTGTTGGTGAGGCCAAACGGCATCACTAGGAACTCATAGTGGCCATCAAATGTCCTAAACCCAGTTTTAGGAATGTCTTCTTGAGCCAATCTGATTTGGTGATATCCAGAACGTAGGTCGATCTTAGAGAAGTAGGTAGCCCCATTGAGCTCATCAAGGAGCTCATCAATGGTAGGAATTGGGAAACGATCCCTAATAGTGATAGCATTGAGTGCGCGGTAGTCCACGCAAAAACGCCAGGACCCGTCCTTCTTCTTAACCAAGAGAACCGGGGAAGAGTAAGGGCTTGTACTAGGGCGTATGATGCCCTCTTTCAACATATCTGCAATAAGGTGGGTCATAGCCTCTTTTTGGAAGTGTGGGTAGCAGTACGGTTTGATGTTAACGGGTGTAGAGTCAGGTTGTAGGTATATGTGATGGTCATGGGGCCTGTTAGGTGGTAAGCCGTGGGGTATGGTGAATATGTAAGCATATTGGTGAAGGAGGGTGGCTAAGTCTGGTGGAAAGGAGTCTAGGATGGTATGGTCTTCGGGTGATAGGGAAGTAAGGTCATGAGTGTCTAAGGTGGGAGTGGAGGAGGGTAGCATGGTGATAGTGTGTAAGGTGGCCACTGCATCCGTATGGAGCATGCGATGGAGTTGAGGAAATGTAGCAAAGGCAAGGGTGGGAGCTAGCATACCGGTGAGGGTAATGAGTGACCCATTATGATAAAACTGCATAGAGGGGATCGTGTAGTCAGAGACAAATGGTCCTAAGGTTTGTAGCCATTGCACACCAAGGACAACATCGGCACCTTAGATAGGAAGTAAATACAAGGAAACCGTGAAAGTATTCTGATGAACCACTAAGGGTACATCAGAACAGTACCCAGAACAATGAAGGTGGTCACCATTTCCCACCATAACAGAAAATGTAGGGAGGCCCTGTATAGGTAAGCCCATAAACATAGCAACGCGGGGCTGAATAATGTTATGAGAACTCCCAGTGTCCACCAAAATTGAAACACTGTGGCCAAGGATGCGAGCCTGAAAACGCAAGGTGCGCGGTGAAGGGTGACTCGCTACAGCTTGCATAGAGAGATGAAACTGGTCATGGTTAGGCTCAGGTGGTGGGGTAGGGAAATAAGGTTGTTGGGTAGAAATATCAGTGGAATTTGTGAGGAGTGACGAAGGCATAAGTGGTGGGTCATTTGTAAACAGAAACATGTCTTCGGAAGTAATGGGTTCTGCAATAGGTTCAACATCAGGTGCCAGTAGGAGCAAAAACTGCCTAGACTTGCAGCGATGCCCTATATGGAAGCGCTCATCGCAGTTAAAACGGAGGCCCTTGGCCCTGCGAGCATCCAATTCGGTGCGTGAGAGCTGCCGTATGGGAAAGGATGGTCTGGTAGGGGGTGGTGCAGGTAATGCCAAGCGGGTAGGGGGAGTGGGTAGTAAGGGAGGGGTGGGCGAGGAGGTGGTGGGTGTGGTGCTTATGCCAGTAAAGGGCGCGCAGCCTGTAATTTAGACTCAATTAATTTGGCTAACCTGATGGCTTGGCTTATGGATGTGGGAGCTAAAATTGCAAGTTCATTCTAGATTTCTAGGCGCAGTCCAGAAATGAAACAGTCTAGGATCGCGTGATGTGGAAGGCCTATGACCCTGTTACATAGACGCTCAAAATCACGTTGATAGTCTGATACCGTGGTGCTCTGTTTCAGCTTGAATAAGGCTTGCTGGTGGTTCTCGAATGCCGAGGGCCCGAAGCACAGTTCCAGGGCGCGAGTAAAGTCTTCCCAAGATGAGAGGAGATGGTTGTTGTGCATCCATTGAAACCACCCTAGTGCATCTCCTGGCATATAGCAGGACACGCGAGACAGGCGCATGTGGGTAGGAATGGAGTAATGGGTGAAATACTGATCCGCCTGAAAAAGCCATTCCAGGGGATTAGATCCATCAAAAGTTTGAAGAAATAACTTGGGGGGTTTGATGGTTTGGTCACTGTGTGGGGGTGGTGGTAGGGGGGGGATGAGCTGCTGGTTTCAAGTTGGGTTTGGAGAAGTTGGAAAGTATGGAGATAGGAGTCATGGCGTGAGTCTTGGTTGGTTTTGAATTCACCAAATGCAGTGGTGAGGGCAAGGATGGATTCCTGAAGTTGCTGAATTTCAGATCGCTCGGTTTGGCTGCGGGTGTTCATAGTTACAGAATGAAAGCATCAATGATGGGTAATGGGGTACACTGAATGATGCGTAATGTATTTTTTTTTTATTATTCCCGATTGGAGAAGGGAATGGGTCTCTTAAGAAAGGGGGAGGGGCTAGAGATTCTGACCAATTTTTTTTTTATTTTTCTTTTCTGACCAATTTTTTTTTTATTTTTCTTTCATTCATTCAGCGTAACTATATAAAAGCATATTTCAACCTCTTTCTTAAATTTCAGGATCTGTGGACACATGTCCTCACTCTATTTTCCTATTCTGATTTTATTTCAAATTCCTAACTAACTAGTATTCTGGAATCTTCATTACAAGTCAGCTATATTACTAATTAAATGAAATCATTGAAATGTGCAGGTCTGGACTTGTTCCTTTTAGACTTGGAATTGGCAATTGAAGGCCCATTAACTGCTCTTGCTGGACCACCCGTATCATACCGCTGGTTGAAACAGAGCTTCAAGTTCCACTAACACATATACATCGTAGTTAACTAAACTACATACTAAAATAGAAGCTCTTCCATAAACTAGATCGCAAGTTCGTTCAATTGAACTCTTGTTTCAACTTAGATTCATGCAGGCATCGATCCAATCGCTTCAGTTGCTGAAACAAATCAAATTTTCTCTGTTAAAAAGGAGATCTACGATTCCACACAAAAACCAAAAACAAAAATTCAAAACACAAATAAGGAATGAAAGAAAGTCCCTGTACACTGAAACGAAAACAATTAAAGCAAAAAATTAAAGAAAAAAAAAACAGAAAATTTCAGACTCAGTGCGTAGATCTGAACCAACTCGACGGCGTCGCAGAGGAGAAGCTGGAGAGAGAGAGAATGCGAAGGCTTTTTTATTATTATTTTGACTTTTATGTTAAAAGACATTTTAGTTTATAAAAAAAATATTATACAATTAATTTATTTTTTTATCAAATATATAATAAGATTATATCTTATCATATTAGTTATATTATTATATTTTATATTATTTTATATTATACTATATTATTTTATGTATCAAACTAGGCTTAAATTCATTGCCAGTTATTATGGACTAATGAAGATGGATTGACAATCTAATTTGTGATCAATTACATTGCCCGAAAATTATTGAGTATGAGGAGTTTTATAAGTAACTAGTTTTATAAGTAACTGACGGATATTCACAGATGGAAGATTACATCAAACTGGTCAGGAGGTGTTTCGCAAGTGCATTATGTTTAGTAGAACGCCACTTGTATAACGTAATTTTTATATAGACTGATTTGCATATATAAAAATATGTGCACTAATGCATTAATAGATTAAAAAATATAATTTAATTTTTATATATTATAAGTATAAACTTTTTTATATTATTAATCAATCATATATTACTATATTTATGATATTTGATGTAGCTATTATATGAGTCAAATATTTTTTATGATATATTAATACATGATTGAATAACAATATAATTTTTTTTTACACTGATAATACATTTAAATTAAATTTTAAAAATTATTATTTGGTTTCAGTATCATCTTAATTTTATTATGTTTTCTGAGATTTGGTTAAATAATTATTCTGGTTTCCAAATATTTAAATGATTTTTTTCTTTTATATTTTAATATTTTAAAAAGTTTAAGAACCAAAAATATTTTAAAAAGTTTGTTTCAGTATCCTCTTAATTTTGGAGAATTTCTTTTAAATAAATATTTTAAATTATTCGTATCTTGTTAAATTTGATGTGTTCTTATTTTTCTTTTAAACAAGTATTTTTAAATAATTAAGTATTTTAAGTTATTTTCGTATCTTGTTGAATTTATTGTGCAGTTTGTTTTTTTTAAATAATTATTTTTAACTAATTAAACATTTTAAATTATTTTTATATCATATATAATAATATATAAAGAAAATGCGCATGCCTTCAAATCATGATATGTGTGATTCTGACATGTCAGTACATGTATAAAATGTTATCATGTGGCAAGTACGTAATCTAAAAAACTGTCATGAGACATGATGCTACAATTTAAAAGAAAAGTGTAAATGTGTAGTCACATTAGAAAAATCATACTATGTTGAAAGAAAAAATCTTGTCACATATAAAAATAAAAACACTTCCGAACCAGTTAGCAATTAAAATTAAAAATTATAAAATTATTAAAAAGCCAGAATCAAATAGATTAACCATATTTTTGGGTTTTCATCACTGATTCACCATAATCACTTCCTACAATTGGGGCTTTGAGGACCTTATTTTGTACTTTGAGGAGATGATAATCACATCTCGTCCCATTTAGCTCGTGGTTTTGGGGTTGAATAAAATGTGCTAGAAATTAGGGTTTCGGCCTGAAGTCCTATGTGTCTGGCAGTGTGTGTGGCGAATGGTGCTAGGTTCTGGTGGTGCAGTGGATATTTGACAGTTAACCTATGTGTACGGTAGAATTTTTAGGCTCGATGGCCTCAACAAGATGACATATATGGTACCTTTCACTTTCTTTCTCACTCTCTCTTTCCTAGCTATATCATTGATATAACTTTCTTCTTTGATGTTCCCTCAAGTTAGGGGAGTCTCTAGTGGTTGATCTTAGGTTGGGGGTCTCTAGTGATGATTTCGATTTGATAATATCATGTCGTTGGCAAGAACAAAATTGCAAGATGAATGCAAGGTACATGGTCAAAACAGTACTTGATCAGAATGAATAGGTGAAAGGCGAGTTAACTTCTTCCAATACAAGAATATCCAATTTGTGAATTCACCTTGTGAGTTGTCTCTACCACTCCTGCTTCTAATCTTTTTTTTGAGAATATTTGATTACTTTTACGATTGACTATTATCTTGAGATTTTTCCTTACATGTCCAATTTAGTATAGATCAGCATAGAGTATAAATAAATTAGGAAGGAAATTAGTTTATCATTAATATTGATTATCTTAATTTGATTATGTTTTAATCATTTTAAATTGGTCAAACAATAAATTTTGACCTTTACATGACCAAATTGGTATTTATCAATGTAAACAGAAAATAAAAAATAAGAAAGAAATTAATTAACCATTTATATTGATTGCCTTATTGTGATGATGAGGATGACCAGTGATATAACATTAATATTGATTCCCTATTATGAATCAATCACTAATCAATGTTTCCTATTATATTTTCCTATTTTCTTTGTATAAATTCTCTTTTATCATAATGATACTTTTTTTTTTTTTTGAAAACATCATAATGATACTTGCATCTTCATCTAAATTGGCTTCTTTTGCAGGTATACCATCTTTCATTGAGTTTAACATCATTTCAAATTTCTGCTGCGACATTGACCCGATATTTAATATTCTTTGCATGCCTTCTTTTCTTTTCTTTCAAGCGCTTTGCTACTTAATTATTTTATTCAAATTCTAATGGTTTTGAATGTTGTTTCAGATTTGATGAGCAAAAGTTTTGGTGGCTACATTGGGACTTATGTTGTTGCTAATAGACAATCAAATAGAGTAACTCGTGTTTCTCTTTTATTATCGTTTGAAAATAAAAACTTACTATTTTTTCAAGTTTCTATGCTTAACTTGGCATAGCTAATAATTCGTGTTTAGAATTCAAACCTGATTAGAGCTCAAAATAATAAGAAAAGAATAAAAATTCCACATTCATTGATTTTTATTTATGTTACAAATTTTGGCTGGAATTGACACTTGCATTTAAATCTATTTTGAGATCCTTATGCGTTAACAAACTTAATCTGGCTATGTTTCAAAAACTGCTGGTTCTGTGAAGTTATATTTAGCCATGTGAACATTATAGCTGTGATTGTAGGTGAAGAAAGTTTGTATATATTCATGCGCTTTTCTTATTTTTGAACTAAAATTTGTTTCTCTGTCATTCTATATTCAGATTGTAATTTTGTTTCTTTTAAGTACTAAAATTTGTTTCTCATTCATTCTTTGTTTGTTTATTGCTTTTTCTGTCATGTTCTTTCTTCTTTACATCCATCTTTTTCATTTTTATGTGCGTAGCAATTGTATATTTTTTAAACTATTTATGTAGTGTTCACAAGGTTTGTGCACATATTATCTTTTGAGGTAAACACTAAATTATGAAATTTTCTTTATTTTTCTACCGTCCTATATTCAAAGATCCAAATTTTTGTTGTCAATTTCAGAAAGTGTAATGAAATAAATAATTTTCATTTTATGAAGTAATTGTGTTGCTTACTCTGTCATTCTATACTCAGCTTGTGTTTCTTTTTATGATCTCAAATTTGTTTCTGTCATTCTATACTCTCTTTATAATTTTAAGTACCGGCTCTATGTTTGCTTTGGGTTTTCTCAAGATCTTTGCTTTTGGCTATATCCTAATCCAAAATTTATACCAACATGCCACATGTCTCTTAATATTCAACAAACATATAATTTATTATTGATAATCCTTAAAAGTCTACGAGTGTTGCTTAAACAATTACTGTTTGAAAAACAGTAAAATAATGTGCACCTTACTAACTTCAAGATTAAAGTATTACTAAAAATTGGAGTCATATCATTTCTTCTACTTTGATGACGGAAGTCAGGTTGCCAATCACCATTTCAACATAGTTTTCTTGAGAATATGACTGAAGCACGCTGGTGTTTGTTGTGTAAATTGCGTAATCATTGCTACCAATACTTTTTAAGAAAAGAAAACATTGTACTAATTGAACTGGTTGCCTGCTCCGTATTGCTACCAATGCTACATTGACACCAAAGAAACAAGCAAAAGCTGCACCTCCATCAATGTCACCCCTGGCAATTAAGATAGAGTCATACGAGAAAGCCTAGGCCCATGTTGAATAGGTTCCTAAATAGATAATACCCATTCCTGCACCCTTAGCAAAACCAAGTTTTGCCCCAATTGGAGCTGATTTTTGCAGTAGTTTAGCATATTTTTCAGCCAATTGGCTTTCTGCAACAAAAGAAAACACTGTACTAATTGAACTGATTGCCTCTGCTCCGCAATGCTGCCAGCTTTCCTATAAGAAGTCTTCAGCCAAAAAGAAAAATTTATAGAATGAACAAAATGCTAAGACAACATCAAATTTAATAAATGATACTTAAGTCTCTATTTTTATCTTACTTCCTCTTTTGCTGTTAGACCACCATAAAGTGCTTGGTAAGCTATACCACAGAACAGTGTCAATGGGGTGACTGTGAACACCACCAGAGAGACTTTCCATGATCTTATAAACCCAACTACGTCCCCTCATATGAATGTAAATACATGATGAATGAAGTGGGCTATCTGCAATGTCCGAAACAAAAAAAGAATCAAACACACATTTAAGGATTAGTGTCAAGTTGTCAACCAAATATGGGGCAAAGAACTTGCTAGCTCAGATCACTAGGCTTAGAAAACTCATGAAACTTCTTGTATTAAACGACAGTGGAATTTTAAGAACACAGAATTCAAATAATGATCAAAGACATTGTACATGCCACCAACAATTCTTCATATCTTTGGAGTTTCTGTCAAGTACTTCGCCTGGCTAAGAACATGAGAATTTCTGTAGCAGCATCTGATCCTAATTGAAGTGAATTAAAAGAGTTCAACCAATGGCTATTGAATGTAGCAGATGGTGTTGCTGGAGAAGTAAATGATGGAGAAGCTGAATTGGAGATTCCTAATGAAGAATTCAGACACTGCATTTGAGGAGTTATTAAATTTTGCTTATCTTGATATACTGCAAAATCTGGATCAAGTTAATTACTTTAAGGAGAGAACAATTCTTGGTCCAACTTTACAAGTTGTTGCCAAGGTGAATGATTACTTGATGTCCAGGATACCAGGAGAAGAAAAAGCTTACTTCAGTTCTGATTTGGTTTGCAAGGAAGATGGCAACATGGAATCTGAGTTAGATACGTTTTCTCCAGAAGTCCTTAATGCAATTAACTGTTCAGGTTTGCCTCCAATAAGTTAACTTTGAAAGTAGGTGTGCCAGTAATGTTAGGAACATAGATCAGTCAAATGGATTATGCAATGGAACAAGACTGAAAATAAGAAGAATGGGAAACCATGTACTTGAGTGTATGATTTTAACAGGGAAAATCGTTCTTATTCCTAGAATGACAATGATACCAACCAATCAGAGCCTTCCCTTTAAGTTTCAAAGAAGACAATTCCCAGTTATTGTTTCTTTTTCTATGACTATCAATAAATCTCAGGGCCAAACTCTGTCTTACGTTGGGTTATACCTGCCAAGGCCAGTCTTTAGTCATGGCCAGTTATACGTTGCTCTTTCAAGGGTGAAGACAAGACAAGGGTTAAGAATTCTGCTTGAGAATCATGAGGAAATTACTGAAAATTGTACAATAAATGTTGTGTATAAAGAAGTGTTTGGTAATTTCATTATTACTGAGATTATATTATTGTTTTCATGCTTTACATATAAATTACTAATTGAATTTGTCAGTTCATAATGCTTAAATTTTCTTCATGTCATATGCTCATTCCAAATATGCAGGATCAACATGAAAAATATTTGACTCAATTCACTGACTATGGCAAATGGAAGTACTTAAGTACCTTACTCAAATATCAGATTTATTGTATATTCTTTATTACTGCATTACTAGTTTACTTATATAAAGAGACATTCATCTTCCTATATACAACTGGGTAAGTATTATACTTGATGATATTTTAACAGGTTTGGCATTACACAGGACAGCAATGACAGATTCAGAAACTCGTAAGTTGTTTTTATTGTCAATTCTTGGTATGTAACACTTCTCATTATATTAACTTGAAAGAGTAATTTCTGAATAATATATTGCTTGATTCAAACTGTACAAGCTAATATAATTTATATAGACTAACGACACTAATTATTTGCTTAAAATAAGGTTAAATTACAAGAAATAAATATGTCTTAATAAAAGAATAAATTTGTACAATTAAATCTAAATCTATACAATAAAGTCCAACACTCTCTCTCAAGCTGGTGAATGAATATTTATCATTTTCAGCTTACCAGTAAGATCTTGAAAGTGCTTTGTGGGTAGACCTCCAGTTAATACATCTCTCAACTGATGTCTCGAAGGAATGTATGTTGTGGTTATGAGCTCACTATCCAATTTCTCCTTGATAAAGTGTCAGTCAATCTCAATGTACTTTGTCCTGTCATGTTGAACTGGATTATGCGCAATGCTAATGGCTGATTTGTTGTCATAAAATAGCTTCATAGGTGGTTCATACTTTATTCTTAGGTCATCTAGTATGATCTTCATCCATAGCAACTCACAAACTCCTTGTGTCATAGTTCGAAACTCAGCTTCTACACTCGACCAAGCCACTATGTTCTATTTCTTACTTCTTCATATTACTATATTTCCACCCAGAAATATACAATAACATAATGTTGACCTCTTGTCAGTAACTGAACCCGCATAGTCAGCATCCGTGTACACTTCCATGGATAGGTTTCCCCCCCTTTTTTTTAAATAGTAGTCATCTTCCATGCGTGGTTTTAAGATATTGTAGAATTCGATCCACGGCCTGTATGTGTCTCTCCCTCGGATCATGCATGAATTGGTTAACAATATTGACAACATACGCTAGATTAGGTCTGGTATGTGCCAAGTATATCAGTTTTTCAACTAGCCTCTGATATTGAGATCTATCTACCTTGGGACTCTCTTCATCACTTCTCATTTTATGATTCTGCTTAATTGGTACACCAGTTGAAGATACCTTTCTTGGAGTAGGCAACTTCAATCCCAAGGAAGTACTTTAGTCTTCCAAGATCTTTTATTTCGAACTCAATAACTAATTTCTCCTTTAGGAGTTGCTTCTCAACTAGGTCATCACCTGATATATTGATGTCATCAATATACACAAGCAAAACTGTGAGTGTACCTTCTTGTGAATGTTTAAAAAATAGGGTATGATCGCCTTGACTTTGTCTGTAATCTAGGGACACGATTGTTTTTGTGAATCTTCCAAACCAAGCACAAGGAGACTACTTCAACCCGTATAACACCTTCGCTAACCTGCACACCTTGTTCATTCCATTAGTAGAATCATATCCAGGGGCAATTTCCATATAAACTTTCTCCTCTAAGTCTTTATGCAGAAAAGCATTTTTAACATCAAACTGATATAATTCTCACCCAAAATGGGCAGAAAGGGAGAGTAAGATCCTTACAGTATTCATCTTGGCTATTAGCGCAAATGTCTCCTCATAATCAATTCCATAAGTCTGAGTGTATCATTTTGCCACCAACTTTGCTTTATACCGGTCCAGTGTACCACCAGACCGATATTTCAGAGTATATATCCATCTGCATCCAACTGGCCTTTTGTCACCTGGCCTCTCAACAATCTTCCATGTTCCATTTGTAATGCCCCTTTTTCCCCCTTGTATCATAACGGGTGAGAAGAAGGAACGTCGCACTATAGTGAAACGACCCAAAAATGACTACGAAAAATTTGAGCATTTTTTTTTAAACATAGTTCCGGTTAAAACTTCCATCAATATACATATACACCTGTTTGTAAATACATCGCGTGATTGAGTTAGAATTAAAAGTTCCTCCTTCATATAAAACTTCTTATCAAAAACGTTAAAGAGAAATCAACAGGGAATGAAACATACAACCATACACAATATGGATAATTACATGATTTATATCAGAAGCACGAGCCTGTTTAATTTACATTTCCAAAAAAAAAGATATACAAAAAGTAAAATGTGTACCTACCCCAGGAGATACAAATATATCTACCCACAATCTAGTAATACGTCAGGCTCCCTCAAAATAAACGGATAGCCATCAGTAGCCATCAATTTACAACCAACCCTAAGACTGCCTGGAATGAGAAGGAACCGTAGATAGATCCTCCTCAAGGTCCTCGTCGTCCGACGAGACATCCATCGGGACGACGAACGCCACGAAAGCAGAGCCCTGGGCAAGAGACAAGAAAGAGTCGTCACGTGGGTTATAGTACATATCCGCCCACATATTTCTTACAGGGCATATAAAATTCCAACCACAAAAGCATGAAAATCAAAAATAGAAGCAGTAGAAGCCCCATGCTAAAGACACCGTCAATTCGCCGTGGTACATACATCGGTCAGTCTGCACGTTGATGTGCCAGCAATCCGGACCGCCATGAAAGTTGATCTGCATGTAACCAAAAAATCCACGGGGGCAAAAAGACATTCTCAACAACTTCGGTCTTAATCGAGATAAGGCCAGAAACCTTGAAATTCAGTGGCTTCCTTGTTCTCCTCACGAGTGTCTTCTAGAGAGCATACGATTCAACCAAAATGCAAAATAAAGAAAAGTACCGAAAGAGGTGAGATTCCCAACTTTCAGTACCAACAAGGCAGCAAGAAAATAAACGGCGTCGAACGCCCACATAAGACACAGTTAATACATACAGGTATAGTGATACATGAAAGCAATTAATGAGAGTAAAACAGCAAGGAACAATAATTAACATCATCCATAGCCAACTAGCAACATTAGCATTACCAAGAATCAAATAAATATCACAGTCATAATAGTAAACACATTATCCAATCATGAATGCTCAATGGACCATGTGACTGACAACTCACAATGCAACAAGGGTACCAAAGTTCCTACTCCATGGAGCTAGACATAAACATTTTCAGAGTAAATGATCAAGGAGTAATGTCAATGTATCATTAGCCTTAAAAATATAGTGTGCTCATCACATAAAAACATTTGCGCAAAATGGCTCACACATGGCACCTCAACAGTTGATCGCGACATAGGACAGCATCTCAGGCAGGATCGTCGGTGTGTTGCATTGGTCTATCCCACGGCCCCAGTGGAGCTGCCACTGTCTATTGAGACACCCACACCCCGATGCCCCCAGGGTTAACAACATATGACACCTACGCTTAGTCTATTCGCACCCGCACATAGGTGTTATTCAAACTCCTAGGCAACATAGCCTTCTCAACAATGTCCCACAGACAATACGCATGCATGATGACACAATGTCCAATCATGTATGTTCATCAATGATGCATTCAGCATAAGCCTTTCCTCAATGGCACATAAGCAATATTCAATGTCCAACATGACATATCAACAATACATTTATTTAAAACATTGCCTCAATAACACATCGTCATCCTTATCTCATTGAGTACTACATCAATAATTCTCAGCATCAACATACATTCCTCATTACATACATACCACAATTTCCATATTATGGATCCAAGGATTCCATATTCAAAATCATTTCTTCCCTATTGGGGTGAATGCACATTTCTAACACAATTTAGTAAAGTAAAATCCTTGAATCCAGGGTTTTTAGG
The DNA here is from genome assembly GCA_029884605.1 of Ormosia emarginata. Lineage (NCBI taxonomy): Eukaryota > Viridiplantae > Streptophyta > Magnoliopsida > Fabales > Fabaceae > Ormosia > Ormosia emarginata. Next base: position 3,117,183 of record JAQQTP010000022.1, on the reverse strand, counting down.
TTATGTTTGAGTTACAAAGGATAAAGAACCATAATCTCAATCATTTCCAGTTCAAAAATCTCATTTTTTGGTCTTGGTAATCGATTACAAAGACCCTTGTAATCGATTACCTGAGAAACAGAACCTCTGTAATCGATTACACTCTCATTGTAATCGATTACGTGATTCCCAGAATCACGTTTCGTAACTTCAAAGCACTGGTAATCGATTACACAACATTGGTAATCGATTACCAATTGGACAAAACCTCCGTAATCGATTACTCACAAATTGTAATCGATTACGTGATTCCTAGAAGCACCATTTCGTGACATCAGAGGCTTGGTAATCGATTACACTCCTCTTGTAATCGATTACAAGCTAAACAGAATCTCTGTAATCGATTACACACCAGATGTAATCGATTACCAGATTTCTAGAATCACGATTTTGTATCTTTAAGAGCTTGGTAATCGATTACAAGCCTCGTGTAATCGATTACCACGCATAAACTTGCAGAAAAACAGGGTTCTCAGGTCCTCTAACTCAAACCAAACCATTTCTCATCATATTTAATCAACAAAACACTCAAATACACCTTCAAATCATACAAGAGACATCAATAAATCATACAAACCCAACAAAATACATTATCATCAAGAACAACATAAAAATGAGAGAACGTTATACATGGATTCAAAAATCAACAACAATACACATACAAGACATTCCCTTACTACCAAGATTGGTTGAAGAGGATCATCTCCCTCTTATCTTTTTGGAAAACAACACAATGTGCCACTCCTTCTTGTCCTAGATTTTCGTTTTCCCCCCTTCAAGAAAAACTCCAATGTGAGTGATCACCACAATGTTCACTCAAACCATGAAAAATAGGTTCTTGGTCACCAAGGTGGCCAAGAGAAAACGAAAATAGCAAGGAAATGGAAGAAAGTTGAAGACTTTACCTTAAAGCTCCAAGCTTTTACTTTAATGGTGGAAGAGAAATGGAAGAAGAAGAAAAAGAGGAGCCAAAAGATAACCACTAATGAGAATAGTCTTGGAATGGAGGAAGGAACAAGAAAATGTGATTTGTTTGGCAAATAAGGAAGTTGGTCTCCAATGTGATGGTGTGTGTGTGTGTGGACGGTGGAGAAGAAGAAGAAGAAGAAAGAAGAGAAGTGGGTATTTGGGTTTAGAGAAATGAGAGTGAAATATGAAGACAAGGGAGGGGAAATATTTGGGCTTCCCCCTTGTGGCTTCTGCCGTAGAAGAGTGGAAAAAGGGAGAGAGAAAAATGTGTTGCAAGGGAAATTGCTAGGAAGCTTCCCATAATAAGCTTGGATTAAATTTAATCTTTCTTTTGAAATTAAAACTAATAGATGTGATACAAAAATTAGATTTTGAATAATGTGATAATATTTTTTAATACATGTTATTATTTATTGGACATTAGTTATAGTTGGTAGAAGTCAGTATTAACAAATCTGACAGATAAATTATTCACAGTGTTTTATCATTTAATCTGTTAAGATTTCTCGAAAAATGTGAAACCTTGTAAACTGTGTCCTGCCTCGGGTTTAGTAAGATCCCCCGTCGACGTTTCCATAGTTCAAGGTTTTCAGAGAAAATGTCTCATTTCTCCTGTTCCGCTCAGTACACACGTAAAATGAGAAATATATTAAAATATTCCGCGTTCTCAGAAAATTCCTAGAAAATTCCAGAAAATCACAAATATTTTTAGAGTGAATTCTGATAGTAGAAAAGTAAATTTTAGTGTGTTACAACTCACCCCAACAAATAGGAATTTCGTCCTCGAAATTTTCCATACCTTAAAATAATTCGGGGTATTGCTCCTTCATTTTGTCCTCCAACTCCCACGTCACATCTCCAGTTGCTTTATTCCAGATTACCTTCACTAGTGCAATGTCCTTTCCTCTGAGTTGCTTCGTCCTCCTATCCTCAATCCTTACAGGAGTTGTCTCATATGTCAAGTTTTTCTTCAATTGTACAGAATCAGGTGCTATGACATGATTAGGATTTGGGATATATTTTCTGAGTTGTGACACATGAAAGACATTATGAAGGTTTGAAAGAAAAGGAGGTAAAGCTATTTGGTAAGCAACAGGACCTATCCGACGAAGAATTTGGTAGGGTCCAAGGAATTTTGGAGTAAGTTTTCTAAATTTGAGGACACGACCGACCCCAGTCATAGGCGTGACTTTCAAGAAGACATGCTCTCCTTCTTCGAACTCAAGAGGTTTCCTTCTTTTGTTCGCATAACTCTTCTGCCGACTCTGAGCCATTTTCATTTTCTCCTGAATCATTTTAACCTTCTCAGTTGTCTGCTGAATGAGTTCAGGTCCAACGGTAAGTCGTTCCCCATCTTGATACCAGCACAGAGGCGTTCGACACCTCCACCCATATAAAGCCTCATAGGGCGCCATCCCTATACTTGAATGGTAACTGTTGTTGTAGGTGAATTCCACCAATGGCAAGATTTCATCCCAACCTCCAGTTTGCTCTATCGCACAAGCTCTCAACAGATCTTCTAACGACTGAATTGTTCTTTCTGATTGACCATCAGTTTGCGGATGGTAGGCAGAACTTAACCGCAACTTTGTTCCCATAGCCTCTTGAAGACTTTGCCAAAACTTTGAGGTAAACCACGGGTCTCTATCGGAAACAATACTCGTGGGTATCCCGTGAAGTCTAACAATTTCACCAATGTAAATCTGAGTCAACTTCTCCAACGGATATCTTATGTTGATTGACAGAAAGTGAGCTGACTTCGTAAGTCGATCCACTATTACCCATATTGAGTCATATCCTTTCCGAGTTCTTGGTAACCCGACAACAAAGTCTATGGCGATGCTATCCCATTTCCATTCAGGAATAGCCAAGGGTTGTAGTAATCCAGCTGGTCTTTGATGCTCAATCTTCATTTTTTGGCAAACCAAACAAGATGACACACATCTAGCGGTATCCCTTTTTATCCCATGCCACCAAAATAACTTCCTCAAGTCCTGATACATCTTGGTCATTCCAGGATGCATACTCAACTGACTAGAATGAGCATGTTCAAGTATGTACTTTCTGAGTTCTTCATCTTTAGGCACACAGACCCTTCCTTGGAATCTCAAAATCCCATCACTTCCTTCCTTCAATGTTGACACACCACCTTGCTTTATCAATTCTCTTTCTTCTTGCAGGAATTTATCGACCTTTTGTTTCTCTCGAATATCATCCATCAGGTCATTCGAGATAGTGATCCTATTCATGCAGATTTTACCCGGTGTTAACTTTACAAATGACCATACATCTCTGAATTGCTCTATCAAGTCCTTTTCTCTAATCATCATAGTAGCAACACTAATCGTCTTTCTACTCAAAGCATCGGCCACCACGTTCGCCTTTTCAGGATGATACTAAAGTTGGAAATCGTAATCTTTCAAAAATTCTAGCCATCTTTGCTGCCTCATGATCAGCTCTTTCTGATCGTACAGGTACTTCAGACTTTTGTGGTCGCTGAAGACGTTGAATGTGGCTCCATACAAATAATGTCTCCATATCTTCAATGCAAACACCACTGCAGCTAATTCTAGATCATGTGTTGGGTAGTTTTTCTCGTGCACTCGCAATTGTCTTGAGGCGTAAGCCACCACTCCTCCGTTTTGTATGAGAACGCACCCCAAATCTTGATACGAAGCGTCACAGTACACTTCAAATGGTTCACTAGGATTCGGTAAGACTAGCACTGGTGACGTAGTCAGCTTCCTTTTTAACTCTTGGAAACTTCCTTCACAGGAATCTGTCCATTCAAAAGCTTGGTCTTTCTTGGTGAGTTGAGTGAGCGGTCCAGCGATTTTGGAAACTCCCTCAATAAACCTCCGGTAGTATCCGGCTAAACCAATGAAGCTTCAGATTTTCGTCACTATAGTTGGTCTTTCCCACTGTAGTACAACTTCTACCTTTGAAGGATCCACTGCGATTCCTTCCTTTGTGATTACATGACCCAAGAACTTCACTTCATCTAGCCAAAACTCGCACTTGGATAGTTTCGCATATAGCTTTTTTTCCTTCAAGATCTGGAAAATTATACTGAGGTGCTCAGCATGGTCCTCGCGACTTTGTGAATAGATCAGAATATCGTCGATGAAAACAATAACGAATTTGTCTAAGTAAGGACGAAAGATCCTATTCATATAGTCCATAAATATCGTAGGTGCATTTGTCACACCAAAAGGCATCACCAGGTACTCGTAATGACCATAACGAGTACTGAAAACCGTTTTGGGAATATCTTCCACTTTTACTCTGATTTAGTGATATCCCGATCGTAGATCGATCTTGGAAAACACAGCTGCTCCCTTCAATTGGTCCATCAAGTCGTCTATCCTCGGCAATGGATACTTGTTCTTGATCGTAACCTTGTTTAACTTACGGTAGTCCACGCATAATCTTTAAGTCCCATCTTTCTTCTTGACCAACAATACAGTTGCTCCCCAAGGTGACACACTGAGTCTCACGAATTGCTTCTCTAGGAGTTCTTCCAACTGCTTCTTAAGTTCCACGAGTTCTGCTGGTGCCATACGGTAAGGCGCCATAGAAATAGGGCCAGCTCCAGGTACCAAGTCGATAGCAAACTTGACCTCACGTTTTGGTGGCAAACCAGGTACATCGTCAGGGAAAACCTCAGGAAAATCTCGAACAACAGAGATTGCGTCCACATCAACTTCACTCTCAACTTTCAAAGAAGATAACAACATGTATCCTCGAGCTCCTTCTTTCAGGAAAGCTTTCACTTGGTTGGCGGTCAAAAATCCAGAATCCTCATCCAAAAGGAAAAATATTATTTTTCTGGAACAGTCTAACAAAACATGGTTGGCAGATAGCCAGTCCATTCCTAATATCACGTCTAGTTGGGATAATGGTAAACAGATCAAATCGATAGAAAAGACTCGACCTTCCACTATTAAAGGACAACCTAGACACACCTTAGTAGTGACTACAGGTTTTGCAGTAGGAGTTGAAACAGTCAAATCGAAAGGTAAAGAAGACACAGGCAATCCAAGTCTTTTCACACAATCATGTGAAATGAAAGAATGAGTAGCACCAGAGTCATACAGTACAATTAAAAGATTACCTTCAATGATACCTTCTCCTTGTATCGATCCTCGGATTCGAGGCCTCAAAGACCACTCGGGTGTAGACTCTGCCTCCAACTTGTGGTTTAGAAGTCTTAGCAGTATTGACGGATGGTTCCGCCTTGGTCTGGTTACAGTCTCGAGAAACGTGACCAGGTTTCCCGCACCGAAAGCAAATAATTCCTTTGATTGTGCAGTCCCTTGTGAAATGCTCCTTCCCACATTTCATGCATCTCGGAGTAGTTATAGTATTCTGACCCATCCTTCCAGGGCTTCCAGTTGGACTTCCTCCTTGAAATATTTGTGGTTGTTGGCTTCCAGAGGGTCTGGAATAAGGCTTCTTTTGATAACGACTTGCGTTACCACCACCTCCTCTTTGGGACTGAATGGGCCCAAAGTTTCTGTTTCTTGCCTTGCGTTCTTGTTCCACACTTTCCAATCGGCAACAAGTGTCGAGTAGCTCAGAAAACTAAGTGATCTTCAAAGCTATCACGATTTTCTTCACATCATGCCTCAGGCCTTCCTCAAACTTCCGACACTTCCAAGTTTCATTGGGTTGAAGTTGAAAATAGGCTGAGAATCTGGATAAGTTCTCAAACTTGGCGGCGTATTCACTCACAGTCATGCCTCCCTGTCGCAACCTCAGAAATTCCATTTCTTTTGCGTGCCTGGCACTTTCAGGAAAATACTTGTTCAAGAACCTTTCTTTGAACACTTCCCAGGTTATCACTCTGTTCGCGGCTTACAGTAGCCTTTGTTTTCCCGTCCACCAATGTTCAGCATCTCCCATCAGCATGTAGGCGGCATAGGTCACCTTCCTATCATCAGCACAATTCATCCCCGTAAATATTTTCTCCAATTCTTGAATCCACAATGTAGCTTTCTTCGGGTCAAACTCCCCTTTAAACTGTGGAGGATTAGCGCGACGGAATCCTTCCAAGTTCTAAACATCCGCTGTAGCCTCTAGCTGTTGTGCAGCCCTAGCCATTGTTGAGTATTTTTGGTTCTGTTGCAACATTGCCTCGGCCATCTTCTCGTATTGCCTCTATGGCAGCAGCCACATCACCTCGACGAGCCATTGTTCCTTCTCAGATTAGACTACGCAAAACACAGAGAAAGTCAAATGTATTCATTTGAATACCAAACAGCAAAATCACAGAGAATGACACAACACAAACAAGACAGTCCAAAATCACACGACCCAAAGAAACATAACCGGGAGCTCTGATACCAAGACAGTGTAACGCCCCTTTTTCCCCCTTGTATCATAACAGGTGAGAAGAAGGAACGTCGCACTATAACGAAAAATTTGAGCATTTTTTTTTAAACATAGTTCCGGTTAAAACTTCCATCAATATACATATACACCTGTTTGTAAATACATCGCGTGATTGAGTTAGAATTAAAAGTTCCTCCTTCATATAAAACTTCTTATCAAAAACGTTAAAGAGAAATCAACAGGGAATGAAACATACAACCATACATAATATGGATAATTACATGATTTATATCAGAAGCACGAGCCTGTTTAATTTACATTTCAAAAAAAAAAGATATACAAAAAGCAAAATGTGTACTTACCCCAGGAGATACAAATATATCTACCCACAATCCAGTAGTACGTCAGACTCCCTCAAAATAAACGGATAGCCATCAGTAACCATCAATTTACAACCAACCCTAAGACTGCCTGGAATGAGAAGGAACCGTAGATGAATCCTCCTCAGAGTCCTCGTCGTCTGACAAGACATCCATCGGGACGACAGAATAGAACGGCGGGCGGGAGCCGAGCCCGGCAAAGACAAGAAAGAGTCGTCACGTGGGTTATAGTACATATCCGCCCACATATCTCTTACAGGCATATAAAATTCCAACCACATAAAAGCATGAAAATCAAAAATAGAAGCAGTATAGCGTCCCCATGCTAAAGACACCGTCAATTCGCCGTGGTACACACATCGGTCATTCTGCACATTGATGTGCCAGCAATTCGGACCGCCATGAAAGTTGATCCGCACGTAACCAAAAAATCCACGGGGGCGAAAAGACATTCTCAACAACTTCGGTCTTAATCGAGATAAGGCCAGAAACCTTGAAATTCAGTGGCTTCCTTGTTCTCCTCACGAGTGTCTTCTAGAGAGCATACGATTCAACCAAAATACAAAATAAAGAAAAGTACCGAAAGAGGTGAGATTCCCAACTTTAAGTACCAACAAGGCAGCAAGAAAATAAACGGCGTCGAACGTGCACATAAGACACAGTTAATACATACAGGTATAGTGATACATGAAAGCAATTAATGAGAGTAAAACAGCAAGGAACAGTAATTAACATCATCCATAGCCAACTAGCAACATTAGCATTACCAAGAATCAAATAAATATCACAGTCATAATAGTAAACACATTATCCAATCATGAATGCTCAATGGACCATGTGACTAACAACTCACAATGCAACAAGGGTACCAAAGTTCCTACTCCATGGAGCTAGACATAAACATTTTCGGAGTGAATGATCAAGGAGTAATGCCAGTGTATCGTTAGCCTTAAAAATATAGTGTGCTCATCACATAAAAACATTTGCGTAAAATAGCTCACACATGGCACCTCAACAGTTGATCGCGACATAGGACAGCATCTCAGGCAGGATCGTCGGTGTGTTGCATTGGTCTATCCCACGGCCCCAAGTGGAGCTACCACTGCCTATCATGTGAGACACCCACACCCCGACGCCCCCGTGGTCAACAACATATGACACCTACGCTTAGTCTATTCGCACCCGCACATAGGTGTTATTCAAACTCCTAGGCAACATAGCCTTCTCAACAATGTCCCACGGATAATACGCATGCATGATGACACAATGTCCAATCATGTATGTTCATCAATGATGCATTCAGCATAAGCCTTTCCTCAATGGCACATAAGCAATATTCAATGTCCAACATGACATATCAACAATACATTTATTGAAAACATTACCTCAATGGCACATCGTCATCCTTATCTCATTGAGTACTACATCAATAATTCTCAGCATCAACATGCATTCCTCATTACATACATACCACAATTTCCATATCATGGATCCAAGGATTCCATATTCAAAATCATTTCTTCCCTATTGGGGTGAATGCACATTTCTAACACAATTTAGTAAAGTAAAATCCTTGAATCCAGGGTTTTTAGGTTATGTTTGAGTTACAAAGGATAAAGAACCATAATCTCAATCATTTCCAGTTAAAAAATCTCATTTTTGGTCTTGTAATCGATTACAAGACACCTTGTAATCGATTACCCGAGAAACATCCGTGTCGATTACACTCTCATTGTAATCGATTACGTGATTCCCGAATCACGTTTCGTAACTTCAAGGCACTGTACGTAATCGATTACACAACCGTGGTAATCGATTACCAATTGATAACCTCCGTAATCGATTACTCACAAATTGTAATCGATTACGTGATTCCCGTAAGCACCATTTCGTGACATCGAGGCTTGATAATCGATTACACTCCTCTTGTAATCGATTACAAAGCTAAACAATCCACAATCGATTACACACCGATGTAATCGATTACCAGATTTCCAGAATCACGATTTTGTATCTTTAAGAGCTTGGTAATCGATTACAAGCCCCGTGTAATCGATTACCACGCATAAACTTGCAGAAAAACAGGGTTCTTAGGTCCTCTAACTCAAACCAAATCATTTCTCATCATATTTAATCAACAAGACACTCAAATACACCTTCAAATCATGCAAGAGACATCAATAAATCATACAAACCCAACAAAATACATTATCATCAAGAACAACATAAAAATGAGAGAACGTTATACATGGATTCAAAAATCAACAACAATACACATACAAGACATTCCCTTACTACCAAGATTGATTGAAGAGGATCATCTCCCTCTTACCTTTTTGGAAAACAACACAATGTGCCACTCCTTCTTGTCCTAGATTTTCGTTTTCCCCCCTTCAAGAAAAACTCCAATGTGAGTGATCACCACAATGTTCACTAAAACCATGAAAAATAGGTTCTTGGTCACCAAGGTGGCCAAGAGAAAACGAAAATAGCAAGGAAATGGAAGAAAGTTGAAGACTTTACCTTAAAGCTCCAAGCTTTTGCTTTAATGGTGGAAGAGAAATGGAAGAAGAAGAAGAAGAGGAACCAAAAGATAACCACTAATGAGAATAGTCTTGGAATGGAGGAAGGAATAAGAAAATGTGATTTGTTTGGCAAATAAGGAAGTTGGTCTCCAATGTGATGGTGTGTGCGTGTGGACGGTGGAGAAGAAGAAGAAGAGAGAAGAAGAGAAGTGGGTATTTGGGTTTAGAGAAATGAGAGTGAAATATGAAGACAAGGGAGGGGAAATATTTGGGCTTCCCCTTGTGGCTTCTACCGTAGAAGAGTGGAAAAAGGGAGAGAGAAAATGTGTTGCAAGGAAATTGCTAGGAAGCTTCCCATAATAAGCTTGGATTAAATTTAATCTTTCTTTTGAAATTAAAACTAATAGATGTGATACAAAAATTAGATTTTGAATAATGTGATAATATTTTTTAATACATGTTATTATTTATTGGACAATAGTTATAGTTGGTAGAAGTTAGTATTAACAAATCTGACAGATAAATTATTCACAGTGTTTTATCATTTCATCTGTTAAGATTTCTCGAAAAATGTGAAACCTTGTAAACTGTGTCCGGCCTCGAGTTTAGTAAGATCCCCCGTCGACGTTTCCATAGTTCAAGGTTCTTGGAGAAAATGTCTCATTTCTCCGGTTCCGCTCAGTACACACGTAAAACGAGAAATATATTAAAATATTTCGCGTTCTCAGAAAATTCCAAGAAAATTCCAAAAAATCACAAATATTTTTAGAGTGAATTTTGATAGTAGAAAAGTAAATTTTGGGGTGTTACACCATTCCTTTCTAATGCACTCATCTCCTCATTCATGGCTTGAATCCAGTTCTTATCTTTCAATGTTTCTTGTACTGATGTTGGGATTTTGATAGAATCTATGGCTGAAATGAAACTCCAGTGTTGCAGGAAAAGATGTTTAGAATACACAAAGTGAGAAATAGGGTACTTGGGATTGAGACAACACATTTTCCCTTTCCTCAATGCAATGGGTAAGTCATCTAGGTTAGGTTCACAATTATTCAAAGACATGTTATCAGATTCAGAAAAAGTATTATTTGGGTCAGGTTCAAAAACAGGAAGTTCAGAGACAGGAAAACTTGTACCTTTAGTACTTACCGTTGGTTCAGACACTTGAAGTTGATGTTGGGCAAGTTCGGGTTTCCCTCTCTTCTGATGCACTAATTTTGGTGTGCTAGCCTTGGCCTTGACTTTAGCTAGTTTAGGTGAGGCGCCAGAAGAAGATGTCAATTCCTGTATAAATGTCAATTCTTGTGTAAAGTCAGATGGCAAAGGAAGGAAGGACCTAGGAGAGAATGACTCAACCTCAACTTCCAAAGTGTTCTCCCCTTGAAGCTGAGAACGAGGAAAGAAAAACTCATGTTCATGAAAAGTGACATCCATGGAGACGAAAAAATGACGACTTGAAGGGTGGTAGCATTTGTACCATTTCTTGTCAGGAACATAACCTAGAAAAACACATTTGACAGCACGAGAATCGAGTTTGCTGCGATGTTGGCAGTGTACATGGACAAATGCCACACAACCAAAGACACGAGATTGTAGACTCTGCATAATAGGAACTGGAGGAAAGTAAGAGGTCATGAGTTGGATAGGACTTAAATTCCCTAAGGCACGAGATGGTAACCGATTAATTAAATATGCAATAGTTAAAACAACTTCCCCCTAATATGAGTTAGAACAAACATTTGGAATAGTAAAGCTCTAGTGATTTCAAGTAAATGATATTTTTTTCTTTCTGCAACACCATTTTGTTGAGGAGTATCAACACATGTGAGTTCATGCACAATATCATGCTCTTTAATAAATTTAGAGAAATTTTGGATGACATACTCCTTATCATTATCAGAACGCAAACTTTAACAGACTTTCCAAATTCTGTCTGATCCATGTGATAAAACTTAACAAACAATTTGAACATATCTGATTTGTCTTTCATGAGCAAAATCCAAGTTACTCTAGTACAATCATTAATGAATGACACAAACCATTTAGTGTCAGAAATGTTAGAGATAGATGTAGGATCCCAAACATCAAAGTGAATAAGTACAAAAGGCTCAACACTTTTATTAGAACTAGGTGGAAAAGTTACACGATGGTGTTTGGCAAACTCACAAACATCACAATGAAAATACTCAATATATTCTTTTAAAAATAAGGATAGAAACATAGAATTAAGCAAAGAAAAATGAGGATGTCTTATACGCTTATGTTGTAGCCAAATTTGAGACGAGAGAGACTTAGAAGTAGACTGATGACAGGAAAATAACAACTTCTTATAAGGACCACCATTAACTGGCATATTAAGGAAATAATACAACCATCCCTATTCTTTAGCAATTTCAATCGTCCTCCCTGTGACAAGATCTTGAAAGACACAATGATAATGAAAAAAAGGTTACGGCACAATTATTTTCTTTAGTAAGCTTATGAATAGAAATAAGATTATAAGAAAGTTTGAGAACATGGAGCACATTGTATAAGTGTAGAGATGACTGAAGTTTAAGAGTACCAGAACCCGCAACTGAGGTGTGAGAGCCATCAGTTATGGTTATATGATGCTTACTAGAAGAGGGTTGATAAGATAACAGGTGTGGTGAATAAAAGGTCATATGGTCAGTTACACCAGAGTTCATAATCCATAAATTCTCAGTACTAGAAGCATTAAAGGATTGAAAACAAAAATTCTTACCAGTTTGGTCATCTGACATACACATGTTTTGAACTTGTTTCTCGTTCTTTTTTTTTTATTATTTTTTCTCGTTCCTTTTTTTAAAAAACTTAAAAGACGGGAATAAAAGAACCAATCAATGCAATAAAAAAAACAGAGAACAAGAAAGGTGAAAAACAAAAGATAACACAAAGCTATTAGGTAGTTGACGGCCAAGTGACGTGTGCAGAGCCTATGTGGTGCGGCAAAATGGCCTGGCTCGAATAACGGTGGGCGACGGTGGAGGCTGGTTCATGGTGGAGGACGGTGACACGCTAGCTTTTGCAGGCTGGTGGTTCGCGTGATCTAGGTCACTGATTCGCTGTGTTGAGGATGACAGCGACGTCGAGTGACGGTGACCTCGAGTTGCTGCTGTGTTTAGTGGTTGTGTTGGATGGTGCATAAATGCGTAGAATAAGGGCAGAGCAACGATGACTGCTTCACGGGTTCTTGCGGCGCTGCTGTTGTCTTGGGGTGTGTATGGTGGTTACAAGTGGTGAAGACGGTGGCTCGAGTTCGACGATCTGTTCTAGTCTGATCCGGTTCTGATTAAAGGCAACAATGAAGGCTGCTAGAATCCCAACAATGAAGGTTGGTTCTAAACTCAGCAATGAAGGCTAATCCAATCAACAATGAAGGTTGATTTGTAGCGGAAACAACAGAGGCTCCCAGATCGGGAGCTCTGATACTAACTTGAAAGAGTAATTTCTAAATAATATATTACTTGATTCAAACTATACAGGCTGATACACTTTATATAAACTAACGACACTAATTAATTGCTTAAAATAAGACAAAATTATAGGAAATAAATTTGTCATAATAAAAAATAAATATGTACAATTAAATATAAATTTGTACAATAAAGTCTAACATATTATTTTGATTATTTAAACTATTAAATTGCACTCGTTTAGGAGTATGGTAAAACCAGATTTATACCTTCATATATAAGTTGAACAATTTCAAAATTGAAAATGATCAACATTTTCATACAGGTCAATTTATCAAAATCTACAATTTGCCTGATCGTTAAATATAACTTTAATGAAATAATTTTCAAATTCTCATTTTATCTGTATAAGTTTTGTACATAGTGATTGTTGAATTGAAGGGTTTTATGTTGGAAATGAGGAAAAAAGAGATCTTAGACTGAGATTGATATTGACTTGATATGTTAATAATGTGATACAAAAAATAAACTCAATTGTCTTATTTATACTAATTATAAATTCCTAATCCTAATTAAATAAGGAAACAAATAAGAAAATATAATAAATATGAAATAAATCCTAAGAGATCATCTATGGTTAAAATATTTCTCAGTTAAAAAGATATTTTAAGATATTTTTTCAGAATTATAATAATTAAATAATTTGATAATAATTAAATAATTTGATAGTGTGATAGTGACTGGGATGAACAGAGGTGGTGATTGGCAACTACTTCTGGGATGAAGACGGAGACGAGGCTAGTGCATCTGAACAGACAGAGACGGGACTAGTGCATTTGGGACAAAGAGTCGGGTTGGTGTTAGTCATAACTAACATAAGTTATCATTAGAATGATAGTCGATGAGAAGAGAAATCACCACTAATATGATTCATCCGTGGAAGAGGAATCACCACCAGAATAATCGTCGTTGGGAAGAGAAGCCACTGATATGATCCATTAGTGGGAAAAGAGTGGCATGACAAACACTAGCATTGAAATATATGTCTGAAAAAGTCGCTGGAAAGTGGTCAGACGGTGGCTAACGGCAGCGGACAGCGATGTAAGAGATGGATGTTGCCAGAAAGACGACATGACAGAGGAAGACCGGCACTGCAAGTCGCACGTGAGAGCACATGAGAGGTCGTATAGCAGCGCAACTTCAGGAGCTGGTCGATCGGAACTCGCCAGAGTTGATGGCAGCAGCGATGAGGTGAAAATCCCACTGACAATGGTGAACCACGCAAGGAGAGGCAGCTAATCAGAGTTCTAGATTTTTGGGAACTTCGCTGCGAAATTGTGACAGGTCACGAATGATGATATTTCTCTAATACTATGTTGAATTGGAGGGTTTTAGGTATGAAAAGAGATAATATAAACTGATATTGATATTGACTTGATGTGTTAATAATGTGATATAAAAGATAAACTCAATGATCTTATTTATACTAATTATAAATTCTTAATCTTAATTAAATAAAGAAACAAATCAGGAAATATAATAAATAAGAAATAAATTATAAGAGATCATTTATAATACTTTAAAATATTTCAAGATATTATAAAAATATTTTGATATATTTTTTAGATATTTTACAATTTTCCACCTATTATACCATGTGGAAAGTTTGGTAAACAATTTCCCATAGGAAATTTTGACTTTTATTAAAACTTTGAAATAGCATTGCTGAACAATTTAACATAACAGCCACTGATGCAAGTTCCTAATATTAGTTAAGCATTTGCAGGCTAAATTTACAATGACTCTACTTCATCACTCTTCATCCCTTAAGAGTCTGCAGCAAAATTACATGATGAGCCGTACAAAAGGGAGATATTTTTCCAATTGTCCTGTAATAAGTGCTGAGATGTTTCTGCAGAAGATATAACAGATATCAGTCAGACTTCTAAGACAATTTTGTTATTAATAAGTATATTAGATATGATTGATCACTTCAATTAATGTTAATATTATGCGCATGACATTTAACATTTAAAGCAATTAATTTTTCATGGTGTACTTATACCATTAGTTCTATCATAATGAAGGATGTGCAATTTCCTTTTAGATTAGTCATTAACTCATTCCAGGAACCTCAATTCGTTTGTAATTTACAAAAATCCACTCATTGTAATTTTAAAATTAAGAAGGATTATACCAAATTATTCAAGCTGATAAATTAACTAAACCTTTTAATATTTTGTCGGAATCAAACAACAAATACTTGTGAAGTATTTGCTAACCATGCAACATTTTACAAAGTATTCTCAATAAAATTTTCTTCCCATTGCATGTAAGATAGTGATACTGTTCATCTTTTTTCAATTTTTTATTACATAATAAATCACATAGATTCATAATTATTATAATTTGAAGTTAATAAATCACAAAAAGAATGCCAAAAACATTTAAATATTACTTTACATTTATTATTCAAAGCTATGTATTCAACTCTTAACAAACCCCTGCATCGCATGGGTAATTACACTAGTCTTCTTAAATTGAAATTTAGTGTGCTCTTATTTTTTTCGAGGTTTGGCAGAATTTCCTGCTAACTAACCAATCAGGTCATGCCACATTTTGGAAATGTTTAAGCTAGTTAGCTTGTGAAAAAATTCTAGAATTTCCTGTAATCAAATGTTGGAATTTTTTTTTCTACAATTATGTTTGGAGATTTATATAAATAGTAGCTTGTGTAGAAATTTTGAAATTTCCCTCAATCCAAATCTATATCAAATTATATGCATATATTTTTAGAAATAATATATTGTTTTAATATGACAAAATCCTGATATACTAAATACGAGTAGGTTTTAAAATTGGCTGATAAAGATAGGGAGCAAGTGGCACAAGACTATTTGAGCAATAATATGACCAATAAGAAAGTGTCAAAGTAGGGTGCAAGCGGCACAAGAATACTGGAGCAAAAATATGACCAAGGTGAGAAATGAGGGTGTGATGTGGCACAAGAATATTGAAGAGTGATGGAGAGGCTGGGTTTTCTTTATTTCTTCCTCTTGAGGAAGGTCCTTCTTTGTTAGGTTAGTTTTGATTTTGATTTAGAAATTTGGGGTGGATCTTATGTTCTTAGGTTTATTTATGGTAATTTGAGATTCGAGTTAATTAGGATTTATGAGCTATGGTATATTATTGGGTTAAGTTAGGTTATGATTATGCACTCATATTCATAAGGTATGGCCCATCACAAATCAGAAGCATTTACTTATGCAATAATCTTGCAATAATTCTACGGAATTTAGATAATTTATGACTTTGATTGGGACCATATTTGAATTGATTTGATCTTGATTGAATCGGCGCTTAGGTAATCTTGGTTGAATTAGATTTGAGTTATGTTTTAATTGGTTGCTCCAAGATTAGATAGTATATTTTATTTCCTTCATTTTTGCTAGTGATTGTGTTTAGATTTGATTTATGATTTTGACTAGCGTGAATGCCTATATTATTGTCCTTTATTTGTTATTGTTTGATTATAAATCCATATATAATAAATTAGAATATATTATCTTAATAATGACTTAATCTCTTAAGCTGTTATCCCTTTAAGAATGACTTTTTCTTTAAATTTTAAATTTATATTATCTTTTTAATTAATTATGTATATCTATTTTATAATTTTAATAATTTGAAATATTTTTCTCTTTTAATTAATTTTTTATATTTTATTTAAATAAATTAATTATACATACTTTTTTATAATTTTAAATATTTTTTATTTTAATCTATATTTATTTAGATTCAATTTAAATTTTAAAAAATTTATACAATACACAAAATACTTGCCAGATAATAAATGATTTTTTTTTATTTATCTATTTGAGTTTTATAGAGCAAGCTTAGACATTGAACTTTAAGCTTGGGAGGTTCATATTTGTTGCTTTGTTATTCTTTTTTGTGATTTATTTTTCTTTGCTAAGTATTTATTAAGTCGGCTTAAGTATCATATCAAGTTCAGAGTCTTTATTGAAAGAGATAAATGCTATAATAACATATAGGAAAATAATTGAAATATTGAAATAGAACAGATAGAAGATCTGATGATATTTGACGTGGTTTATGCCCACCAAGCACCAGCCAAGAGTGAGATAGGACCATTCATAATGAAGAAAAGTATAAGAACAACTCTTAAACCTCTTGCACCAAAATCCTATAATACACTCATTAAGGCAAACTTCTCAGCTTAGTTCAATTTAATTGAAAAATCAGGCAACAGCACAAAACAATACATTCTGACTTGATACTGAAATAGCGGATACCCAACAACCAAATCATAGCCAATTAAAAACAGAACAGGTTTTTGCTTACTACAAGATAAGGACTATTGTGCAGGAAGATTTTGGTAAGTAATAAACAAATTATGATTCCTACCTCTAAAATGGTTCTACTTTGAAGCAGAAGCTTTGTAAAAGGCAAACAGTTCATCTCTGGGAGGCAGGCCTTCCTTGATCACAGGGTGATTTACAAATTCTTGACTCCATTTATACAGCTTGGGAAATTTCTCAATGGTCAACAACTCCAATCCTGCAATTTCTTGTAAAATAGCAACCCAATACCCAATGAAATTAGCAGCAATATCTACCAGTCCTATGGTCTCTCCTCCAAAGAATCTCTTCTCCTTCAGCTCATCCTGCAGTATCTTCAGAGCTTCCAAGGCTTCCTCCACAGCTTTCTCACGCCCCTTCTCATCACTCCAGCAAGCATTCCATATAGCAGGCAAGATCTGAAGCCAAAAATAAAAAATAAAAAAAATAATAACAATCGTCAGAATTTTACCTTCAATAGAATCAAAACAGTGAAAGAACAAAACAAGATACTAAGTTACTAACCTTGTCATCAAGGGTCCTAGACCAGAAACGAGTCAAGGCTCTCTCATAAGGGTCTTGAGGCAAAAAGGGGTTGTTTTTCCATGCCTCATCTATGTATTCAAGTATGACAAGGGACTCAGCTATGGGTTTTCCATTGTGAACCAGGACTGGGACCTTCTTGTGAACAGGGTTGTACTTGAGAAGGTCAGCACTCTTGTTGGCTAGATCTTCCTCGGAGTATTGGTATGGAACTCCTTTTAGTTTCAGGGCAAGGTTGATTCTGTTGCTAAATGGGCTTGCCCATTTGCCCAACAGCCTCACTGCTACTTGCTCTGCAGCCATTTTTAGGGGATGGTTATTGGATCTCAAAACTGAATTGTGCAGCAAACTAATGTGATTGTTAGGCACTGATTCATGAGTATTGATTTTGGCCTATATAGTGCACAAGGATTAGTCACAACACACGTCAAGTTAGAATTTGGAGTTTGATTTGGTCTTGGTTAGTGATGTTTTTGGTCAACATAGACGGACCGGTATTTGGTGAGGTTGCTGCCTTGGTGGTAGGTGGCTTCCTCGAATCTCATAATATTATATATGGGAGACTACTATAATAAGGTCCTCATTCCTCGAAATAACCCATGAGATGAGAATTTAATTAATAGTCAATAAAATATTTAATAATTCATCTTAGATATTAATCTATAAAAATGAATGTGAATATCATAGAAATTACCTGTTTGTATTGCAGCAAGTTTTTGGCTTCACTAATCACTAATCACTAATCACTACAGCTCTAGTAGTTTCGTATTAGGATTTGTCAAGTTTTTTACTTAGAGTTTAGTTCATTAATAGAGCTTTAACTTCATATAGTATTTTAGTACATTTAAACTGAAAACAATAAAATAATTTTTTATATATATATATGATTTGAATTTTGAACCAACTTTCCTCGACATGAGATGAGTAAAGTATTTTTGGTTAAATGAATAAAAAATATATTTAAACCACATTTTCTTTGAAAAATAAAATCTATCAACTTAACGTTAAATTTTTTACTACATAACACTAATAATGGAAAATACTCTAATCTGCATACTTGGCTAAGCATGGGCTTATCCATATAGAGTTCATGTTTTAATGTTCTTCCCTCCTTATCTGTAGCCTTCATGGCAGATTTTTAGAAGTGTTTCTTTTAATTAGTTTGAGCTTTTGTCCTGCAGTGTATAATAAAACAAATATATAACAAAAATCTAATTCTCTAAAAGGAAAAATAATAATTTAACTCCATACCAACAGCAAACTTGACCCATTAAAAAAAACAAAAGCTAATATCTACTGAACCTAAGGACCAAGGCTCATCCCAATCTAATAATCTCATATATATTAAAACAAACAGTAAAGTATGATTTTGGTACTTGAGATTTACTTCAATTTCATTCAAAGGAAGATTGATAATATCAATTTAGTTTATGAAAAATGAAAAGTAATATCAATTTAATCTTATAAAAAAATTAACATTAATTAATTTTTTACTAATATAAAAATAACATTAATTTAATCTTTTAATTATAAATTATTGATATCAACTTAATTTTTTAATAATAATAAATAATATTAATTTAATATATCAATACGACAATTTAGGCATTAATTTTAATGTCACTTTTATTAAATTAATATCGTAATAAATTGATGTCAATTCAATATTTCAAAAAATAAAATTGTAGTTAACTCCAAAACAAATAACAAGGAAGGGAAACAAAAAAAAAAACAAAAACACTACTTCTGAACATGGGGCATGTTTTTTAGTTATTATCTGTTTTTCAATTGCTATGGTGTGGGTTCATTCTGGCTGAATTTTTGGGGCGTTCTGTGTCATGAAAATGGGGTGCAATGCTTTGTTTTATGGCGGAGATGGAGATGAGAAGCAGGTGAAGCTCTGGCTTTGCAAGTTTGAGTTTGTCTTTGGGATCAGAAGAGATCTATGGAGCTTATTTGGGTTCAATAGAGGCTTTATTATGGAATGTTGCTGGTTAGAATTTGTTATAATTGATATTATAATTAATTATGATTAATTTTGCAAAATTAGTTGTAATTGATTTAGATAAAAAAATTAATTTTATATAAATTATATTTTATTATATTTTTTAATTATTTTTTATAATTTTTAATATAAAAATATATATATAAAATTAAATATTTAAATTCTATTTCTAACATGATGAAAATTATATTATTACATTGAAGAGAATTTTTAACTGTTATTTGGTGTCGTATTGGGTGAGATAACGTGGACCTGTTTTTGTTATTATCTGTTTTCAATTACTGGGGATTCTGGAATTTTCGTTTGTGTCATGAAATTGCAATGCGTTTCTGAGTTGGGCTTGGATTGGTGATTACTAATGATAACAATTTTTTTTTTGGTACACGATGATAACAATTCTAAAACAAAATTTTCAATAATGACAAAAAAAATTTCAATTAAAACCAAGTGAAAAATGTTAATTAGGTCTGCATATGAGTCGGGTTACGTCGAATTTATAAGAAATAAAAATTCAAACCAATTAGTTGAGATCAGGTTGGGTTGAATCGGATTTGAAAAAAAAAATTTAGTAACTCGAACCGAACCAATCCGATTACAATTGGGTTAGTTCAGGTCAGACAGTCGGGTTGTTCAAAGAGACTCCTCTAAATACCATGAAGCAACCAAATCCTGACCAAAAATCGCTCATCACATGCCCTTTGCCCCAAGCCTAAACAAAACCACCCACATCATCAACAACGCCACCAGCCACCCAAATCATGTCACTTTCGCGGCCTAGTCGTTGTCCTTCGCGACCTCGACCCGTGACCAACACATCAAGTCGTCTTCCTCTGTCCCTCACCGATTTGAACTGCTAGTAGCTCCACTTGCCCAATCGCGCACCACTGAACCAGCAACGCACCACCTCTGTGCACGCCACCGTCGTCACGCCCTAATTGGACTCCCCCCTTCGACAGCAAAATTGCCATAGCCACCTCAAACTCATCTCCAACCTGGAACCCAGACCTGTGCAGCCACCAAATTAGAAACACCTCGGGCCCTTTCCATCTTAGGAACCAAATCGAAACCATCGCGTCATCAACTGCGCCCACCAAAACCAGTGACCCACTGCGCCGGATCAGACATCTCGCCATTTAACTTGAGGAGTGTCTGGTCACGACCAAGACGCCAGTGGTGGTTGTGCCGAGAGAAGAGGAAGAGCAAAGCAACGAGTGTGAGAGAAAGAGAGGGGGTTGAGAGCCTGAGATTGAGGAGCAGCGGCCAACAGAGGTGGCGTGCCGCTTAAGATTAGGGGATGGTTCAATTTGGGGATTTTGCATAATGCAGAGAGTGAGAGTAAGCAGTTGTGTTTGGGCAGAACGAAATGAAGGAATGAAGGACATATAAATATTACCCAAATTGACATTGTTTTTGTTCGGGTCATCGAGTCGGGTCATCGGGTTGATTTATCAAACCCGTCACCTGAACCAATAAATAGTTGGGTTGATCGAGTTTTACTCGAACGGATCGGATGACTCGAACTAACCCGAATATTTTATCTTGGGTTGGGTCATGTTCTCAGGTCATTGGGTTTGGTTGTGCAGCCCTAATGTTAACCAAAAAATAAAAAATAAAAAATCAACATTCAACTTCAAATATAACGTCATTCACCATAACATTAGACATCAATGGCAAAGAGCGTGAAAAATCATAATTAACAATGGCAATCATAGCAAAGAGTAATAATATCACTAGCATCTTATAAGAATTAAAGCTGAAAATAACTAGAGTTGTAGCATCTTTACTTGAATGTGGCAATGAAAGAAAACAAACAACTTTTCCTTTCTTCCCCGGATAAGAAAAAACTTTTCCTTTCTTCTTTTGGAATTTTTTTTCTTTTTCACCCATCTTCTATTCCATGTTCTCTTCTCCATTATCCACATTCTCCCTTTTTTTTCAAAAATAAAAAAGAAAAAGAAATAAAAAAAATCAATCCCTATGTGTATGCCTTAATTAGGACTAATAAACGAGTAAGTTCAACATGTTTATGCTCAGCTTGTTTAACTTGTGTGTTAAATAAGACAAGCCAAAAAATATGATAGTTTACATAGATTAATAAAATACATAAGAGCAACCCGATGACCTTAAATGAACTACTTATTTTTTATTGTTTTTAAGAATTTTTTAACTTTAAAATTAATATATCATTACATAAAATCAAAAATTACAAAGTTAAAATAAAATTGAAATCTAAATGTCCACTTCAAAACAAAATTAAACTCTAAATTTATAACATATCAAACCCATAAAATCACATTTTAAAGTCATGTTATTTGTAAATAAAAATAAATAAATAGGCTGCCAAGCTAACTCATTCAACTCGCAAGCTAAACAAGTTAGGCTAAAAATATATTGATTTAAATAGTCCAAAATGAAAGCTTGTGATTCTCCTCTCCAATAGCCTCCCCTCACGTTTATTTATTTAGTCCAAAATCAATTAACTTTCTAACCAAATTGCAAATCATTTCTTAATTAACTCCATCAATCAATCTTTAATTTTTTTTAATCACATTCGCAACTATTTCATTCTCCCTTAATTTTCTTTTAAAAGTACAAGTCAAAAACAAATTTACATGAATCCAGATTGGACAAGGAATTTTTAGGCATAGGGAGAAAAAGACAAAATTCATCTGGGTCTTAACAAAATTGTCTTTAATTTTTTAATTCCTTTTGCTTTCTTCTTTCCCTTTTAAGATTTTTTATTTTTTTAAAAAAAATAGCCTAAACAAAATTGGGTGCTGACTCATAACTATGAATCACTCTCCTTACTCATAAAATATTTTGTAACTTTAGAAGATATATCCTTAAAGGCTAATGATGTAGATTGTATCTACTCTATGTCTAACAAACTTAAATTGCTTATCACACTTGCCTTCAACTATGCAATAATTTGAGTCAATTACTATATTGTTTTTGTCATATAATTGACTAATGTTAAACAAATTATATTTTTTAGTCCATCAACCAACATGACACTATGTATAGAGGTAGAATGGTTTTACCAACTTTTTCAACTCCAAGAATTTTCCCACTATTGTTATCTCCATAAGTAGGGGTGGGAATTTTCCCACTAAGGCACTGAGCCTGGCACAATTAGCACTGTAATAGGCATTTTCTCCAAAGTGACATTTAAAGTACTTTGCATTTAAATAAAGCTAACAGCTCCTTTAAACAAAGCATAGTTTTATATAGCTAACATACTTAAGCCTTAAAATAGGAAGGATTTTTATTAAAATTTAATTAAAAAATATTAATATATTATAATAAATTAATAATTATAATTATCATAATAATATATAATTAAACAATTGGCTGTCAGTCCTAACTGTGAGCTTGTTAGATGGCAAGTGAAGCTCACCTATTTAACTAAATAGGCTTTTAAAAAGCCTTGATCTGGCTTATTTAATAGACAGACAGTCCAGAGCCAGCTTTAGCAGGCCCAGTACAGGTCCCCGACAGTGATGCTACTGCCTATTTCCACCCCTATCCATAAGTGACATGTGCATGCTCCTTTGGTGTGAGGAAGGAAAACTTGGTCTCATGTGCTTAAAGCAACTACTATCAAGATATCTTTTTTAGGTTTCAGCCTTCAAACACACCTGCAAAACATGTTCAACTCTTGATCTTAGGTTTCTAGTTTTTTTTTTTGTCCTTGAGGAGGCATTTGTTTCAAGGTTTATGATTACATTACTAGGAATGACATTTTCAGAAATACTATAACTAGGAATAACTAGGAATATTATTCCTAGATAAATTCAAAAACATGTTTGGTTAGCATTTAAAATTTCTGGGAATGTTTTTCAAAATTTGTTTGGCTCACAAAAAATAAATCAAAAAATGGGAGAAAGAAGATGGAGTGGAAGTTAATAGTTGGGTTACAAGGTAACTTCCATTCCCATGTTATGTGAAAACAACATAACCCAACCCTTATCATGGGAAAAAAAATCAAGCAAAACATAGGAATTGTCACTTCCTTAGGAATCAATAATGCTCATGATTTTTTTTTTTTAAAAAAAGCTTGTACCAAACATAGGAATGTCATATTCTCAAGTTCACTTTCCCAATAATAACTTGACAATCCTTGGAACAAACACACCTTGAGTGTTTTTCTTGGGTAAGCAACCCTTAGGAAATCATATTTTCTTTTCCACCCATTAAGTATTCTTCCTAATGCTACATGAAAATGCACTATATCCCATTTTGTCACAATAAAAATAGGTCACAAAATGACTACTTGACATAGTTGTTAAAACAATGAAGTTTCTGTAATATTTTTGTTGGGTGTTGGACTTATATTCCAAACTTGTCTTATCAAACACGCATTTTTGCTTCGGAAGTAATATGTTAAGATCATCCCTTCCAAAAGTGAGTTTTGAAAGGTTATTGTTAAGTCCTCAACTTCTTTTCCTAAAAACTTGCAAGATGAACAAGATAAGGAAGAGGAATATGCATCCTTAAGAGATATGCAAGTAAAGCATGTTGAATTTGCATTAATTAATCTATGAATTTCATTTTCAATTCTTAATTCCTCAATTGTTTTGTATAAGAAAGAGATTTGCTTTCCCAAAGAAGACATTTTTATTTCCTTGGAGGTTAAGAGTAATTTTTGCTAATCTCATGAATTCTTCATGCAATTTGCAATTCATAATAACAAAGTTGCAAGTCATGAGTTTGTGATTTTACCTCCAAATCGTCATTGTCAAGGAGAGGAACGGTTATTATTAGCCTAGGAGAAGAAGGTCTTTCACATTTTATCTTATCATTTTCCTCCTTTTTCCCCATTCTATACTTATTATCTATTTCAGTTATTTCTCTTTTGAAATTGTTCCAGCTGGAATAAAATCTCTATATAGCACTATTTAATGGATGATCAATCCATGTAAAAATGTGTGTAAAACATTCTAATACAACATTTTATGGAGTCACTCTAAGTTGCGGAGGTTTATCATTGTGAAGCAAGTTCCAAAATCTTATAGGTTATTCCATATATTATATGCAACCTTGGATGAAATGAATGCTTTAAATGGTTATTTATACATTTTATTAGGTCACCAACTCTTTTTACTTGATTTGAGGAATAATCAATTTCAAATATGATTTCTGGTTGGGCCAATAACATATTAACCCATTATGATATTCCTTGTGGATATTCCTGTGTAAAAAAAATTGTTAGTTTATTATTGGATTGATTATCTAATATAATTAAGTTAATGTTTTTAACTGAATGGTATAGAGTTTTGATTGTTTATCCATAATTCTTATTTTTCCACCTATTGTGGTTAATTAAATCAATGTTTTTTTTCTTAGTTTATTTGGTACCAGATAACTCAATTAGTCTGCCTTTTATCCTAAATAAAGAGTTATGTTATTGATTAGACACTTTTAGATCAATGAGTGTTATTAAAGTGCTAGGAAGTGCCATTCAAGTTTTTTTTAATAATAAAGGTTAATTTCTAACATCCTTCTTAAGTAGACTTTTCTTGTGATTTTTATCTATCTCTGAGCTCATAATTTTCATTTTTATTTTGTTCTTCTAGACTTGAGACCTTTGGACTTGGAGAAAGATAAAGAAAATGTCTCGTCTCTAAGAGGAGTCTTAAAAGGATGCATTAGAGGCTTTGACACTCACCAACCACCTGAATTGGCTACCACTTGTTCAAGTTTAAAGGCACGATTTCACTAGAGCAAGTTTTTTAAACTATGGCTTCCTTCCCTCCTATTGATGCACCAACGATAACAAAATGGAAAAGTAAAAGCACTATAAAAAACCATGACAAATAAGAGAATTATTATGGTAACTTTTCTGACTAGCTACAAAAATTCTTCTTTGGTTTTTCTTTTTAGGTAACTCTCAACAGACATTAAGAAGTTACTTGAAATTATTTGCAGATAATCGAAAAAGTTACCATGATAGTTCTCTCATTTGTCATGATTTTCTATAGTGTTTTTGCTTTTCCATTTTATTATCTTTGGTACATCAATAGGAGGGAAGAACGCCATAGTTTTTAAAAAACTTGCTCCAGTGAAATCGTGCTCTTAAACTTGAATAATTGGTAGCCAATTCAGGTGATTATTGAGCGTCAAAGCCTCTAATATAGCCTTCTAAAACTCCTCTTGGAGATTATGCATTTTCTTTATCTTTCTCCAAGTTGAAATGTCTCAAGTCTAGAAGAACAAAATAAAAATGAAGATTATGAGCTCAAAGGTAGATAAAAATCACAAGAAAAGTCTATTCAAGAGGGAGATTAGAAATTAATCTTTATTCCTAAAAAACTTGAATAGCACTTCCCTAGCACTGTAATAGCACTCACAGATATACAAATGGCCTAATCAAGTGCATAAGTTTTTATTTAATATAAATAGACAAACTAAGTTATCTGGTACCAAATAAACTAAGAAAAAAAACACATCAATTTAATTAGCCACAATAGGTGGAAAAATGAGAATTATGGATGAAGAGTCAAAGCTCTATACCATCCAGTTAAAAATATCAATTTAATTATATAAGATAATCAATCAAATAATAAACTAACAATCTTTTTTACACAGGAAATATTCACAAGGAATATCACAATGGGTTAATATGTTATTGGCCTAACCGATTTGAAATGGATTATTCCTCAAATCAAGTAAAAAAAATAGGAACTTTTTGAATTAATAAAATGTATAAATAACCATTTAAACCATTAATTTCATCCAAGGTTGCATATAATATATGGAATAACTTAAAAGATTCTTGAACTTGCTTCACAACAATAGACATCCACCGCTTAGAGTGACTCCATAGTGTGTTGTATTAGAATATCTTATACACATTCTTACAAGAATTCTTCATCAATCAAATAGTGCTATATAGAGATTTTATTCCACTTGAAACAATGTCAAAGAGTGAAATAACTTTAAAATGGATAATAAGTACAATATTGGGAAAAGCAGAAAAATGATAAGATAAAATGTGAAAGACCTTCCTCTCCTTGATAGATAATAACCCTTCATTTAGTTGTTGCTCTAGATGTTGTAGTCCATTTAAGCTTATGTCCTAGCCCTACAACCATCTATAGTCACAAATGAAAATATTCATAAGAGGTAATGCTTTCCATGAAAAGAAATAATAGGTAATGCAAAAGATGATAACATAATAAGCAAAAATGTAACAAATTGAAAACACACATACAATTGCTTTGTTTTTTGCTTTACAATTTCATCTTTAAAAATCTCCATCATGTTAGAATCTTCCTTCTGAAGTAAAAAAATTGTTATTAGATGTAACAATCCTTGAATGAATCTAAAAAGGAATTGAATATTTGAAAGGATAAGATATGGAAGGCACCCGAACTCAAAAGGACAACCACGAAGAAAGGGAAGGGACATGTGTGACAGTGCTATGTTCACAATGTAACTGAGGATACAAACACCAATTCTACAATGGGTAAGGTTTAAGAAAGTACAACTAGAATTTAAAAAGGAAAAAAATTAAACAAGATACCATAGGTAGTATCCACAGCTTGTAACTTAAGATGACTTGGTAAAAGAAATCACTTTTGCATAATAGATAGCTAAAAAAATAGCTAAATAGATGTAAAATTTAGATTTCTTTGAAATACACCAAAAAAAAAATAAAAAGGAAAGCAACTTAATTCTTGGAAAATTTGAATACCACCGAGAGCATCAATTCTATTGAATAAGATAAAATTTATTCTTTTTTAGAAGTTAAAAAAAAGGAGCAAATTTATGTGCAACAATTAAATAGATAGAAAAAATCCACCGAAAGATAATAAATTAATTTGTATTGGCCTTATGAAAATTACCAACCTCATAGAAACAATAGTTGCATACAATCAAAACTGACATGCAACCATATCTAAAAATTCAGAGACATATCCTAAACTTGAAAACTCGAACAGGTGTTGGAGAAGATGATAATAGCAACCTCGGCAAAGCAAAGAATGACTAGTTCCAGAGCGTTCTCAAGCAACCCAGTTCCCAGCAAAGAATGAATAGAAAAGGGAGAAATTGTTGTTGCTTTAAAAGCATATTAGAAGAGACTCTTATGAATTAAGGATAAGGAAAGGATTCTTACCTTAGAAAGTTAGAATCACTAATTTTGTCAGAGAATTTTCGTCTCACAAATCAGAGACCGACACCCCAATCAGAGATAGGATTCATATCTTGGAGAAAATTGGGAAGTCTATAAAGGAAATGATTCTTACCAAAAAAAAGTTAGAATCACTAATTTGGTCAAAGAATCTTCTTCTTGCAAATCAGAAACCGATGCCCCAACTAAAGATAGGATTTACATCTTGGAGAAAAATGGGAAGACTATATAGGGTTTAAGTGGAATGATGGCAATCACACATGTGAATCTCCAAATTTGAGGTAGTGTTTTGGATTTTAAAATTCAAAATACTCCATGTGTCATCTAAATGAGAGAGAAATGTGTCTGCTAGATAGAGAGAGCAGTTGGGGAAATATCTCCACTCTCAAGAAATAAAGTTTCATCTTTTATGTATAGGAGTTGATGGCTCAACTTATTAAACATGACTTAATTGGATAAGATTCTACATTGTTATGGGTATTTGTTTGAGACTTCAAACTAATAATCATACTTCATGTTCATCTTTCTCCAAAAAGATTATTTTAGTGACCTTACTAGTTTTTTTTTCTTTTTTAAATGAAAATCAATAGCATTGATAGTTTGAAAATTTCATGCTTATAGCAATATTGGTACAATTGAATGAGTTGATAATTTATTACAAACTAGCAAGTATCACATGCATTCCACAAACTTTTTGAATTGAGGTAAAATTTTAAAAATTATAGATTAAAAGAAAAATTATTTGAAATTATAAATGAGAAATTTATAATTAATTTAAATATTTTTTTAATATGTGCTGTTAAAGTATATGTTAAGAAATAAAAATAGAAACTAATAAATGAAAAGTAGAAATATTTAATAAGAAATTCTTATATAAATCCAAAGCATCTAAATTGAGTGTATTAAACCAATCACATTATTAATTATGATAAATTATGTTAGTTAATTATTAATTAACTACAATAATTATTTATTAATTAATAATATGATTGACGTAGTGCATCTACTTGAGTACTTCAATATTATGCAAGAATTTCTTGTATTTAATATCTTTAAATCCAAAAAATATTCAATACTTTCATCTTTAAGTAATTATTGATGAGTAATATATGTTATTTTTATTCTTTAACACGTGCCTCTAAAACATATATTAACAAAACTCTTACTTCAAAAGAGAATTTTAATTTTAATTTTTAAAGAAAAAAAGTTAAAAATAACATGTGCCATTATGTATCCCTTTCACTTTGATATTTAGTGCGTGTTTGAGATAATTATGAAAATTTGATTATTTCAATAATCAATTATTATATAAATTTTTTTTTGTTGTAATCGATTATAATAGAATCAGTTTTATGTTTAGACATGTTAGCTGAAAAATAATTTTAAACTAATCTGTTTCGTTTGGATAATATAAAAAAATCACTTTTATGTATTAAAATACTAAAATAAGTATAAAATGATAAAAAAATTATTTAATTGAAGATAAAAATAGTATTTATATCTCAAAGTATAAGGAATAATTTATAATTTAGAATCATAAGCTGAAATTTCAACATTATGAATTTTTTTTATAATGTATCGAATTTCGTATAAAAACTGAAACTGATTTTATTAAATATGTGAGAATACTGTTATAATAACTTTTTTTTCAAAAAAAAAATTGTTGGGAACGAATTTAATTGTTCCCAAACATGTTATTAAATTTCAAAAAAATACTAGAAATCACCATTTCTTCTTACTCTTCTATTGTCACACTATTATGCCGATGCACATACATGCCAAGTAACACATTTAATTGGACCGAAAACAATGCCTGTCCAAATGAGGCAATAAATGAGCATCATCAACTATTAACTCCGTTCATTCGAAACTTCAACTGGAGCCTGTGCGGATTTAAAGAAGGACTATGCTAAACATGTGACTTTGAGAATTAGCATATTAAAGAAGAAAATAACTAACAAAAATCTTGAGACAGAAGTTTTCTTTTTCCCTCTCAAGTTTTTCAAATTTTTAGTCCAAACCAACTCAGTTGTCATGTTAGCCTTGGTAGGAGCCCTTTTCTTTTTCCCTTTGCAAATTCTGTTGGAACAACCGGCATTATGATCAAAGAGAAAATTGTGTTAGTTTTGAGACTAGGCAAAGGCTTGCAAGGAAAGTAAGAAATCATGCTATTAGACGTTATTGATCAGATCTCAACTGCAACTCACTTATCTTAAACTAATGTCCTTTTCGCTATGATTTGCAAGTGATTTTTCTCAATTATATTTGTGTCCACATGTGTTTGTTTGATTTTTTTTTTTTTAATATTGGGTACCAATATCCTTGAAAATAAGATGGGTACCAAAAAACAAAAAACAGCTAAATTTTTATCTGTCATATGGTCAAATATTGGTCATTTGTGCCGCAACGGTAATGACACTCCAAAACAAGGACTTATTGATGCAACCGTAGACCAAGTTGTTCCTTAAAACCTACACAAAGCATATGAAGGGAAATGAAGAAAATACAAAATAATCTATACTACTATATAAAGGGATTCCCTGTTTTAGTTTTAAATTTTACTTTTCCTATAATATCATCAACATTTATTCATTTTAGGTCTTAAACATAAATCAAACAGGATAAAAATGTAACTTAACCACATTTTCCTATACAAGACTCAGTTAAAATTGCAACAAAACCGCATAACTTTCACTATCATTTACTAACCGTTTATTTTCTGATTACAACGAATGTAATGGTCCACAGCCCCACGTTACCTTTGATATGCGGTTATCAGAGACCAAATATAATGGTCCAGGCACGTTAAGGCCTTCAATCTGTTAGTACTAGAGAGAAATTCTTATATAAATTAAAGAGCACTTAAGTTAGTTGCACTTAACCAATCATATTTTTAATTAATAGATAATTATTATAATTAATTAATAATCAATTACCATAATTCATTGTAATTAATGATGTAATTGGACAAATGTACTCACTTAAGTGCTCCTAGTTTATGTAAGGATTTCTGACCATTAAATAATGGTTATTGTTTACATCATGAAATCACCAAATACTCCCATCCCTCTTAAGCCCTAATCACACTTCCTAATGCACCCTCATGGCGGCTTGATAATATTCCTTTGGAAACCTAAATGTTAGAAAAAAAAAATTTCTGGCATCACCCATAGCCAAATGACTTTCTGATTCTTGGGGATACCCCATGTGATGTGAGGCACTTAGAGACAGAAACATCCCTTTATAGGTTATCCCTTGTTAACATCAAATACTGGCCCATAAGAGACAACAAACCTCAAATCCTGTTATTGAGTTCTTACTCTGCTTGGTGAGATGAGAAATCGAAATTTTTCTCTAACAGATTTACAATTTACAGAACAGCCTTTTTAAGACTGAACCTACTGTTTACAGTATGAGTGTTTGACACAAATTGACCATTGGTCTGAGAAAAGGTAGAGGTGACTTTATTTTGTGAAGGACATATTAGAGCGGAGGCATAATAAAGTGTAGAAATACCTTAATGAGCAACAATAATTGGTAATTTCAAAATAAGACTGACTACTGACTAATCAAAAAAGACTTGAATTCTCAAATAATTATGTGCATTATTTAAGGTTTTATGAAGATAATGAATCACAAATTGTTTAGACATTACAGCCACTTTCATCGCTTACACAACTCACATGACATTTCTTTATTATATTTTTTTCTTGCATTAATTCTCTCATGTTTTATGTTATGAAAAATTATATTAAAAAATAATATATTATTCCTTGTTTAAGCAAAACCGAAGTAAATGCTACAGAGAGGGAGAGAGTCACTGGCATTTTGCTTGCCAGTTGTAATGAGAAAAAATGGTGCATGGCTAAGGAGAGCATTCTATGAAATGATGTCAAGAATGGGTTTTTCTTTCTCACACACACATCATGTGCATTGAGCAACAATCTCTAGTGATCATGATTGGCTTCATCGTTCGTGATATGAACCGAGTTGAGATGAATACCTGAATAAGGTTAATAATGATGATTTCTTCTGATACACGGTTGTGTGAGAGAGTAAGTACTTGTAAAAGATATTCTGATATTCAAGTTAGACCGTATACAAAATAAATAATATTTAAAATTAGAGTATATACTTTTGCTACTTTGTATGGTATTTATATAAACGTCTTGATTGTTAAAAATTGTAGTTCAATTTGCATTAAATACTTTTAATTAGGATAAGAACATAATGAGATTGTCATCTCTTATAATTGATTTTCTTATTTATGAATGATATAATTGATCTTCTTATCTTTGAGGGATCTTGTAAAAGATTTACTTTTCATAAATAGTAGATACTTATTTAATAATACTAATAAATATCAGAGATGTAATTCTACAAATTAAACTGCTTAAACCGCTATCCTGAAATGAAACACTTCACATATAAGTATGCAATGAGTTAGCCCACAAAATGGTCCACCAATCTATCTATCTACCCTTCACAATCAGGCATTGTTAACAACCTATGGAAGGTGCTTTCACCCAACTAAAAGACAGAGCAGAAACACAACAACAACATCAGCAGCTGAAGCAATGTGCCCCTTTGGTGAGGCTTACAAGGTCTAGTAATATGAACCCATTTTCCATTTTGAGGTTTTGGGTGTCTCAATCTCTTCAAAGTTTGCACTACAGAGTTCAACTCTCAGAAGGGTCTTGCTTGAGAAGGACTCAGTACAATGGCATGGTAATAAACAACTCTGTTTTCTACGCTGCACCTGGTTTTCTTGAAGAAGGGAAAGCTGCAATGGAGGGTGTTGATTCGATTGAGAAGAATGAAGTTGTTGAACGAAATAAAGAATGGGAAAATGGTTGTAAAAATGAGACTTTTACTGATTTGATCAAAGAAAAGGGTCGAGAGAGCAGTTCCAGCTCTGATTATCTGTCATCTGAGATGGCAGGGGTTGAAGAACAGAGTCAGAGTAGTGCTGAAGACTCATCTTCGCTACCTTCAATGGGATGGCCGGTTCAGGAAATTGCTCCATCAAATTGTAACAGTCCACATGGAAGTGAAAATGCAGAAAAAAAGGACTTGGGTAATGAGAAATTTGAGAAACAAGTCTCAGTGCCAGGTATTCAATGTGTACTTATGTACATAACCTATGTCTAATTTCTAAAATGAAGTACACTCGCTGATAATCTCAGCATAATATTTTTTCTAATTTGTTTTGGATTCTCAGTGTTAGAGGTTGAGATGATGAAGGAGAGGTTTGCAAAATTGTTACTTGGAGAAGATATGTCAGGTTGTGGAAATGGGGTCCCTACAGCCTTGGCTATATCCAATGCCATAACTAATCTGTGTGGTATGCACCCATGAAACAGTTTCTATGTTCTTTTTTTGGTTGGTATGCTAATATGCTTTATTAATTGACGCAAGTTGACTGTGGTGAATTTTAATGACTGCAATTCTTGCTTCTGGTTGTTATTGCCCGTGCATTTTCTGAATCTGTAGCCACCCTCTTTGGGCAACTTTGGAGATTAGAACCTCTGCCTCCAGAGAAGAAAGCAATGTGGAGAAGAGAGATGGAGTGGCTTCTGTGTGTCAGTGATCATATTGTTGAATTTAAACCTACTTGGCAGACCTTTCCGGACGGAAGCAAGCTTGAGGTACAACTTTAGAAATAATTTTAATTTTAATGTGGACTTATGTAGCTATTTGATGGATGTTTTGGTTGCAATGATATGCTTCTTTTGCCCCTCAACCTTCTTGACATAACTCTCATTTGGCATTTGAAATGCAAGATTTTCAGAGAAAAAAATTCCCTCTTTTCTTTCCCCAATGGTTTATGAATGCCTGAATTGTACGGTGGTAATTGAATTAAAATTATACTGTCAGTTGTATATTATAATGGAATTAAGGACTGTCAATTGAAGCTGAAAACTTTCTAGTTTCTACTAATTTATGCTAGAGGAAGATACACCTGTCTTGAAAAGTAAAGCTTACAATGCAAGTTGACATGACTTAGCTGAGTAAGGTACTACTTGATCATGATAAATTTTTTGAAGTGTCTAAGACTAGACTTACATGTATCCGTTAGAAATATGTTGAATGTTAACTGTAAAATAGTCATGTTAGTGCGTTGGATGCATCAATGCAGGTATCCTCAAGGTCTGCCTCATGCATCCTAGGTTGGTTTTATTTGATATTTCCGTAGTCAAGTGGTCATATGTTTTTCTCCATTTCTCTCTCTTAGATGAATGGGACAAGGCTTGGATGTTGTTGTTGTTGTTTTGATTTAATGTTTCATCTCATCATTGAAAATATAGGATTTTTGAGTGATGCAGGAGAAAAGTTCTAATATTGTCTCCATGCTTTCTTCTTTTTTGTTTGGTTAACCTTGCTGCCAAATAAGAGATATATAGATAGTTTCTTGATGTTTAACAGTGTCAATTCTCAAATGTGAATCAGGTCATGACTTGTAGACCCCGCTCAGATCTTTATGTCAATCTGTCAGCTCTGCGAAAATTAGATAACATGCTTCTTGTAAGACTTTATTGCATTCGGTGTACATCAATCCAGTTTCAAGTAGTCCATTCTAAATTCTTGTCTTTTTCACAGGAAATACTGGATAGTTTTGTCAATACAGAGTTCAGGTATGTGGACCAAGGGGTTCTGGCCTCAGATGATGATGGTTCATCTTCTTTCCGTAGAGCACTTCAGCGACAGGAGGAGAAATGGTGGCTTCCTGTACCTCAAGTCCCTCCTTGTGGTCTTCATGAAAATTCAAGAAAGCAGTTGCAGCACAAGCGCGATTGTACAAACCAAATATTAAAAGCTGCAATGGCCATTAACAGTATTACTTTAGCTGAAATGGAGGTTCCAGATACTTATTGGGAGTCTCTTCCAAAGGTATGAATGATCCCTATTATTTCAAACATCATGAGATGATCAAATGACATAATTGTCAAATTGCTGATCCAAACTACTTTCAGACTGCAAGAGCCAGCTTGGGGGATGTTATTTATAGATATATTACATCAGATAAATTTTCTCCAGAGTGTTTGCTAGCTTCCCTTGATTTAGCCTCTGAACATCAAGCCACAGAGATTGCCAACAGAATAGAGGCTTCCATTTATATTTGGCATAAAAAGACCAACTCAAAGCCTGCAGGTCGCACTACCAGATTCAGCTCAAGATCATCATGGGAAATGTTCAAGGATATGATTGTTGAGGGAGACAAAAGAGAATTGCTTGCAGAGAGAGCAGAAATCCTTCTGCTCTCCTTGAAGCAGCGTTTCCCTAGTCTCCCTCAAACAGTCTTAGATATGAGCAAAATCCAATGCAACAAGGTTTGTATTTATCATGTTTCAGCTTAAAGTCTTTTTTTTCTTTTTTGAGTATTAAAAAGTCTGATCTCAGTGCTTCAAATTGTTGTGTTGTCTAGGATGTAGGGAAATCCATTCTAGAAAGCTACTCTCGGGTACTAGAGAGTTTGGCATCTAATATTGTTGCACGCATTGATGATGTGCTCCATGTTGATGACATGACCAAACATTCTGATCAATTCTCATCTCTCTCAAATGTTGGTGTAATTACTCACAATCACGAGAGTATTTCAGTTCCATACTCAGTGCCTGTCTCAAACATACCATATAAATCAGCTTTTAGCACACCAAGCTTTTCTCCTGCAAAAGGGATTAGTCCTGCTAAGGGAGAAAAATCACCATTCATCAACAGCAGCAACCTTCCACAGCGAGGGGTAGGGGTCAATAAAATTTTGACTGATTTTCTTAGCATTGATAGAAAAGGAAAGGACTATGGCTGTCCAATTGAGAAGTTAGTTCCAACAATAAAAACATTTGATGAAGTGCCAGCATTTGAAACAGATTTGGAGTCCATTGATTGCACAGAAGAAGATGTCAAATTCAAGGTACTGGACCAGGCATGGCTAGAGTGAAAGGCTTTAGGTCCCTCTCATGGCTGAGGCATTTCACGTCTGCCTTTTTCTTTTTTCTTTTTCTTTTTTCTTTTTTCTTTGTATGTGTATATGAAATATGTAGAAGGATTCACATATTTAGAGTGGATAAAATCTTTATATTATTTACTTGTGGGTTGCAATGAGATGCCTCTTGTAGGGGTCTTCTACATGCTAGTTACCACTAACTCAACTTCACCGATTCACTATGAATGATAAAAATAAAAATGGAAATATATTTCAAAATCTATTGATGAGGTAATTCGCATTGGCCAGTGGGAATCACAGGGATGTCTGATTTGAGGAATTTCCATTTGAAGTTTTAAGTTTTTTCTTTTTCTTTTCTCCAAGACTGGTGTGAAAAAGGGAAAATGGATAAGCGACGTAGGTAAAATTCGATCTCATATCAAACAATTCAAAAAGGGTAGTGGAGGGATAGCTGGCCAGTTATAAATATAGACTTTAAAGTTGGGCACCAAGGAGAAGACTCTGTGCTAGTGTTGTGGATGCCAGTAGTGGTAGTGGCTTAAAGTTGCTCACACACTTGCAATAAAGGTATGGGTGTTTCAGGTAATGGTGTTCACGGTCGGTAGTGAGCTTTTTCCATAATAGAAAATCCATATCGCGGTTCACAAACTTTAGAAACAAAACCACAATAGGATATATAGTATCCAATAGGCACAATAAAAATACAATAACAGCAACACTACATATTAAATAATGAGTAAATACTTAAATCGATCGTTCAAATAATCGGGGACTACGGAAGAAAAAGAAGGCTCCATTGGAAGGGAAACCTTCCACTGCATTGTCTATCAGAATTAATTCTAACAAGAAAGACATGATAGACCCTTCTCAAAAGTTGAAAGATCCTATGGACAACTACACAATCGTCATCGTCAATAACTTTACACAACAAAAATTTCATGTCAAAACGAGTAACATGGTAACTTTAATCATGTGTTTGAATGTTTTTTCATTAATAAAATGGAACAGAATAGGTGAAGATAGATCGGAAAAAAAAGAGAAGGAATGAAACATAATTATCATTATCTTTGTTTGGAAGTTTCATTATCGGAATGGAACGGAATTTCATTACTCATGTGTTCCCCTCATTCTACCTTAATTTTGAGAGGAACAAAAGTTGAACATTTGAGCGTAAAAAAGGAGAAATGATTTCTCAAGTATTTCGTTCTCTTCCCATGTATTTTAAAATTCACAAACAAGAAGTTATTTCCCTTCCTAGGAACCTCGAATCGGGGCTTCCAACACTCCCAACAAAATAGTTATTTTTGTTGGGACCATAGGGAGAGCCTAAGAGCAGAAAAGATCTCCATCAATGAGCTAAGTGAAGAATCACATAAACAGACTTGACATCACATCTTAACCCAAAACCTTAAGGCATTAGGT
The DNA here is from genome assembly GCA_029884605.1 of Ormosia emarginata. Lineage (NCBI taxonomy): Eukaryota > Viridiplantae > Streptophyta > Magnoliopsida > Fabales > Fabaceae > Ormosia > Ormosia emarginata. The sequence goes on along the minus strand of JAQQTP010000022.1, from coordinate 3,080,092 downwards.
TTATGAGTCTTTTTTACTTATATAGCTTTTAACTTATCCATTCTTTAATAATGCGAGACTTCAACACTCACATTTGAATTTCTAACATTCTCCCCCTCAAGTGCGAGTCCACACACAGGAACATTACACACAAAGGACACTCACCCTCGAGTGGAGTAACGATCAACACTAACACTTGAATTTTTAACAATTTTGATAGTAAGTGGAGCCATAATAGAGAATGACTGCCCAAAAAAGAAACCAAAGAAACCAGCCTCCAAACCAAAACAAATTTAGATCCAGGATCATCACCTCACTAAAGTGGTTAAACAAAATGCAAGTGAAACGTTGGGGTCAAAGAAATGATCTTTATGGACATCGATGTAGATAGGAAATGAGCTTGCTATGAAGCTCTATCAGAAGTTTATATTGATGCTTTTCATTTGGTTTTTGTTATCCTTCCAGACTTGTTAGAAGTGATTAGGGGAGCCTCCTTCTTGATTGTCTTTTCTGGAACTTTGTTTTTTTGTTTCATTTTACATAATGAAATAATTTCTCTCTCTCTCTCTCTCTCTCTCTCTATATATATATATATATATAGGGACATTAAGTTGGTGTTTTAAAATTTTTAGATTTTTTTGTCTTTTATAATAGAAAATGAATTTAATTTTATTACATTATCATATAATTTTGTATTAACACCTCATTTAATGAGTTAACAATTACATGAGATGTCAAACTCATTAAATAATATAATAACACATTATTAAATGCAAATATAATTTTTTTTTATATTAACAATACATCAAAATTAAATGAATAAAAAATAAACATCAAGTCTAAAAATAAGCATTTTAAACTTTATGTGCAGTATATCTTTGGAAAACTAATTTGAATCTTTAATCATTAAATAATAGTGTATAACCTACTCTCAAACTCAAATGTAATTGAAATATATTAAGGAAAATGCTAATTTTCACGAAAAGACTTTCATGAAATTTTAATGAAATTGATATGGTTGGCTGATAAATATGATGGGTATTTGCACTTACTCTTAAACTTATTTTTTCTTTGACCATCCATGTTTCATTCCATCTTTCGTAATTAATTTCGTGTGACTTTTTTGTGATAAATAGCTGTGCTCACAATAAGATATTATGCAACATATTTACAGTTTTGAACACAAATTTGATTTAACTGATTTATTCTATTTGATTATTAAGACTTTTGAACACCCGTAATTTCAATTTTTAAGTAAGTAATAATGTGAAAGTGATAATGAGGTGGCAAGATAACATGCTCTTTTGATTAGCATAATGTGATTAATGGCAACATCTAGAAGGCTCACCAACAAAATGAATTATCTTGGCAAATACACCAACCTTGAAAGGACAAGAGAAGGAACCGTATTGTGCTTAGACCAGTTTTTTTTATAGCAAAGTGGTGCAATAGGAAACTCACCCTTTGTCCTAGTGCAAGCTCCATTAATCCAAGGTGGGTGACTGGACCAGGCACTTTTTGGGTGCATGTTGGGCTATAAAATCCCATCAGAGGCAGGGTGTTGTTACATTGTGAGATTGCTAAGTAGTTCACTGATAGACACATTGGGAAATGGAGGCTCATATTAAGGTCTTCTGCCTTATTGGGCTTGTAGCCTTTGTTAGCATTTCAGGGCTTCACAAAGTGGAGGCTGCAGGAGAATGTGGGAGGTCTACCACTCCAGACAATGAAGCACTGAAGCTTGCACCTTGTGCCACAGCAGCACAAGATGAAAATGCTAGTGTTTCTCAGAGTTGCTGTGCACAGGTCAAGAATCTTGGCCAGAACCCAAGCTGCCTCTGTGCTGTTATGCTCTCCAACACAGCCAAAATGTCTGGAGTCGATCCTCGGATTGCCTTAACCATCCCCAAGCGCTGCAACTTTGCTAATCGCCCTGTTGGTTACAAGTGTGGGCGTAAGTATAATTCCTCTTATCTTATTTCTTCCAAAGTGTATGGATTGTTTTCTATTTTTATTTTTAGTTAATATATTTTTATTAATAATAAAAAAATGTCAATTAAATGGTGAAAATAAGAAAATATTGTTTTATTATTTTTTTTACAAAATTTAAAACCGAAAAACATAATAAAAATAATATGGTGTGACATTTTTATAAATATCAATAAAAACATATTAACTGAAAATAAAAATAGAAATTTAACTAAACACACAGTTACTTTTTCTTATACCCTTTTTCTTGATCTATATTATTCATATAAAATTGCTGATTTTTGCAGCTTACACACTGCCTTAAGATTGTTGCTGAAAACAACGAGGCCTGGGCACAAAGGCACAATAGCTGTTAGCTACTACTGTGACTACAACTATGTTGTATTGTCCATGTAACTTTATAATGAATAATAGCTAGCATCTCACTAGTGTCCTTCTTGAATAAAACATGCAATTTAAGTGTTTAATGTATCTACACCTCTCTTATACATTAACGTCTACCTTTTCCTCTATCCTTTATCCTGAAACATAGCAGAACATTGGCATTTCATTGACATGTCATTATGATGTGTTGGATAGTGAACTATGCCTACAGTTGTGGTATCTTTGTCATGAACAAAAAATCTTTAACATTGTATTTTAAAAAGAAAGAAAGAAAGAAAAAATCTTCTTCAACGACCAGACCCACCGGCCCCTAGAGGCTTTGTTTGTCCCACCGTTGATGGATAAGGATAAGGATAGGTGAAGGTGATACTGATGGGTCATGTTTTGGATGGGGAATAAATAACTTGAGACTCGAAACCTTTTTGAGCAAAAATAAGAAATTGAATGGACAAGTTAGTTAACATGCTGTTGGACAGGTTTTCAGATGAACATGCTTGCTGGGCCACACCCATGTATGAAGGGTGTTTTATCCTTTAACAGTGTATGGCAATTTCTTGACTTTCATGGGTTCGAATATGGTTCATGAAACTATGGTTTTTTACTGTTTTCTTGAAATGATTCTTTTACTTAAATTACGTACACATACTCTCACATAGGGGGGTATTATCACCATTGATATCGATGAATGAGTGAGGGAAAGAGATGGATGGTGACAATTTGGTTTATGAGTTATCTAAGTTGCTTTTTATGTACAACTAACATTTCTGTCAGGAATATTTGATTGTTCCTAGTGCTGTAACATCTACACACATCAATGTGCAGCAATAATGACTGAAGAATCTACAACACTAGCATTAGTTTTAGTTTCTCAGAAAAAAGATGTAGATCATAGGTGACTGGGCAAGTTTTAGCCGTGTCAATTTTCAAGAGGAAAGTTCGAAAAAAGATGCACATTATGCTGCTAACAAGACCACAAACCCTGCAAAGCTTCTTGTTGATAAGACATGCAGAGAGAATCGTGCGTACGTGGTTGGTAAATAGTATAAAAAATTATGTAGGTGCTCGAGTTTTCAGACCAAAAAGAAATTTCAAAACCATAAAAATCTGGAAGAGGGCAAGAACACTACCACAAATTTGTCAAATCTAAAATACAAAATAGAAGGGAAACCAGTGTAAGACTATTTTTCCCATTAAAATAAATGATTTCGGTTTCAGCCACATAAGAGTAGCTGATGATACATGCATATTAATCAGTCATCATAGCTTAAATACAAATTAGAGGGGAAACCAGTAAAGATAATTATTTCATCCATTAAAGTAATAACTTTCATAGTTTCAGCCACATAAGAGTAGCTGATGATACATGGAGTTGCTATACACCATACAACTTTTACAATAAGATGGCCGAGCACAATATTCTATAAAGTAAAATTGAAAGTAATACAAATGGTTATTGGTTGATATTATGATTCTGTTGTTTGGCCTGAGAAAGCAACTAGCTGTCCACAACGTTCTGACTACTGTATAGTTCTTCCATATAACAAAAGATTGACTATACTGCTAAACTATCCTCCTATTTACCTGCAATATGCATACAACTGATGAATAGAAAACACTAATATCAGAATCCGAACATGAGAACAAGAAATATAAGTAGAATTCTAGAAACATGGTCAGATGTATACATAATTACATGTTTGAATTCAGAAAAGATAAGATCCTCGACTCATGCTCAGTCTGATCTTTTTTCTTTTGATTTTCGGTATTGTTATGCGCTTAGGAAGAGGGTAGGCTTCCTTCCACCTCGCCTCTTCCCCTCTTTTACTCTTCTGCTCTGTTGGCTCGGTGAAGAGGCTGAGTTAAGTTCCATGTTTCTTCTTCCAATTTCTGATTCAGCCTATTTGATTTCAAACCCTTCATAACAGTCCTCTCCTTTGTTTTCTAAGGCTTCTTATTTTTCAAACCAACTAAGTTTAAAAGTTTAAAGGAAGGAAAAACAATAAGATATCTAAGAGTAACAGTTGGCCATAGATTTCAGAAAATCATATACCTTGAGGAGCATATCACTTGGCAAGGGTGATCTTAATAATAGAGAGACCCTGTGGATAGAAAGTTAACAAGACAACAAAAGAATTAGAAAATTATAACAGACCAGTACAAGCCTTTTGCAAACTTTCAGACCACAAATCTACTAGACTCATGACATACCTTGCCACCAGTTTCCTCTAGAAGCAACTTCTGAATCGTCTTCTCCCCCATCGTTCTTGTGCTGTTAAATGAAAAATCATGTTAGGCATTCCTGAATCCTGATGCTAGAAATAATTATCAACCAAATAAAATATAATAAGCCCAAATAATAACAGTTTATTGAATATAATTCAATCTGTCTTGAACTCTTTATAGGGCTCAGTTTAACAACATCATGATCATCTAGCTTAATCATGATCATCTGTATATTTCTATCTAGTAATTCATCATAGTTCCATTCTCAATATTTTATATTTTATAGGGTTAGCATTGATTAGAGCATAAGTCAGCCCCCTGAATGATGTTTACATAACACATACATCTAGTCTGGAGTTTGGTTACGCCCTTGACACAATTTCTGGAGACATAACAATAAAAATAAATTTAATAAATGAACTGCCACTCACCGAAGTGTTTAATCCCGCATTCTGTGTACTCTGAGGATGAGTGTATATGTCCTGGCCACCATAATAGATTGATGAACTAAGGGAACATGGTTGAACTCTTTGATCCTGATAGATGGAACTCATATCCTTATTTGCTGCATTCTGAGTTTCACCAACATCCCACTTGGACATGTCATCTGTATTGACAGCAGGAATAAGGCAGGGACACACAGGAAAAAAAGAAAAATTGAAAATAAATACTTTATCTAAAGCTATTAAATAATTGGCCCTATAGATACGCAGGACATATTATTTCGTGAGAAATTCTTGCTTAAAGTTGAAGTATTCAAATTGAGTGTATCAAGTCAATTAGCACTTAATATTTTTATTAAATTTTATACTTTTAATTGTATAATACAAAATTTTATGAAAATATAAAATGTTAATTAATCTGGTGCATCTTTTATGTAAGAATCTCTCTTATTTCATATAAGCAAAATCTTAAAGAGTTAAATATAATGGGCTCAAACTCAATAACGGAAGCTATAAATATTTTTTTAACAATATTATTATGTGAGGAGAATAGGAAGTAGGTGAATGGAATCAAAACCACTATTAAGGGTGCAGATAATTGAGACACAAGGACAGGAAGGAAAATTCAGAAAAATAGGAAATATGCCATTATGTGATTTTGACAATATTATTATATCTTAAAACGTTACCAAATATTATATATACTTACCAAAACCTGTAAAACCAGAGGCTAAAACAGAGTACCCTACCTTGAGTACCAATTTTGGAGCTCCATGCCTCATTGGCGGTTTTGCCACTCAATTCAGCGCGCAGAGATTCTCTCCCTAATACCTGAATCAACAGAAACCAGAAAAATATCAGAAGTTTCAACATGAGTTGATATGCAATGAACTTGATATGATTCAACGCAACTATAGGATTCAAAGAAGAACTTCAAAAGCTAGCTAAATTCAATCATCATCTTCTTAGTGATTCATCAGGCGTAAATGCTCATTGTCTGTTAGCTTTGTTCTTCAAGTTGAAATTGGATTGCAAGGATGAAAATGAATTTGGTGAAAAACATAGCTAAGAGAAAATGTTAAAACTTTAAACACACAGCATAACCAATATATGCCAGAAATCATCAACTTAACCTTGAAATGCAGAAAAAAGTAACGGGATTGAAATTGAATAAAAACTGAAATTGAACTAAAGCATAAAACAGAAGCTGTAGAAATGAAAACATCACCTTAGGCGATGGAGGAGAAAATATAGACCCGAAAATCCCAGAAGAAGAAGTTGGATGATGAGACTCTTTGGACCCAAAGAGCTCAGAAGTGAAGGAAGAAGAAGTACCCTTTTGCTTCCTTCCTTCCATTCTCTTCCTATCTCTCTATAAAACCTCTGTATCAGAATCACTACCTTGACCCTTCAACCAAAGTGAGAGTCTTTATATATAGCCACCCCCACAAACATACATCAACCACCGCCTGAGAAAGGCCTTAAAATGAGGAAGAAAAAAGAACTCAATTACGTTTTTTTCTTGGGAAACAAACAGAAAAGCAAGGAAAGAAGGGAAAACGTAATAGAAGAGAACAGAACAAGAAGAAGGAAAGGGAGATGCACGTGAGAGGTTACTCTTCACAATAGAGAGAGAGAGAGAGTGAGCGTGTGTGTTTTTTAAATGAAACCGTAGCTCACACCCATTTATAGGGCTCAAAAAATGGCCTGTGAGGTAAAAAGTTTCAACCTTTATTATTTTCTCTTGTTTCTTGGATTTTGATATTTCTTTAACACCAACCCAAGAGAGAAACTGAAAGAAACAGAGGAGAGTCCCTCTTGCAGTGTCTTTCTTTATTTCTCTCTTTCTATGCTTTCTCTTTCTGTTTCTTTTTTTTCTCTTCTAACCCTTCAGTTCAACATGGAACAGATTTGAGCCACGTGGATCAGTGACTCCTTGGGGTGGGACCTTGAAGCAAATCCCAACCTTTTACTGCCACGAGTACCAAGTGGATAATAACGGACACCCCATACCATTTTGTCCAATGCTCTCTAAGCTAAGGTAAGGGGCCGTTTGTTTTGAACCCTTTTTTGACTTTTCCTTTCTGAGATTGGTTTGTTTTGTTTTGGCTCATTTTGGTTTTGGGTTCACTATTATAGGCAGAGAGTTTGGGAAGTAGAGAACCAGAAACTAGAAAGTGAGAGGAGCAGAGGAGGACCTCACCTGACCTGGCCTTATGCTATGGCCTTATCTTGTTATCTTTTCGGACCCAACACTGGGTGGGGGATTCTTTGCTCTTCTTTCCTTACCTTAGATAGCTAAGATAACTTAGATTTGTTGCTGTTTTGAGTCATGTATAAAGGGATTGGAATGGAAGTTGGAGACCGAGTCATTTGTAGAAAAATGGATTGATAAGGACATCGATTCTTAATTTGGTATCAGATAAACTCACTAATAAAGAGAGACAAATCTGTAAAAAAAAATAAAAAAAAGAGAGACAAATGATAACATTGTTTAGCATATTATATTCACTATTCTCTTTTATGGTATTTTGAAATTTTAAATATTGTACATCATTTTTTTGAACATGATTGTTTATGTGCATGAATGAAGAGAAAATTTATGTTGATTTTTTTCATTAATTCCTTTCCATGTATTAATTATTCCGTATTTGATCCAACAACCGCAAGTAACACCAAGTCTCTCAGTTAAGTTATAGCAGAAATTATCATTTTACACTCCATCCATTTTAAAATATCTGTGTTTTAGAGAATATATTTTGTTTTATTTTATTTGTTGTTTTAGAAAATTAAGAGAATATTAATTTATTTTTAACTTTGTCCTTATTTTTTGGTATTTTCATTAAATGGAATTAGAAAGAACAATAATGGAGTAAGAAGATAATTTAGTCAAATATAATTATATTTTTTAAAATTAAGAATATTTAATAACTTTCTTATTTTTGGTGTAAAAATTTTAAATGACAGATGTTTTGTAATAGATGGAATATTTAAGAAAGGGATGGAGTATTTAAAAAATGAGACTGTTGAAAGCACGAAGTTAATTAGGAGTGCAAGCACTTACAAGGGAGATTGTTGAAAGCAAGCAGTTAAAACCATGAGTCGTTGGGAACAAATACAAATGGAGACAGTTGAAAGCAAGCAGTTAGGAACGCGAGCAAGAACGCGTGTCTAGTTATTAAGTAGTAAACAATGAGAGTAGCAATTACAAACAGAGACAGTTCAAAGCAAGCAGTTAAGAGCACAATTAGTTAGAGACAAATACCAAAGGAGACGGTTAAACTTAAAAGCAAGCAATCAGGAACACGAGTAGGAATGCGTGTCGAGTAATTAAGTAGTAGACAATAAGAGAACAATTAGTTGGGGATAAATACCAAACAAGATTATTAAAGATAAAATTTAAGTCTATTTTTTTATGTTTATTATATTTATTTTATTAATTAAGTTATGATATATGTATATTTTTTAAAGAATAAAAGAATAAGAGAGAAATATTAATAAATATGTGATAATTTAATTGATTAAATGAATATAATAAACATAAAAAATATAATTAAATTTTATCCAACTATTAAAAGCAAACAATTAGGAACGTGAGCGGGAACGCATGTCTAGTAATTATATAGTAGACAATTATGTTGCATGTCTATAAATTTTAGTTATAGGTTATGAAGTACGGATATGTCGATTATGAGGCGTGTCCGCGTGTCAGACACGTGTCCGTTTCAGACATATGAAGACATCTGTACGACACACGTGTTATATGTATTTAAATATGTTTGATTAAAAAAGATTATTTTTTTAGTTTGGACATGTCTCGGACACATCTTCGACACTTCTGACACGTTCGGACATTTCTGACACGGTGGGACATGACTTAAACACAACCCATTAATATTTTCTTAAAAAAATTTAGTTTCATGACTAACGTTCAATTAGTAAGTTTTGTAGTTCACTCAATTTCGCTCACATGACGACGTCCCAAACCTATTTTCACATACCAAGATTTTTAAGTTTTATCTTTTCACACGTCATTATTATACTTTTAAGTTTTATCTTTTCACACAACACTATTTTTATCTGCTCCTTCTACCTCTACTCATACCAAGTCATCCACTTTGTTGTTACCGAAATTTGCCTCACACCAATATTTCATCTAGTTATTTTTTTATACGCACATGACTTGCATGATTAGTTACTATTAGGAGAAGTTAGTTTGGAATTTTTTAAATTATGTCAATAGAAATTATGTTCCATATTTTTTAAGAAAGGCTTACTAAATAGTAAATATTGGTATATATGACATATATTAAAATATTATAAATCTTTAAGTTTATAGAAATGATATTAATGAATTATGAATTTTTTTTTTAAAATTTTGAAATTATATATATATATATATATATGTCATGTTTGTCTTATAATTTTTAAAGTTGATTTGATCCCCTATCCGTGTCTGTATCGTATTCCGTATCCGTATCGTATCCCATATCCGTATCTATGTCGTATCCCGTATCCGTATCCGTGTCCGTGTCCATGTCCGTGTCTGTGTCTGGGGTTTATAGGTTACAGGCCATTCTAATAGGAGCTTGTAATCTAAGAGGGCCTCATATCACCCATTCCAAAACAAGCATGTCCCAAGTCTCAATAAGGGGGGCTTACAAGGCACATGAACACGTGCCAAGTAATTAAAGTAGTAAACAATTATGTTGTGTCTGTAAATATTAGTTATACGGAACATTTGGTGTAGGAATTATTATTTTTACATTTCTAAGAATCTTAAAGCAAGAATGTTTTCTCCTCATATTTAGTAAGAGAAATAAAAAAATAAGAATATAATGCCATAAAAAGGTCAAGTGCTCATTAACAATCACATTAATTTTTTTTTTTAAAAAAATGTGTGTTTCAAAACACAACCTCAGGACCTTGTGTACAATTCAAAGGTAAAAAAACTCAAGCAGTTATCCGCTCGAATGTACTATAGCAACTTCTTAAAATATATTTTCATTCATGTCTTATTTTCAGGAATATTTATTAACCACTACTCCTTTCAAATTATTCCCAAGGTAAAAGTCGGCTGAGATGACTCTTATGTAGTGAAAATAATTATAGAACAACAAAATGAGACTCTCACCCACCCTTACCTTCAAATTCTCAAGAATGGTCAAAGTTAATTAATTATAGTGTTAAAATACTTGAAAAATATAACATAATATTTTTATTAAATCTTAAAATATTTAAGGAATCTTAAATGATATCTTATGAGTTATTTCTAATTAATTATATTTTTTGATTTGTTTTTATATTTAATTAGGATTAAAAGTCTACTATTAGTATAAATAGGATTCTTAGGTTTTGTATTTTGTATCACATCATCATCATATTAATATCAATATAATCTTATTATTTTGAGTATTCATTTTCGCTCTTTTCATTCTTCTCTACCTAAAACTAATGTTTTAAAAATCAGATTGGATCGACTGGTTGGATTGTGAACCAACTATGTCTTCAGTTTGCATATTTTTTGATTCAACAACGGTTGAATCACGATTCAACAATAAATTTGACTAATTGAACTAATCAAACCATGACTTGAAGGTCTCACTAGCTCAATGTCCAATTCAATTTTTAAAACATTGCTTGAAAGCCTCTAATTCAACATGGTATCAAAGCAGTATCATCCTTTGTGACCCGTGACCTCCGTCACTATTCTACTGTCGAGTTCCTTAGAATTCAGAACTCCTAGATTTTCTTCCACTATCTCAGATTTATGCTTCTATGGTCTATCTCTCGTTTGACAAAACCCTCCAATTTAACATGGTATTAAAGAGGTACCATCCTCCGTGATCTGACCCGTCACTATTTCGTACCCAAGTTCCATAAAATTCAAAACTCTTTTTCAAATAGTCTTTCTACCCCATATATTAAAAAAAACCTATATTTTCTTCCACAATCACTTTCTCTCCCCTTCCGCGTTTGACCGTGCCATTTTAATTGGGCCTTGTTAGTGAACGTCTGATCACATTACCACCACTATCATCTCCGGCGAGTCTTGATTAGCCAGCCACCGAAGTTACACAGCAAATAGAGCCTAAGCGCGCCTCCATGCGCTACTAGTCAGTTTCCTTACTCGTGTCCACGCGCCTCCAATCTAGTCACGCGTGAGGGCACATTAACAGTCCTCTTCGACCATCTCTTGTCTTGTTTGACTCGTCTTGGTCCATTTTACTCTGATCTGGCCTTATCTGCGCAAATTGTGCACCAGGTTGTTGTCTACCTTTGCTTAAAGGCGTTCAAATGTATTGGGGTTTCAGTTTTGGCCTATTTCTAGACGTTGATTCATCAACCCAGCCCTACCCAGTGAACCTTTTTCGGCCTTCTCCAGCCGTTGTTTGTCCAAATCTCACAACTACAATGTGTGTTTGGCATCTTCGGGCTCTGTTTGGCCAGGTTTGTTGCTTAGATTGTTGTTTTTCAGTTGGTGTGATTGATGTTATTAGCATTCTTTGTGGTGGTTATCTTTGGTTTTGACTATTATTTGACTCTTTTTAATGCTAGCATAACATTGAGGGGGAGAATGAGAATAAATTCATCTCAACTAATACTTCAATGTTAGTGTTTATCGTGCCACTCTTTTCCACTAATGAATCATACTAGTGATGACTTCTCTTTTCATCGACGATCATTTTGCGCATAGATGAATCATACTACTAGTGATTTTTTTTCTCATCGACGATGATTTTGAATATGACTTATGTTTGTTATGACTCACACTAGCCTCATCTTTGTCCCAGATGCATTAGCATTGGCTTTGTCCCAGATGCATATGCCTCAGCATGGTACCAGATGCAATGGATTTGCTCCATCTTTGTCCCAAATGCATTGGCCCCAGCTCCATCCCAAATGTAGTCTGGCCCCAGCTCCATCCTAAATTTAGTCGCTTGTCATTGTCACACTGTTCAGTGTGTTATGTTTTTAATTTATTTTCTTTTAGTATGTAATTTCAACAAGCTTAAAGCTTAGTAAGCTTTAACTTGAAGGAGAATGTTAAAATATCTGAAAAATATCTCATAATATCTTTATTGAATCTTAGAATATTTTGAAGTATCTTAGATGATTTCTTAAGAGTTATTTCTTATTCTTTATATTTCTTGACTTGTTTCCATATTTAATTAGGACTATGAATCTACTACTAGTATAAATAGGACTCTTAGGTTTGTTTTTTTGTATTACATTGTCATCACATTAATATCAATATAGTCTTATTATTCTGAGTATTCATTTTTTTTCTTTTCCTCATTTCCTACCTAAAACCCTCCAATTCAACATATAGGTTTGATAGATTCCTAGAAATATCATTCCTTAAAATGTCATTGCCAATAGTCCTATTCCTAAGAATGAAAAATCAACCCTTGAACCAAACATCCCCATAGAGTATTGTGTTAAGGACTTGAGATCTGAGAGATCCTCGTATCTCTCTAATTGTTTGAATCTTTTATATATTTATTTTTTTGACAAATGACTTATAATGATACTTATAGATGACTTATCTATGAAGGATCACTAACATAAATTAAACTCAAAATCTTTTTTGTTTATGCTATTCGATTCTACCAGTTAAGCCAATCCTGATTGGCTCTCATTGTTTGAATTGACAAATACTTAAAAGTGATTTTAATTCAAGTTCTTATCCTTTCATCAAGTTTTATTGTTAATAATTTGTTTGACTTCATCTTCTTTCTCATATTTGTTTGACTTTAAGTTATATCGTTGTATTTTTTTTTATAATATTTTAAAAATCGAACTGGAGATTAAATCAACAAAATCTTTAAGTCATGATTTGATTAGTTTAACTTATTAAATTTGTAGTTAAACCGTAATTGAATCAGAAAGTAATTGAATCAAAATATATTCAAAATTAAATGAAGACATAACTAATTTACAGTCTAACTGGTTCAACCAACTGGTTTAGTCCAGTTTCTAAAAACATTGCCTTTTTGTTTGTTTGTTGTCAACACACTTGGAAGCTTTAATTTATTGTTAGTTGATTATGGAAGAACTTTAAAATAGAAATAATAATTCATTTTCTAATTAAATTGCTTTGTTGAATTACGTTTTTAATCTTTACCATTTTTCTCTTCAAATAGTTCACTTATATGAAAAAAAAAAAGAAACTATGTATTACGACCGAGGCCCATGAGATACGATTCCAAAGAATATTGATTTTTCTTAACCGTCCTAAAGACATAAATAAAAGGTTGTGAAGGAGGTATCTTGTTTTATCAAGTCTGTATACTCCTCCATTTGATTCATTGATTCATCTAAAGCACAAATTATTACGATTTAAGCTTATAAGGACAGTATATCTCAAAAAACTAACTTATTGGATGATAATGATAGAGCCTCCTAGCTTAAATATCAAGTTGAGCCTCCATCTTTACTTAATATAGGACATAACACTATGTGAACCAAATCAATTTTGCTTTTTCTTTTCCTTTTTTAACCAAATCATCCTTTGTTTTTTCTCTCTTGCTTTTTTAGGTAAGAAAAAACACTACTACGTTTTTGGGAGCATGGGTGAGCCCTTCAAATTGAGAATTAAACATTTGTGAATGATAAGCAATAAGGCTCATAACTGTTTTAGATAAGAAAGTGGTAATATGATGCAATAATTATGTTCATTAAGAATGGACCATATGAAACAAAAGGTTATGGATAAGGAGAGAAATGCATCATTTGCATCTAAAATGTAATAGGGTGCACTAGTTGAGATCATTAAATATAGGATAATATCGTATATATTGACCAATTGGCAATGGAAGCAAATGCAATGCCAAGCACAAAAGATAGCTATGAGAAATGAGATATTTTATTAACAAAAGCTTAAAAATGATGATAATCATATGGGTGATTAATTAAAGTGGATATGCAAGGTTAATGATGGCAATGGCCCCCATTTGGATCCAAATAGCAGAAGTGGACACAATAAAACAGAAGATGGCCAAATAAGGGTCCACAAACCAGGCGAAGTCGTTGAGGCATCACTGCTCACAACTCAGGTCGCCGCATGCAATATGTCTGTCTATCTTGCACTTCCAGCCACATGGAGTGTCCACCATCTTCATTCTCCCATCTTTGTGATACCTGTAGTTGTTGTATTGAATCACCAATTAGCAAAGATGAATAAGACAAATAAAATCACTTCGAGAGTACGAAGAAGGAGAAAAATCTGAATCTGATCGAAGATCTTATTATTCTGAAGTTCATACACCCAAATTCCAATGAGCTTTTAAGTACATAATAGAATATGTTTTGATTAATAATTTTATGATATCCTATTTATACAAAGTTTAAAATGTTAGAGGTGTGATTTTTCAATTTGATATTTTACACTTTTTGGGTGAGACATATTTTGTATTAAATTTAGTTTTATAGCTTTTACTAGAACTTGTTTTCTTAAATGCGCTGAAAGTCACTGTTAGGAATATTTGCGTTATTTTTTTAAAATTGAAATGAATTAAATCTAAAACAAAAAAAAAATTATGTGTTTGGGTTTGAAAGTATTAATATTCCTAGAATCCTCCAAAAAAATATATTACTAATTAAATTATATAATTGATCAGTCATACTAAATGAATGATACAATTGAGCAGTTGAAAACTTGTTTATTACTATTATAAAAGAGATTTTTCATTTGGTTACAATTTTGTTTTACCAAACTATTATTATTATTATTATTATTATTATTATTATTATTATTATTATTATTATTATTATTATTATTATTATTATTATAGAACTTTGAAGTCACAATAAACTTTTGGTTATTAATTATATTTTTAATCTTAATTATAAATAAACGGTTTCTATTGAGGGATAAGTGGTGCCCATCAAAACACTAGTTGTTGGGAATGAAATAACAATTATTTATTTGATAAACATGAAAATTACACTGCACATGAGAATATGTGATATGTGACAATAATAAGACTACTAAGGAAGTGTTAAATGACTAATGAAAAAGTAAGTTGACAATACTAAAGTTGTTAAACAAGGCAATACTGATGTTGCTTAAAGTCAAGAAAATTGCTTAAGAGTTGTTATGAAAAATCAAGTGTGAAAGTAATATTAGTAGTAGTGAAGCTATCTTACTAAGAGATAGTACTGATGTTATCTAAGGGAATTCAAGTAGTATTGATGTTGTCAAAGTGAAGTTAAATGGTAATACTAAAATTTCCATCAAGTTAACAAGCAAAAAAAATGGTTAACAATCATATTTTGGAGTAAAAAATGAAGAGATGCATAACAACAATATTGATGTTAAAAAAAATTCCAAAAGTGGCTAAGTGCTTAGGAATTAGCTCTAAAAAGTTGTATAGTGACAATAATGATGTTATCGAATGGAGGTTTTGGAAAGACTTAGTTAGAGTAACTTGTGACAGGCATATGACCTTTTAGAAGATCTTCAGTTATAAAAATATAAGTTATGGGCCAAACCCCCACGAAGGGAAGTTATTCCCACCACTCTCGACTCCAGTATGCACAATTTGCCAAAGAGAACATGTAGAGAGAAAGTGTGTTAGTGGAAGAGAAGCAATAATTGTCGAGGATAGATGGCATAATCTCAACATGTATCAGATTTCTATAGGATTGTTGGATGCATGGAGTAATTATCGTTTAATCTATAAATAGGAGGTTTTGGTAACATGGCAAGGAATCTTGAACACTCTACACTCTTCATCCACAGTAGGAAGATGAGTTACAAGACCACCACTTTCATTTCTCATTTTCTTGATTAGCCATCATTTTCTAGATTATTAGCTTCAACCATAGAAGTAGCTCGTAGCTTATAGATTGCTCTTAATACATTCTTGGATTTGCACTGTAAATGTAATTTCAAGTTTGATTTCTATTACAGTTGCTATTCAGTTGTCTATACATTCATGCTTTCATACTAACATATTATCAAGTATCACAAGTGTCGGCCTGCAGTGTGGAAACAAACAAATATATTAAAAGGGAGAGACCATAAGAGAGTTAGGTTTCCCTCTTCATTCTGATTAAAGGAACCGAGTTCTGGAGATTTTAGGCCACGTGTCAATCTCATAGGTCGCGTAAGACACTACAAAAATTTTTCGAAAACAAAATTGGTATGCCCAGTGGGACTCTTTTCTTATTTTGATAGTTTCTATATATATATATATATATATATATATATATATATATATATACATAAAAGAACACTTTTTTTACAACAGTACTAATATTGTTGAATTAAGGACAATACTGAGGTTGTCCACATTGTTACGGTGTTCATTGTATGTATTTACGCAGCGGGAAGATCATACATAGGAACAATATGTCTAACAAAAACTCTAAGAATGAAACCCAACCTACAAATGTAGGGTCTAGAGGTATCATGCTTAACACCATGGCCTCTATAACAGCTAACAACGTGCCTGTGGATTCTGGATCAGATATTAGAAATTCATTATCATCTAGGCTTTTTACCACATTATATGTTATGCCACTAACAACTTCTCTCATAGGAATGATTGCACTAGTATATCCACTGGCAAATCCTACTTTCCTTCTTGGGATAATATCCATTTGCTATGGTAGACCTAAATTTTGCTCTAATCGTACTCTTGTTTGTGGGACATGTGGGTCCAAGTGTGGTACATGTGCACAATATAACAAGATAGATGGGGGCTGTAATTGCTCCCATCCTTCCAAACATGCCTTGGGTCATGCCTTATGGGCCTCAAAATAATACGGTAAAGGCGTTGGCCACTATTAGGCAACAAATGGATGACAGTAACCATAAGATGGTTCACATGGTCACATAACAAATGAATATGACCCTCTCCTTCTTGATAGAGTTGACCAACAATGTCTGCAA
The DNA here is from genome assembly GCA_029884605.1 of Ormosia emarginata. Classification (NCBI taxonomy): domain Eukaryota; kingdom Viridiplantae; phylum Streptophyta; class Magnoliopsida; order Fabales; family Fabaceae; genus Ormosia; species Ormosia emarginata. Next base: position 3,063,172 of record JAQQTP010000022.1, on the reverse strand, counting down.
TGTGTTAGCCCAATAAGTAGGGAGGCTTAGTAGCCTTCTGAGAGGAGAACCTTATGCTGAAAACAATCCAACCTCCTCATGCTAACTAACTCCAGAAAACACATGGATTAATCAAAACCTTGTGCGACTAAATCCTTTGCAATATAGAGATGTGATTTGCCCTCATTACAATCCATAAAACCCTGGGTATCTGAAATTTTTGTACCAAAATTAGAACCAAAATGAAGCTTAGCCCACAACAGGTGAGAGCGAAAGGGTGTATAATAACCCTTTCTTCCAAAATTAGCCAGCCTACAGTGCAAGAGAGAGAATTCGACCTCCACTATGGGTAAATCCCCCTGAACAACAAGTAAACAGGGTTGTCGAATAAGTCTTAGCTAGGTTTAGCTTTCATGTCGAACTAGCTTTCCTCCCATAATTTGTGGTTGCCTTCTCAAAGTAGATAAACCAATTAAAGCTCCCAAAGGGACGTAAAATCCCTAATTTTTCTAAGTTTTTTGGGACAAGGAGGTGGATCCTCTGTCTAACATATTGCTAGATTCATGACAAAGTGTGGAGACTTAGCTTCTATTGAGTACTTAAAGATGAAAAATTATTCCCTAATTCCCTCACTTAAAATGCTTTCATGTGGTATTTCACGTTGCTTCCCTATTCTGTACATTCTTAGGAACAACTAGAGAGGTTGTTTAATAAACAATTCTTTAGGTCTGAAATCACATTAAGAGAAAACCTAATGAAAGCATCAACCATTACTTTAATCATTTCAAACAAATGAGAAACTGATGCATTAATCAAATCCTTGAATTTGAGGTGGTTAAGATAGCTGCCAAAGGACTGGATTTTTCCATCTATAAAAAGCTAATCAATCAACAACTCGCAGATATGACCCAACTAGCCAACCGAGTACGATAAATTAAGCAACTCCAATAGGAGAAAGCTTGAATGAAAGGATGAATGAAAAGAGAACGGGTAGATATAGTAGAATACAATAGTGGCAATGAAGTAGAAACTGATAAAGTGTTTGTCACTAAATTGCAAAAACGTCCTCCTTATAGAATCCCTAAAACTTCGAGTTTATTCTTTCAGTGTCACCAAGGTTGATCAAATTTTCGACATGCTGCTAAAAGATAAATAGATAAAATTAATTGAATGGCATGTTATTCATGCGCCTGATGAAATTAAGAATAAAACTTATTATAAGTATCATACCTTTTACAAGCATTCTACAAAAAATTGTTTTCAATTCATGAATATGATTCAGAATGGACTCAAGGATGGGAAGTTGAAGTTTACCGATAAACAGAAGTCAACAATAAAGATCAACACTAATCCATTTGAGTTGTAGGCTAGATATGCTAAGCCATAAAATCTCCAAATGGGAATGATCAGAGTGGACTTTAGAGTTGTGATAGAAGAAGATACTATGATGCAATTCCTTAAGAGGATGGATGAAAAGGGTCATCAGATGAAAATGAGCCCAGCATGTCACATAGTGTATAAGAAACACGAAGATGAAAGGGTAACAATGGCGGAGAAAGAAAAGGTAATTAATGTTTTGATTACTAAATTTGTTATGACAGTAATGCAGGAGAAAAGATTTTCCATACAACCCAGGATGGCTTATTTTCCCAAGTAATCTACACTGTCGATGACGACTAGAGTAGATAATAAGGATGCGGAAGGAAATTACCTTTGGTCTATTTGCATCTCTTATTGAGTCATTATGCAATAAGACCAAAGTCCCAAAGGCAGATGTACCAATGGGGAAATGGAAGAGATATGCCAAGGAATATTGGCAAAGCTTTGTTCCCCCTCCTAACAGGCCACCACCATTTGATAAGGGGGCAATGTGTGGTGTTGACCTTATTTCTCCAACTCCTATGGTCCACATAAGTATTATCAGTCACTCACTCGTACTAAAAAATGTCAACGATAGAAGAAAAATTCAAAGCCAAAACGGGTAGGTGAAATGATTCTAACGTAGGTCAAAAACCCTTAATTCCATAGAGGTAAGGAGACCGATGGTGAGTCTATTGATAATAATTAGGTTGACGAGGCTTAATATCAGGTTAAGACCACAACAAATATAGAGTGTGGTTATGACCCAATCCTGCAGTATCACATATTGCTAAAGGAAGGTGAACTTGAAATGAACATGGATGATTATATGGATGCTAACCTCAAAGAGAAGACAACTGATGGACCAGGGGGCAATTCGCAGCTGCAAACTTAGTGACGATTTTGTCTGCAAAGTTTGAGAGTCATATAGAAGTTCTGTAGAATGATGAACAAGGTCTAGACATTGAAGAACCAAGCATGTATGAACAATCCATGATCATTGTCTTTAATGATATAACTGAATTTGAGAAACCTGATGGGGAAATGAAGGCCCATCCCAAGCCACTGCACATAAGGCTTACATGGAAGGAGTGCCTACCAACTGTGTTCTTATAAATGGAGGAGCTATTATGAATCTAATCCCCAAAACTATGATAAAAAAAGCTAGGTAAGAATAAAAATGACATAAGGTCCACTAACATGGTTATTAAAGTTTTCAAAGAAAACAACTACCTCTCCGAAGGAGTAGGAATGCTGAATGTGCAAGTTGGATTAGTTGAGAGGATGACATTGTTCATTGTCATCCCTTCTAATGCTAGTTACACTTTGCTCTTAAGGCGTGACTAGATCCATGCCATGGGAGCTATCCCATTAAATGTTCTCTTGAAATTAATCTTATGGAATGAAGAAGAGGACATCAAAATTATTCCCATAGAAGACAGTTTGTGTTGCATGCAACAATGTTTTGTTGAATTCAGAGAGTACAATCTTGCTCTTCGGCCAATTGATCCCTTGAAGGCTAGATTCGACCCAAACTTCACCAATATAAGGCTTGATCACATAGGATTTCACATCATCCTTAGGGCCAATGAACGACCCGAGGATGAAAAATGAGTCTTGAATAGCAATTAAAGAGGTTCTTAGCTTATATGGCTGACAGAGACAACAGAGCAGGAAAAACAAAGTCCCTGGTTATGTCCATAAAGAAGATGGCCTGTTCAAAGACTTGCTACTCAAAGAACGATAAAGCTATTGAGACTCAAGATCCAACAAAAGAAGTTGATTTGGGGGACGATGAGTCCTATTAGCCTACTTTAATTAACAAGATCCTTTGCCAAATTTTAAAGAGGTGTTTGTAATTGGCCATTGACTAATGAAGAACTTAGTTTTGATGATAACAAACATGAAGATGTGTCAAGACCTTATCCAAGACCTTCAAGACTAGTTATAGGCCTTAGATCATTATGTAAAGGTATAAATGATTCACCTAAAGCTCAATAATAACCTTTACAAAGAACTCAAATAGCTCACATATTCTTGAGACTTCAAATTGGTTTTTAGTTTTCAAAGAAACAAACAAAAAGTTCCCAAAAGCTTACTAGACCATTTGAGATTAATTGACAATATTCAAAAGTTATAAGAAATGATTTTTTCTAAAGGGTTATTCAAATAACAACTTTTGTTATTCGAATAACCAATGTCAGAGAAGCTAAATAATCTCATCTGTGTAAGGGTTATTCGAATAATGCCACGTGTTATTCGAATAACAGTTCAAAATTATCAAGGTGCTTAATGTATTATTCGAATAACATAAGTGTTATTCGAATAACACACTTTCTCAGAAGCATTTCTAAAATGGCTTATTCGAATAACCACAATGTTATTCGAATAGCAAGCTTTTCCAGAAACCAATCTATAAGTTATTATTCGAATAACATAAGTGTTATTCGAATAACACGTTCCAGAGGGAAACTTCCCCCTAAGCTATTTGAAGCCTTATTCAAATAACAAAGTTGTTATTCGAATAAGAACACGAACCAAAAAAGGAAATAACGGATAGTAAGCTGCCATTAATGCTCCCAACCACCCTCCAACGGTTCTAAACTTAAATGGGCTTTAAATACAAGTTGTTGGCCATTTATGGGGGTTGATCAATCAAGCTGAAAATCCTAGTTGAGCATTAATACGAGTTTCACTATTATTGTTCATATATTCTTTGTTTTGATCATCATCAAGTGAATCATTAATACCCATAGGACTTCAAGTTGTATTATTCACTCTTGAGAGAGCTTCTATTCATCTATATTCTTATTTAATCTGTAAAGAGAGGGTGAGGCATTCCTCAAAGTTATAAGGGTGAGGTATCCCTTGGAAATAGAGACTCAAGCATAAGAGTGAGGCATCCCAAGATGTGTTGAGTGCTCCATCTTGTAAAGGTTATCAAGCACCTGTTTGAAGCTTAAAGATATAGTGAAAATCTCAGGTGTTTACTTGAGGACTGGACGTAGACCACAAGTGGATTAGTGGTTGAACCAAGATAAAGCTTTGTGTTTGTCTTCCTAAATTCATCTCATTTACTTTGTGTACTGTTTTATTAGTTATCGTGTATTATATCTTGCTTGATTGATTTACTTGTATGTGTAAACCCTCTAATCTCTCTATTCATTCATTTCTATTAAACAATAGCTTCAACGAAAATTGGTAATCAAGCTTTTTACAAGAGATTTGCGAAAAGTTTTTATAAACTTAATTCACCCCCCTCTTGAGTATTGAAGCCACTTGGTAACAAGTGGTATCAGAGCTAAACTCTTGTATAAAGAGCTTAGCTGCTTCAAGAGAAAAGATAGCTTCAAATGGTTTTTCTAATGAAGGTTCTTCTATAAATAGGCCTCCCTTTTTCAATGGGGATGATTATGCTTATTGGAAAGAAAGGATGAAGATTTTTATTGAAGCTATTGATATTGATGTGTGGGATGCCGTTGAAAATGGTCCTTTTGTCCCTGCACGTCTTGTTGACTGTGTTAGAACAAATATACCAAGGAATGATTGGACCAATGATGACAAGAAAAAGGTTTAATACAACTTGAGAGCCAAAAATATCAACACTACCTCTTTAGGGTATGATGAATTTTTTAGGGTGTCAAATTGTAAGACTGCTCAAGAAATGTGGGATACATTACAAGTAATACATGAGGGTACTAGTGAGGTAAAAAGATCTAGAATTAACACACTCACTCATGAATATGAATTATTTAGAATGAATCAAGGGGAAAACATTCAAGATATGCAAAAACGATTTACTCATATAGTTAATCATCTTGCTTCATTGGGAAAAACTTTTGCCAATAAAGATCTTATTAACAAAGTTTTGATATGCTTGAGCAGGAATTGGCAACCCAAAGTGACGGCCATATCGGAGTCAAGGAATCTTGCCACAATGACCTTGGCCACCCTTTTTGGAAAGCTTCAAGAACATGAGTTGGAGCTAAATCGACTAAATCAAAATGAGGAGCAAGACAAGAAGAAAAAAGGGGATCGCTCTCAAAGCCACTTCTTCCTCAATTGAATATGAAGATGAAGATGATGGAAATGATCTTGACAATATTGAAATGAATGAAGAAAATTTCAGCCTCCTTGTGAAGAAGTTTGGAAGATTTCTCAAGAAGAAAGGAAATCAAAGAAGACCTCCTTTTCCTTCTAAGAAGTCATTTCACAAAAGAGAAGGAACTCTATCTACTCCAACTTGCTATGAATGCGGAAAACTGGGACACTTGAAGATGGAATGTCTGGTCTATTAAAAGAAGATGAAGAAATTGATAAAACACCTTTTAAAGAAAAAAAAGGAAGGAGAGCATACATTGCATGGGAAGACAACGATATGGATTCCTCCGATGATTCGGAGGAGGAAGAAGTCCATCTTTGCCTTATGGCAAATGGAGAAGAAGAAGAAGAAAGTGAAACTGAGGTAGCCTCAACTAATCTTGAACTTTCTCCTTCATATAGTGAATTGTAAGATGCTTTTCAAGAATTGCATGATGAATCCATGAGACTCACTAAAATGGTTTTAACTTCCAATAAAACAATCTCCTTAATGACTAACAAAATTTTAATTTAACTAAGGAGATTGAAGAACTCAAAGTTGAAAATGAGACTCTAAGACTTATTGATGCTAACTCATCATGCATGATTTGTTCTTCACATGATAATGCACCCACACCCTCATCTTGTTCTTCATGTAAAGAATATAAAATTGAGGATTTGAAAAACACACTTGCAAAATTTACCTTTGGAAGAGACAACTTGAATGTATTACTAGGGAAACAAAGATGTGTTTTCCAAAAAATCGATTTAGGGTATAATCCCAACAATCAATAAAAATTTCTCAAGAATCTCTTTGATTCCTCAAGTACCTCAAATAGTCCCTTCATCAAATGCTTTCATTGTGGAAAGAAAAGACATAGTGCATCAACATGTAATGTAAGGAAGAAAATTTATACAAAGGTTAGAACTAAAATGGCTTGGGTCCCTAAGGGCATCATGCCTAACACTAACACATAAGGACCCAAGAAAATTTGGGTACCAAAGGTTAAAATTTAAATGTGTGTTGTAGGTATGCTTGAAGACCAAAAGTTCAAGTTAGTATCTTGATAGTGGATACTCCAAGCACATGACAGGTGATGGTTCCAAGTTTTCCTTCATTGTACCCCAAGAAGAATGGTCACGTAACATATGGTGACAACAACAAAGGAAAGATCCTTGGAGTTGGCAAAGTTGATAAGATTCCTTCCTCATCCATTGATAATGTTTTACTTGTTGAAGGACTCAAACATAACTTACTTAGCATTAGTCAATTGTGTGATAAAGGGAATAGAGTAATATTTGATTCAAATTGTTACATAATTGAGGGTAAGAATGATAAACATATTAAGTTTATTAGTCATAGGGTCAATAATATATATATGATTAGCCTTGATGACATTTCCTCAAATGATGTTAAATGCTTTGTGACTAAAGAAAATGATTCATGGTTATGGCATAGAAGAATTGCTCATATTCACATAGATCACTTAAACAAATTAGTTTCTAAAGAACTAGTAATTAGTCTTCTAAAGCTCAAATTTGAAAAAGTTAAACTTTGTAATGCATGTCAAAAGGAAAAATAAGTAAATGTCTCTTTTAAAGCTAAAAATGTGGTTTCAACTTCTAGACCTCTATAACTTTTGCACATGAATCTTTTTGGTCCCTCTAGAACTATGAGCTTTGGTGGGAATTATTATGCCTTAGTGATTGTGGATGATTTTTCTAGGTTTACATGGACATTATTTTTATCTCACAAAAATGATATTTTTCAATCATTCAAAAAAACTTGTTAAAGTTATCTAAAATGAAAATTTTTTTTGTATTGCATCCATTAGAAGTGACCATGGTGGTGAATTTGAAAATCATGAATTTGAAACATTTTGTGATGAACATGACATTGAGCATAATTTTTCAGCCCCTAGAACACCACAACAAAATGGTGTTGTAGAAAGGAAAAATCGATTTTTAGAAGAAATGACAAGAACTATGTTCAATGAGGCCAACCTTCCTAAGTATTTTTGGGCGGATGCGGTTAACACCGCTTGTTATGCTATGAATAGGGCTCTAATAAGGCTAATTTTAAAGAAACCCCCTATGAATTATACAAAGGAAGGAAACCAAATGTCTCACATTTTCATGTCTGTGGATGTAAATACTTTGTTTTAAATAATGGAAAGGATAACTTGGGAAAGTTTGATGCAAAATCCGATGAGGGAATATTTCTTGGTTATTCTATATATAGTAAGGCCTTTAGAGTTTATAACAAACGAACTATGACCATAGAAGAGTCCATACATGTTGCTTTTGATTAAACTAACCCAAACGAGCCAAGAAAGGAGCTTGTTGATGATGTTGCAGAAATCCTTTCAAGAATTCACCTAGAAAATCAAGAAAAAGAAGTCAAGAAGCAAGAAGAAAGCCCATATGATTTCCCTAGATAAGAGGACTCTCAAATCATGGATCTTCCTAAGGAATAGAGAACATCTAGATATCATCCTCTTGACAAAGTGATAGGTGAGGTATCAAAAGGGTTAATCACTCATAACTCTCTTAGAAATGCATATAATCATATGACTTTTGTTTTTCAAGTTGAACCTAAAAACATAAATGAGGCCATTAATGATGAACATTGGATCTTGGCCATGCAAGATGAACTAAACCAATTTGAGAGGAATCAAGTTTGGGAATTAGTTCCAAGGCCCAGTGATCATCCCATAATTGACACCAAATACGTCTTTAGGAACAAAATAGATGAAACAGGCTTAATAATAAGAAACAAAGCTAGGCTAGTAGCTAAGGGTTATAATAAAGAAGAAGGCATAGATTATGAAGAAACTTATGCTCCCATAGCTAGATTAGAAGCCATTAGAATGCTACTTGCATATACATACATCATTGATTTTAAACTCTTTCAAATGGATGTCAAAAGTGCCTTTTTAAATGATTTTATCCAAGAGAAAGTATATGTGGATCAATCTCCCGATTTTGAAAACTTTGAACTACCCAACTATATTTTTAAACTTAAAAAGGCATTGTATGGCTTGAAACAAGCTCCTAGAGCTTGGTATGAAATGTTGAGCAAGTTCCTTTTGGAAAATGGTTTCTCTAGGGGAAAGGTTGACACTACTCTTTTCATCAAACATAAAAAGCATGACATTCTACTTGTTCAAATATATGTTGATGATATTATATTTAGTGCTACTAATGACTCTTTTTGTAAAGAATTTGCTAATATCATGCAAAGTGAATTTAAGATGTCCAAGATGGGTGAGCTCAACTTCTTCCTTAGTCTTCAAATCAAGCAAACAAGGGATGAGACTTTCATAAGTTAATCCAAATATTGCAAGGAGTTGCTCAAGAAGTTTAGAATGGAAGGAGCCAATCAAATGGTTACACCAATGGGAACTTCTTGTTACTTGGGCAAGGATGAAGGAGGTAAATCGGTAGAAATTACTAAGTATAGAGGTATAATTGGCTCATTCTTTTATCTTACCGCAAGTAGGCCGGATATCATGTTTTGGTGTATACATGTGTGCTAGATTTCAAGCAAATCCTAAAGAATCACACCTAAGTGCTGTAAAACGAATTATGAAATATCTAATAGGCACTTCACAAATGGAATTGTGGTACCCTAAGGGTACCTCATGTAGCTTGATTGGTTATTCCAATTCTGACTTTGCTGGTTGCAAAATGGATAGAAAGAGTACAAGTGGGACATGTCACTTGCTTGGAAACTCATTAGTTTCTTGGCATAGCAAGAAGCAAAATAGTGTAACATTGTCAACAACTGAAGTTGAATATGTTGCAGCTAGAAGTTATTGTGCTCAAGTCCTTTGGATGAAGCAACAACTTCTAGACTATGGTCTTGAGCTGGATCACATCCCCATTAGATGTGATAACACTAGTGCCATTAACTTGTCAAAAAATCCCATTTTGCACTCAAGAACAAAGCACATTGAAATAAGACTTTATTTCATAAGAGACCATGTTCAAAAGGGTGATTGCATGCTTGAATTTGTAGAAACAACTAAGCAATTAGCTTATATCTTCACCAAACCTCTAGCAAAAGAAGCATTCTATTTTATTAGAAGAGAATTGGGCATAATTGATCAATCATACATATGAATAAATGTTTACATTAGTTCATCCTTGATCTACTTCCATTAAATCATCACTAACTTAGGCGTCAGAGGTTTCCCTAAATTTGTTTTAAAGGTACTTCACAAAATCCAGTAAGAATTCCTTCTCAATTTGATGCTAAAAATGTGCTTAACTGATGCCTAAATAATTACCTTATTCGAATAAGAAGAATCTTATTCGAATAACATGCTCCAACATCTCTTATTTCTATTTCAACCATTTGCGAATAAGGCCTCCCTTATTCGAATAATGTCTTACAATGTCTTCCCACGTGTTCTGCTCTTTAACATGTTATTCGAATAACCATTTGGTTATGCAAATAAAATCTGTCAGGAAGCACCAAATGATTCACTATTCGAATAACACATCTTGTTATTCAAATATCATATGGCAGAATGCCATGTCCCTTGTGCTTCAACTCTGTTATTCGAATAACATAACTTGTTATTCGAATAAAGTTTGGCAGAATGGCCAAAACGTTTAATCTACCACCTTATTAATCGAATAACACTATTGTTATTCGAATAACACGCAGGATATAAATATGATCCTCGCATTTTTGAACTTCATTTCTGAAGTTTTCCCTCTTCCTCTATTTCCTTCTCCACGACCCTCCATCATCCCTCCTTCTAAAATCCCTTTCCCTTTCCACCAAAATCACCCATCAATCCTTCAAACTCTCAAATGGCATCCTCATCCAAATGCTCACGTTCAAAAACCGCTCCTACCAATAATCCACTCGATCTCAAAAGACTTTCATCCAACGAAGCTGACCTGACAAGATTTAGGGAGCAATTCTGGAACCGAAATCTTGTGCAACCAAAGTATATGGACCAGAAATTCTTTGAAGATGAAGGTGGGTTTGAGTTCCTAGACTTTCTTAACCACCAAGGCGTTCTCAAATTATGTAGCTATTGTGACACCATCTTCCATGACATGGTAAAGATGTTCTATTGCAATTTGAGGTTGGATGGTCCAAATATCATCTCTGATATCAAGGACCAACAAATTGTAATCACATCGATAGACTGGATGGAGCACTTCAACCTGAATGCTACAGGCACTACCATTGAAGAAGACAGCGGGCCATACGTACAAGAGTACGTCAAGGAGGAAGCCATGCCTCTCATTGTAAGGCCTGGCACGTAATGGCCTAAGGTTAGGTTGAAAAGTGGGACACTGAACAGTCAGGACAGGTTGCTTCATTACGCCTATGTTCATATCCTTGCACCCTGTGGTGGCAACTATGCCTATTTAACTGAGGATGATATTTTTATGGTCTGGGTTTTGAGGAAAAATTGGAGAATCAACTGACCAAACTTCATTGGGAAACACATGCTGAAGGCAAAGCATCAAGAAAATTCAAATTTGCCTTATGCTTTGCTCATCTCAGCTTTCCTCAAAAGTACAACATAATCCGGGAAACTGAGTGACCAGTCAAGCTCACTCATTTTAATATCTTCGGAGAATACACTCTGAAGAAAATGAAGATGGTCCCAGATGATATTGGAGGATGGGTATATCCTGATGAACTGGAAGAAGCTGTGGCTGGTGCTCCTGGTATACCTGGAGAGGCTCCTGAAGCTGCTCTTGAAGATGCTCTTACTGCTGCTGATGATGATGATGATGTTCCTGTTGCTGGTCATGTGACGAATGATCAACTTATGTCAACCATGCTCAACCTCAAAGCCTACATAGAAAACACCAACAACATCATCTTTGACAGGCTTGAGGCGATCGAGCGAGAGCAGGTTGCCCTAAGAACCTTATTATCTGGACAAGCTCCCACCACTCCTCCTCCTCCATCGGATACTTTCTTCTAGGATCCATACCTCTTAGGATTTCTTTTTGCTTATTGATGTTTTCGAAATTGGCAAATCATGCCTACGAAATCCTTAATGTAATTGGTTTATTCTTCATAAATGACAAATGATCCTTGTTTGCATATTAATGATTAGTCTGATCTTCTTCTTATTGATTCAATATTTCAAATATCTATTTGATTGCATATCTATCTGTGTTGTCCTTCAATTACCCCATCTTTTTAATAATGACAAAAGGGGGAGAATAAGTTACAGTGTTATTATATTAACAATTTTTGGAGATTGTGTTGAGAAAAGACAGGTTAGAAAATCTAACCTAAAAAGGATCAAGGATTTCAAAAGAAATGGGGAGCTGCGCATAACTCTAAAACCTAATTCTCCTCTTACAAAGCAGAGGAGGTGTAAGTCTCTCTTTCAATTTTTGTGAACTCCATTTTGTTGAACTAACCCCTTTTCTCAAATGCTTGGTTTGTCATCATCAAAAAAGGGGAGAATGCAATTGGCCATTGACTAATGAAGAACTTAGTTTTGATGATAACAAACATGAAGATGTGTCAAGACCTTATCCAAGACCTTCAAGACTAGTTATAGGCCTTAGATCATTATGTAAATGTATAAATGATTCACCTAAAGCTCAATAACCTTTACAAAGAACTCAAATAGCTCACATATTCTTGAGACTTCAAATTGGTTTTTGGTTTTCAAAGAAACAAACAAAAAGTGCCCAAAAGCTTACTAGACCATTTGAGATTAATTGGCAATATTCAAAAGCTATAAGAAATGATTTTTTCTAAAGGCTTATTCGAATAACAACTTTTGTTATTCGAATAACTAATGTCAGAGAAGCCAAATAATCTCATCTGTGTAAGGGTTATTCGAATAATACCCTGTGTTATTCGAATAACAATTCAAAATTATCAAGGCGCTCAATGTATTATTCGAATAACATAAGTGTTATCCGAATAACGCACTTTCTCAGAAACATTTCTAAAATGGCTTATTCAAATAACCACAATGTTATTCGAATAGCAAGCTTTTCCAGAAACCAATCTATAAGTTGTTATTCGAATAACATAAGTGTTATTCAAATAACACGTTTCAGAGGGAAACTTCCCCCTAAGCTATTTGAAGCCTTATTCGAATAACAAAGTTGTTATTCGAATAAGAACACGAACCAGAAAAGGAAATAACAGATAGTAAGTTGTCACTAATGCTCCCAACCACCCTGCAATGATTCTAAACTTAAATGGGCTTTAAATACAAGTTATTGGGTATTTATGGGGGTTGATCAATCAAGCTGAAAAACCTAGTTGAGCATTACTACGAGTTTCACTATCGTTGTTCATATATTCTCTGTTTTGATCATCATCAAGTGAATCATTAATACCCATAGGACTTCAAGTTGTATTATTCACTCTTGAGAGAGCTTCTATCATCCATATTCTTGTTTAATTTATAAAGAGTGGGTGAGGCATCCCTCAAAGTTGTAAGGGTGAGGTATCCCTTGGAAATAGAGACTCAAGCACAAGGGTGAGGCATCCCAAGGTGTGTTGAGTACTTCATCTTGTAAAGGTTATCAAGCACCTGTTTGAAGCTTGAAGATATAGTGGAAATCTCGGGTGTTTACTTGAGGACTGGACGTAGACCACAAGTGGATTAGTGGTTGAACCAGGATAAAGCTTTGTGTTTGTCTTCCTAAACTCATCTCATTTACTTTGTGTACTGTTTTATTAGTTATCTTGCATTCTATCTTGCTTGATTGATTTACTTGTATGTGTAAACCCTATAATCTCTCTATTCATTCATTTCTATCAAATAATAGCTTCAACGAAATTTGGTAATCAAGCTTTTTACAAGAGATTTGTGAAATTTTTTTATAAACTCAATTCACTCCCCTCTTGAGTATTGAAACCATTCGGTAACAATGCTCGCATTCTTACTAAAAGAATATCGAGATTACTTTGCTTAAGATTATGACGAGATGTCTGGATTGAGCCGTGACCTAGTTTAACATAAGTTGCTAACTCAGCTAGCGGCTAGTGAAACAGCCACCACGATGCTTCGCTCCTGAAATAGTCCTAAAATTAAAAGAAGAAATAGAAAAGCTACTTAAAGCCAAGTTTATTCAAACAACAAGATATGTGGAATGGTTGTCAAACATAGTCCCAGTGATGAAAAAAATGGCAAACTTTGGGTTTATGTGGATTTTCGAAATCTTAATACTGCCACTCCTTCGGATGAATACCTGATGCCAATTGCCTATATGCTAGTTGATGATGCTTCCTGCCATGATGTCCTAAGTCTCATAGTTGGCCACTCAAGATATAATTAAATATATATTGCTGAAGATGATGTCGACAAGACAACCTTTCAATGCCTAGGAGCCATCGAGACTTATGAGTGGATAGCGATACCTTTTGGATTGAAGAATGCTAGAGCTACTTACCAAATGGCAATGAACACTATCTTTTATGACGTGATCGGTAAGTTCATGGAAGTCTACATTGATGATGTGGTGGTAAAATCTAATTTATATCATAGTCATTTATTGGATTTACGTAATGTATTTGAACGTATAAGAAAACATAACTTGAAAATGAAACCAACTAAATGTGCTTTTGGTATTTTTGCAGAGAATTTCCTTGGCTTTCTCATGCATAAGAAAAGTATTGAGGTCGACAAAAATAAGGCTAAGGCAATTATGGAAATCAAGCCACTACAAAATAAAAAAGAATTGTAATATTTGCTGGGATAGATCAATTTTCTACAACGATTCATTTTAAATATGTCAGGTAAGGTGAAAATATATACTCCATTATTGTAGTTTAAAAAGAAGAAGAGTTACTATGGAAAGAGGAACTTAAAAAACACCTTTGAAGAAATAAAAAATTACTTGGTTAATCCTCTTATTATGGCTCCTCAAGGATCCAGTAACTAGGAGGCCATTAAAGCTATATACTTCAGCGATAAATGACACCATTAGAAGCTTTCTTGCTTAAGATGGAGAGGATGGTGTCAAGCGGTCAATATTTTATTACAGTCAGATACTTGTCGAGGCTGAAAAGAAATATAGTGATATAGAAAAATTATGTTTAAATTTCTACTCTTTATGCATGGAATTAAAATACTACATACTGTTGACTGAAGTATTTGTCCTTTATAAAGTTAAAATTATTAAGTACATGTTGTCTAGACTAATTACTCATAATCGAATCAAAGTATGAATAATTGCCTTATCTAAATTTTCATTACAATATATACCTAGAAAAGCTATTAAAGGACAAGTTCTAGCTGATTTTATGGTCGACCATTTTTCTAAGGAAATAGTTCCTTATATTAGCCTAAAGCAATGGAAAATGTATCTTGATGGCTTAAGCCACCAAAAAGGATAAGGCATTGATAGTTTCATACTAAGTTCTGATAAGAATCCATTAAAATTCTGATTCCAAATTAGTCCTAAGTGCTCGAATGACGAGGCTAAATATGAAGCTTTAATCGTAGGTCTTGAATTGATACTTCAAATGGGTTATCAAAATGTCGAAGTCATTAGGGATTCATAGCATGTAATTAAGCTAATGACTTGTTAATACCAGTGTGTTAGTGAGCACCTGGTCCATTACTTTGCAATTGCTACTCGATTATCGTTTGAATTCGATAATGGGAGCCTATTGACCTGTTTGGGCAACAAATAGGGTTACATTGCCTTGGCTGAAGCCAATGAAGGAATATATGGAGCCCATCAAGATGGGTAAACAATGAATTAGTTACCGCATCGAAGAGGATACTTTTGTCCTTCAATGTGGAAAGATTGTGTTGAACATTCTAAGTTATGTTTAGAATGCCAAAAGCATGGCCTAATACAACATTTGCCTACAAATGAGTTGCATTCCATAATCAAATCCTAGCCTTTTAGAGGGCGAGCCATGAATATTATTAGTCAAATACACCCGCCATCCTCAAAAAGGCATAAATACATCATGGTTACAGTTAATTATTTTATCAAATAGGTGGAAGTCGTGCCCATGAAAGAGCTTACCCAAAATGATGTGACCAATTTTATAGAAAAATCTATTTGGTGTTGATTTGGGATACTTGAAACAATCACAATTGACTAAGGCACTATATTTATAGGGGAAAAGGTGATAGATTATGCTTGATCACGAGGAATCAAAATTTTTACATCTACACATTTTTATGCTCAGGCGAATAAACAAGTAGAGGCTGCCAATAAAATCATCATAAGTCTTATTAAGAAACATATTGGTCAACATCCAAGAAGTTAGCATGAAATATTAGACCAAGTGTTATAGGCATTTCGAGCGTCACCGAAGTTGAAAGGGGTACCCCCATACAGATTGGTATATGGTCAAGATGCAATGCTTTCAATAGAGATAAACGTCCAATCAAAAAGGGTACAAAGGCAACAAAATATACTTTCAGAGGAATATTGTAATAAGATGTACGATGAACTTAATGATTTGTCGGAAGTGCGCTTGATGGTGTTTGACCGTCTTATCCAATACAAAAACAAGGTCGCCTAAAGTTACAACAAAAGGGTCAAAAGCCAAAATTTCCTAGTTAGTGACTAGGTTTGGAAGGTAGTTATACTTGTTGACTAATATAGTCATACTTATGGGAAATTGAGTCCTCATTTGGAAGGATCATTCAAGGTGACGCATTGTTACTCTGGTAATGCATATCAGTTAAAAGAAGTGCATATTAGTTAACATATAGAAGCATTAAATGGGAAATAGTTAAAATATTATCGATGATAAATGCATGAAATAAAAATACCAAAGTAAATTGTCACCAAGACCAAACATATGGCCATACAAAAAAAATTTAAAGAGTGGATCGTTCATCAAAACATTCCCAAAAGCTAAAATTGATTTTTACCTCGATATAGTGGCTTGTCCATTTCAAAGCTTGCTAGCTTGACCAAAGATGAGCTACGTCCTTCAACAGAATTCCAAGAATATGTTGCAAATCCTCCAAAACAGCTACAAAGGAGAGATGATGCAAGCCGCCCTTTAAATGCTTGAGGAGAACTTGGATTAACCCAATGCCTTGATATGTATTGAGGATTATCGACCAAAATGGTACACTCTTTTTGGTCAGGGTAATCAACAAACAAGTTTTGAGGACAAAGGAAACTAGCCCACACTGTCTTCAACCGCCAATCGACTTCCTTCCTATTTGACAAAATAGGACTAAAAAATCATTAACTGCCAAACTCGTGGAAAAAGGATATAGAAGTCTTGAGTTCTCAAACTCATCAAGAAAATATAAGAATTTGAAATATCGATGAAGTTGGTCATCTACTGCTTCTTTCTCGGCCCTCAGGTTGGCCAATTGAATTCCATAATAGGATAATTCAGCGTCAGCAGGCAAAATAAAATGTAAATGGTCTACGAATAGTGATTTCAACCATAACAAGGAGCCAAAGAGGCCCCCCAGGGTTCTTTACTGTGTGTCTACTTCGTAAGGCAAAATATGTCATTAATAAAAACGTAAAGGCAGACCAACAACAACTGGGCAAGACTATATTTTGTTGGATCCATCAATAAGGCAGCAATTGGAATAACACTAGGAGCTACTTTGATGCTTGTTGGACAAAAAACATTCTTGCATAATCGAAATGTGATGATAACCATATGTTCCCTATCAATGATGCATACTTCACCCTTGCCACTATAGCGTTCAATTCGTCCAGAATAGCTAAGGAAAACATTGTGTGTTTTCCTAAACTCTTCTTGAATTATTCCAAAAGCAGCTCTACATAGGGGCATGATAGGGGGAGCACTACGGCGAAGCCAGTAATGACGGCCACATCAAATAAGGTAGGACTCATCATCCCATGCTTAAAGAAGAAACTACTAATATTTAGATTCTAGATACTAAGGGTCACTCTAGTCATAACGGGAACAGGTTTTGTTTTATATATAGATAGCTTCATTATGTTATAAATCCCCTTATTTTTCCATACATCCATCTTGGAACTCCGAACTCTGAACTCTATTAAGCCAATCAAGGTAATCTTGGGACTTCTTTTGAAATGTCCTGATGTTCCTTTCTTTAACTACCTAGGGTAAATGGGTATTTAGGGATCAAAGAACATGGGATCTTCTTGTGTTTTGAATGGAAAAGAGCTAGAGCTAGCATATTCATCTGGCTGAGCAAAAGGACCACATAAAAAATGATGAAACTAAATCATAATAAGTCCTAAGAAAAAAGGCTTGAGTTTGATTAGGAGAAGGATCGCGAATGACTTCCTCCGCTTCGGCCTGTTTTTCCATTTGGGTTGGGTCATTAGCAAGTTGATTAGCATGACTTCCAGGCATGGCCGGAGAAGAAGAGGAAGATCGCTTGGATCATAAAGAGCTTTGATTGTGTTTGTGGGAGTGCCATGAAATGTTAAAGGGGTGAACGAAATCTAAGTTAGGGATTGTTGATGAGAGAGAAGATGAAATAGAAAAGGTATAGTTATAATGGAGGTGAAGAGCTATAAATATATTTGTTGGTGATTAGGTTGATTTAACTCTAAAATCCTTGCAAATTCTCTATTAGTTTAGAGAAGATAAAGTCATTATCATAAAATTTAAATTAGCGGTACTCATTTGAAAAAGCTTGTCATAAGGTGAAACTTATCTTTGTGAAGCACCAATTTAACCGAAAGTTAAGCTTTTCAAATGGCCAAAAGAATGAACGTAAACATTCAAGTTTAGCATTGAGAAAATTTCCTAAGTGTTGTGTTGACCTCCAGAATGTCAAATAAAGAAACAGCAACGATCGTTTATAAAGCTATTCTCAATGGTCAACAGGAGTAAGCAACAGAGTTGGATTGAGTCAAATGGCATATCTCTAGCTCCTTGTGATGATTGGTTGACAAAAGAATATTGCTAGCCTTAAAATAATGGTGAAGCTAAGAAAGTTTTAATTGCATATTGTGTTAACAAACAAGTTTGGCTATTCATTGCCAAGAAATGGTTGTCTTTTAAGGTCATAATTAACTAGGTTGACACGTCAACTAGGCCTTTGAAATTTTAATTATTTTGCTGAATCAATTAAGTTATTTAAGACCTTAGGTTTTCTAGTAAACTTAGTTGGCCACATTGTGGGCGAGGAAGGCTAAATTACTCATTAACCATAATTTATCTATTGGTTTGGACATTTATTCATTTCCCTTGCACATGGCTAAGTTATTTGGAATCATACTTGTTCTTGCCTACTAGTCATGTCATTATATGACTTTGTCCTAATGATGTCAGAAAAGAGGATCATGCAGGGGTGTAATAGTCATAAGTTAATTTGTTCGATGAAAAAGTGAAAACGAAAGAAAATCTCATTGATATGTCAACAAATTATAAGCTTTTAAGAGGAATGCAAGTTATAATGTCAAGGCCTAATTTCTACTTATGCTGTTGATTTTGCAAACTAGAGTTCTGGTCGTACTATATAGAATACTTCCAAATGTGGAAAAAAGGACTAACTCCACCACTTACTAAAGGAATTTAATCCATTTCATGAAGTGAAGCCACCAGCAGGATTGAGTGCCTTCTTTTCCTAGACTCCAACCCTTGTACCTCCCTCGATAATCTAAAGTGACTTAAGTCCCAAGGTGGCTTGGGGTGTAGAAACATGTATACAGTGTAACACCCCAAATTTTCTAGCTATTTGACAGTAATAACAGAATTTTACTGTTTAGTGATTTTTGTGTACTGTAAAATTATTTTGAGTATTCCTTGAATACATTTGATCGTTTTGTGTGATTTACTCCGTGTCAAGAAAATAATAATTTTCTGGCCGGGAAAAATCTTACGTATTTTATTTATATCTGTTGATTCTTAATTAATTTTTCAAATCTGATTTGATTTTCATGAATTTCATAATATTTATGATTTTTGTGATTTTTTGGGAGATGATTTTTTGGATTATTTTAATATTATTCTTGGGCTGTATGCGGGTCCGAGGCAGATCCGGAAAAATGAAAATTTTTCTATGGTCAGAAAATTTTATACTGTTGAGACGAGGACAAGGGATCTTACTAAACCCGAAACCAGAAACAGTTTTTGAAAATTTTTTTTACCGTGTTTTGTACTGTATTTAATTATCGGGCAATAAAAACTACAGTAAATAATTGTCCATAGGGTAATAGTAGATAAAAATAAATATTATACTACTTAGCCAACTTTAGTGGTTATGACAACTTTATGACGGACCAATAGGAAACAAGCTTGGTGAGGAAGGCTTTGGATATCCACCATTGATTTAATCAAGGGTGGAGATTGGTCTTACAAAGTGGCTAGGACCATTTGTGACCATTGGATGGAAAGTATGAAGAGTAAATCTTGACCCTTTATTTTGGAGATACATCTAATGGCTAGAATTTCAAAGAGGAAAGATCTAATGGCTTAGATTTAGTCTTATCATTTTAGGAGCTATAACCTAGAAGCTACATCAATATCAACCATTGATTTAATCAATGGCTAACAATGCCCAAAATGGTGGCTAATGAACTTGGACACAACCCTAGAGATCAAGGAGGGGTTCGGTTTTGGTGATGGCTTAAGGCCATAGCAAAGTTTCAAGACCATTTCATTACTTATCTTTATCATTTCCAAAACCTAAAGCTTTTACAAAAATTCTCTCATTTCCCTTCAAGCTAGCTCACGGCCATAGCACCCAACACCACCTTCCACCATTCTATAATTTTAAACAACCATATATTTTGCATCCTTACCTCAATCTAAGACACTTTGTAGTTTGGTCCAAGTCCTAAATCATTCATCTTCAAGGACTTTCTTCAAGATCAAGCTCTTGGGGTTTTAAGGTGAAGTTATGGAAACTTCACTCTTTATCTCTTTTTCATGTTTTAGGCCATGATTTTTCTTGTTTAAGCTTAATATGCTAATGAACTTGTGTTTTGTTTTATGTTTAAGAAGCTTTTGGTGGTGAATCAATTGTTCAAGAAGCAAACCAAGGAGCTTTGGAGGTTTCTCCAAGAGGTAAGAGGGAGATTCATCTCACCAACCAAGTATGGTGATGAGAGGTGAACTTGTATTTGATGGATGGCGAATCCATGTGAGGATTCATATCCATGGTTATGTAATTATTTGTTGGTGTTGTTGTGGTTTATGTGCTTTGCATGATTTATTTGTGCTTATGTGTTTGGTATGATTTTTATTGCTTTTATGGTATGCTTGAAATATAATATGTTGATTATATGTTATGTATGCCATAATAATTGTTGGAAAGGAAAATAATTTTTGGTTTAAAAGACCATGGGGATTTCGGCCTCAACGCCTCAAAATAGATGTTTCTAAGTTAATATTTTTATGAATAGTAAAATTGAATGTTTAGAAGTAAGGAAAATGAACAAATATTTCAAATTCAAGGACCAAGTACCTCACGGCCATGGAGGCTTAAAAGGAGTGGTTTTGTGTAAAAATATGATTTATGAATGGAAATTTAATTGATTAAGTACAAGGATTAAAGAAATGAAAACAAAGTATTTTGTCACTTGAAAAAGGCAAATTTCGTATATAAATGGAAAAGAAAGGTTGAAAGTGTTTGAACCTCAACTTATTTTGAAGAGGATTAATTTTTAGAATTGAATTAGAATTATGAAGAATACGTTGGTGACTTAAAATTTACTAACGTATAGCTCACTCATTTGGTTTTTGAGCGCGTTAGAAAATTTTAAAGTCAGAAAATATTGAAAAGAAAAGAAAAAAATGGTATGAAAGTTGGAATGGTCAAAATGGAATTTTGAAGGTAGAGAAATATTTTACGTAGTGGAAAAAAATGGTGAAAAAAGTTTTTCGTAACTTAAAAACATGATTTTTAAGCTACGCGATTGCAAAAACGATGAAAAATTGCTACGCGATTTGAAAAACGTTTAAATATTTCTACGCAATTTGGAAAGCGTTTAAATATTTTGACGCGATTGAAAAAACGTTGAAAAATCAATACGTGATTTGAAAACGCGACAAAACTGTTGCGCGATTGAGAAAATGAGATAACATGGTTTCGCAATTGAAAAAAAAATAGTAAAAATACTGTTGGGCCAGTGTGTGGACCGTAAATATGAGATTATGATATTGAACTGAGAACGGGCCAGTGTGTGGACCCTGAATGTGAAATTATGAATTTGAATTGAGAATGGTGCATTGTACATACATTGGAAAGGTCCGATGGACTAGATAAGGCTAATTGCCTAGGAGAGAATACACCTCTTGAGTGGGTGCGATATGCGTAGTGTAAGTCATTCGTTGACCTTGAGAGCATCGGGGTGCGGGTTACCTACAGTGGGCAGTTGGTAGTTCTTCTGTACCGTGGGTTAGACCAATGCAACACACTGATGATCCTGACCGAGACACTATTCTTAATCAAGATCTGATAAAGACTGTCGTGTATATGCTAAATGTGCAAACACTTATGAGAATTGTGGCACGTAGTCTGAGGCATATTGGTACAGACAGATCTTTTCGATCAATCTCTCCGACTTAAGTTTAGCTCCATGGAGTAAGAAATTGAGTCTATGTGCATATGCATAATTTTTTAGTATTGATGTCGGTGTGATATTTGAACTGTTGAATATATGAATAATATTGAGGGCATTATCATAATTATTGTTTATAATAATTGAATTGTTAAATATTTGGATAATGTTAAGGGCATGATCGTAATTATTATTTATTACATCTGTTGTGATGATAAATAATGTTGAGAGTATGATTGTAATTATGGTACAATGTATCTGTATAATATATTGTAGGTGTTATCTCCATTCTACCATGTTAGTATTGGCGTAGGTGATCTCACCTTTTTGTATGCCTATTTTGTACTGTATTTATATTTGTAAAGATGCTACGCAAGGGATTGAACAAGAAAGCGAAGAGGAGTAGATTCTTGTAGAGGAAGCTGAGTTTTGATCCGATGGTAGCCCGATCAAGTTTTTTTGGGTACGTGTGATTACAATTCCACGGTAGAGCTGGTGCTTGGAGGCTTAGTCCCAATGAGGAGGGATTAATTTATCAGGGACTGTTGACGGTCATCATGAGTAGGATTTTTCATGGAGACTCGTTCTTTTCTGTAACTATATATGTATATGTTGAATTTTTGCTGTCAATTAGACAGTATTGGGGCAGTAGGTTTCACGTCCCAACGGAGATTAGTATTGTGTCGTCTGCGCAGACACCTGTCCGTAGGACATCGCGTCAAGTCGGATTCTAGCCTTTTGAGGAATCTGAGGAAGACCCGTCTGAGGGTTCTGCTGTGTAGTAATACTTGGGCAGTATGTTAATTTTAAATAATGTTCAAATACTTTGAGGACTATGTCTGTACATAAATAATTTTGACAGTACTTTTGTAATGTATATGATGTAAATTATTTGTGATGATGTTGTAATATTTTTATTTTCCGCTAAGTTTATCTTATTGATATTAAGAAATTTTACAACTCATATTTATATTACAAAGCATATTTTATAATGGAAGGGGTAATTTGGTAATTAAGTAATATAAATGTGATACCTTACGGTGAGTGTTATACACAAACTTTATCAGATAGAGTTACACCTCTTTCTAATAAAGGCTAGTGAGCTACTAGACCATGAGGCAAGAGGCTATGCCAAGCCCATGTATGCATGGCCAAGGGAGTATCTTGGGTCGATCATGACTTCTTGGAAGGAATGTTCGGAGAATTTATTGGCCTCAAACACAAAATAGGAATGGAAAGAGTATCACTTCATGAGAAGAGTCGGCAATAGAAGCCATTTTTCTAGAATTTTAAGGAAGAACGATTTAATGATGAAAGATGCTTAAGGAAAAGGAAAGGGTATCATGTTTACTACCATCTTGCTGGGAAAACATAGAATGGAATTTCCACATGAAGTATTTATAAAGAAATACAAAGATTTCTTTTGGATGGCTTAGAGGTATAAGGGATGAATGCAATCAAGAAACGTGCATCTAAAATAAATGTCAATTAAGGGTGCGACATTTTAGGAAGATACATTCATAACTGAGACCATTTTGCATAACCACTCAAAGGCCACATTAGGAGGCATTTGTTAGTAATAAAATAAAAATTATTTATTTGGCACACGTGATAATTACACCACACATAAGAACATGTGACACGTAGCAGTACTAAGACTACTAAGGTCATGCCAAGTGGCTAATGAAAACGTAACTCGATTGTAGTTTAGCTATCAAATAAGGTAATATTAATGCTGCTTAAAGTCAAGAAAATTACTTAAGAGTTGTCATGAAAAATCAAGTGCAAAAGTAATATTGGTAGTACTGAAGCTACCATATTAAGAGATAGTATTGATGTTATCTAAGGGGATTATGGCAACACTGATGTTGTCAAAGTAAAGTCAAATGTTATTATTGAAGTTGCCATCAAGTCGACAGGCAAATAAAAGTGGTTGACAATCATAATTTAGAATAAAAAATGAAAAGGTGCATAGTAACAATACTGATGTTATTGAAGAAAACTCCAATAGTGGTTAAGTGCTTAGGAATAAGCTCTACATGGTTGCATAGCGACAATACTGATATAATCAAATGGAGATTATGAAAAGACTTAGTCGGAGCAGTTTGTTACAGGCACATGACCTTTTAGATGATCTTTGATTTTAAAAGTGCAAGTCATGAGTCAAACCCTACGATGAGAAGTTATTCCCACCACTCTCCATTCTAGCATGCACAATTTGCCAAAGAGAACATGCAGAAAGGAAGTGTGTTGGTGGAAGAGAAGCAATAACCACTAAGGATAAATGGCACAATCTCAATGTGCATCAGATTTCTGCATGAACATTGGATGCATAAAGCAAATGTCATTTAATATATAAATAGGAGGTTATGGTAGCACTACATGGGGTCATGACCACTCTACACTCTTCATCCATAGTAGGAAGAAGAATTACCAGAGACTGTCCCTTTCATTTTTCATTTTCTAGATTAGCCAATATTTTCTTGATTAGGAGTATCTCGTAGCTTGTAGATGACTCTCAATACATTCTTGAATTTGTACTATAAATGTAATTTTAAGTTTGATTTCAATTACAATTATTGTTCAAATGTCTTTTATTGATATTTGATTCATGCTTTAACATGCTTGCATACTAATATATTATCAAATATCACAAGTGTCAACTAATAATGCAGAAACAAACAAATACACTGAAAGAGAGTCCACAAGAGAGAGTTAGATTCTCTTCTCCATTTCGATTAAAGAGATCAAATTCCAAAGATTTTAGGCCACATGTCAATTTCATAAGCCATATAAGACTCTATAAAAAATTTTCCGCAAACACTAGTATTAATAATAGTGATGCGGGGTTTATCTGGATTTAAGAAATAAAAAGATAATGGTTTGAAACCTTTTAAATATTTCTAAGTTTTACTTAGAATTATAGAATATAAACCAATAGGCAATAGTTAAGCTCTATTGAAGGAGTGAGGGGAAAATGAAATTTGGATAAATTAATGTGATCCATCCCTTATAAATAAAAAAGAAATTATCGAATAAAGTAGCTGATAAAAGGAACGAGAACATCTCAACATCTTCTACTTGGTAGTGGCTGTGACGCAAGTATTGGATTGATATTCAAACTTTTTAAGCGAAACTGCTGTGCTCGATAGAAAATGTGAAAATAAAAGTAAAACTGAAAACAAAGTGAGAGAGTAATAATTTATCATCACCCCAACCCAAGATACAATTGGTAGACAGGACAAAACCTAAATATTTGATTTTTTTACCCTTTTGGCTGTACCAAGCAGCATTTTTTTTTGGGGGGGTTGTGTACCAAGCAGCATTTCATGTTTAAAGCAGTGGTAGAAACAAATCTGCGCAAATTTAAAAGTAGTATTTATTTCAAGAGTTTATCATAAGAGTAACTTTAATTCTTTATTTGTTGAATTTTTTTCTATTTTAAAAGCCTAAATAAATCCAGCCAAAAAAAAGCCCAAATAAATCTATTTTCCCTTTTGTCTATTTTACTGATTTGCCAATAATCAAGTAACCCAAAAACAAAATTTTGTAGAATTTTAGTATTGCTAAGATAGATTTATGTATGTTTTTAAAATAAAGAAAAAAACTTATGAAATTAATAAAAGAATGAAGAAAGTTTGAGTGTACTTTACACTAATTGTAAACTCCCTTTCATATTGATTAGATTTATACCATTTCCTAAAGTAGATTCCATATAGAGATTGAAGCCAATTGCAAAATCCGTAATCTTTTCCTGGTAAAGGATTTCTTATTTCGCATAGATGAGATCTGAAGCAATCTGTATCTTCGTCATAACCAACCGTATCTATATATATTGCTTATTTGTGAAAATAACCAATAGAAAACAAGGGAAAAATAACAAGTTATTTAGCCGAAAAAGAGAAAAGAAAACAAAAGTAATTAATGAAAGTAAAAAGAACAAAGAATGACCAATACAATAAGTGATATACAATACAATTCCAGCTTAGTACGTCAAGGCATCTGTCTATCTACATTACATATAAAGAATGCCGATTCAAATACAGAAACAAGCAACCATACGATTCCATCTCTTTCATACCTACTTTTTCTTCCTTTTATGTTAACAAGTCAAAACTTGAATCAAAAGTGAAAATTCATCGTACCTGTATAAGGAATTTGCAACCTAGTCTCAATGATCACGGCATTTTGTTGCCCACAAGTTAGAATGTTCTAGTCTATATATGATTTAATATTTAATAAACGATGTGAAAATTTTTATTACAATTATCTTAATAACATAACTTATAATATATAGATATTATAATATCAATATATTAGATATATTTATATTTTCAATTATAAAAAAAAAGTTAAAGTAGCTATTTGGAATTAAATCAATATAAAATAAATAAAAAGTTAAGTAACTCATAATCTTATGTTGTTGTGTTTGTATCAGATAACCGTTAATATACTCAAAAGAAAAATCTATTAAACTTTAATTTTAATAAATGAGATTTCGACCTATAGGTTATCTTAATTTTAAGAATTATATCATGGTTAAAAGTTGATTTTAAGATTTTGAAAATATGTCCACACTTTAAAAGATAACATATAAAAAAATTATTTCATACTTTTAATTTTAAAATCACCTTTATGTCAGTACAGTAATTATTTTTCATATGTTCATAATGTCTGTCTCAAATAGTAAGTCGTACTCTATTAGAAAGAATAAGAAACACATTTTTTTGCGGATTTTTTTTTTAGCACAATTGTATTGATTTTCAAAAGAAAGAAGTAAGGGTGATATATATAACCATGAGAATGTCAAAATAACATGAGGATAATAGATGTTTGGTAAACTAGCAATTCGACAGGTAGCTAGGCTTCCAGCTTATAAAACGTCAAGCTCAAGTATCGTAATGGATTCGTTTTTATAGTTTGTGTTGTCACGTAATTCACATGCCTATATGCTTAATGAAATGAAGTTTGGCAAGTTTTCCAACTTTCAACTTCGTTGCCATAAAGCAAGATTTCAAGAGAGAACTCAATCAACACTTTGAAATGCCAAACTGAGGATTCTCATGCCTAATATGTCAAAAGCCTACGTGTGAGTGGAGAAAAGAAGACGTACGCTAATTCATGATTCTGTTTCCACAAACACGTCCTTTACAAGCTCACTAATTCAGAAAGAAAAACATTGCATATAATACAAGATTATACCCGCAACTAAGATACCTCAAGTTAATAAAGCTATCAGAAATACAAGAACTTGGGTTGTTGTTAATGATCCATTAATATAGTTCCAATTATTGCAACATAAAATTGGAGACATTTTCAGTGATATTATTCATACATTTTTTTTTTTTTGCTTCCAGCAAGGAGATATTTGGGTTTGTTTTAATTTATGCCCATTTTAATTAGTCTATCACCTTTAAAATTTAAACTGTAACCACTTGAGAACATTATTAATAAAAGTCAAAATTCAATGATATATGTTCAAGATATATAAAGATTGTTCTGGACCGTGATTCGAGATCCCATTCGAAAGGATCGACTCGACATGCGTACCATTGGACTCCGCCATCAACATCCCGGCCAAAGCCTCATGTCATCAGACCACGTCAGTGGATTGTAATGATTGCGGGATCCACGCAGATTCTCATAACTGCCAATTATGACTCTAAGTGCAAGGTCCATAACTGCCTGCAACAAGAATTGGTCACTAAGAGGACAGTCCTGACACGTCAGAGACGGACCTTAACGATCATGAGCTGACACCTTTGTCAAGACACGATCCCAAAATACCTGCATCCTATACGGATTGCATGAGGATTCCAGTTACGCTATATATATACCAAGTCAAGTTAACTTAAAGAGGTATTTGCTATCTCATTACATAAACCCTAATTGTGCATTACCTGACTTGAGCGTTAGAGCCCCTTTGCAAGTACCCACCTCCCTAGTTCAATACGCTCGGCAGCAGCTGCGCAAGGGGGAAAACAACCACACACGTGTCTATCCCATGTACCTTCTGAATCCACTTCAGAACATTAGCGCCGTCTGTGGGAATCTGATAAACTTCCATTCCCACGTTAACCATGGTGAACACAAGACAAAACCACAGGAAAGGAAGCACTACGCATGCTGCCCCTGGCCAAACACAGGGCCTAGCGGCACAACGCGACCCTCCTTCCATCGCATCACCGGAAACCTTCGCCGCTAGGAGCAGGCCTGTTGTCGTGGAAACTCTCAATGAGGGGCACGAGGCTTCAACTTCTGCTGAAAGCCCTGCCCTATCTCAAAGGGTCTCTGTCCGAAACAGGCTTGTTTTTCCTCAGGGTGAACCCAATAATACAAATAATGGAGCAAGGATCCTTGTGCATACTCGCTTGGGGACCTTCCACAACGACGTAGACCACGCGTCTCACTATGAAGACAATGTCCAATCCGAGATGATGAGGAATGACCTTCGAGAGTTGTTGCGCCAACAAACAGCGCTGATCAAAGATCGGCGGCATCAGCTGGATGAACAATGTCGTTGGTTAGAGGATCTTGAAAGATCTATGAGGGCAGACAATGACAACGGACAGCGGGATCTAGTTTGTAACACTCAAAATTTTATTTATTTTATGATAAATATTCATTTTCTAATATTTGTAATTTTTTGAAATTTTTTTGAATTTTTCTGAGAATACGGAATATTTTAATATTATTTCTTGTTTTGCGTGTAAATTGAGCTGGCCCGAAAAATGAGATATTTTTCCCGAGAACTTTGATCTGTGGAAACGTCGACGGGGGATCTTACTAAACCCGAGGGTGAACACGGTTTACGAGGTTTTACTTTTTTTGAGAAATTTTAATAAATAAAATAATAAATCGTTGTGTAAAACTTTATCCGCCAACAATTAATACTAACTTCTGTCAACTGTAATAATTATCTATTAGATAATAACATGCATTAAAAATCCTATCACATTATCCTAATGTAATCTATTTTATGTCTAATCAAACTCACTTTAATTCAAATTTACTGTATTTTAATCAAAGCTTTTTTGAAAAGCTTTGACCACCAAAGAATTAGAATGTCCTTGGCTTGTTGGGGAAGCCAAAAATCTCCCCCTTCTCTCTCTATTGCTGCGGCAATGCTTGGCCAAAGGAGGCAAATTTTTGCCTCCTCACTTAATGCATAACACTCAAATTATCTCATTTTATCATAACACTTTCTCTCTCTAACTTCTTCTTCTTCATTTTTCTCTCCACCTTCTCTCTTCTTCTCCTTCTTCCCTACGAAATTGCAGCCCCCATTAGGGACCATTTTCTTTAATTTTTTTCTTCACCAAGATCATTTCTACACTCACCTCAACCTCCTCTACATTTCCTATTTAGAGATTTTCTTCAAAATCCATATTCACCTCCATTGTCTTCCAAGACAAAGCCTCAAGCTTTAAGGTAAAGTTTTCATTTTTCTTCTTGTTTCTCTTTATTTTTGTGTTCCATGGTCTCTTTGATGACCATGGATCTCTTTTTTTTCAACCATTGATGTTGATTCCTTGTCTTGAAATTCCTAGGGTTTTGGAAGTTCAAAACCGAATCCACCAAGAAGCATATAGGTGGCCATTTTTATGTTCTTCCTTTAGGTAAGAGGGAGATTACTCACTTCAACCATTATTGGTGGTGAGGAAACTTTTGTATGCTCACTTTGTTTGGTGATTTTGCATGTTTATGTATTCTTGAAATTGGTTTAATGTTTGATTGATGATCTTGAATGTATTGAATGTGTTGAAAATGCTTGATCATGTTAGGGTTGTTAAATGAAAAATTTGGAGTTTCCTACCCTAATGTGAGACCACGGTTTTGACTAGAATTTAGGGATATAAATTGGTTTTTGTATACAAATAAAATGAAGCTTATGTGATTAAATGTTGAATGATAATATTAAAATTAATGAATGAAAAATTTTAAGGGCTTAATACCCCAAGGTGAGGCCACGGTTTTGGCCTTGGATCCTAAGGGAATGAATTGATTTGTTGTGAAATAACATCTAAGTAATTAGGTATCAAGTAACAAATGCATAAAATAGAAAGAAATTGGAACCTTGATGACCTAGTGAGGCCACGGTTTTTAGAGAAAAATTAGGGGTTAAATGATGCCTTGATGCATCTTTGGAGATTGAGAATTAGAGACATGCATAATCCATAATCAAGTGGAAGAATTAGATTGAGTAATAACTCTTGAGAGTGCTATGATTTTGAAGGGTTATTTAACTTAAAATTTTCATAATTGACCAAAGCTTAAGACTTTGAAAATGAGGATCCATAATGTGGACTTGTGATAATTGATGAACCCTAAATATATATTGATGTGGGGAATTGATTCTATGTTATTGTGGACCCCTATGTGGGCTAAGTACTTGTTGATTGTGTACTTGAGGAAATTGCGACATATTGAAGTTAAGAAATGAATATATATATATATATATATATATATATATATATATATATATATATATATATATATATATATATGTCATTATGGTATGCTTATGATGAATGCATCATTGATAAATATGTATGATGTACATTGTGTCGTCATGTATATGCGTTGTCCGTTGGACATTGTTGAAAAGGCAGTGTATGCTTAGGAGTTTGAATAACACCTATTTGCGGGTGCGAGTAGATTAAGCGTAGAGTCATAGCGGTTGGCTCTGGGGGCGTCGAGGTGCGGGTGTCTCACAATAGACAGTGATAGCTCCACTGGGACCGTGAGATAGACCGATCTAAACACACCGACAATCCAGACTGAGATGTTGTCCTATATCGCAATCAACTGTTGAGGTGCCATGTCTAAGCCGTATTGCGCAACTAATTTTATGAGGTGAACACACTATTTTTTTTTAAGGCTAACAAGATACTGGCATAACTCCTTGATCATTCACTCTAAAAATGTTTATGTCTAGCTCCATGGAGTAGGAATTTTGGTACCATTTGCATCATAAACTGTCAGTCTCATAATTCATTGAGCACGAGTATTTATAATTGTGAAAAGTATTTGTTATTATTACTACAATAATTATTTGATTACTTGGACTGTTGAATGTTGAAAATGTTGATGCTGTCTGCCTGTTATTGATGATACTTATTGTTATTTATTGTTGTTCTGCTCTTACTGTTAATTTTAATTATTACTGTAATTGGATGTATGAACTGTGTTTATATGTGGGCGTTCAGCGCCGTTTCGTTTTTTTGCTACCATTTTGGTACTGAAAGTTGGGTGTCTCACCTCTTTTTGTATTTCGATACTTTTTGTTTATTTATATGTTTCTGAGAAGACACTTGTGAGGAGGAAAAGGAAACAATTGAGTTTCTGAGTTTCTGGCCACATTATGATTAGAGCTGCTGAGGATGTCGTCACGCCCACGCCGCTTTTTGGGGTACGTGAAGTTGACCTTTCATGGAGGACCCGATTGCTGGCACCTACATGTGCAGACGGACCGATGCGTCTACCATGGGGAGTTAACGGTGTCTTTAGCTTGGGGTCGCTATGACCTTCCTGTTTTTTATTTTTCTGTTTTTGTTATTTTGGAATTTTACCTACCCGTGAGGGATATGTGGACTGATATGTTTTACACTCCACAAGAGGACTCTTTCCTCTCAACTGCTCGGGCTTCTGCCCGAATTTCGGTCACTCCGATGGTGATTTCGTCAGATGAAGAGGACCCTGAGGAGGACCCGGCTACAGTCCCTTCTCGTCAGTCTTAGGGGCTGATACTATAGGTGGCTACTGATGGCTAACCGTTTATCTTTTTGGGGAAACTTGATGTTTTGCTAGTTTATGGGTGTAAATTTGTAACCACCTTGGGTGGGTTTCTTTAATTTTTGTATATTTTGTGGTGCAACTAAACAGGATGATGCATATAATATATATACATATATTGTGAATGTATGAATTTCAATTCTATTTTGATTCTATTGTATTTATAATTATTACTATCTCCTTACTATTATATCAACAACAAAAAAATGCGTACAGATATTTCAATACTCGATTATTTAATCATCCAAAAATACGAACTATTTAATCTTGTGTTAATAATGAATTGGGTCTTAATTAATCACCGTAACTATTATTTTCGTAATTTATTTCGTTTCTTTTATATTATGGTATGACGTTCCTTCTTCGCAGTATTGAGAATAAAGAAAAAGGGCTGTTACATAGTTTGTAACGAGTAAGCAGCCCAGCGGATTGGCGCCGAGGTTGTTGGAAATAATAACCCGGCCCCCGGCTGTCAACAATAGTTCTCGGATGCTTTAATGGCATACAGGGTCTCGAGGAACTTCACGCCTCCGAGCAATTTGGAGCCTTATGATGGAACGACAGATTCCAAGAAGCACTTGGACGCTTACACCCAGTCCATGCATCTCTACTGATACACCCCGGAACTACTATGCAGAGCCTTCCTTCTATTCTTAATGAAGGATGCCCTCAGTTGGTTTGTCACCTTAAGAATAAAGGTTACAAGATGGGAAGACCTTACATAACTTTTCTTACAACACTATACCACAGCAAAGGAGCGACTGAAGTCGATTGACTCCTTTTCTAGAATTCGCTAGGGAAATACAGAATCCTTGCGCGAATACGTTAAAAGATTCAATCAAGCCTGTGTGGGCATTGAAAACCTCGATGACAGGATAGCCCTCCATTATGCCAGAAACGGACTCCGAACTGACTCAGGCTTTTTCATGTCATTGGCAAAAAAGAAGCTGGTAAGTCAAGATGAGTTTCACCTATGGGTAGATAAATACGTTGAGCTAGAAGAAATTACCAGAGCTAAAGAGAGTCTGGAAAAGGGTGAACTCGTTCACTAGAAAAAGAATCAGAACTCCAACTAACCCCGTGACTCCTCCAAGAGCGAACGATATCGGCCTAAGTATTCTGAGTATAGTCCTTTGAACACTGCTCAAGAGACGATCTTGAAGGAGGTCCTTCAAATCGAATTCTAAGATATCAAGAGGCCACCACCCGTGAAGAAGCAATTCCAGAGGGACTATTCGAAACATTGCAGATGGCATAAGAGTTATGGCCACGAGACAGAAGATTGTTACCAGCTCTAGGATGTTATCAAGTCCCTGATCAAAAAAGGACGACTGCAAAAGTACATCAACAGTTTCCGAGGATATGAGAACCTCAGAGGACGCAGGGATCAAAGACGAAGCCTTAGCCCTTGACGAAGTCCGAACCAACGTCAAAGAAGAACCTGTAGTCCTGCCAAAAGATCCCGAACCCCGCAATGTCGTGATATTGAAAACAAGCAAGATCAGGATCAGGATACTCAAGGTGTAGATAACAGGAAAGACAGGCTTATCAGTACCATCTGAAGAGGGTTTATAGGGGGTGGTTTGTCCAATAATTCCTGGAAAAAGCACTCTGGACAGCGGTCTTGAGCGTATCTAGTTCTTCGCGAAGATCCACTGGTCATATCCTGAATAATATCTAACGCCGAAGTCTATCGCATCTTTATGGATCAGGGGAGTTCGGGGGATATCATGTTCATGGACGCCTTCAAAAGGCTGGAGTTCCCACTATCTACACTCATATCGTATGAGGGTGAACTGACCGAGTTCTCTGGAGAAAAGGTTATCCCAGTCAGATATTTTGAAACTTTCTTGACCCTGGGTAACGACAGCACGTACAGAATTACCAAAGTGAGATTTTTGGTTGTGGACTGTCACTCGGCTTACAACATCATTTTGGGTCGTCCTACGCTGAATGGCATTGCTGCTGTAGTCTCCACCGCCCACCAAGCTATGAAATTCCTCAACAGGAATAATAAAGTAGTCACGATCAAGGGCGATCAGATTACAGCCTGCAGGTGCTATAACGAGAGCTTGAAGATCAGTAGGCTTCCAAGAAAACAAAGGCATGCACATCTAGCCTGACTCGTGATCAAGTCAACATCTTGATGACCGAGTTAGATGTACGTGAGGAAATCCGAGGTACAAGACCCCAGCCTGAAGGAGAATTGATCCTACTCCAGCTTGGTGATAAGTCCAACCAAATCACCAAGATAGGTGCAAACCTTGAAGAGCAGGAGAAGATCCAATTAATTGAGCTCTTGTAGAAAAACAAGGATCTTTTCGCTTGGACATCTACTGACATGCCTGGGCTCGACCCTGCTTTCATCTGTCATCATTTATCTATTAAACGGGATGCGAAGCCGATCTCCCAGAAGAAAAGAAAATTTGGCCCCAAGAGGCAACAAGTTATTGAGGAGTTAATCAATGAATTACTTAATGTCGGCTTCATCAGGGAGATCTCGTATACCACTCTCGAATGTTGTCCTAGTGAAAAAGTCAAATGGGAAATAGAGGATATGTGTGGACTACACCGACCTGAACAAGGCGTGTCCTAAAGACCTATACCCCCTCCTAAACGTTGACAAGCTAGTTGACAAATCCTCTGGTTTCCAGCTACTGTCTTTCTTGGATGCTTACTCCAGATACAATCAGATTCCAATGTACTCTGGAGACCAAGATAAAACAACCTTCATCACCAAAAGGGCGAGTTACTGCTACAAGGTAATATCTTTCGGGTTAAAAAATACCGGAGCCACTACCAGAGAATGATGAACATGGTCTTTGAGGAACAAATGGGGAAAATACTAGAGGTCTACATTGACGATATGATAGTCAAGACCCTGTCGTCAGGGTTGCACACCTCAGACCTTGAGAAAGTATTTACGCAGCTAAGAAAGCACAACATGTGACTTAATCTAGAAAAATGCGCATTTGGGGTCCAAGCTGGTAAGTTTTTGGGGTTTATGCTGACTCACCGAGACATTGAGACAAACCCCGACAAATGCAAAGCGATGCTCGACATGCATAATCCCCAAAGCGTGAAAGAAGTATAACAACTAACCAGACAGATCGCGGCTCTCACACGATTCCTAGCCAAACTTGCTCACAAATCTCTCCCATTCTTCAAGTTATTGAAAAAGGAGACAAGATTCGAGTAGGCGCAAGAATGTGAAGAAGCTTTCACATCTTTGAAAAGTATTTTGGCATCCTCTCCCATTCTTACAAGGTCAGAGCCAGGTGAAACACTTTACGTGTACCTTTCCATCCATGAGGAGACTGTGAGTTTGATACTCATCAGAGAAATACTGGAAGGTTAGAAACCAGTGTATTTCGTGAATAAGGTATTGTAAGGCCACGAACTCTGATATCAAAAGATTGAGAAGGTTGCATTCACACTCATCATCATGACTAGAAGGCTAAGACAGTACTTCCAGTGTCATCCAGTAGTGGTAAGGACAGATCAGCTCATCTGACATATTTTGCACAAGCCAGACTTAGCAGGGAGGATGATCACCTAATCCATTGAGCTTTCCGAGTTCGAGATTGTCTACAAACTAAGAGTAGCCATCAAGGCACAAGCGCTCTCGGACTTCCTAGCTGAACTCACTTCAGACTCCAGAGACGTCGAGGAGATATGTTGGACCGTGTTTGTTGATGGGTCCTCAAACCCGAAGGGAAGTAGTGCAGGGGTAATCTTAGAGAATTCCGAGGGGGTAACTATTGAGAACTCCCTTAGGTTCGAATTCTCCACCTCGAACCACCAGGCAGAATATGAAGCATGCATCGCTAGACTAGCAATGGCTAGGGACTTGGGGGCCACAAAGATTCAACTTTGTAGTGACTCTCAACTTGTGACCTCCCAAATCCGAGGTGATTATCAGGCCAAAGAGCCCCTCTTGTAGAAATACTTAGCGAGGATACAAGAACTCCTTACGAGCTTTCAACTGGTAAAGGTGGAACATATACCCCAGAAGCAAAACTCTAGGGCCGACCTCTTTTCTAAGTTAGCCAGTACCAAGAGTCCGGGCCACAATCGTTTAGTGATCCAGGAGACCCTCTCGCTTCCCGCAGTCGTCGACATAGTTGTTTTCTAAGTCGACAGGCAAGAGCGTACTTGGATCACACCAATAATGGAATACTTATAATCTAGTAGCCTCCCCGAGGACCCGATGGAAGCTTATAAGTTAAAGAAAGTCACGATCAGGTACACCATCTGCGATGGATGATTATACTAACGTGGATTTTCTTTACCCCTCCTCAAATGCCTTGCGTCGAAAGAAGCCGAATATGTCCTGGTCGAGGTCCATGAAGGAAGTTGTTGACACCATCTGGGAGGTAAGGCTCTAGCACTGAAGGCACTCAATGCACGCTACTACTGGCCCACAATGGAAGCAGACTCCCTTGCGAATGTCCAAGTATGTGACAAATAGCAACAACACTCTGACTACTATCATGCCCCGCCAGAGGAACTGTCCACGATGTCCATACCCTGGCCATTCTATCAATGAGGTATGGATATCCTGGGTCCGTTCCCTCAAGCGCT
Source organism: Ormosia emarginata (assembly GCA_029884605.1). Lineage (NCBI taxonomy): Eukaryota > Viridiplantae > Streptophyta > Magnoliopsida > Fabales > Fabaceae > Ormosia > Ormosia emarginata. Next base: position 3,026,911 of record JAQQTP010000022.1, on the reverse strand, counting down.
AGGGCAGCTGAAGTTTTTGGTTGTAGTCGTGGACTACTTTACCAAGTGGATTAAAGTAGAACCATTGGTCACCATCACCTCAGCCCAAATTCAGAAATTCACATGGCACCACATATTACCAAATTTGGGGTCCCGGAGTCAATTGTGACAGATAATGGGACGTAGTTCAAAGGTAATTGGTTCGAAGAACTACTCGCCTAGTTGAAAATAAAATATCATTGCAGTACCATGGAAATCCTCCAAATAAACGGATAAGCCGAAGCCGCAAATCGTATTATCGTCAGGGGGTTAAAGAAAAGATTGGACGAAGCCAAAGGAAATTGGGCCGAGCAGTTGGACCACGTCTTGTGGGCCTACCGAACCACTCCTCACTCCACAACGGGTGAAACTCCGTTCAAGCTAACCTATGGATATGAAGCAATGATCCCGGTGGAGATAGGAGAACTGAGCTTGTAACGCCTCTTTTTCCGCTTAGAAGAAGGAACGTCACACCATAGTGAAACGAATGAAACGAAAATATAGAAAATATAAATTCATTGATTGATTAAGACTCGATTCATATTTGTTATTTGAATGAACAATTTCCATCTTAATAGCGTAATAATTGAATATCGAAATATGAGTACATTTTTTTTTAGAGATAATGATAATTATAGATATAATAAAAATCGATATGAAATGAAACCCCCCCACACACACACACACACACACACACACACACACACACACACACACACACACACACACACACACACACACACACATATATATATATATATATATATATATATATATATATATATATATATATATATATATATATATATCGAGCTTGTTTAGTTACATCATCAAATTTATAAAAAAGTAAAGGCTTTACTCACCCCCAAGATGTATACAAATTTACATCCCATCAAAATGGTAAAACGTCAGGCTTTCCAAAAAGATACACGGATAGCCATCAGTATCAGCCCCTTAAGATTGACGAGAAGAAACTGTAGCAGGATCCTCCTCAGGGTCCTCCTCATCCGATGAAATCACCATCGGAGCGATCGAATTTCGAGCAGAGGCTCGAGTAGTGGAGAGAAATGAATCGTCTCGTGGGGTGTAATAGAGGTCATCCCACAAATCTCTAACAGGCAGGTAAAACTCTAAGTGAACAAAAGCTGTGAAATCAAAAATAGGCGGGTCGTAGCGACCCCAAGCTAAAGACACAGTCAGCTCCCCGTGATATATGCAACGGTCCATGCTCAAGTTTATGTGCCAGCAATTTGGACCACCGTGAAAGGTCATCCTTGCGTAACCCAAAAATTGGAGCGGACGTGAAGACATCTTCAATAGACACTATTCGTAATCGGGCCAGAAGCCAGGAAAATTAGGTGCTTCATTTTCTTCCTCACGAATGTCTTCTCAGAACTACATAATTTAAATAGGGGTACAGATATACAGAAAAGAGGTGAGATACACATCATTCAATACCAATATAGCAGTAAGAAAACAGAACGGTGCTGGACGCCCACATAGCATTACAGCACATACAGTTATCCATAATAAAAGATCAAGTGAGTAATAAAAGAGAGATAATAATAATAGAGTCTCAGGCAGTAAATAGTTTATCAATCAAATAATTATTGCAGTATAAAAAACAGACAGTTAAACAATCTTAGGTACTCATGCTTAATGAAATATGAGACTGACAATGCACAATGCACAAAGTACCAAAAATCCTACTCCATGGAGGTAGACATCAACATTTCGAATTTCGAAGAGAATGATCAACGAGTCATGTCAGTATCTCGTTAGCCTTAAAAATAAAGTGCTTCATCTCATAAAATATTTGCGCAATATGGCTTATACATGACACCTCAACAGTTGATCGCGATATAGGACAGCGTCTCGGTCCGGATTATCGGTGTGTTTGCATCGATCTATCCCATGGTCCCAGTGGAGCTATCACTGTCTGTTGTGAGACACCTGCACCCCGACCCCCCCAAGGTCAACCACTATGACCCTACACTTAGTCTACTCGCACCCACACTAAGGTGTTATTCAATCTCCTAGGCACACATCATCTTTCCAACAAAGTCCAACGGACATCACATATGCATGACGACTCAATTTACATCATGTATGTGTATCAATTGCATGTTCCTCACAATACAATGCATATCATGCATACTCATCAACAAAATATTTCTCATGGAACATAGTATAATGGCATATAGTAAATTCTCAACAACATCATGCCACAATTTCACCAATTCATCATCATCAAGCATTTAGTCCCACGCATGGACTCATAATAGCATAGAACCAATTCTCAATATCAACATTTACTATATATGGTTCAACACCTATCTAAATTCCATATTATGGATCCAACGTTTCCAATGTCCAAGTCTTGATCAATTATGAGATTTCTGGGCTAAAGGACCCTTGAAAAACTGTGGCCTCCCTCAATGTTCATCACTCAAATAATTTCTTCCTTCTCATTATGAATTACAGTTCTCTAAATCCTTAATTCCCAAAGGTGCACAAAAGCATCACTTGGATTCAAAAATTCCTTTAGAGGTTGTGGCCTCCCTAAGGTATCAAGGTTTCAATTTTTTTCCATTCCTTCCATCCTTTAATAACTAATTATATGGATTTCATTTTACACAAAAATCAATCCAAATCCTTAAGATTTTAGGCCAAAAAACCGTGGCCTCTTTCATAGGGTAGTAACTCTCAAAATTTACATTCATCCAATCTAGCATTGTCCAAGCATTCCAACATCATTAATGCATTCCAAGCAACCAATCATTATCAATCTCAATCAAGAACACACAAAACATGAAAAACCATTAGACAAAGTAAGCATTCATTATGGATTTCTCCATCAACAACCACACAAAAGTCTTCTCACCACCAATAATGGTTGAAGCGAGTAAATCTCCCTCTTACCTAAAGGAAGAACATGAAAATCAACTCCTTGGTGTGCTCTTGGTGGTTCAGTTTTGGGACTCCAAAAACCCTAGAAAACCTAACACAAATAATCAACAACCGAGCTTGAAAAAGATGAATCTTTGGTCACCAATGTGACCATGGAACACGAAAATGAAGAGAATGAGAAAGAAAAATGGAAGCTTTACCTAAAGCTTCAAGCTTTGTTCTTGGAAGAAAATGATGAAGGTGAAGGATTTGTGAGAAAATCTTCAAAGAGGAAATGTAGAGAATGATGAGAGGAATGTAAAAATGGTGATGGTGAAGTGAGAAAATGAAAATAGTCACACAAGAGGGCTGCAAAACCGTGGAGTGAAGAAGGAAGAAGAAGAGAGAAGTTAGAGAAAAATGGGGATGAAAGTTGAAGAGAGAGAAAGTAATAGTAGAAAATGTGTGATATTTTGGGTAAGAAGTGTTAAGTATGGGAAGCAAAATTTTGCTTCCCCAAGGGGTCTCATTACCGCGGCAATAGGAGAGAGAAGGAGAGGGATGAGTGGCTTCTCCAACAAGTTTAGGATAGTTTAGTCATTTGGTGGTCAAAGCTTCCATGAGAAGCTTGATTAAAATATAATATTTGAATTAAAGTAGATTTGATTAGACATAAAGTGGATTATATTAGGATAATGTGATAGGATTTCTAACACATGCTATTATCCAATGGACAATTGTTACAGTTTACAGAAGTCAGTATTAATTGCCTAGTGGATAAAATTATACAACGATTTATTTATCGGATAAAATTTTTTAAAAAACGTGAAATCTCGTAAACCATATCCAGCATCGGGTTTAGTAAGATTCCCGTCGACTTTTCCACATATCAAGGTTCTCGGTAAAAATATCTCATTTTTCCAGCTCCGCTCAGTTTATACGTAAAACGAAGAATAATATTAAAATATTTCGTGTTCTCAGAAAAATCCAGAAAAATTTATAAAAATCACAAATATTATAAAATGACTATTTATGATCAAATAAATAAATTTTAGGATGTTACAGAGGTGGCGTCTCCAAAACTTCTCACCTGATAACAACCCTAGACTGATCAGGGAAGACTTGGATCAATTAGAAGAAAGAAGGCGCGTCGCTCACATGCGCGATGCTACAATCAAGCAGAAAATCACATCTCAGTATAACATGAAGGTCATTCTTAGAAGATTCCAACCAGGCGACCTAGTACTCCACAAGGCTGACATCGGCGGAATGAATGCCTCCCAAGAGAAACTCGCCCTTAACTGGGAAGGCCCTTACCATATCATGATCAGCACCAATAAAGGAGCTTATACTCTGGAGACTTTGACAGGCAAGCCAGTGAAGAATTTTTGGAACACAGACAAACTCATAAAGTACTACAACTAAGTGCCTTCTAAGACCTAGTCTCCTAGTTTACTTTATGTTTGATCTGCCCCAATCGTTATGAGAGCACGCTATATGGACCTTAGTCCTTCACTTACTCAATAAAACAAGTATTACGGTTTCAACGCATTTTCCACTAAAGTTTTCAAAGACCTTCGAAAGCCACTACGACGTCCCAGGATGTCATGGTACCAACCGTGAGTTGTCTTGTGCTAGATAGGTCGTGTAATAGAAAAATCCCATCCTGTAAAAATTCTCGCACTAAACATTAAGCACAAAAGACCCCGACAAGGACCAGTCTTTTAACCTAAAGTCACGCGGCATCCTAAATACCAAAGCAAATAGTAATGGACCCCGGACAAGGTTACTCAAACCAAAGTCACGCGGCATCCTGAACACCAAAGCAAATGGTAATGGACCTTGGCAAGGTTTCTTACCTTAGGCATGGTTCTCAAATGCCAATCCACTTTGGACATTGGATCCTAAGCCAAGGTTTCTAATTTCTTAGCACGCGAAGTCCTAAAGGGAACTGTAAGCGCTCAACGATAATGGACGTTGGACCCGGACCGCGGTTTTCCTCATCAAATTAAAATTCACAAGTCTAACTTGTTTTGAACAACACAAAGGGCATTGGACCCCAAAATAGGCAAAGAAAGAAAAATGACGTTTATTAAAACCCTAAAGACTGGGGTAATGTCCATACAAAAGCAATAACCCCACGCAGGGGGCAAGAAAAAGACAAGTTGCTTAGGCTGCAGGGTGATCTTGACCACGAACCTTGGCAGATGAATCCCCAACATTTGAACTTGAAGAAGCAACGCGGGAAGACACAAGGCACCCCTCCCGAACCACCTTCCCGAAGTCAAGCGCGTCTAAGGCCAAAGCAACCCCGGGAATAAAGAGTTGAATCTGGTTAATGGCATTGCGAAACTGCTCTTCTTTTATCTTGGTGCAAACAGTGATGAGCTGATTGACATCGGCCTACAAAGAGGTAACCCTATTTTCAAACTACTAGGACTTGGCACGAAAACCATCACTCTCAGCCCGAAGAGCAGCCACTTGCTTCTGGTACACCACCAGACTAGCATCTTTTATCTTTTCAGCATCCTTCAAAGATGTCACCTCAATCTCTAGATCCTAGATCCGGCATACGGCCTCGTTCTTGGCCTTGACAGCTTCTTCGATGACCTTGAGAGCTTTGTTTTCGCCCCACTCGGTCGCTGCCAACTTATCTGCCATTTCTTGACTATGTTCCTCAAGGGCTTGCTCTAAAAAATGAGCCTCGACAAAAATTCGAATTCTCATATTTTGGAAGAACAATAAAGTCTCCCTTGTGCTATGTCGGGTGAAGTACTCCCCAACCTTTTCATCCAAAATGTGAAAGTCAATAAACTCCTTGGGATTCACCTCCTCACGGAACAGCTCTATTGGCCCATAAGACTCTCTGACTGCTACTCTCTTACCTCGGTCGCCTAACCGACCTTCTTTCCCCCTTCCTCTTGCGTCTCCGAAGTGGCGGGGAGAATCTTCCATGTTAACAGGCTCTACTTCCGCAGGAGGAACCTCAGCCACCGGGATCCAGGGTGACCTCCACTGGGGGATCTAACAGAGCATTGGCGTTCCTCACCTTCAAAGCCTCCAAGATCGCCAAAGACTCCCCGTCCTCCATCTCGGCCAAGCTTTCAGCACAATAAAACAAAGCTATCAGAAGTAATCATGATGCGACACGAGAAGAAAAAACATAAATAAGCATGACCATGCCTGGCCAATGGCCAACACTACCTAGCACGGCCCAAAGCTCATCGTCATCCGGGGTGTCTAATATATCTTTAGGCCGGATCTTGCCGACCTCATCAACCCACATTTCGAAGAAGTTGACACACTCAACCTCTTCGTCATTCAGTTGACCTATTTCCCTTTCAAACGATCGAGTAGGGATGCTCCACGCTATCGGGTTCCAATACAGGCTGAACGTCGGTTCCCCATCACGTCCTAACCAAAAAGGATGAGTATCGTCATTCGCCATTAACTTGAAAAACTTCTCCTTGAAGTCCTTGTAACTTTCTAAGTATGGAAAAAAGACGATCCTTCCTTGTAGTGATTGAACTGATAGCCAAGATTGTTGACAAACGCAGACACCATGAATGGAGTATCACGTATGGAAATAAAAAAATGCCCATTTCGAGCATCGCTACCCCACCAACCAGCATATTCTTTCGAAGGCCAGGATATTTGTCCAACCATTAAGATGGATCTGATTAGGGGCAGCGTGAAAAGTCCGGAGGATGGAAATATGAAAGTCATTGAAAGGAAGCCGAAGTCCAAACCACATGAAGAAGTCTTCGTACAGAAACAGGAAGTGTTCCCCTACTTCTCGGGTCAAACACACCCACTCCCTCCTTGGAGACACGATCAGGAGCTCGTCATCCCTGGCACCTCCCTCAATAAGCTCCAAATAATCCTTCAACTTATCCAACTCTGCCTCAGACTCATAGCGGGATATCCTATCAAAGGCATCATCTGCAACCCATGTGTAGGACAACCTCGAACCCCGACAAATACGAATCGCCTCCTCCTCGACCTGTTGATTCTCCGGCTCCCAAACTTTCGAAACTGGAGCAGGCGCTTCGCCTCCTGGCATTCTCCTCCTAGCCATTTAGTTTCCTGGAAGACACACAGAGGCCTAGGGTCAGAACCAATTAAGTTTGAAGACACACATGATAATAGGCGAACAAAGACAACTGAAAGCACCAACGCACTGGCCGCCGCACCCACCAAGGCAAAAAGCCTCAAAAGGACACCTCCACCGCACGCGGTGCAATGGAGGAGGTGCTCCATAGGGTAACACCGTTGGAGAGAGGGAAAATAGTATTCCCACCCTCGTTCACAGAGAAGAAAGAGAAATACACTCCATCAAAAGAATGTGCAACCCCTTATGCAACAAGAATAAACAAGAAATAGAGTCAGAGGGAAAGGAATACCTTGAAAAAAATGAAGAACTCAGGCCTTCGAATCTCCAAAAGTGTTTAAATCACTTTTCGCCGCCGTAAAACTTTTCAGAAATCTCCTCAGGCCACCAGTTTTCAACAAAAGGAATAGCGAAAGAGGAAAAAGGAAAAAGATAAAACCCTTTTTATAAAGGTTATACGGTTAAGGGATAGTTTTGTCCGAATAGTTTAGATTTGAAAAGATATTCATAATGGCGCGTAAAGTACTATGCACGTCCATCTAACCCAAGTGCGCCACATGGCCCACGTAACTGTCATGGTAGTTGAGAAGACGATTACCCAGCAGATTAAGAGACACGCAACCTCAGTGTCCAAGAGTTCGAAAAACTTATCCAGACCCCAGAAGATTGACTACCTCGGAAAAGTTCCCCTAAGTTACAAAGATCCCGGATACAAGTATTTAAACTTGGCACTTCGTCAGTCTCGACTAAGTTGATGGCAACTTAACATATCACGTCGTCAAGGTGAGCGTTGGACTCACCCGGTATAATATAAATACCACGGTTTGCAGAAAAAAGGAAAATAGAAGACAAAAGATTCAAAGTAAAAGAAAAATTTTATTAATTTCTCATTCCATACATCAAAAATAGGGAAGTGGAAACATTTGAGACATGGATTTTATAAAGAAAGAGCAGCTCAGAGAAAGATGTGAACACCACCGCCACCAGCATCCTCGACCATGTTTCATCCACATTTTCTCTAGAACCAGCACTGGTCTCCTCCCTATGAAGCGGCCTCTTGAAAAAGTGGATTGGCTTTGCAACCTAGAACAGAACACTACTTCCGAATTCCGGGGCTCTGCCAAATCCTTCTTCCCCGCCTTCTTCACAATGATAATAAAAATCGGGGCGCACTCTCCTTTATTGGACGGGGCACAATTTTTCATGAAGAGATCATTCCACCAGAACCCTATCCAGTTTCGTGATCTCCCCAAGCTGCTTCAAAACGCAGAGCAATCCCAATAGTTCTCCTTGCATATCCAAATGCTCTTGGAGGATTTGTAGTGAAGGAGAACGACTTTGGGCTCTATTTCTCCAATTGCCTCCGTTCAACACGGTAGATATCACAAGTCTCCCAACGACAGAGCGTAGATCAAATACACCCTCGTACTCTGGGAGAGACATATATCTGTCGTCAATACGTTAGGAAAGAAAGATATCTAGTAGGAACATCGTTTACGAAGGCAATGATAAACTTTTAGAAATTTGGGGAAGAACAAAAAGAAAATCCCCGCAAGAGGTAAAATTCTCAAAGAATGCACAAGGAAAGAAAAAAGAACCATTTCTCTGAGGAAATGTCACTTCCAGATAAAAACACAGAAAGGAATGCCAACGTTAAACGCAAACATTCCCTATTTATAAAGGGAATGAAGCACTCTGATTGGTTCCTAGGAAGGAAAACCTGTTGAACCATAAAATTTGCGTTCAATGCTCTCCCTTTCCTATTCGTTACGAGAGTAGTGAGTGGTTGGAAAACTATGCGAAGCTGACGTTCCCTATTAAAGGCTCCTTAATTCTCGATGAAATCAAAGCAACGGTTTCCAAAGAATCCAAGACTAACAAAAGACGTTGTTGTAAGTTAAAAGACCCCGTGAGCCACACATGGGGGTAACAGGAGGTAAACCTCGAAATAAAGAATGGTGATGTAGGCAAGGACCCATCGCGGTCACTAACCACATCCCGACCTCGGAGGCATCCCGTACTCGATGATGGACCTCTGCCTCAATACGAGACACCGCGAAACCCGGCTTCAGAGCTAGGACGTAGTTCGTTGTGAGCTTGATGATCCTATACCTTGACACTTAGGTCCTGTCTAAACACTAAGTTGGAGGCAACTGTTCTGGATCGTGGTCCGGGATCCCATTTGAAAGGAACGACCCGACACGCGTATCATCGGACTCCGCCATCAACATCCCGGCCAAGGTCTCATGTCATTGGACCACGGCATTAGATTGTAACGATCACGGGATCCATGTAGATTCGCATAACTATCAATCATGACTCCAAGTGCGGAGCCTATAACTGCCTACAACTGGGATTGGCCACTAAAGGAATAGTCCTGACACGTCAGAGACGGACCTCAACGATCGTGGGCTGACATCTCTGTCAAGACACGATCCCAAAATACTTGTATCCTATACGGATTATATGAAGATTCCAGTTACGCTATATATATATATATATATATATATATACCAGGCCAAGTTAACCTAAAGAGATATCTGTTATCTCATTATATAAATCTTAATTGTGCACTGTCTGACTTAAGCATTGGAGTCCCTTTGCAAGTACTCACCCCATGGTTCAATACGCTCGACAGCGGCTACGCAAGGAGAAAAACAACCACACATGTGTCTATTCCAAATACCTTCCGAATCCATTTCAGAATAAAGATCATGAATTTCGTTAAACAGAAGTTCGTTAATTTCGGTATAGAAAGCTTCATATACCACTCATTTTTAAAAGCATAAATATTACCAATTCAGATATTATAACATCAAAGATGTTATTCTTTTATTAATTTGGAGATTTTTTTTTTTTAGTAAAACCTACGACTCATACAGTGAAATTGACGGAAGAGCTCGTAGTGATGCCTCTAGATAGCCTCCTAGTGAGGCTTAGGGGAAAGGGTGAGGGGAATATGAAAAGAGAAATTGGAGAGTTTTTTTTCCTTTTGTAAATGCAGAGTCGTGTTTTTTATTCAGTATAAAATATATTTTTTTTTTCTTTTAACTGTTCCCACTAACAAAGGAGTTAGAGTAAAAAATATTATGTTTGTAGCATGGCTCGTGTTGATTCTAGTCTTGAAAGGAATCATGATGTTCGACGGATGATGCCAATAACTAATGATCTTGATGCACTAAGAATTTTAGTTTAACATAGAAAAGAAGCACTAAGCAGTTTGATAACGTCTTTTTTTCAACTTGTTTGTGACATTACGGTCTCACAAGTTGTACTTTTCAAATAAAGCCAAGAGCTAAATAGGAGCATTTGGGTGTGAATGTGTTTTCGCAATTTATCGCCACATAATTGTAATGAGCCTTTTCAAACTGCTTTAATTATGTTCTAACTTCTAAACGTTTGAAATACCACATAGCAGTTATCTGTCATCATCAACTCATATATAAGTTGTTGAAAATCAATCATATATTCATAGAAGAGTTGTTATATCTTTTTATAATTTTTTTTAAATAATTTTTTTAATAAAAATAAAAAATATTAATTAAAAAATTAAATATTTATAATATTTTAAAAATATTAAAAACATTTAATATTTTTTAATTAATAATTAAAAAAATTAGTAAGATGATTAGGTAAAAAAAATTATAATTATTCGTTCCTAGAAATGGATAGAGTTAATGATGGTTTCCTTTAAACTTGTGATTAGAGATGCGAACTACGTGGCAGAATAATTGCCATTAAGAGAGAGAATTCAATATTTACTTCTTACATTTCATACTAGCAATAAATTAAAGTTCAATATTTTCTTACAACTATATAGTTTAGATATTTTCTAAAGAGTCACAGTGTTTAGATATTATCTAAAGTCGAACCATTCACATTATATGGTACTAGACTACTCTACTCGTCAATTTGCATTCTTTTGTTTTTTTTTTTTATTAAAAACTAATAAATAAATAAAAGTGTTTAAAGTGAATTATAATTATAGAATGAGAAATTGAGAAGTGTTTGAAGATAATTATAAATTGCAAATGAGTAATCAATATATGGTAATTTTAACAAAACAAGAATTGGATACTAAAGTGGAGAATTCCTTTACAATAATATAGATGATAAATACTGATTTTATATACTACTAGTAAGTATCTCATGCATTGTATCAATATTTTTTAATAAATTTAGATAAAATTTAAAAAATATAGATTAAAAAATGTTAAAATTATAAAAAAATATGCATAATTAATTTATTTAGATAGAATCTAAAAATATATAGATTAAAAAAATATTTAAAATTATAAAAGAGATATACATAATTAATTTAAAAGATAATTTGAATTTAAAATTTAAAAATAGAAAAGTTAAGAATTACATATATCATTTTTTGAAGAAGAATACAATAAGAGATTAAAATAATCTCATAAAAGTGTATTTTAATTTATTATATAGGAATACATTTCTATAGAACACAATTAAATATCTGTCATAATATAAAGGAAAAGGAAAATGCTGAACTTTAAGATTTTTTATTTTTAATGAAATCTCATAGGAACTGATGTGGCATGCAGTTATAATTCTTAGCTGCTGTTAAGAAGGAGATATTCTTGTGTATATATAATATGCACCACATTATATTTATATATAAAAAGAAAAAATAGAAAAGAGAGGATGAATGAATCTCACTAAATTTACTCATCACAAAAAATTATCATTTCTCTCTTATTTTTTTTTATTTGAATGTAAATATGACATAGTACATTTTATACACACAAAAATATCTAAGTAAGAAGTTGCTCTTATACTTATGAAGCCAGTATTCTGATTGAGTTAGTGACCTTGATAATAGTCTTTGTGAAAATAGGATTCGTTACAAATAGCAATGCTCTAATTCAAAATGTGAGTAATTCTGCCTCACCCGCTAACGTCTCTAGACATCACAATGCCCATATTTCATCCTACAACTTTTCCTTCATGGCTTTAACTATGCAATCTTATTTTTTCTCCTGGTTTGAAAATATATTGTTTCTTAACTCCATGGATATTTAATTATTAGGATGGAAGGACAAAGAGAAAACGAAGATCATATATTTTCTTTCTCTGCATAGGAGCTAAAAAAGCACCGCATTAAGCTCTCATTGTTATGATACTGAAAAAGTAACCAATGAAGGAGAAGTTAGAGTTGTGGATGGGAAAATCCACCTCCAGAACAGAAAGATTCATACATTGATATTACATTCTTAATTCATGTCGTGGTCATTTTGGGTCTCTTCAGTTCAGTGAGTTAGATTCAACTATTTAAAGGTCCAGCCCCTCAATTACGCGCCGCCACTTTGTTTTTTTAAAATAAGGATATAAAAAGCCCATTGGATGGATCCATTGATTTAATATATTGTGGATCAAAGACAAGTTTACAAATTAGGATAAAGAATCCTCCTAATTTACGAATCCTAAAAACTTGGTAAAAAAAAAAACTGTGACAAACAAAATTTGTTTTATAGCTTTATAATTTGCTTGATAAAGTATAATTAAATATTTAAATGTACCAAAGATACATGACCATTGTTCATTCATACCACAATATTGGTATGTATTTTCTAAATTCTAACTTCGTTTATTCTTTTTAGAACTATCATGACCGTGACTGCGATGAAAAGAATAGTCGTCACTAATTTTATTGATTAGTAAAAAATTAAAAAATCATTTTCAAAACTTTAAAAACTATTTTACGGATAGAAAGCTAAGACTGTGAATCAGTTATGTACAATGAAAGATGAAGACTGAATCTCATTGCACCCTGATAGATTTGTCTGAAGATAGTTACCTTAAAATTAATTATGTGAATTAAATAACTTAAACATATTAAATTTACTCTATAAAATAAACAAAGGCAAGCATCAAGAATCACAATATTAACAATATCAAGAAAATATAAATCACAAAATATTCAAGCGAAATAAAATAAAACATGTACCAAAATATTTACAAGACAATCAAACAAAAGACTAAATTATGAAAATTTGATTTTGGCTTGTGCAGAAATAATTTTCATTCCTATGTATCCGTTTGTGTAATGGAAAACTCAAAACAACATAGTTCTTTATAAAATAAATGTGGATTAGTCAATTTTAATTAAATAAAATATTGTGTTTTATTGTTTTAGAAAACTCACTTGATTTTATGAGAGAATTTCAAGTCATCAAACTATCACGACTTAAATGAATATAAAAAAATAAAATTAACAAATTGTCACAACTCAACTAATCTTTTTACATTTAAAAAATATATATATTTGTAAACTTAGTGCAAAATCACCATTTAAAGCAAAGGTCAATAACGTAATAAAAATAAATACACCAATAAAAAAATCAAAAATCAATAAGTCAACAAAAAAATAAATAAAACACATTTTTTAAAAAATTTATTATCTTTATTCTTTATAATTTTTATTTACATTTTCAACCACTCTAACTTTAGCCCAAGCTATTTGACTAAAAAAGATGTTAACAATTTTTCTAATTTTTTATTTTATTATTTTCTTTATTTTAAAGAAAAAAAGTTTGCTTCAAATATAATAAACTTAGCTTAAAAAAAAAAAAACAGAGAGCAGACCCAGCTAAACCAAAAGAAGGCTAAGCTCTTAATTCTTTGCTAACTCTCATCTTACTAACTTATTTAGTCTAGCCCAACTAAAGTATCACTAATCCAAACTACATAAACCCAACAACAATTTGAAATTAATTTTAAATGAAAACAAAAATAAGCAACTAATAAAAAAAAATTAACTTTGATATTCTTACCACAAATAGTGTATACACCTATTTTCACACTTTATTTAATACCATTCATTATACTTACTTTTTGTTATCACTTTCTATCTCAATCACATACCTTTAAAAATAATGTATACAATACTTATACCTCTAAAAAAAATGTAGAATCATCTTTTTTTCAAAAAAAATAAAAATGAAAAAGTAAAAAAAAGAGTGTAAACAGATCAAAAAAGGAAAGAGCTCTGGTGCTCCTCAAACAAATGTAGAGAGAGGAATGAGCGACTAGAGGCAAAAGGGGCACAGAGCTCTGACCACGGCATATGGTGGCGCGGCACCAATGGAGGGAAGCGGCGAAGGACGACAGCTCCGACACGACATGGTGTTCCTGTGTGGGTTACGGATGGTGAGGAATAGCGACACGAGGAGCTGCTATTCACTTCTGAGCAGAGTGAGGCGGAGTGGTTGAGATCTGCTAGGTTCGAGACTAACGTGGTGGCTGAGGCGGCTGGAAGTGACGGAGGGCGCGGCGATTCAGGCATGGAGGCACGGTGGAGGCTCGATGAGTGTGGCTTTGGTTCGGTTTGTTAGGATCTCACATAACCTGTGACAATTTTTTGAATACGTTTTATATATATGTTGTGTCATTTTATTTTATATAAATTAATTTTAAATTAAAATTTCATATGATATCAGACTTAAGATCTTATCTCTGTCTCTTATTTTATTAAGTTCGCTTATTCCGATCAAATATTTATAAAAAAGTGTTAGAGTCTCATATCGTTTGTCTCAATCTTCTTGATACACTTCACTTGATATTAATTAGTTTTAAATTAAAATTTCACATGACTTGAATTCAGGAGTCGTGGAAGATGGTGGTCTTGGGTGATAGTTCAAGGTTGCTGGGTTGGCTGAGAGGTGATGGCCAGCGACTTCGTGGTGGTTCGCGGTAGCTTGGGTAATTGGGTCGTTAGTGGATTTGGGTTTTTTGAACCTGATGACACAATTTGGAGTTACTAGTACGTAAAGGGATTTTGGTTGTATTTCCTATCAATGAAATGTAAGGGAGCTCTGGGTTTGATTTTACTTTCTGACTCTGTTTGCTCTCTCCCAGAACTCTCTTATTTCTCTCTATGCCTCCTTTCTACATTACTTCCCTCTAGTTTTTTTTCTCTCTAGCAGCAACTCCCTTTTTCCTAGTGTGTGTTGTGCAGCAAAAATGAGGTGCCCAACTGCCATGCATGTTGCAGAGGAAACATGACCAGACGAGTGTTTTTGTATGTGGATAAAAATGGAATGGGTGCTACATGAGTGTGTGACGCTTGAAGAAAACTATGAACATATTAAACCTTAAACAATGAAATGTGCAAATTATTATATTAACTAGCAGAAATTAAGGCAGAAAGGCCGAAGTGGACCTTTGTCTCTTTTTCGTAAGTCATTGATAATAGTTTAATTTTTATTTATTATTTTATAAAAATAAATATTATTATATATTATTATATTTAATTTTAATAATTTTATAATATTATTAATTTATTTATTTAAAAAAATTATTAATTTAATTATTATGATAATTATAAGAAATTTATTTAAAAAATTTTAGACAACAAAATAAGGATAATTTGATAATAAATTTAATTAAGGGAAGAAATCGGAACTCGTACTTAAAAAAAATAATAAAAAAGGAGGAGAATTGGACTACGGCAGCAGCAACGCAACAAAAAGGACGGAAAAAAAAGGGACGTGACGATTTGCAAAGATTGGAATTTTGTTTGGTTCGAAGGAGAAAACATTCATTATTTATAGATTTTTTTTGGGTTTGATACTCTTATTGAGAATTATTAATTTTATTTTTTAAGACTAAGATGAAATTTTAATCTTTGTTTTAGATGATTTAATTTTGTTTATAATATTTTTTTTATTTTATAATTACATGATATTGATGATTATTAATATTTAATTATTATTTAATTTAATTTTTATTGATTATTTTGCAGTTAATTAGTAAATTTAAATTAATATATTTTAATTACATGCTTACTTCTTTAATCTTAGATGTTGGTTGTGTAATAATATTCATTATTTTTGAGATCTAAGAATTAAATAATTCATATTATGTTAAATAATTTATGTCATAATTTAATAAATTATGTTAATTTAGATGAATTATGTTATTAATTATATTTCAATAATATTTAGTAGTGATCAAAGTTTGTGACCGTAAAATTCATAGAATAAAATTAATTATCATTCAAGTTAAATTCATTTTTGTATAATTAATGGTGGATTCGAGATCTTAAAATTGATCTTTGATTAAACTTATATTTTTAATTTAAATTATTTTATTTAAATTTATTATTTAATTTTAATTTTAATTTATCACGTAATTTAAATTATTAGATTAATTAAATAAAATAATTTTTTTTTAAATTAATTTAGATAAAAATTAAATTTTTGTTAATTATATCATTTTCTGTAAATACAATATTTTTATATTTTTTAAATATTACAAAAATTTTATGTATTTAAAAATAAAAAATAATTTTATTATTTAAAAATTCACTATTAATCATCGGTACAATGATAAGTACAGTACATTTTTTTCGTTTAAAGGAAAAAGTCCCATGGTTCACAAAATCGAAATAATGCCATAATGGACATGTGGTGAACATCTATTTACTATAGTGCTCTTGACTTGTTACGAATTATGAACTATATGGTCTATGGATACTTCCCAGAAGTTTAGTACAGATATTCACAAAAGTTACACATAACACACACTTCGGATTGTTAAATTTCTATCATATTTGGAAACTTGATATACAGGAAATGAAAGAGTAGAAAAGATACACGAGATTAACTAGTGTGATTTCCAAGGGAAACACTGCAAGTTAGAGCAAGAATCTGTCCATGTGCTTGTGCAGGCACCTTCAATTCCGTCACAACACTTGCAAACAACTCCAAGCGTCGCAAAAATCTTCGAGTACCCTGCAATTACATTACATATAAATTAAAGAACAAGAAGCACACAAAGAATCAGCAATTACATCACAACCAAAACACAGATCCTGTGGAAGAGAGTATTGGTATTACTTATTACCTTGATGAGATATTAAGGAAAGTGCCCTTCCTTCTACAACTAAAGGCTCCTCTGTAATTGAAACAACCAAGATTATTAACAGCACGAGCACACGAGGCTTATTCATACCCATATATCTTTGGTGATGAGCTTCAAAAACCTGAGAAGTTTAAGAGCTGTGGAGCACGGAAGAGTTGAGAGCTTTATAAGGCTATCAAGACTCCAAGATGAGGGATTGCCTAGAAAGTACCTCACCCATATGATTGTTATTATTAATTCACAAAATGAAAAAGACTAATAACATGACAGTGACAGTGACAGGCTTTAGTTTTGTGACATTTTATTAATTATTAATATGTTTTCTAGAAGAAAGGGTTTATGGCCTTAGTTTTAACATTTGGATTGTAACTCTGATTTTTTTATTTATCTTTTATTCATATTTTTTTATATTTTTTAATATTATTTATTATATATATATTTATTATTTATTATTAAATTATATACTTTTAAAAAATATGTGTATAATATATATATTTTTAAAAGAAATATATGATGATCTTCATTCTTAAAATTGTATGATAGCTCGAGATAATGGGTGGGGTGGGCTTCTCGAAGAGACACCAGATCATGCCACACGTTTCCTACTCCATTACGTCTCCATGGAGATGACTGAGAAGTTGGATACCACTTTCCTACTGAAACCTTCCGATTTTTCGTCTAAATTAAAGTAAGTGGGGCCTCGTTTCATTTGTGCGAGTAAACGGACAAAAAAACTTACAGGATAACTACCTTCCTTGACTTCTTTTTATGTTTGTTCTTATTACACCTTACATCTTTTAATTTTAAAAATTAAACATACCTATTTTATTTTTTATTTATAAAAAATAAAATATGAATTATATATAAAATAAAGGATAAAAGTATAATTTTTCAAATAAAAAAATGCCGATATTAGAATAATAAATAAAGTAAGAAATGTAAATATAATTTCTTAAATAAAAAATATTTGGTTTAATAAGCATTTATCTCGGAAGAGGACAACGTAGTTACCCAAAAAGTATAAGATGCTTTTATTGTCAAGTTCTGTAATTGTGGAGAGCTTTCTCATTTTTTTTATATTTTTCATTTCACTTTCAACTTCCCACCACTGCCTTCTTTTTATTTTTTACCAATTCCATTGGCCATATGCAGAATTAAGTGTAATTCAGTGAGATTTTGGGATGAAAAGGTCTAAAAGAAGTTGAACTTCGAGAAAAATTATCCAATGCTGACAACGTCAAAACTTAACTAACACAAAATAAAGCAAACTGAATAGCGACGGAAATGCGGGGTATTATCGATCTCCGGACTTCTCTCACATGCCAAGCAAGTGCTCTTATATAAGAGTGTAAGGTGGTAGTTTAGTTCAATTTTTTTTAAATTTTTTAAAAAAATAAATTTGAATTAATTAAAATTAATTAATTCAATTTGATACGATTTTTTTATTTTTTATAGCTAAATTTGAATCGAACTGAATCGAACTAAATATTTATGGTTTAGTTTGGTTCAGGTGATCGAATTGATTATTATTTTTTTAACACAAAAATTAAATAAATAATTATACATATAATATAAAAAATATACATATGTATCTAAAATTTCAAATAATATTAGAACATAAACTAACCTTTGCTCTTCCATCAAACAATGAACATTCAATTTCAAGTTAAGTCACACAATCATTGGTCTTTGAGATTTTCTATTTATATCAAATCTAAAATGCTAAAATAGTGAGAAAAGAAAACTTCATAGTAGACGATAGAAAAATAGTATACATAATAAAAAAGTTCAGGCAATAACTGGATAGTAATCAGAAGCATAATCTTGATAAAGATCAAATCTGATATACAATTTTTGTGGTCTCATAAATAGACGATAGAAAATAATTAAGAGGATAGCCAAAACAAAACCACTAGTCATATGATATACATGACTTTTATCCAATATCAATATATAGTTAGTGCAAACATAATAATTGACATCACTTAAAGTTAATCCAAACTAAGTCAAAACTCAATCCAAATATAAAAAAAAATAATGGGAACCTCATTGAAGGTCTACAAGCATTCATTTTTGCTATGCCAAA
The DNA here is from genome assembly GCA_029884605.1 of Ormosia emarginata. Taxonomy (NCBI): domain Eukaryota; kingdom Viridiplantae; phylum Streptophyta; class Magnoliopsida; order Fabales; family Fabaceae; genus Ormosia; species Ormosia emarginata. Next base: position 3,007,922 of record JAQQTP010000022.1, on the reverse strand, counting down.
ATGTCTAGGGTAAACTCAGTGATTTGAAATCAATAAATTTGAAGGCCTTTTTATTTTACAATATGATATAATTAAAAAAGAAATATAACGTGAGCATATGTAAAAGGGAACAGAACTCGAAAAGAATCAGGATCTTGTACGTGCAATAGTGGTTTGGTTCGGGTGGTTCTTCGGATTTGAAATTCTCAATACGAGAACCGAACTAATTAAGCTCTCATTGGTTCGGATTTTACCCGAACCAATCAAAATATCCCAACCAAACCAAACCAACTTAATTGGTTCAGTTCGGGTTGGTCAAATTGGTCGGGTTATCCGAACCAATTTACACCCCTACTCTTAATATATTGTAATATAAAATTAAATAATGTTGACTCATTTTTTTGACAATTATCTAATATCTAATATTATTATTTTTATGGAGCAAAATTTTATTTGTCTTAAACAAGCTGAAACCCTAATCAAGTGACATAAGGCTTGGTTTCATCCTGACGAGACTCATTTAAAACTAACCAGAAAGCAAACTAGACAGGTAGAGGGTCATCATGATCCATGGTAGCCTAGATGTAGGGTGACACTTAGGACAACTCATAGACACTTCATTATTAGGAACTTTGATAATTGATGTGGCTTAGAAGGTTTCTAGGCGAAGGCTTTCTCTCCAAGGTATTCAAGCATCAGATGGTGAGACTTCAACAGAGGCATAGAATGAAGCACCTCAAGATCTCAGTTTGCCTAGAACAACAAGATAAGGCTAAAGGGGACTGATTCAACATATTAACCTAAGCCTACTCTCATGATAACTAGACTTTAAAAGCTCATACCTCCATTTGATTTGTCACTATCCAAAGATAAAAAGACTGTAACATTGACCATTCAGAACTTAAGAGCACATTCACTACAAGAAATTGTGAAGGATAAATCTGCCGCAAATAAGCTAAAATCTGCCGCAAATTGCCAATTTACGGATTTGCTGCAGATTCGTATCCGCCGCAAAAATGGTTGATGCAAAGTAATTTGCAGCGAATTTTAGTTTCCGCTGCAAAGCGGCTTCAAATCTCTTCGGCAATACGTCGGCATCCGATGTCAGAATTTTGGTGTTGTCGTGGATTTTGCAGCAGATTTTTCAGTCACAAATTTGCGGTGAATTTTTTTAAATTTGCTGCAAAAAAAATTGCCGCTAATTTTTTTTTTACAAAAAAAAAGCTCCGGTGACTAGAACAACATGAGCTTCCAAATCCTGATTTGCTACAGAAAAAGTCGAATTATGTGTGCCATTTTCGCACAAATTAACCATTTTCTTACAAAATTAAAAAAAGTAAAAACCAAAAGGGGATAATATGGGAAGATCTGAACTAAAGAAGATGACTGGGTTTTTGGGTAGTTTCGGCTCCAGTTTAGGCGACGTGGTGGCTTGAGGTGGAGCTGCGACGTGTGGTGCAGTGGGAGGGAGGTGCGGCGACGTATTGTGAGGGAGGAGTGGTGCAGTTCTGAAGGAGCAACGCAATGCGGTGCGGTAGTGAGGGCTGCGTGGCGGCAGGGGCGATATGGTGAGCGGCAGGGGAGAAATGGTGGGAGAGGGGTGAAATGGTAGGAGAGGGAAGAAATAATGGGAGAGGAAAGAAATGGTGGGATAAGGCCTCTGGCTGACTATTTAAGATCTGATACTTTAATTTGAATTTGCGGTGAATTTTGCGGTGATTTTTCGGTCGCAAACCTTTTTATTTAAAAAAATACGATCAACACGAATCTGACACTTTTTTTTTTAATTTTTGTGGTGGAATTTGCGGTGGATATTTCCGCCGCAATACTTTTTTATTTTTTAACTTATAACTTTTTTTTGTGAGGAAAAATTCGCCGCAAATTGATCATCCACAAAATCCACCGCAAATTTTTTTTATTTTTTATTTTTAAAATTTTAAGATAAATTTCCTTTTTATTTAATAGTTTGCGGCGAATATTTCCGCCTAAAAAACATCTTTCTTTAATAATTTGTCGTGAGAAAAAATTTGGGTAGGCAAAATCCGCCGCAAAATCCACCCCAAAACTTTTCATGGTGAATGTTTTGCCGGAAAAAATTGGGGGACCAAAAATCTACCGCAAAATCCATCGCAAATTGAGATGGATTATAATCCGCCGCAAAAATGCATTTTTCTTGTAGTGATTTTTCTAAGGTTGTGCCTAGTCAACTCTTTTCATAAATGTCTTGTGCCCCTTCCAATAAAAAATCACTATACACTACTAGAAATTTCTGATTCAGAGACGGAAATTAGAGACGAAATAATTTCTATCTCTATTAGAGACGGAAACAAAGACGAATTTTATGAATTAGAGAGGGAAACTAACATTTAAAACTTAGAGACGGAATTTAGAGACGAAATTTATCTGTCTCAGAATTTTTCTCTCTAATTCCTTCTCTATTTGGTCAATGTAATGTTTTAAAAAGTCAAATATACGTAGAGATGAAATTTAGAGACGAAATTTATCCATCTCAGAATTTTTCGTTTCTAATTCCATCTCTATTTAGTCAAATAATTTTTTTTTAAAAAAATCAAAATAAATTAGAGACAGATTTGTTCCGTCTCTAAAATATATATTATTTAATAAATATTTTTTTATAAGTTAGAGACGGAATGTTGTTTCTGTTTCCGTCTCTAATATTTGTACATACTAAATCCCTAATTTAGATACAAAAATCCCAATTCCTTCGATCTATCAGCTCCATCTCTCAGCTCGTGCCCTCACATCTCAATCTCCCAGCTCCATCTCCGAGCTCGTGCCCTTGCATCTCCATCTCTGAGCTAGTGCCCTCGCATCTCCGACCTCGTGCCCTCGCAACTTCATCTCTCAACTAGTGCGGTCGTTCTCCCTCCATCTCTAAGCTCATTTTGGTACATTCTCCCTCCATCTCTGACCTTGTTCTTGTTCATTCTTGCTCAATCTCTCAGCTCATTCTCGCTCCATCTCTCAGCTCGCTCTAGGATGTTCTCAACTCTCCATCTCTCAGGTCGTTTGACGTCATTCTCTGCAAAGTGAACCTATTCTCCACTCTCAAATCCCTCTTTTTTTCATTTGATTATTGATCTTTTGATTTGTGGGTGCTTCGTGATCTAGGGTTTTGATTATTGATCACATTATTATTATTATTATTATTATTATTATTATTATTATTATTATTATTATTGTTATTATTTCGATCTGCTTCCGATTCTATTCTTTTCGCATCTATAATGATTGATTGAATTTCTCTTGGCTTCTTTGAAAGTCTTCGTAGCTCAGAGAAGAGTGTGTGGTCCACTGAGCTCATAACTCTTAGTTACTCAAAAGTATGCTACACTTCAGATTCTCTCTCTAACTCTGTCTCCTCATGCTACACTTTTTTGTTTCTACTACACAATGTTTTGCTAATTGTAGAGAATTTTATAGTTCCTGGTTGTCTAGCTTCCATTTCAATTAATGTATAACAATGCTCTAATGGCTCTGTATTGGTTGTTGCACTTCATTTCGAGTTATTAAATTTTTTACTTTTGTTTGTTCTTGTGTGAGTGTAAACTGTTTGATAAAATACCTAAGCCAATTTGATTTGTTTTGATGTTGAGAATTTTCTCAGTGTGTTAATCCATTTCGATAAATGTTAATCTTTTTTTTTTTAGATCTGGAATTTAGTAATTTGAACATCAATAGTTGAGATTTCTAGTGGCACGTGTTGCAACAATGAAATATTAATCGGATAAATATGGTTTAGATCTTTTACATACTGGACTGACCCCATTTGTTTAAAATTTTAATTTAATTTAATATGGAGAAGCAAGTGATGTAAATATTTGTTCTTACATAAACTTTTTTGTTTTTTAAATTTGAGATATTGTTCTTATATAAATTTGATAACACAACTGAGCTAGTAGTGGTAGTCACTTAGTCCTTCTCTAATTTTGATGGGTTAAAATTAAAACTACTGCTAGTGGACTACTGAACTAGATTACTTCAAGCAATTGGGGATTTCATTCAATTTGAGTAGTTGACAAACAATTCATATTCCTCATATTTATTCTTTGATGTTTCAAGTTTGTTTTTTGTTTGGATTATGCTTGATAAAGCATTAGGAAGGTGGAAGTAGGAACTGGTTGTGTCACTTATATTTGTCATTTTTCTTCCCCAAAAGAATTACAGAACTATCAATATAATGAACCTTGATCATCATATCCTTCTGAAAATTTGCTAGTGGTTGTTTGGAAATAAGTTGACTAGTTTGTTAGGCTGTAGTATTCTAAATTGTGGATTTTTTAATGCACGAAACAGAGTATGCTTTCAAGGCTGTTAAGGCTGCTGGGATCACCTCAATTGGTGTCCGAGGAAAGGATTCAATTTGTGTCGTTACTTAGAAGAAGGTTCCGGTCAGTACAAGAAGTTGGATCTTAGATCTTTCTTTTGCTTGTATGAGTATTTGTGATGGCTGCTTAAATTGGGAAGTTCAATGCAGGACAAGCTATTGGATCAGACAAGTGTTTCACACCTGTTTCCCATCACAAACTACCTGCATTATTGGCAATTAGCATGATAGGTTTATCTTTCATCACATCTCTTTAGCATTTTTTTGTTGTAGATATTTGTGAAATTCATTTACATACTTTTTCAGTAATTCAGTTAAAATAGAAATTTGTTTTCAGTGAAAGTTAATTTGGGTAATAAGTCTCAGATAAGACAATTTTTTTGTAAATTAAACTTTGATATATGAGACATGTTTAGATTTCAGTCAGAGAAAATAAATATTTTATTTACAGATATCTTTTGAACAAAAATACATCTTTACATCCTAAGTTCACTTTTGCCTTATCCCATTGGAATACCTCTTTCTAGCTGATGCTAAGACATTGGTTCAACAAGCAAGAAATAAAGCCACTGAGTTTTGCTTTAAATGGGGATACGAGATGCCTGTGGACATATTAGCTAGATGGTAAGTGGTTCAGTTTTAAATAAGATATAAAGTCACTATAACTATTACTAGCTGCTTATTACTCTGTTTCATATCTGCAAACTGCAATTCAAACTGCCATTATTTTCTAGTGAAAAATGTTATTTGCACCCCTTTGTCTAATTTACTGGAACAATGCATGAATGTCTTTTCCTCGTCTCTTCAATATATTGTCTCAATAGCCACAATGTTGTAACATACACTTCAGCAATTGGGGGTGCTACTAGAATACTCTATTTTTTGTTGCTGCCACCACATGAGCATCTTGTGTACTAAAACAATGCAGACACTATTATTACTTTGCCCTCTAAATAGGTGTTGTTAACAAATCCCAAATTGGGAACCATTATGCCAATGAATATTTGGAATTTATTGAAGCTCCCAACTTTTTTCTTATTATGTGGTTCTGATAGGGATCCTGATAAAGAATGGAAGACTTGTTTCAATAGTAGACGTGGTAATTTAATTTTGGGATTTTGTAAGGGATTGACTTTATTGGGTGTGATAAGTGAGGTTATTCATTGCTGACTTTCACTTTTCCAAGCTACTTATATAAAGCCCTTATTGTTAAGTTGATAGTAAAGTTTTTAGTGGTCAAGTGGCTTTTAGTTTCCTTTCAATCTCCCTCTTTCTCTCTCTGGTTCTACAACAGCTGGTCAGCTTCATAGAAGCTTTTGTAATATATTTTATTATTTATGATAAATAGTTAAGTCTAGATTTTAACCCAGTCACTGGAAATGGCACTGATTGTGATTAAATATTTTTGATATATAAGGTAGTTGGCAACCAAAGCATAGCATACCATTTATGATAAAAGAATATTAGCAGGTTCTGTTGTAGTGCTTTATTTTATGACTAGAGAGCATTGTTGGTTGTAGTACTAGTATCAATTCTTTATAACTTTTTATCTTTTTGCTTTCATTACTGGATGTGGATCCACCATGTTATCTTGGGATAATCTGTTTTGTTTATTAGGATTCACTTCAACAATGTTTGAAAGAATTATCAAGCAGGTCTGTGTAGCTTAATATGGCTGCTAGCTCAAACATTCTAAATTGTGACATTATCTGATGATGTTATGTTTAATGTTTGTTGTTTTATATTTTCATTTTTATTCTGAAGTAGTTAGTAACTTAATATGGGTTGTGGCATGTTTTGTTTTATGCAAAAGAGAACATAGTTAATTGTAGTATTAGTTTTGTCCATGCTTGTTATATATGTTTTATGCATAAGATATTATAACTATTTCATACCCATAAGAGATTGAAGTTTATGCTTTTGTCCTGAACTATTTAATGGTATGCATAAGATATTTAATTATTTCATATACTTTCATTATTTTGATATCTTTTATAGTTACTTAAATAATTATAATGATTAATGATTTATTGTAATTTTTGATAAATTTTGATTTTGGATAATTATATGCATAAGAAAATAGAATTTTTTTATAAAATAAAGGCATCTAGTTATGGTAAATCCCAACTAGATGTCTATTTTTTAAAATATTTTTTAAGATATTAGAGGCGAATTTAGAGACGAAAAAATCCGTCTCTAATTTTAGAGACAGAATTAGAGACAGAACAGTACCGTCTCTAATTAGAGACATAATTTTTTTAGTTAGAGATGAACCTTTTCTGTCTCTAAATTAGAGACAGAACTCATTTTCAATATCTAAATATTTAGAGACGCCAATTTTATAGATGAAGCAATTTTCATCTCTAATTTTGTCTCTAAATATTTATAGATGAAAATTTATACATTTAAAAATAAAATTTATTCCGTCTCTAAATCTGAAAATTCTAGAACAGGCAAATACACATAGAAACACAAAAAAATCATTGAAAACAGGGAGAGAACAGAGAGAACATAGAGGCAAGAAGCCATGAGAATATGACCTAGGCAGGCTATTATACATTCATGAAATCTGAGATGCTCTCAATTCACCTTCTTATTTCCCTCTCGTGACTACTCTGTCAAATTCTTGTCCAAGCCAACAGGATCGAAATTTCCTTTCTTACATGTATATCAAGCTTATGAATCAATTTCTCTTTACTTTGAGATTATAGCTTTACCTTGTAAATCTCTCAAACTCACCCTGGAACAATTATATAAAAGAAGGTTTTTGACAGCAAGTCCCATGCCACATGGCACTATACCATGTTCATTTTCTTCCTTCCAAAATTATCTTCTGTCATAAGTTGTTCATTTATTTTAAATTTTATTATTTATTACTCATTATTTATTATTTATAATGATTTTAATTAATTCAAGTAGTTTATTTCGGTTAATTCAATTTTCAAGCAATTATGTGTATGTCAATTTCAAGCAATCTCAAGTAATCTCACGTGATTTTTTAATTATATTATTTATTATTTATAATGATCTTAATTATTAATAGAATTCTCAACCAATTACATTCGTTTTTCAAGTAATTATGTTCACATTAACATGTGTTTTAGTCAGTTTCTTTTGACTGAGAAGATTATTAATGTGTAGGCCAGCTCAAAGTCCACTCCTTATCATTTAGGTTAAATAAATATAATGGATATCGGTTATCATCAATCAAGAAAAATAAATTTAATGCATTCATTATTTTATCAAAAAAAATTACAAGGAATACCTATGCAATAATCACCGGAATTACTTCTATGGATCAAAATTGATATCAAATTAATTCTAAAATTCAGCTTTGGAACAATGATTGCCAATTTAACTTTAATATTCGCCAATATTTTTGAATTTTTCAAGTCAATAATTTAGAATTATATTTTAAAATAACTTAATATTTCTAAAATGTAATTAGAACTCTATTTGTCTACATTCAGGCGTCCTAAAACAAGATTCAACCTCAAGTAAATTAATTCGAAATAAAAATTAAAAACTTTTAAAATTATAAATAACAATTGCAGTAATTTAAATCTAAAAAATAATTATATTATTTCAAAAATAAGGATTTCTTTAATGTTTTTTATTCAATCTCCTCATATATTACCATTTAAAGTTATTTTATAATGGAAATTCTTCGTATAAATGGGGATTCCTTTACTATTTTCATTCAATCTCTTCATAGACTAATTAAACTATTTAATAGATGCGTTGATTAAAAGTCATACTCTTGCTTTTAATTTTAATTATTAATAGTAACTGTTGGGTTTTTTTAGTGCACCATTAGCTGCAGTTTGTAGTACTCTTGCAAAATGACATGAATTGATTTTTAAATCATTATATTAAATATCTTAAACGCAAATTTTATTATTTGAAATTATACATTCAGACCTTCAAGAAGTTTTACACAATGATTTGATAAAGGCTGCCCATTTGTCTTCAAGCTGCAAGACCTTGACCCTCGGATTGGCCTCAGTATGCTTCAGAAGTTCATTTTCAACCGAGAGGACGGTGATTACACCTAAAGCGGGTGGGGGCGAGGTGAGCGAGGGCGTCTAGGTGGTGGATTTGAGAGGTGAGGTCGTGGGTGGTCATGGATTCCCAAATTATGAGGATGGACAGAGGTAGGGTTGTGAGGGCCATGATGGATGTGAATACCACTTTGTACCACGCCAAGATCTTCAGGGAGTCCATCATCATCTTCACTTGAGAGACTGAGAGAGATGAGAGCTTCACCTACTGATAACAATGTATTTTATGTATTTTATAATCTTCTAACTTGACTTTTTAAGGTTCAATTTGACTTAATTAAGTTGATTTTGTTACATTTTATGAAATTAAGCTTAATTGGATCATTGAAGAAATTATTGTTTGAATTATCATTAATTTGGGTGATTGCATTCTTAAGTAAAGTGGTCACAACTTGAGTTGTAATTATCTGATTAATGTGATTAAATCTTGTTGGAAAGTTAAAATAATTTTAATAACTATTCACTGATAGCAAGAAGCGCATTAATAAGAATATATTTCATTCATTGTATACTTTCTCACTTAGCTTTTTTAGTAAACTGGCTATAATTTGAGTTACAAATATCCGATGGATGTGATTTTGGACTTGTTTTTAAGCTAAGATAAATTTCTACAACTTTCATGAAGGCCTCAAGACCAGAAACACATGTTTGGATAACTCAAATTGGAGTTGAAGCAAAATCTAACATTTTGAACCTGACAACTTGACCTTTATGTACTCATTAGGCTATATCTTGGGCTATAAGAGTTCAATAATCCTGAAATTTTGATAGTGGAAGGTTAAGACCCATATCTACAATTTTCATAAGAACACAAAAGCTAATTCGGATTCCTTGAAGGTGATATTGAGCTTAGAAGTCGGAACAGAGGTGCTGGATTTGGGCTTGACCCATGAGCAGTAATTGGGCTATATCTTGGGCTGTGGTTATTGGATTTGGTTAAACTTGGTGTCTCTGGAAAGCTGAGACAATTTCCTAGAACTTTCATGAAGACTACTTGGCTTAATTCTGACGTATGCCATGAGCTAAAAGCAGAGACATTTCAGAGACAAGAAAGTCTATAATTTCAGCTCATTCATCATCTATTTTGATTTTACTTCTTATCATCAAACAACTCCATTGTCTTCTTACACTCCTTGAACTCTATAAAAGGAGGCAAAGGTTGAACATTTGAGAGTGTTAGTTAGCTTAGAGTTTAGTTTATGCTATTGTGTTATTAGTTTTCCTTTGTGTAGTTTTCTATTGTTCTTAATTGAAGTTATGTTCATCATCTTCTTCTTCTCTCTTTCTTTCTTTTTGTCTATGAGTAACTAAATCTTCATCTTACTTGGGTGAAAAGGTGAAGCTCTTGGTAATAAGTTAAGGTTAGATTAATTTCTTTCTTGTGCTTTAAATGATATATTTTTATGTGATCTTTATATGAGTTGTATGTTGTTTCCAATTAATTTAGAAACTCTTCTTATATAATGAATATCTTGATCCATTGTAGACAATAGGATTGACACAGTGGATGCTTTTGACGATTATTGGTAGATAATTATTGGAACCATTATATGATTACATGATTGAACTTTGAATGTTAGATCTTCAGATTAGAATCTTCATTATACATGATTTCGATTGAGTTATAAAACGAAATAATCTTGTTTTTAATTTATTACCAAGAGTGGATCTCCTAACCCAAACAAATCTTTTTCATCTGTGAACAACTTATATCATTTTTAGTATTGTGACAAATCTTTTCCGTACCTCAAATAATTTTCTCTTCATCAATTCCCTGTGGATCGACCTCGGACTCTCAAGAATTTACTACTTGAAATAACCTACACTTAGTTTTGAAACTGTATAATTATATCCTATCAAGTTTTTGGCGCCGTTACCGGGGAACGAACCCGGGTCACCCGCGTGACAGGCGGGAATACTCACCAAATCGTAAAGATTGATCTTTAAGACTAAACGATGCACTTTGAGCTTACCGTACTGCTTTTAAAACATCTTTAGGCATGTCACCCTATCGGTTAGTCTATGAAAAATCTTGTCACTTGCCTGTAGAACTGGAGCATAAAGCATTTTGGGCTATTAAAGCTTTCAATTTAAATCTTGATGATGCTTGCAAGTTACGCAAATTGCAAATAAATGAACTTGAGGAATTGAGAAATGATGCATATGAAACTCAAAAATTTATAAAGAAAGAACAAAAGCTTTTCATGACAAATCTATTTTGAGGAAATCTTTTGAAATTGGTCAAAAAGTTCTACTTTATAATTCTCGTCTCCACCTTTTCCCTGGAAAATTGAGATCTAGGTGGATTGGTCCTTTTATTGTCAAACATGTATATCCTTATGGGGCCATAGACATTGAGAATCCTAGGAATGGTAATGTGTCTAAGGTCAATGGACAAAGACTTAAACCATTTCTAGAAAATCAAGCTGCTGAGGTAGAATTCATTTCCCTTTCTGATCCTTGTTATGTGAATAATTTACTCTAATTTTGTAGCTTTATTTTGTTTTGTAGCTCTTTAGCTCCCCGGTAAAATGGCTGATGACGGTACTCCGTGACTCTCAAGTCGGTTTGCTCTCTTTCAGTTTCCCAAAATAACTGATTTCTTCTTCTTCAAAATGGATATCATTCTCTCAAACCTGAGAAAACATTTTCCTTCTCTTCCTCAAATTGTTCTAACAAAAATTTACAAGGCTAGATGTGAAAGATTAAGATTGTTAATGCACAAAGGTATACTAGAAGATGTACATTGGATAATCGAAGCAAAGGTCCGATTAGCAAGTGAGTCTTCAATTTCATTTGACTCATACATGCCATGTCTTGGTAGAAGTTTGATGAACTTGCAAAACTTATAATTTTTATGGTTCATTGTGTGTGTTTTTTATTCTTTTTAATCTTTTTAATTAGGTTTGTTCTTGAGTTTTGTTATAGTTTTAGTATTTTAAATTGTGTTGTAATTATGTGTTTCTATGTATTTTTGTTAGGTAAATGCAAAGGATCGAAGAATGGAGGTGATTGCATAGAAGATTTGTAAAAAAAAAAAATACTTGATGGATGATGTCATGGATGATGTCAACAAATCATCACTGTAGCACTGCAGCATCACGTAGTGTCACTGTAGCACTGTAGTTGCTGTAGCAAATTTGCCTATAAATAGGCAATCAAATTCTGAAGGAGGGGCGTGGAGGCGTTAGGGAGGAGAGAATTTCCGTTCTGTTGTTCTCCTTTTTTTCCTTTTCCTTTTCCTTTTTCTTTTCTTCTTTCTCATGTGTAACTAATCTTCATCTTGCTTGGGTAAAAAGGTGAAGCTCTTTGTAATAAATTAAGGTTAGATTAATTTCTTTCTTGTACTTAAATGATATATTATTAAGCAAATATAATATGTGTTGTATGTTGTTTTCAATTAATTTAGAAACTCTTCTTGTATAATGAATATCTTGATCCATTGTAGACAATAGGATTGACACATTGGATGCTTTTGACGATTTACAAGTATTAGTAGATAATTATTAGAACCATAATATGATTACATGATTGAACTTTAAATGTTAAATCTTCCGATTGGAATCTTCATTATGCATGATTTCAATTGAGTTATAAAACGAAATAATCTTATTTTTAATTTATTACCAAGAGTGGATCTCCTAACCCAAGCAAATCTTTTTCATTTGTGAACAACTTATATCACCTTTAATCTTGTGACACATCTTCTCTTTTCCTCAATTAATTAGTTTTCCTTCATCAATTCCCTGTGAATCGACCTCGGACTCCCGAGAATTTATTACTTGAGACAACCTACACTTAGGTTTGAAACTTTTAAATATAATTATATCCCATCGAGTTTTTGGCGCCGTTGCCGGAGAACTTGATTTGAAGTTCTAATATATTGAGATTCTCTTTTCTGTAAGTAAACTTCACTATCAGGTATATTCTTCCTCTACTCTTTTCATTTTAATTTATCTATTTACTAACACACTAACTAGTAATTTTTTTTATGTGAATAGTAATATGAATAGTACGTAAATAGTATGTGAATAATAATATGAATAGTACATAAATAGTATGTGAATAGTATGTAAATAGTATGTGAATAGTAATATAAATAGTACGTAAATAGTATGTGAGTAAAAAAATTAAAAAAATAATAATATAAAAATTTAACCTTTTATATATACTAACTCAGTGGGGTAACTCTCCCTTTTATTTTACTTGTAATTTACTTTTTGTATTTTTTTTTTATTTGGTAGTTGGTTTATTACCCCATCTTTGTAAATATTTTTTTTATTTATTTATGCTTTCTGCTTTTATTATTATTATTATTATTATTATTATTATTATTATATTATTGTTATTTATACTTTATGCTTACTAACTTTCTAACTTTTAATTTAAATGTCATTTATTTTATGTAATCTAACTTTTAATTTACATGTCATTTATTTTACTGCAATCTAACTTTTAATTTATGTCATTTATTTTTGCATCTAACTTTTAAATTCTCATTTTATTTTTCTCGCTCTCTAACTTAATAAAATAATATTTCTTTTTCTCTTCTCTTTCACCTGGCTCTGTGGGGCTCTGCTACTCTCCGATTTTCATATTTAAATTTACTTTCTGCACTTTATTTTCTCGTATTTTAATTTTTGTTTTTTTATTTTATTTTTCGCACTTTATTTTTGTATTTTTTTATTTTTTTTTATTTTTGGGTGGCTGATTTATACCACATCCTTCTTAATATTTAACGGCTGGTTTCTACCTCTTACTTGTATATTATTTTTTTATTTTTATTTTATGTCACTTATTTATGTTTAACTGGTATTGTGATTCAAATTCTGAACGTTTGGTTAAAATTAATTCTAGTAATTTATATATTGATTTATTTGAATCATAATCACACACAATTAACACAATGGCTGAATTTGAAGGTGCACATGTTGAACATGATAATCAAACACAACGAGCTGAAAATGAAAGTATACATGATGAACAAAGAAATTAATCATTGCAAACTATGCGTGCATATTTGCAACCACCTCAAAATTCTAGTCCATCATGTTTTATCTTTCCACTCACTACTAATAATTTTAGATTTAAATCGGGTATGATTTCTTTACTTCCTAATTTTCATGGTTTAGAAAATGAAAGCCCATATTTATATCTAAAAGAATTTGAGGAAGTCTGTATTGCTTTCAATGATCAAAATTGCACTGAAGAGATTGTTATGTTTAAACTGTTTCCTTTTTCTTTGAAAGATAAAGTAAAAACTTAGTTTAACACTTTGAAACCAAGATCAATTGGCACATGACAAGAAATGCAAGGTGAGTTTTTAAAGAAATTTTTTCCAACACATAAAATCAATGCTTTGAAAAGACAAATCCAAATTTTTTCCAAAATTCAAATGAAGTGTATTTTCAAAGTTGGGAACGTTTTAAAGATTTGTTAAATTCTTGCCCATATCATGGTTTTGAAAAATGGCGGACTATAAGCTTTTTTTATGAAGGTTTAACATCTGAAACCAAACAATTTATGGAAATAATGTGTAATGGCAAGTTTCTTGATAAAGAACCTGATGAAACTTTAGATTATTTAGACCAGTTAGCTGAAAATTCTCAATCTTGGCATGATACTAATATTTCTAGAAATTCAATTAGATCTAACCTTGCAAATGCTAATAAAGAAAAAAATAATCTTAGACTAGAAGAAGATCTAAATGCTAGGATTGCCAGTTTGGCTAGAAAAATTGAAGCAATGGAATTAGGGAAAGTAAAAGAAGTCAAATATGTGCAAATTGAAGATATTTGTGATATTTGTGATGAATTAGGACACTTGACAAATGAATGTCCTAATATTCCTATTTTTAAAGAAGTTGTGCATGAGCAAGTAAATGCAATGAACAATTTTCAAAAGCCATTCACCTCTTCTTTTTCAAATTCTTACAATCCAGGATGGAGAAATCACCCGAATTTCAGTTGGAGAAATAATAATCAAACACAATTTATGCAACCACCGCCTCCTCATGAACAACAGGATTGTCAAAATCCTCAAGGATATGCACCTTATGTCCCACCATATAGGAAAAACCTTGAAGGAACATTAAGTGCATTCATAGAAAAGCAAGAGGCCATCAATAAACAAAATACTCAAACCATGATTGACATAAAAGACACTCTTGCTAAACTTGCTTCTGCATTCACCATTCACGAGAAAGAAAAATTTTCTTCTCAACCTCAATCGAATCCCAAAGGTCAATATAGTTTAAATAAGGGTTGTTCTGAAAGCAAACAAATAGATCAAGTCAATTCGATAATAACTCTTAGGAACGGAAAGGTTGTTCTAAGAAAGTAAGGAGATAAAGAGTCAAGTATCTAGAATGATGAACTCCTTGAGTGTGAATGAGCTAGAGAATGTAGAAAAGAATCCAGATAGTAGTGATGTCAAACTACCCAAGGAACCTGAAGTGACAAAGAATCCTGTTAAGCCAAAAAATAAAGACAAGGGTCACCAAACATACATGATTGACTCAATCATGGAGAAGGAACTTTCTACAACCTTTGATTCTAATCCCCTTGAGAATCTTCTTGTTAATTCTGAGTTTAATTTTATCAGTAATCCATCTAATGTATTTGATAATTGTACTAACTTTTATTTAACTCAGAATCATGACACTCAAGGATGGAGTCCAAAGTTTAAGGAGTTGCTTAATAAAGGTTGGAGTTTTCCTGATAAAAAATGTGGTCGTCCCCTAGTCTGTTCTCATGAAATTAAATTGGAGGAAGGTAAATGGTCAGCAGTTGAAGCCATAACTTGAGTTGAAAGATCCAGATGTAGTCGAGACTTTGGTAGAAGATCCTGTCTACCAAAGCTGAGGTAAGTTTTTAATATTTCGTTTGTGTTTTTGATTCGGCTTAAGTGCCTCCCAGATTTCGGATCCTTTGTATGGGGATGTAAATAGTGTCGGCCAACAAAAATTTTTTTAAAAAAATAAAATTAGAAGGAAGCAGTGAAGGAAGCAGCATGAAACACAAGCCAGATCTGATACATCATCTATAACTTTTCTTTACCTTTGGTACTTTGTTTCTGTTTAAAATTGCAACGAATTTCTCTAACAGGTACTATCTTCTTTCCTTTACTCATCTATATTTTAACTTTGAGGACAATGTTATGATTTGGTTGGGGGGAAAGATAGTGTGAATAATTATTGTGTGAAAAATTGTTTAAAAAAAAAGAATTTAAAAAAATTATTTAAAAATGCTTGAAAAAAAAATTTGTAAGTGTGTTTATGTTTGTCATATTTACTAATAGCTAAACCAGTTAGGGATGACAGAGTAAGGAGAAAATTTTGCCCTTAAGGTAATTTTACTCTTGAGATGCATCATAGTTGAGAAAAAAAATGGTTTTAGAAGTAGCAAAAAGCATATCTTGGGTCATAGCATAAATTTTTTTCTTTCTTAAAAATCACATGCTTGGATTTGAATGTTGAATTGGTGAATTGAGAATGATAGAAACATGCCTTGTGAGATTTTGAGCTTATTGATGAATGGATTGAACATTTGTACCATTCTCTTCTTTCTTGTGTGATTTTCACTCGTGAAATTGTTACTCTAGAACTTGGTTTGATTCTTTTTGAGGCTTCATTTTCACATGCATACATAAATATGATTGAGGCATTTTAAAATAACTACTTTGACCAAATAGTCATCCTTGTATATTTTTCCTTGTATAACCCCTTTGAGCTTATTTGGTCAGTTCTTGTTTTTTACGTGCCTTAAAAAAAAAAGGGAATATGTTTTTACCTGACCTTAGGGAATAAGAGAGTATTGACTTTTTTCTTAAACAAGTGTGGGTGTGTGTGTGTAAAAAAGAAAAGAAAAGAAAAGAAAAGCAAAGAAAAGAAAGAAAGAGCTAACCATATGATACACTATGTGACATATCCATATCTAGAATAAAGATTGATGCTTTGAAACAACAGGAAGAGAAGGAGAAGAATTATGCCTAACAATGAATTCAACTCATCAATTTGGGATTGATCTTCAACAAAACATTAGTCAAATATTGGTCATTGTCCTTATTGATGAATGTTCTCAAATATCTTTTCCACTCTAACTGTATCATAATGCTCTTTTATTCTCTTTGGTATTTATCTTCTTATATCCATATTATCCTTCTTTCTTTACCATGATCCCGTTATAACCTTGAATAAAGTCCTCTTAATTTTTGTGTGCATGTGTTCTGAGTAGTGGAGAAGTAGAAGATAAGCAAGCTTATGGTAGTGCAATTTTTCATAGGTTGAATTGAGTGAAATATCTACCATTTTAAACACTAGAGGGATTGAGAGTGAATCTTGTAAGGATCTTTCATTCTTGATTTGTTCTTTTTAACTGAATTTTCTTTGCTTGATGGTTTGAGATGTGAAGAAATATAAAAATAAATAAATGCTTTGTTCCCTTGAATGACTAGTTGCTCTTCTTGTTTCATTAAATCTTTTAAAGTTTTTAGTTTTTTTAGTTCAGTGTCATTTCCTAGTTTTGGTCTTATATATTTTGCCCAGGAGTGCAAAACCTCAAGTGTGGGGGTGTGATGAACTTGCAAAACTTATAATTTTTATAGTTCATTGTGTGTGTTTTTCATTTTTTTAATCTTTTTAATTAGGTTTGTTCTTGAGTTTTGTTATAGTTTTAGTATTTTAAATTGTGTTGTAATTATGTGTTTCTATGTATTTTTGTTAGGTAAATGCAAAAGATCGAAGAATGGAGGTGATTGCATAGAAGATTTGTAAAAAAAAAAAAATACTTGATGGATGATGTCATGGATGATGTCAACAAATCGTCACTGTAGCATCACTATAGCACTGCAGCATCACGTAGCGTCACTGTAGCATCACTGTAGCACTGTAGCTCATGTAGCAAATTTGCCTATAAATAGGCAATCAAATTCTGAAGGAGGGGCGTGGAGGCGTTGGGGAATAGAGAATTTCTATTCTGTTGTTCTCCTTTTCCTTTTCCTTTTTCTTTTTTTTTCTTCTTTCTCATGTATAACTAATCTTCATCTTGCTTGGGTAAAAAGGTGAAGCTCTTGATAATAAATTAAGGTTAGATTAATTTCTTTCTTGTACTTAAATGATATATTATTAAGCAAATATAATATGTGTTGTATGTTGTTTCCAATTAATTTAGAAACTCTTCTTGTATAATGAATATCTTGATCCATTGTAGACAATAGGATTGACACATTGGATGCTTTTGACGATTTACAAGTATTAGTAGATAATTATTGGAACCATAATATGATTACATGATTGAACTTTAAATGTTAAATCTTCCGATTGGAATCTTCATTATGCATGATTTTAATTGAGTTATAAAACAAAATAATCTTATTTTTAATTTATTACCAAGAGTGGATCTCCTAACCCAAGCAAATCCTTTTCATTTGTGAACAACTTATATCACCTTTAATCTTGTGACACATCTTCTCTTTACCTCAATTAATTAGTTTTCTTTCATCAATTTCTTGTGGATCGACCTCGGACTCCCAAGAATTTATTACTTGAGACAACCTACACTTGGGTTTGAAACTTTTAAATATAATTATATCCCATCAAAGTTCATATTCTAAAAAGAGAAGAGCAAAAAGATTACAAGTCTGTCACATATGTGGATGATGAAATTGTAACAAGCGATATCGTTCTTTGAGGATGGTTTCTAAAAACAGAGAAGATAAAATTTTCTTCATTAAGAATGGACTGAGTAAGGAGTCATTAGATGATATGTTATTGACTCTTGATACGCATTCTTGTGGTCTTGTGCATCGTGAACTTCTTAATTTGTGGAATCTCTTCAAGGATGAACAAAAGCAATACAGTCTTGGGAATCTGACTCTAAAAGACTCTGTTTGCCAATTTATAAGAAAATGGGATGGGAAGCTTATCCTCGACTCATAGAAGGCGTTTAAGCCGTTTCTAGACGTGAAACTAGAGGTAGATGTGAGCAACATCCACAACAACATGTACACATTTTCTTTTTTTTCTTCTTCTTCTTCATGTTCAAAAAAAAAAGAAAAAAAAAGAGAAAATAAAAAAATTAAAAAAAAAAGAAAAGAAAAAAAAAAAAAAAAAAAAAAAGTATGTATACATCTTGGGTTTGGCTTTGGTAACACAAAACGTAAATGGAGAAATGCATGCATCCTGATCCAGCCTTTTTAATTGAAAAACAAAGAAGGTAGATTGTATCCCACATGTGAGGCAGTCAGTCGTATTATGGCCACTTGTCCCTTTTGGGAGCCCTATGTTGCGCTGGTCTTGAATGGGTCTAATACTGGTCAATAATGCTTTGGCACAATGCTGAAAGAGTAGACTACCTTCATCCCAATCTTAAGTGAGTATACACTCATTTTTCATCAGGTTTCTAACAACTTGAAAAAAAAAGAAAAAACAAAAAAATAAAGGGCGAAACTACGGTTGTACTTGGTCTTTAATTAGATTAGGAGCCCCGGGCGGATGCACGTCCTGTCATAGACTCAGGAAGAGACCTTCACACGTCAGTATGTAAATAAAGTTCGTGTGCCATGCTCTGTAGAGAGCCGTGTGCTACATTTCCAGTTCTTGGAATCAAGGCTCTATAGTACTGATGGATAGAAAGAAGCGTCCCGACTTTACAGTGAACGAAAACTGTTAACTGAGTTGTATACTTACTTTAATTAGTAGGTCTCTATGGCGAGTTCTGACTGGCTGCGGTCAGGTACCATCTTCTTAGAATACAGGCTTTTAATTAGGTTTGCAGGAAGATAGAGGGTTGTTCTTCCGTAAGCAGGACAGAAATGATTCAAAGGTTCTTGTTGTCGGTTTGGCAATCCTTGTGGAATTCATATGTTGCAATGGTGACATGCAACTCAAATACATGCCACTACTGTATTCATGATGCGCAGTATAAAGATACGCCATGAAAACTGTACATACAGGTATGTCCTCCTTTGTTATTATATTTCTTTTATCTTTGTATGATTTTGTTGTATTTTGATTTTTGGACAGACGACCCTTTGAGCAGGGTCTTTCAAGGGTTTCTAGACTTCTTTACCCTGATGATTTTTTTGAAGTTAAAAAAAATCAAATAGTGAAAAAAAAATAAAAAAAAAGAAGAAAAAAAATTCTATTTTTTATTTTCAAACTTTTCTGACAACAGCCAACCTGCCCATATAGGTGCTATGATTACTTTTTCCCTTCTTTTCCCTATTTAAACACTTCATTCTCTTCACTTTCCTCCAACTCATAATCATTCAGAAGGAAGGTGAAATTATGGGACCTCCTGTTTGTAACCTTAAAAATATTTGTGTTTTTTGTGGGTCAAGTTATGGGAAGGGTTTAGAGTTTGTAAGTGTAGCAAGCGCTCTTGGTCGAACACTTGTTGCAATGAATATTCATGTTGTATATGGGGGTGGTTGTCGTGGGTTAATGGGGGCTGTATCACTCTCTGCATTTGTATGAGGCAGTCAGGTTTTAGGTGTCATTCCTAAACCTTTAGCTCAAAATAATATTACTGGAAAGACAGTTGGAGAAGAAATTCAGGTATCATCTATGCATGGCCGAATGAAAACAATGCTTGACAACTTTGATGCATTCATTGCCTTATCAAGTGGTTTTGGTACTTTGGAAGAAATTTTTCAAATTGTCTCTTGGGCCCAACTGAACATCCACCATAAACCCATTGGTTTGTTGAATGTTAATAATTTCTTTAATCTTTTGTTATTTTTTCTTGATAAAGCTATGGAATAGAAATTTATCACTCCTTCAGCAAGAAAACTTCTTATCTCTGCCTTCACTATTGATGAGCTGATTGATAAATTAGAAGCTTTTATTTATGAACCTGATAAAGTCTTAGCTCAGATAGATTGGTCATCAGAAAGCAGTGCGGGAAGCAGCATGCAAAGAAAGACAGATCTGACACTTCATTTTTAACTTTCCTTTACCTTTGATTTTATTTATCATACTTTATTTCTGTTTAAATTTGTGTCAGATTTCTCCAGCAGATAATATCTTATATCCTTTACTCATCTATATTTTAACATTGCGAACAATGTTGTGATCTAGTTGGGGGGAAGGATAGTTAAAAAAAAAGTAGGGAAGTATGATATGATTTTCATGAACTTGCTAAACCAATGAATATTGGCAGAGTAAGGAGTAATTTTACTCCTGAGACACATTTTAGTTGAAGAAAGTATATTTAGTGAGATGACTGTCAGAAACCTACAACAAAACCAATTAAGGATGGCAGAGTAAGGAGTAAATTTTGCCGAAAAGATAATTTTACTTTTGAGACGCATCATAGTTGAGAAAAAAATGGTTTTAGAAGTAGCAAAAAGCATATCTTGGGTCATAACATAAATTTTCTTCTTTCTTATAAATCACATGCTTGGATATGAATGTTGAATTGTTGGATTGAGAATGATAGAAATATGCCTTGTGAGATTTTGAGCCTATTGATGAATGGATTGAACATTTGTACCATTCTCTTCTTTCTTGTGTGATTTTCACTTGTGAAATTGTTACTCTAGAACTTGCTTTGATTCTTTTTGAGGCTATATTTTCACATGCATACATAAATATGATTAAGGCATTTTAAAATAGCTACTTTGACCAAATAGCCATCATTGTATATTTTTCTTTGTGTAACCCCTTTGACCTTATTTGGTCAGTTCTTGTTTTTAGCTTATTACGTGCCTTAAAAAAAAAAGAAACATGTTTTTACCTGACCTTAGGGAATAAGAGAGCATTGACTTTGTTCTTAAACAAGTGTGGGGGTGTGTGTGTGTAAAAAAAAGGGAAAAAGAAAAAAAAAGGAAAAAGAAAACGAGAAAAAAAAAAAAAAAAAAAAAAGAAAAAGAAAAGAAAAGAAAGAAGCAGCTGACCACCTAATACACTATATGACATATCCATATCTAGAATAAAGATGGATGCTTGGAAACAACAGGAAGAGAAGGAGAAGGTTTATGCCTAACAATGAATTCAACTCATCAATTTGGGATAAATCTTCAACAAAACATTAGTCAAATATTGGTCATTGTTCTTTATGATGAATGTTCTCAAATATCTTTTCCACTCTAACTATACCATAATGCTCTTTTATTCTCTTTGGTATTTATCTTCTTATATCCATATTAACCCTCCTTCTTTACCATGACCCCATTACAACCTTGAATAAAGTCCTCTTGATTTTTGTGTGCATGTGTTCTGAGTAGTGGAGCAGTAGAAGATAAGCAAGCTTATGGTAGTATAATTTTTTATGGGTTGAATTGAGTGAATTATCTACCATTTTAAATAGTTGAGGGATTTAGAGTCAATTCTGTGAGGATCTTTCATTCTTGAATCGTTCTTTTTAACTGAAGTTTCCTTGCTTGATGGTTTGAGATTTGAAGAAATATTACCTAAAAAAATGCTTTGTTCCCTTGAATAACTGGTTGCTCTTCTTGTTTCATTAAATCTTTTAGAGTTTTTAGCTTTTAAGTCTGTGTCATTTTTTCTTTGTTCCTTAGTTTTTGTTCTTATGTGTTTTGCCCGAGAGTGCACCTACGGAGCGCCGTATCCTGATGGTCATCATCGATCTGCAAGATGGAGACTGGAGACTGGAGTGGAGAGGGGTTTTAGAGAGAATGAGAGATAGATATTCAAGTATTCAACTCCAAGCTTGAAAGGTGAGTCCGTGACTTGGTGACTGAGATTTGATGACTTTGTCTATGGTGATTTTTTTTTCCTGTTGATGTAATTATTGATCAAAGGTCAATGCTGGTCTGAATTCAGGTCTCATTTGTAAGAGTTCATGAACATTCTTTATTTATTTCTTCTTTTATGTTTAACCTGTGAATGAATAAGCAATAAATGGGTTGCCAAATGAAAGTAACATGGTATACGCTATAGGGTTTCTGTTTTAGTTCCTTGGCCATGTTCCATTTTTTTTCTTTTGGGATTATGCATTTGATCTATACACTGAAGGTAAAAATATGTTAAAGATTTTAAAATGGTGAAATGCTAGTGAATTGTCTATTTGAGTTGCTTGATTAGTTTCTTTATTAGCCACTAGAATACCATGGTTGGTGAATATTGTGTTGTTTGTAAGTTGTTCTTTAGGACTTTAAATACACATGATTGAATATGAGGTGCAACATGATCTAAAATTTACCCTAATGGCATCATATATGATCTTTTTGTTAAATGTATCATTACCATATGAAGGATAATAAAGTCCACCTCATTATCCAACAAAACCTAATTTAGAGGGTGCCTTCCTTACGATTGAAAATAAAATCTCTCACCAAGGCACCTCAATGATGAGACTTGACAGATAAATACTTTGCATTCTATTTATTCAACCAGAGTTGATATTCTGATGCTCTATTTTATATATTTTGTTTTATGGTGGTTGTCTTCCTAATTTCTAGCCAAGTTGTGAATGAATTTTTTATTTTCTCATAGAATCTTAATCAGTAAGAAGTGTGATGAGAATGATCAAATTCTAATTACCTGAGACGACTTAACTTTTATATGTATATGGAATGATATTAAGTTGGGAAATTATATTTTTTAGGATTAAGGGTTTGCAGTTAAGGGCTCTAAATATAATACATGTAACACCCTTTTGCATCAATCCTTGCATTAGTGCAATTATTTTATTTGGCATCAAGCATCCTAGATATTCTGGTTTACACTGCTCTAATGCATAAAGCCATTTATTCCATTTGACTGATAATTTATCCTTTAAAGTCTCCTTACTCTGAATGCATAATGTATTCTTGTTCCAACAAATTTTTATGCCAACAATAAAGTTTTCATGCCTACCGCTTGTTACCAAGTGACCTCAATACTCAAGGGGGGTAAATTGAGTTTATAAAATAATTTCTCAAATCTCTTTAAAAATACTTGATTACCAATTTTCGTTGAAACTATTGAATGAGAGAAGTGAATGGATAGATAAGATAAAATCCTTATACTCACAAATAAGACAACCAAGCAAGATAGTATTCAAGTAATGCCAATAAAATAGTGCACAATAGTAAAGAGTTAAGTTTAGAGAATCAAACACAAGGTTTATCCTGGTTTAGCCACCAATCCACTTGTGACCTACTTCTAGTCCTCAAGTAATCACCAGAGATTTTTCACTATATCTTCAAGCTTTAACAAGTGCTTGATGACCTTTACAAACTTCAGCACTCAACACACCTTAGAATACATCACCCTTTATATTTGAGCCTCTTCTTTTAAGGGATACCTCACCCTTATAACTTTTAGGGATGCCTCACCCTCTCTTTTACAGCTTATACAAAGTATGAATGATGAGAAAATCTCTTAAGAGTAAATAATATAAATTGAAACTTAACAGTATCAAGGATTCATACTTATATTGCCCAAAACAGAAGATTGATTAAAAATGATAGTAAAACATGTATTAATGCTCAACCAAGGTTTTCAGATAGATTGTCTAACCTTCATAAATGCCCAACAACTTATATTTATAACCCATTAATGAAAAGAGCATTTGGAGAGGTGGTTGGGAGCATTAATGAAAGCAAACTAGCCGTTATTGCCTTTTCTGGTTCGTTCTCTTATTCGAATAACAGCTTTGTTATTCAAATAAGACTTCAAATAACACGAGGGCAATTTTGTCTCTAGATCGTGTTATTCGAATAACATATGTGTTATTCGAATAACCTACTTAAAATTTGTTTTCTGAAAAGCTTGTTATTTGAATAATATATGTGTTATTCGAATAAACCATTTAAAGATTGGTTTCTGGAATTCGTGTTATTCGAATAACACATTGTTTATTCGAATAACCATTACGCACCAAGCTAGATTTAAACTGATTATTCGAATAAGGAGACCCTTATTCGAATAAGCCATTTGAAAAACATTTCATATAGCTTTTAAACATTGTCAATTGATCACAAATGATCTTATAAGATTTTGGCCACTTAAAGGCTATTTCTTTGAAAACCAAAAACCATTTTGAAGCCTTGAAAACATGTATGCTATTTGAGTTCTTTTGAGAAGGTTATTTATAGAGCATTAGTGTGAACCTTTTATACCTTTACAAAATGATCTAAGTCCTAAAACTATTCTTGAGGGTCTTGGACTTGTTCTTGCAACATCTTCATGTTTTTTATCATTAAAACAAAATCCTTCATAGGTTAATGGCCAATCACATTCTCTCTATTTTGATGATGACATACAACTATTGAGAAAAGAGTTAGCTCAAATAAATTGAAATTTACAAAGACAATTAGAGAGACTTACTCCCTCTTTTTTTAGTAAGAGGTGAATTTAATTTTGAGTTATGCTCAACTCCTCCTTACTTTTGGAATACCAAGATCCAGTTTTTCCTATCTTTTCTCAAAAACACATTCTATTCTAAAGATGTTAGATATGATGTTTAGCTTTCTTCTTTCCCTTTTGTCATGATAAAAAAGATGGGGCAAGGGAAGTCCAAAGCAAGCAATGAATGTTTAATTTAAGTCCATAGGATATATTCAATTATCATTTTAACAATTTTAGCAAAGATATAAATATATCAATCTAATGGGCTAGAATTTTCAAAGACATCAAATAATGCAATTGTCATTGTATTCATAAAATTTTGGCTAAGTACATATATAGTTGCATAATCAACACAACCAAATATATATCAAAAACTTCAAAACAAAGAGACAAAGATCCTAAGAGCTATGGATCCTAAAAATAAGCATCCGATGGTGGAGGACGTGAGTGAGGTGCTTGATCCGATTGCTGGGCTCGTAATGTTGTCACTTCACGTTCAACACCTTCTATTCTGTCAAACAGAACATAAAGGTGTTTTCTATGTAAGTACGGTTCTCAATCAGAGTGGCCATGATTTGCTCCAAAGTGACTAGAGCAGGAGTAGAGGCAAGTGCAGCAGCAACATCTTCAGCAAGAGCAGCTTCACCTTGTGCATCAATTCCAACTTCCTCTAATTCATCAGGATACACCCATCCTTCTTCATTATCTAGAATCATCTTCATCTTCTTTAGAGTGTACTCTCCAAAGATGTTGAAGTGGGAAAGCTTAACTGGTCACTCAGTTTGCTGGAACAAGGCATACTTCTTGAGAAAAGCAGAGATGAGCAGAGCATAAGGCAATTTAGAGTTCTCTTGACTCTTTTCCTTCATCATGTGCTTCCCAATGAAATTGGGCCAGTTGACTCTCTAGTTCTTTCTCAGCACCCAAACTATTAAGATGTCGTCCTCGGTCAGGTAAACATAATTGCCACCACGAGGTGCTAGAATGTGAGCATAAGCATAGTGGAGCAGCTTATCATGACTATTCAGTGTCCCATTCTTCAACCCAACCTTAGGCCACTACTTGCCAAGTTACACAATCAGTGGCATAGCATCCTCCTTGACATACTCTTATATGAATGACCTGTTGTCTTCCTCAATGGTCGTTCCCGTTGCACTCAAGTTGAAGTGCTCCAGCCAATCTGTTAGTGTGATTACAATATGCTAGTCCTTGACTTCAGAGATGATATTTGGACCATCAAACTTCAGGTTGTAGTAAAACATCTTCATAAGGTTTAGGAAGATTGTGTCCTTGTAGCTGCATAACTTGAGTACACCTTGGTGGTCGAGGAAGTCCAAGAACTTGAAGTCACCTTCATCTTCAAAGAACTTATGATCCATATACTTGGGTTGCACCAGATTTCTATTCCTGATGTGTTCCCGAAACCATTTCAAATCATCTTTATTTGACGAGAGTCTTCGAAGATCAAGTGGATTGTTGATGGGAGCGATTTTTTTACGTGGGTGTTTGGATGAGGAGGCCATTGAAGAGCTTTGAGTGTGGGTATGGTGTTTGGGTTGATAAGAGAATAGTTTAGAGAGAGAGAGAGAGGTGAAGCAAGGTGTGACAATGGAGATTTAAAGTGAAGGATGTTGGTGGGAGTGTGGAGAGAAAAAAAAAGGAAGAAGAAAAACTTGAGAAATAAGGGTGAATGCGCGTGGATCTTCTTTTATAACCCGTGTGTTATTCGAATAATGGTCGTGTTATTCAAATAACAAAGTAGTTGATCAAACGTTTTGGCTCACTGTCAAGCGTTATTCGAATAACTGTACTGCTATTTGAATAACAATGTCGTAGCTCAAAGGTCTTGGCTCTCTGCCAAGTGTTATTCAAATAACATATATGTTATTCAAATAACCAAAACTCCAGACTTGGCTTTCTGCTAAGCTTTATTTGAATAACCAGATGGTTATTCGAATAAGACATGAAAGATCAGAATTTTGGAACCCTTCTATCAAGCATTATTCGAATAAGGGAAGCTTTATTCGAATAAGGCATATGGTTAAAACATAAAATGGGGGTTACTGGAACATGTTATTTGAATAAAACATGTCTTATTCGAATAAAACTAAATAGAAAAAAAAACATCAGTAAATCCATTTAAACATCAGATGAAGAGGAGATTTCTTACCCACTTGATGGAGTACCTACAAAACAAATTTTGGGAAAGCTTTGACACTCAAGTAAGTAATAATTCAAGAGGAATAAATCATTGATAAAGCATTAAATACAAGCATTCATTATATGCATGATTGATCAATTATGCCCAATTCTCTTCTTATGTAAAAGAATGCATCTTTTGCTAAAGGTTTAGTGAAAATGTCTGCTAGTTGTTTGGTTGTTTCCACAAATTCAAGCATGCAATCTCCTTTTTAAACATGATCTCTAATAAAATGATGTTGAATTTCAATGTGTTTTGTTCTTGAGTGCAAAATAAGATTTTTAGACAAATTGACTGCACTAGTGTTATCACACCTTATGGGGATGTGATCAAGCTCAAGACCATATTCTAGAAGTTGTTGCTTCTTCCAAAGGATTTGAGCACAACAACTCCTAGCTGCAACATATTCAGCTTCAGCTATGGATAATGCCACACTATTTTATTTCTTGCTACGCTAAGAGGCTAGTGAGCTTCCAAACAAGTGGCATATTCCATTAGTGCTCTTCATATCCAATTTGCATTCAACAAAATCAGAATTAGAATAATCAATTAGGCTACATGAGACACCCTTAAGGTATCACAAGCCCATTTGTAAAGTGCCTGTTAGATATTTCATTATTCTTTTAACAACACTTAAGTGTGATTCTCTAGGATTAACTTGATATCTAGCACACATGCATACACTAAACATAATATCTGGTCTACTTGCTGTAAGATAAAGGAGTGAGTCAATCATACCTCTATACTTTGTAATTTTTACAGGTTTACCTCCTTTATCCTTGTCCAAATAGAAGGAAGTTCCCATTTGTGTTTTCATATGCTTGGAATTGTCTATTTTAAACTTTTTGAGCAACTTCTTACAATATTTGGATTCGCTTATGAAAGTCTCATCCTTTGTTTGCTTGATTTGGAGTCCAAGGAAGAAGCTGAGCTCACCCATCATAGACATCTCCAATTCATTTTGCATAATATTGACAAATTCCTTACAAAGAGAGTTATTAGTAGCACCAAATATTATATCATGAACATATATTTGAACAAGAAGTATGTCATGCTTTTTGTGCTTAATGAAAATAGTAGTGTCAACTTTTCCCCCAGAGAATCCTTTTTCCAGAAGGAACTTGCTCAACCTTTCATACTAAGCCCTAGGAGCTTCTTTTAAGCCATACAAGGTCTTTTTCAATTTAAAAACATGATTTGACAGTTCAAAGTTTTCAAAACCAGGAGGTTATTCCACATACACCTCTTCTTGTATTAAACCATTTAAGAAAGTACTTTTGACATCCATTTGAAAAAGCTTGAAATCCATGATGCATGCATATGCAAGTAGCATTCTTATGGCTTCTAATTTAGGTACGAGAGCATATGTTTCTTTATAATCTATGACTTCCTCTTGATTATAACCTTTAGCAACAAGCTAGCTTTGTTTCTTATTATTAAGCTCGTTTCATCAAGTTTGTTTAGGTGATTCATATGAATGTGGGCAATTCTCATATGCCATGACCATGAATCACTCTCTTTACTCATTAGACATTTTGCATTTTGAGAAGTAATATCATCAAGATTAATCATATATATGTTATCAATTCTATGACCAACAAACTTAACTTACTTGTCATCTTTACCTTCAATTATATAACAATTAGAATGAAATATAACTTTATTACCTTTATCACATAATTGACTAATGCTTAGGAAGTTGTGTTTGAGTCTTTCTACATATAAGACATTATCAATTGAAGTGGAGGAATTCTTACTAACTTTTCCAACTCTAAAGATCTTTCCTTTGTTGTTGTCCCCATATGTCATGATCATATTTTTTTGGTGCAAGAAAATAGAACTTGGAGCCATCACCCGTCATGTGCTTGGAGCATCCACTATCAAGACATCAACTTGAGCTCTTGGACTTCAAGCACACCTAAAACACACATTCAAATTTTAACCTTTGATATTGTTTGCTCTTTTGCTTACCGCAAGTGCACGGGTCGTACTTGTAAAATAGTTAAGAGTTGGATATCGTTCCTACAAGGATAATTACTAATTCAGAGCTAACTATTAATCAATAGTTTAATAATTTCTATCTAAGAACATTCAAATTAAAAGAGTTGTGTTTAAACTAATTCAAAAACTTAAAAGCTATCTAATTGGAATTAAAGTTAATGATCAAAGAATAGGGAATCCTTCTTCACTTCCTACTTCAATTGGTAACAAGTAATCCTTATAAGCAATATAAACGAAATGATTAGGTTAGCTTGAGAATCTAATTTAGTTAACAACCTATGTCTAGGTCAATCAACCATGTTTCAATTACCTAATTCACTATGTTTCCATGAGAACTAGAGTAAAATCCACTCATTAAGATCTATTCTTAATTAATTACTATGTATGGCTAAGAGGTATATGTCTATCCTATTAGCGAATCAACTTATTCAAACCAATTGAATGAAATCTAACATGCATCAACCATACATATGATCTCAAATCCAAATTCCTATGTCTAGATTCATTAGATTTTATCAAATCACTTAAAAGCTTATCAAACATTCAAGAGCATTAAGAACTATATGATTGAACCAAACCAAATCATGTATATAAATTCAAAGGATTATAAAATCACTCAATATTCATAGGAGGATCCAAAGAATTCACTAAACACAGCTTAGCTAGCCATGAAGCACGACAATACAACAAAATATATCATGTTCATGGAAAGAGAGATGAGAAAGTAAAAGGGATGGAAGAGAAAGCTCAATGGTGATGATCTTTGGGCCTTAATCTTCCTCCAAAATAAAGTTGTCCTCTAACCTTGGCTTCTTCTACTTCCTCTTTGTCTAAAATATGAAACCCTAGCAGTTGCTTTTTGAAAATACTTAACTTTCTTATGAAAATTAATGCAACAATATTTATAGGGTTCAGAAAATAGAGTCGCGCTGCGACATTCAACTACCTACGCCGCGACGAGTGTTCAAATTAGGTCATCGCGTCGTGGCATTCATTCCCTCGCGCCGCGACGTGCAAAATACAAAGCTCTCTGTCTGAAGCAGGGGAAGCACCATGTCGTGGCGTGACGAGCTGATCCTTGCATTTGGCTTTCTCTTGCAATGCTGGTCCAGATCTTCTAAATTTTAACTTGATTGGAACCTTTCCTGTCATAGAGAAATCACCAATTCAATAACAATTGCAAATGCACTCGATTTCTCAAAGAATTGGAAATATTTCCTCAAAATCATAATGGAAGACATCAAGATTGAATTATATGAATATAAAGCTAAAGTCTTCCAATCATGCTTAAAAATAAGGACTAAGAAATCAATATAGCACAAATATAGGGCACAAATAACTACAATTTGTGAAGTTATCAAATACCCAAATTTTCTTTGGTCCTTGTGTGTTAGATTTAGGCAAGGTGTTCTTAGGAACCCAAACCATTTTAGTTCCAACCTTGTTATTTATGTTCTTTCTAACATTGCATGTAGATGCACTATGTCATTTCCTTCCATAATGAAAGCATTTGATAAAGGCACCTCTTGATGTACTTGAGGAAACAAAGAAATTCTTGTAAGACTTTTGTTAGTTATTGGGATTATACCCCAAACTGACTTTTTGAAAAACACATATTTACTTCCCTAGTAACACATTCAAGTTGTCTCTTCCAAAGGTAAATTTTGCAAGAGTATTTTTCAAATCCTCATTCTCCTTTTCAAAAGATTTACATGATGAGCAAGATGAAGGTATGAATGCATTGTCATGTGTTGAGCAAGTCATGCATGATGAGTTAGCATTAATAAGTCCTAAGGTCTCATTCTCAATTTTGAATTCATTAATCTCCTTGTTTAAAATAGAAACTTTGTTTACCAATAAGGAAATTGTTTTGTTGGAAGATAAAACCATTTTTGTGAGTTTCAAGGATTCATTATGCAATTCTTGAAAAACATCTTGTAATTCACTATAGGAGGGTGAAGAGTCTAGGCTAGAAGAAGTTACCTCGGTGTCACTCTCCTCTCCTTGAGCCATGAGACATAGATGAGCTTCCTCATTTTCCAAGCTATTGGTGGAATCCATATCATTGTCTTCCAATGCTATGTAAGTCATTCTTCCTTTCTTTTCTTTAGAAGGTCTCTTCTCAAACTTATCTGTCTTCTTTAGATACACGGGCCATTCCATTTTCATGTGTCCCAATTTTTCACATTTATAACATATTGGAGTTGATGAGGTTCCTTTCCCTTTATGATAGGTCTTCTTAGGAGGGAAATGTGGCCTTCTTTAAATTCCTTTCTTCTTAAGAAATCTTCCAAACTTCCTCAAAAGAAGACTAAGATTTTCTTCGTTTAGCTCAGGGTTTCCTACTCCATCTTCATCATCATCTTCAATTATGGAGGAGGTGGCTTTGAGTGCAATCTCCTTTTTCTTTTTATTATGCTCCTCATATTGATTGAGTCTATTTAGCTCCAATTTATACTCCTGGTGCTTCCTAAATAGAGTGGCTAGAGATATTGTTGATAAATCTCTTGGTTCCGTAATAGTCGTTACTTTGGGTTGCCAATTCATACTCAAACATTTCCAAACTTTGTTAATAAGATATTCATTAGGAAATGTCTTTCCCAATGAAATAAGATGATTTACAATGTGTGTGAATCTCTTTTACATTTCTTGAATGTTTTCATTCTGAATAATTCGTACTCATGAGTGAGAGTGTTTATTCTTGATCGTTTTACTTCACTTGTACCCTCATGGGTTATTTGTAAAGTATCCTATATTTCTTTGGCGGTCTTACAATTTGACACCCTAAAGAATTCATTATACCCCAAGGATATGGTGGTGATGATGTTCTTGACTCTCAAATTGTATTGAATCTTTTTTTTTTGTTCTCGTCGGTCCATTCACTTCTTGGTGTATTATTTCTTACACCATCAATAGTACGCGTAGGAACAAAAACTTTATTTTCAATGGCATCCCACACATCTAAATCAATAGCTTCAATAAAAAATTTCATCTTTTCTTTCACATAGGCATAACCATCCCCATTGAAATAGGGGGTCTATTTATAGAAGAACTTTCGGAAAAAAAAAACCATTTGAAGTCATCACTTCTCTTGAAGCTGCTAAGCTCTTTATACAAGAGTCTAGCTCTGATACCACTTGTTACCAAGTGACCACAATACTCAATTTTCGTTGAAGTTATTGAATGAGAAAGCTGAATAGATAGATAAGATAAAATCTTTTCACTCATAAATAAGACAGCCAAGCAAGATAGTATTCAAGTAATGCTAATAAAAAGTGTACAATAGCAAAGAGTTGAGTATAGAAAACTAAACACAAGGTTTATCTTAGTTCAACTATCAATCCACTTGTGGCCTACGTCCAGTCCTCAAGTAATCACCCGAGATTTTTCACTATATTTTTAAGCTTCAACAGGTACTTGATGACCATTACAAACTTGAGCACTCAACACACCTTTGGATACCTTACCCTTTGTGCTTGAGCCTCTTCTTTCAAGGGATACCTCACCTTTACAACTTTGAGGAATACATCACCCTCTCTTTTATAGTTTATACAAAGTATGAATGATGAGAAACTCTTTCAAGAGTGGATAATACAAATTGAAGCTTAAGGGTATCAAGGATTCACACTTATAATGCCCAAAACAAAGGATTAATTGAAAATGATAGTAAAACGCGTATTAATGTTCAACCAAGGTTTTCAGATAGATTGTCTAACTCCATAAATGCCTAACAACTTATATTTATAACTCATTAATGAAAAGAGTCATTGGAGAGGTGGTTGGGAGCATTAATAGCAGTAAACTAACCGTTATTTCCTTTTCTGATTCGTTCTCTTATTCAAATAACAACTTTGTTATTCGAATAAGGCTTCAAATAACACGAAGTCAATTTTGTCTTTGGATCATGTTATTCGAATAACATATGTTTTATTCGAATAACTCACTTAAAATTTGTTTTCTGAAAAGCTTGTTATTCGAATAACATATATGTTATTCGAATAAATCATTTAAAGATTGGTTTCTGGAATTTGTGTTATTTGAATAACACATTGGTTATTCGAATAACCATTACTCGCCAAGTTGGATTTAAACCTTTATTTGAATAAAGCAGGACTTTATTCGAATAAAGCTTGCTCAAATTGGATTCTTGACTTCTCTGACATTGGTTATTCGAATAAGGAGACCCTTATTCGAATAAGCCATTTGAAAAACATTTCATATAGCTTTTAAACATTGCTAATTGATCCCAAATGATCTTATAAGATTTTAGCCACTTAAAGGTTGTTTCTTTAAAAATCAAAAATCATTTTGAAGCCTTGAAAACATGTGTGCTATTTGAGTTCTTTTGAGAAGGTTATTTATAGAGCATTAGTATGAACTTTTTATACCTTTACCAAAATGATCTAAGTCCTAAAACTATTCTTGAGGGTCTTGAACTTGTTCTTGCAACATCTTCATATTTGTTATCATCAAAACAAAATCCTTCATAGGTTAATAGCCAATCACACCACTTATACCATTGTTCTCTGTTTAGGGACTTTTGGCATTGTTGATTACACTAATTATGATGACATGAAATATGTTGTAAGTTTTCGAGAAACATGATCAAGTTTCATTTGGTTGAATGATACCAAGACTGTTACTAGATTCCTCTTCCATATGTTTTTTTTTAACATATTGTTTGTTTCACAAATTTGGAAACTAGATGACATTGAGTCCTTGGGCAAGATCTTAAATTCGGGTAACCACCACTTCTCTACTTATATTTAAAAAAAAAAAATCATCGGCTATTGTTTTGCATCTAGAATAATTTTTCAATGTATATGATTATTGCAGTAGATCTTTCGAACTTCAAACAACTTTTATATGATGATAGACCCTGCACCTTTCTTGACTTAAAATTGAAAGCATTTCCAATTTACATTTGAGGATTTAACTTGCATTATAAAGATGTCTTCCCAATTTTATGCACCTAGTTCACTTTTGTTCAAAGCTTAAGTTTATAGAAAGTTGGAAAAGTTGAAAATTTAAAGTTTATAAAAGGCATAAGTTTTTGTAACAGAGTAGTAAATTCAATTGTAATAGAGTAGACTTTTCAAACTTAGAGGGAGGAATGAACTTTTCTGTGATAAATTCAATTGTTTTCAATGTGTTTTTTTACCAGAACAGAGTAGTAAATCACACATTTTTTAGTTCTTGTTTGCCTATTTCAAAATAATGGACCTTCCTAAATGCAAAAATATGAATTAGATAGGTTATGCAACAATTACAAGCATATTACAACTGATGTAAATAACATACAAATGGGCATCCCTTACCTCAAACCTTCTAACAATCTAAACAAGTATAACTCTTATTTATAGATATTTTGACCTGAGAAATAATAAATAAGTTCTTTATCTATAGGAAAGGTGTTGAAGTTAATATTTGGTATCGTGACAACTACTCTAAGATTTGGATTGCCAAATCTGTGAGTCAATAATACAACCCCCAGCTTTTCATTTTTGTTATTAGAGCATATTTTGTTTTTTTTTTTTTTTTTTACCATGCTTGATTTTACCAATCATTTGGGATCTTTATTTTTTCCCCCAAATTTAGGAATAGTGATTATAGCATTGTTTATATAGATAGCTAAAAATCTATGGATTTGACTTTAGCATATGTAATTCTTTCTTACTTCAAATACTTCAATTTATGATTTTGTTTAATATATGTATGAATATTCTTGTCTTGTTTGTTATGTGCTTGCAGTCTATAATTGTCTTTTAAACTGACTTAGTACTACTCTTCATTGGGGGATACAAGGTTTTCACAAGAGGCAAGGGCAAGAAAGAAGAGATTCTTTCAATTTTTGTTTTCTTTGTTACAACTAATAACTTGTATTTCAACTCATTTTTTATTTTTTGTGGAGTCAAATTTATGTTGTATCTAAGTATATAATACACTTTATAGTCTCCCACACAACATTGTATTTAGGGGGAAGGGGGTACTTGATTTTGAGTCGTTTTTGGATGATTGGCTACTTGATTTTGATTATTAATTGTGATTTTTAGTAAATTTTGGTTTTGGATAATTATGTGCATAGGAAAACATTTCGTTTTTATAAAATGAAGGTGTCCAGTTTTGGCAAACCACAATTAGATGGCTATTTTTTTTTATATTTTAAAATATTAGAGACAAATTTAGAGACCGAAAAATCTGTCTATAATTTAGAGTTGGAAATAGAGACAGAATTTTTCTGTTTCTAGTTAAAGAATTGGAGATGAATCTTGATAGCTAAATAGCGACAAAATTTTAAAATTTAGAGATGAAAAAATTTCGTATCTAATTAGAGACAGAATTAATTTTTTTGTTTATAACAATCAGAGATGCCACTTTTAGCAAAGGATCTATTTCTGTCTCTAATTTCATCTCTAAATATTTAGAGACAAAATTTTTTTCAATTTAGAGACAAAATTGTTTCGTCTCTAAATCTGATTTTTCTAGTAGTGATATGTGATTATAAAAAATTAAATATTTAAAAATAATATATGATAATTATTTATTACTATAAGAAACCACATTTATACTATTTTCATAGTTGTTCCAACCTCGCTCATGATAGCCATTGTAAGTATCTTCCATGTGTGTAAAGAGTAAAAGCCCTCTTCATAGTGACTATAGGTTGCTATTTATATAGAAAGATGACGTCCTAGGAATTTAAGGATTTTAAGGTACTGGGCCTCCTTGGCCCAAGTATGGTCCACAACCATACATGACCCTGCAATACTGGCTACAGCTAATACAAAGGACTTCAAAGCATTTTACTACAAATAGACACTAGATCACTATAACTATAGGCCTGAAAGCCACACAACATTTCAACAAAGATACCTAATAAATTTCAAGTATTGGAATGGTGCCAATTCTAGCTCCCCATATTTTCCTACTTGGGTGCAAAAGTGTCATCATAAGCTGTATGATACTATAATTATTAGGATATCTTTGTTGTAATTGCTAGAATGATGTTGTAGTTAATTATAGAGATCTGATTAGTTGACTAATCTTGTATATTAAAGGTAGGAATATTTGTTTTCTCTTAAAATAGGACATTTCTTGTTTTATAGGAAGTAATTGTATCTATATATATCCCCTACTGGTGGATGAAAAAAATAACAATAATTTCAGGGAATATTATTTTACATGGCATCACAGTTATTCTGATCTTATGCCGAGCCAAATCGAATCTTCTTTTTTTTTTTCATCCGAAACTACATGACAGATCCAAGCAACCCTATCTCACCTGAACCAAACCAACCACCCATTGTACCACCAGACCCAATTCTTGTAGCATCTAACCCACCGCCTTCAATTATTGTTTACCAAGACAATTCTATATTTCAAAATAGCATTACACTGGATGAAACTAATTACTCATTATGGTCCCAACTCATGGAAATACGTATTGGTGCTCACAACAAAGCCAGATATGTTACCGAAGGCACAAAAAAACTTGCACCCGGAGATCCTAATCTTGGATCATGGATTACTGAAAATCACAAAGTGAAAAGCTGGCTTATTGACTCAATGAGTCCATCCTTGATGCAACGATTTATTCGCCTTCCCACTGCACATGAAATCTGGGAGGCTGTATCGAAAACCTTCGATGATGGATCAGACGAAACCTACCTCTTTGAATTAAATCAACGGTCTTTTTTGACCAAACAACATGGTCGACCTTTATCCACATATTATAATGAACTTGCTACCATTTTTCAAGAAATTGATCACAGGACTATTTCTCAAGAAGGAACTATTGAAAGGGTGCTCCAGCTGCAATCCGCAATGGCGAGGCTTCGAGTTCATATATTTTTGAGTGGCCTTGACTCTGAATTTGATCAAGTTCGTGGGGAAATCTTACAAAAAGACCTAAAAGTTGACTTGGAGAGCACATATGCATATGTCAGACAAGAATATTAACAAAGATAAACAATGGGAGGCTCTCATCCAATCTCTGAGAACTCTGCTATGCTATCCAATCAAACTCGATAGCTTGGCTCTTCAAAGAATCGAAACAATCAATCAACTAGAAAGTCTAGTGGCTTGGTTTGTGCTTACTGTGGTGAAACAGGTCATTCAAAATAGCGATGTTATGAAATCATTAGTTATCTTGAGTGGTGGGATTTCACAAAGAAACCTAGAAAGAAGATTGCAGGGAATGCCATGGTGACTACACAGGAAAGCCTATCACAACCTACAGCAAATGTTGCCCACTCAGGTATTGTTGGTAAGGCATCTTTATTCTCTGCAACCTCTAAGAATAGTACTTGGATTATTGATACAGGTGCATATGATCATATGACAAGTGACTCTGGTCAGTTATAATCCATTTCCCCATCTCCTCAATCCATTATCTCCACTGCTAATGGTAGTACATCTCCCATTACTCGTGTAGGGTCTGTAATCTTATATGAAAATCTTACATTAGATATTGTTCTTGTTGTCCTATCCCTTGAATATAATCTATTGTCTGTCAGCCAAATTACTTCTTCTCTTGCTTGCACTGTAACTTTTTGGCCATCATATTGTGTTTTCTAGGACATTTTGACTCGAAAAATTCTTGGTTATGGTGTTAGGGGGGGCAAACTCTACTACTTGGAGTTGAAAGAAAATGTAGGACCAAAATTTAATCAAGCAAATCAAGCTAGTAGCAAAGACAAAGCAAGCGCAACTATATGGTTATGGCACCGAAGACTAGGACATCTTTCTTTTGGTTACTTGAAAAGATTACAACCGCGTCTTTTTTTTGTTTTGAATGTTTCATATTTTCATTGTGACACTTGTGAATTGGCTAAGAGCCATCGTGTTCCTTATTTACCAAGTTTGAATAAAAGTTCAGAACCTTTTGCAGTTATCCATTATGATGTATGGGGTCCTGCAAAGATCCCCTTTCTTTCTCAAGCTCGTTATTTTGTTACATTTATTAATGAATGCACTAGAATGAATTAGGTGTCTTTACTTCACCAGAAAAGTGATGTTTATGCAACGTTTCAGGACTTTCATAATATGGTTAGAACTCAATACCAGAAGTAGATTCATGTTTTTGCAATATGATAATGGTACTGAATTTTTCAATACATCTTTTTCCAAGTTTCTCACTCAACATAGGATTCGTTATCAAACTTCTTGTACCTATACTCCGCAGCAAAATGGATTGGCGGAGCGAAAGAATAGACAACTTTTGGAAGTTGTTCATGCCTCTCTCTTTGGCACAAACATGCCACGGTTCTATTAGGGAGAAGCTGTAAAATCTGCTGCTTATCTTATTAATCGAATTCCTTCTCAAGTGCTAAACTTCGAGACACCTCTACACAAGATGCATGCTTTACTTTCGGTTTCTTATCTCCCATATCTTAAGCCACGAGTCTTTGGTTGTTCTGTTTATATTCACATTCCTAAGACTCAGCGCATTAAACTTGATCCATGAGCGAAACGATATGTTTTTGTTAGCTACTCTGATTTTCAAAAAGGATATAGGTGCTATAACCCTGCAACTCCGAATCCTATTATTGAAGGGGAGTTTCTACACCTTCTCTTTAGTGGGAGAGCTCTAGTGAAGATAATGTGTTACAAGAAAGGGGGGAGGAGATGAACTTAGAGAGTTAGAAGAATTGAATGAGTTTTTTGAGGGTGACTCATTAATTCTTCTTGCAAATGAGTCAGGCGCTCCTACCATATCAAAGCCAATGTCCTCAGGTTGTGACAGTGTTGCTGAAATTGAGGGTGACTCATTGATTCTTCCTGAAAATGAGTTAGGTGCTCCTATTGTATCAGAGTCAATGTCCTCAGAGTTACCCATGCCTACACCATCAACTATAGAATTAACCCAAAATGATCTATCACAGGTAATCTCAAATCCTAGTTTTGATCAACCCCATGAAACACATGTTCCTATAGAAAATATAGCTCCTAGATATCCACAAAGATCAAATAAGGGAATCCCAAAGAAATAATATGAACTTGATCCTAAGGCCAAGATTAAATACCCTATTAGTAACCATGTGTCGTCCCATAGATTATCTGAATCATATGCACTTACTATTAATCATTTATCCAATGTTACTATTCTTAGTAGTGTGCAGGATGCATTGCTAGATCCATAATGGAAAAAGGCAATGAACGAAGAAATGGAGGCTTTACAAAGGAATGCCACTTGGGAGCTTGTTCCATTACCCGAAGGAAAGAAGACGGTTGGATGTAGATGGGTGTTCACAGTGAAATTCAAAGCTGATGGCAGTATTGATAGATATAAAGCAAGGTTAGTCGTAAAGGGGTATACCCAGAGTTATGGGGTGGACTACCAAGAGACTTTCACACCGGTTGCCAAGATCAATACAATTTACATTCTTATATCTATAGCAGCAAATCGAGATTGACCTTTGCAACATGTTGATGTTAAAAATGTTTTCCTCAATGGAGACTTAGAGGAAGAGGTATATATGGACTTACCACCTGGAGTTAAGCGCAGTACTTCATGTAGAAAGGAAGTATGTAAGTTAAAGAAGTCGTTGTATGGGCTAAAACAATCCCCTAGAGCTTGGTTCGGGAGGTTCTCTTCACCAATGAAGATTTTTGGATATAAGCAAAGTAACTCAGACCATACTTTGTTTTTAAAACACAAAGAAAGGAAGGTGACGATTTTAATTGTATATGTTGATGATATGATTGTGATTGGAGATGATCCTTGTGAAATAAAACCATTACAAGAATATTTGGCTGCTGAATTTGAGATGAAAGACTTGGGGCAACTTAAATATTTTTTTGGGATAGAGGTAGCAAGATCAAAACAGGGGATTGTTCTCTCACAGCGGAAATATGTGCTAGATCTTTTAACCGAAACTAGTATGATTGCTTGCAAACCACCAGAAACACCAATAGAAATGAATCATAAGCTTGAAATTTTCCCAAACGAAGTCCCTACAGACAAGGATCGTTATCAGCGGTTGGTTGGGAGACTAATCTATTTGTCATACACACAACCGGATATAGCTTATGTTGTGAGTGTTGTAAACCAGTTCATGCATTCACTAAGTGAAGAGCATATGCATGTTGTTTATTGAATCTTAAGATATTTGAAGAATGCTCTAGGCAAAGGACTATTGTTCTCAAAAAATGGTGTCTCTAACATTAACGAATATGCAGATTCTGATTGGGCAGGTGATCAAACAACCAGAAGATCTACATCTAGATATTTTACTTTCGTGGAAGGTAACCTTGTCACTTGGAGAAGCAAGAAGCAAAAGGTTGTGGCAAGATCAAGTGCAGAAGCTGAATTCTGATGTATGGCCTATGTTGTGTGTAAATTGTTGTGGATTAAGAGTGCTCTAAAAGACTTGGGGATCAAGTATGCAGCACCTATGAACCTTTTATTGTGACAATAAGGCAGCCATTGAAATTGTGCAAAACCCAGTACAACACAATCGCACCAAACATGTTGAAGTTGATCATCACTTCATCAAGGAGAACCTCGACCAAAAGATTATACAATTTCCATTTGTCCAATCAGAAAGCCAACTAGCTGATGTGCTCACAAAGGTTGTTTCAGCAAAGATGTTCCATGGTGCAATTGACAAGTTGGACATGATAGATATCTATGCTCTAACTTGACAGAGGTGTCAGCATAAGTTGTATGATACTATAATTATTAGGATATCTTTGCTGTAATTGCTAGAATGATGATGTAGTTAATTATATAGATCTGATTAGTTGACTAATCTTGTATATTAAAGGTAGGAATATTTGTTTTCCCTTAAAATAGGACATTTCCTGTTTTATAGGAAGTAAGAGTGTGTTTGGAATGTAAAAAATGGGAAATGATTTTATTTATAAATCAAATTTAATTAGATTTTGTGTTTGAAATGTTTAAAAATGAGAAATGATTTGATTTCTAAAATCTCATGAATTTCATTTTTTTGTTTTAGAAATTCTATCAATTTTGATAGGATTTGTTAGATTTGAAAATAAATAGACTATTTTACCCTTAGTAACTACTTCTAACAACCTTTCATAGGGGTTAACATGTAAAATAATAAAATCAAATCAAATCAATTCTCATTTTAATGAATTCCAAACACAAAATTTGATTTCTAAATCAATTCAAATCCTATTTTTTAAAAAAGTTCCAAACACAATATTTAATTTTTAAATCAAATTAAATCAATTCAATTCAAATCAAATTAAATCATTTCTCATTTTTATTCATTCCAAACACAACCTAATTTTATCTATATATATCCCCTGCTAGTGGATGAAAAAAATAACAATAATTTCATAGACTATTGTTTTACAAAAAGCATCAATTCTTGTATGCTATGGATAAATGAGTTTTTTCCATTTTGATAGTTTGAAGTCTCCATTTTATAGTTCTCGTGTTGTGATGACAATATGTCTTGATCTGTAATCATTTTTTTTTTCATTTCAATGTATTTTCAGCTGAATTCTTTTGTCATGTTACCATCTCTTTGATATAGGCTAGTTGAGTGTTGTTTTTGCAGGTGAAGATCTGTGATTTAAGTTGTGATTCTTACACAGATGTTGTCATTTCTTTTTTTTTTTTTATCATTAGCAAGTAATTCTTCCTTAAACTCTATAGGTGATTTCAATTCAGACATCATGATTATGAAGAGTTTTTTTTTTTTTTGCTGTTCTTCTTTAAATGCAAGGATCAAAAGGTTGTGTTTAACTTGAAAATGATATTACCCCTAGGAGTATTCTAGAGTGTTTGTTTCGTTAATCTTGCTTTCATCATGTGGTGTTATTGAATGCATGGGTTTGATATGGTTAAGCACGTTCTATTCGGGTGTCCTATGTTTGGGGTATCGATATTTGACAATGAAAATCAGGCCTATGATAGAGGCCATCTACATTTAGCTATCACTGTTAACACTGAGGTCTCAATTTGAGTTTGAGTTGCAAGTCCCATATGATGTTGTCCTTTTTATACTACTAATTCCATTCCATTTAGTTCGCGTTCTAAGCTCTTCAGTTCTTTTAAAATAATAGATATAATTTCTAATTCAATTTTCTTCTGCTTGTTGCATTCTTTATTTAGGTATTAACTCAAAGTTGGTTTGGGATTGGCTTGGATTTTTTTTGTTCCTAAACCTGTTAAATCAAAATTGAATACTGTTATAGTTTGCTACATGTTGGTTGGTTTGCATACCAGAAATTTTGTTTTCTTTCGTTAAAGTTGCTACCATGTCTCCTACATGAATTTGGACTTTTGAATGAGTTGTTAAGATAGGTTATATGCATCAAGTTATATTATGGATCTCATTTTCGCATGTTGCCATCGTTTTTGGCTGCTCATGCTTTTCTATTCATAAATTGTGTTAGATATATCATATTTGAGTTCTGTTTTTTTCCCTTTGAAAGCTAAAATTTAGAGCTTTTTAATCATAAACATTTCAAACTCAAACTCATTCCAGATCAGTGTCAGATTTTTTTTTCCAAGTTAGGGCATGTTTTGCATATTCTTAGTTTTGGACAACATGCATTCATTTATACATAACTTTGGCTACATGCATCCGATTCGCATACCACTTGTTGCATTGTGAAGCTAAGGGATAGAGTTTGCATCCTATAACTTTTTCAGATTTATTCTTTTGTGCCGTTTAACACTGGTTTGTGCTCGAACTCATATCTTATGCTGCTGGTTTTGTTTGTTCGTCAACTTGCAATGTTTGATTCATAATTCAAGCTATACAACTCCAATTCATGCATATTTTGACTCAATGGAAAGCTAACATACAAGGCTTTTGACCTTGAAAATATCATCTTTTTCTTCCTTTCCATTTAATGTCAGTCTTTTTTGAAATCCTGGTTTGATTTTGCATGTGATCTTTGTTTGATAGTATGTGACCTTTGTTAGGCAGTATGCATTATTTGTTTCGTTGCTTGGACTTGGGGTCTTAATATCATGTGTTGCTATGGTGATTAAAAGCTAATTTGAAAGTGCTTATTGCATGCAATTATCCACTCTTAGTATCATAATATTATGACTTAGTGGTTGTCTTTATTCCTTGTAGTTTAGCTTCTTTCTCTTTGGTACGTCTTTTCTTATTTCATTGAGACAATACAATCTCAATAAGACTACAAATTTTATCTTCTAATAAAATTTAATTTGTGTTATAAATCCATGGCCTGCTACCTTTATATATAGACTAATTCGACATTCTTTTGTTACAAGCAGTTACATATTATAGCCCAATTCATTGTTCTGCATGATTTTGAGATTTGCATAATTTTTGTCCTTTTCCTCGTTTTGTTGTTATTATATACTAATATTAAATGATGTCGGATATCCTTGAAGGCCAGGTTGTGGCTCTCTTGGTTATACAGATCTTCAAAGGAGCATCCAGCATTCTATTTCCCAAAGTAATAAAAGGGGCAACATTTGCAATACATTTACAAGTTATTTTAATTTCAATTTATTTCAATTGCATATTATTGTCAAAACCACTCGACTTTTAAAGAAAGGGCTAACATTCTGAGCTTTCATCTCAAGACCCTACTCTCCACAGGACATGATATTGCCATTTCAGGCCAAGACCAGAAGTTGTTTAGTCCATGTAGTTTTAGACCTTGTTCCCCAAGGGACAAGATTCCGCCAACTTTTGCCCTAATATGATTGAGGAAGGTACTGTCTTAAAACCCTTAGCCCTAATACGATTGAGTGACGTACTACTCTTAAAACTCTAGGCTCTAATACAATCGGGTGAGGTACTGCTCTTAAAACCCTCACCCTAATATGATCAGGAGAGTTACTACTCTTAAAAACCCTTAGCCCCAATACACTTGGGTGAGGTTCTCTTAAAATCTTCGGCCTTAATGCAATCGGGTGAGGTGCTCTTAAAAACCCTCGGCCCTAATACAATCGCGTGAGATACTGCTTATTGGCGTGAGTTGTGATCAGATTTGATCTCTGCGAGATCTTAAGAGAAATATTTGGGATACAGTCTTTAATTGTATTAATTACCTTGATTTGTGCATAGTCAGGAATAGGTAGTTTTAAATGTATAAATATCTATCCTTTCTTGTAAAATATGATTAAGAAATAGAATGATCTCACTATGTCAATTTAACATGGTATCAGAGCGTACAATCCCTACCCTGTGTTAAACCCTTCCTCTCCGTCCATGGCTGACACAGACTCCCATACCGATGAAATGTCCTCTGTCCTAGCCGAGTTGACTACAAAAATGACGGAGGTTTTGAATCGAGCTTTAGCCCCGCCTCAGATCAATTCTGATCATGCTATTGCACCGATTGACATCAAACTGGATGGCAGCAACCATGCCCTTTGGTCCCAGGTGGTCGAGATGCATATCTCGAGCAAAGACAAACTGGGATATATCAATGGTGATCTTCCTCAACCTCCTCAAACAGACCTTACCTTTCGACGTTGGCGGACTGACAACGCGATTGTTAAAGGATGGCTGATTAACTCCATGGATTCCTCCCTTATTGGCAATTTTATTCGATTCTCCACAGCCAAGATAGTGTGGGATGCAATTGCGACAACATATTTTGATGGTAGTGACACCTCTCAAGTGTACGACCTTCGACGTCGGGTGACCCGACTCAAACAAGCTGGGGGTTCTCTTGAAAAATACTATAATGATCTCCAAGGACTCTGGCGTGAAATTAACTTCCGTCGTCCAAACCCGATGAAATGCCCTACTAATATCCAACA
Organism: Ormosia emarginata; assembly: GCA_029884605.1. NCBI lineage: Eukaryota > Viridiplantae > Streptophyta > Magnoliopsida > Fabales > Fabaceae > Ormosia > Ormosia emarginata. The sequence goes on along the minus strand of JAQQTP010000022.1, from coordinate 2,963,303 downwards.
GTACAATACCCTTGTTCAAGAAGATCGGGTATATGTATTCTTGGATGGGCTTGATGATCGCTTAGATAATATCAAGAGTGACGTTCTGCAGATGAAACCATTCCCAACCGTGGAGCAAGCCTATGCACACGTTCGGAGAGAAGCTCTTCGTCAAGCAGTGATGTCGGACAACTCCAATGAACTGTCCAGAGCAGGTCTCGCATCTAAGAGTATCAAGTTGCAAAACCGCAAGGCGAGTTCCCACTCCAAACACAAAGACTCATCTGCACCAAGTGTTCTCACTGTGGAGGTATTGAACATACCCATGAAACCTGCTTCAAACTCCACAGCTATCCCGATTGGTGGGCCGAGTTCCAGGCTCGAAAACGTCGTGATACAAGTCGCGTCGATAGCATCCCCAGAAAAGCTATCGTAGCTACTGCAGAACCATATCTTTCTCTCATTCTAGCAGCAAGTTCCCATTCTACCCAAGGTAATGCTCTACTTAGTTCTAATCATGATGGTGACTGTGATGCACGGATACTTGATTCCGGAGCTACCGATCATATGACGTTTGATGCGACTGATTTTTCTGAACGCTCAACCCCTTGACGCACAAGTATTGCCTATGCTAATGGTAGCTTATCTTCGGTAACAGGGGCTGGTACTGTGATGTTATCACCAGCTCTTTTACTATCTAATACGCTACTTGTTCCTTCTCTCTCTCATAAGTTGCTATCTGTGAGTCAAGTTACTAAAGATTTGAATTGTGTTGTGCTGATTTATCCATCTTTTTGTTTCTTCAGGATATTCTCACCAAGGAGATTATTGGGCATGGTACTAAGAGGGGGGGACTCTACCATATGGAGGATTTTAGTGTAGGTCGAGCACACCACATGCATCATCCAAGTAACCTCAAAGTGGAAGAGATTTTGCTTTGGCATCGTCGGCTAGGTCATCCTTCGCTTGGTTACCTGAAGCATGTGCTTCCTAATTTATTTTCAGATACATCTTTGTTGGACTTCAAATGTGAGGCTTGTATTTTAGCTAAGAGTCATTGAGTCAATTTTCCATTAAGTATGAATAAGAGCAATGTTCCTTTTGCTTTAATCCATTCTGACGTATGGGGCCCATCACCAAAATCCTCTATATCTAGTTTTCGCTGGTTTGTGATATTTCTTGATAATTGTACTCGAATGACTTGGATTTACTTGTTGAAACAAAAAAATAAGGTCTTTCACATATTTCAGCTATTCCATAGAATGATTTAGCTCAATACTCAGCAAAGACTTGTATCCTTCGATCTGATAATGGTGGTGAGTATATAAATCAACAGTTTCATGATTATTTCTAACAACATGGACTTATTCATGAGACCTTATGTCCCCAAACTCCTCAGCAAAATGGCATTGCAGAATGCAAGAATCGCCACATTCTTGAAACTGCTCGCACTCTTTTACTTGGAGCCCATATAATTAGCCACCATTAGACGGATGTTGTTACTATAGCAGTTTATCTTATAAACCGAATGCCATCAAAAGTGCTTGAATTTAAGACTCTGCTGCAAACTTTGTCTACATTTATACCATTACCCACTATACAAATGCTCCCACCTCAAGTCTTCGGTTGTGTTGTGTTCGTTCACCTACATAAGAACCAGCGCACAAAACTTGGTCTTTGTGCCATTTGTTGCCTTTTTTTGGGATATGGTGTACACCAAAAAGGGTACCGTTGCTATGACTCTACTACTCAGCACACATATGTAACTATAGATGTAACGTTCGTTGAATTTGACATTTTCTACTCCTCGGCCTCATCCAATTCTTCTTTTCAGGGGGAGACACGAGAAGAAGAGTCGAATTGGTTAACATTTGACTGGTTCAAGGAAACTGATACACTATTTGATACACCTTCTGATGAGGCTCCACAAACTCACACAGTTCCTACGGAAGCTGAAGTAAAAGCAGATCCTCCTCCAGAAGTTGAAGTTGTAGAACCCCCTCACTCTCCTGTACCCAATGACCCATCTCCTGAGAATATCATTGAGGTAAGCCCTCCTGTCAATCCTAATATTTCTAATAATGTTGATAAACCTGTTGGCTATGAGCTACCTTACAGACATAATCGGGGCAAACCACCAAAGAGATATTCTCCTGAAGTGGAGGACCATAGATCAAGGTATCCAATTGCTAATTATGTCTCTACCAAGGCATTGTTCGAACCTCTTAAGAAGTTTGCTAATGAGCTCTCCTCAGATAGTGTTCCTACCAGTGTGGGAGAGGCTCTTGAAAACTCGAGATGGATTCAAGCTATGAATGAAGAAATGGAGGCGTTAGACAAGAATGCAACATGGACTCTTATTCCTTTACCAAAGGGAAAAAAAACCAGTAGGGTGTAAGTGGGTTTTCTCAATCAAGTACAAAGCTGATGGGTCTATTGAAAGGTACAAGACAAGACTAGTGGCCAAAGGCTTTACATAAACATATGGAGTAGACTATCAAGAAACCTTCTCACCTGTGGCCAAGTTGAGCACTGTCAGGGTCTATTATCTCTCGCAGAAAATCTTGATTGGCCAGTGCATCAGTTGGATATCAAGAATGCTTTTCTCCATGGACATCTCAAAGAAGAAATATATATGGATATCCCTCCAGGATATATGACAAATTCTGACACTAAGGTGGTGTGCAAGTTGCAGCAAACTTTGTATGGCTTGAAGCAATCTCCTAGAGCATGGTTTGGGCAATTAAACTTGGCAATGAAAAAATATGGCTTTCAACAAAGCAATGCAGATCATACGCTATTCTTGAAGCATCGTGAAGGTAAAATAACTGCTTTGATAGTCTATGTAGACAATATGATCATTACAGGAGATGACTCGGAGGAAGTAGCAAGACTTCAAAAGCAATTGGTAACAGAATTTGAGATGAAAAATCTAGGAGGACTCAAATATTTTCTAGGGATTGAGGTTGCTAGGTCAAAGCAAGGCATCTTTCTATCTCAACGAAAATATATCCTATATCTTTTATCAGAGGTTGGACTACTAGATTGTAAGCCTGTAGATACCCCAATTGTCCAGAATCATCAACTTGGAGAATATCTAGACCAAGTGCCAACAGACAAAGGAAGATACCAGAGGTTACACTACAACAATTTTGGTTTCTGGCAACAGAGTTTTTGGCAACGTTTAAAAAACGTTGCCTAAACTTGTATAGGCAACGTTTTTTACAAGTTGCTTTTAATTATAACTTTAGACCACATGTTTTAGGCAACGTTTGAAAAACGTTGTAATAAGTACTATAGGCAACCCTTTACAACCGTTCCCTAAAGTTGAAGATGTTTAGACAACATTTTTTAATACAACGTTTAATAAACGTTGTTTTAAAGGTTATAGGCAACGGTTATAGGCAACGTTTTCTACAAGTTGCTTAGGTCGAACTTAAAACCAACAGTGATAAAACGTTGCCTAAATCAATGGTTATAGGCAACATGTGAAAAACGTTGCCAAAACCTTAAGTTATAGGCAACGTTTTTTTCAAGTTGCTTTAGGTCGAATTTAAAAGCAACAGTGATAAAACGTTGTCTAAAGCAAAGGTTATAGGCAACATGTGAAAAACGTTGCCAAAACCTTAAGTTATAGGCAACGTTTTTTACAAGTTGCCTTAGGTCAAAGTGAAAAGCAACAATGATAAAACGTTGCCTAAAGCAGCACCTAAAACCAACGTGTGAAAAGCGTTGCCAGAACTATCCATAGACAACTCCTTAAAAGCGTTGCCAGAAGATGAGAATAGGCAACGTTTTTTGTAAAGTGTTGCCAAAAAGTTAGTGTTGCTTATTATAATAGGCCACGATGGAAATGGCAACGGCTTGGCAAGGGTTGGAAAACGTTAGATTTCAGCTAAAGGCAACGCTTTTCAGCCCTTGCCAAAAGGCAAAGTTGTTGTAGTGTTAGTTGACTTTACCTTTGTCGGAGGGAATTTGGTTACATGGTGTGAACACTCAATTTTGACCGGACTAAAAAATATAAAAAAAGAGGAAAAATTAAAAAAAATAAAAATTATGGCCCACCTTTTAGCCCATTTTACTTAATTTTTTTAGCCTAAATAGATCAAACTCATCTTAGTTTTAAAAATAAAAAAATAAAAAAATAAAAACAAAAAAAAAAAGAATAAAAAATAATAAAAAATAACAAAAAAGTATAATAAAAAATACACTCACACTCTGCACTCACAATTGCACACAATAGCACTCAAATTGCACCCATCACACACACGCACTCTTTCTTCTTTTTTTCTATTTTAATCACTCTACACACACGGCACTCACCAAAGACAATTGCACTCTGCACCCTCTTTTCTTTTATTCCCACTCACAATTCACACTCATCACTCTCACCCACTTCCTTTGTCCCATTCCTTTTACGTGACTCACACTTTCACTCACTTGCACCACTCATTCTCACTCTCACAAATATGCACTCACGTATTGATTCTCATTTTCTCTATATATAGCCATCTTCCTTCACTTCCCTAAAAAACCCTCAACCGTGGCCTCTAGCACCTTCACCATCTTTTTCTTCATCACAACACCACCATCTCATTTCATCCATTTCACCACCCTCCAAGCAGCCCCATCATTTCACAAACACCCCTCCATTCTCGCCATCTCCCCGCCTTCACACCCCACAACAACCTTCACCACCCTCCACCAAACCCGTAGCACCATTTTCCTCCATTCCACCGTAGTCTTCCCTTCACCCGTAACCACCATTTTCTTCTTTCCATTTTCACCTCTTCCAGCCTCTTCATCGCCTCCAGTGAGAACCTCATCCAAAGAACCTTCCCCACGTGAAGTCTCCCACCATCTCCACCCAAGCGAAACCATCACCAAGACATCAACCAGCTTCACATCCAAGGTAGCTACTCTTCACTCACCCCCCTCATCCACGTAACCCATCCACCCGTAGCCCTCCATCCAGCAGCCATCTCTTCCAAACCACCATTTGAACCTCCACCAACCCAGAAGCCCTCAAGGCCGTGACCTTTAACCAACCGTAACCTTCAACAACCTCCCTGCCATCTTCCTTCCATTTTCACCATTCTCCAAGAAACCCATGCACCATCCAACCATACTTCCAAGGCAGCCTCCATCATCAAGCTTCCAACTCAAGCCATCATCTCCCTCCACCATATACAATCTTCACCATCCTCCCAAACCGTGAACCCACCAAGCACCATCACCTTGCAACCATCACTGAGTTAACTCAGTTTTCACTCATCACCTTTCTTCTCCACCGTGGCTCACCAAGTCACCACTAACTCACCTTCAATCTCCACTCATTCATCGTGAAACCATCACCCACCTCCAAGACCAGCTCCTGCACGCAGCCAACAACCTTCACCATGACCATCCACTCCACCCTCACCCATCTTCCACCACCATCTTCATCTTCAACCACCCAACTGTGAACCACTCACATAACCACAACTCACCTTCCATCTTCCATTTTCCATAACAAGCCAACTCCACGCAGCTCCACTCACCACCAAAGCATCACCATCTTCTTCCTTCACCTTCACCATTCCCACGTAACCATCCTCCATAGCTCACACAAACAGCCCATAACCATCCTCCACAACACACAACCAAAGCATCACCATCTTCTTCCTTCACCCAACCAACGTGAAAACCAGAACCTCACTCACCTCTCCATCCTTCACTTCACCATCACCAAGCCTTCCATAACCACCATCCTCATCACCTTCAAGCCATCCACAACCATTTCTTCCTTCCGTAATCATTCCCCACGCGATGTAGTAGCCACCATTTCCAGCAGACTCCAAACCGGAGAACCTCCAAGCGGCTCCACCGTAACCTCCCTTCCCTTCACCCACACTTTCCATTAACTTCCATCATTCAAAACTTGACCAAACCGTAGCAACCCCTAACACCCTTCACCACCGAGTTGACTCACTGCCACTTTAAACCTCCAACCTCTCACCTTGCACCGTACAACCACCCATGTACAAGCTTTCTTCATACTGACTTCCCACCATCCTTCTATCTTCCAACCATTCCACCACATCCTTTTCACCACGCCCACCATTCTTCCAACAAAGAACCATCATCACCCCCCATCTCTCCTCCATCACCCCCCGTAGGTGCGTTTTTTTAACCAAGTTTCGTGCTCCTTTATGTTTTTTTTTTTTGTTGTTCTGTTTATATCCTTTCTTTATTACTATTATTACTTGTTTTTTTCTCTTTCCTATATTTCATCGATTTTGGTTTTAAGTTTACGTACATTTTTTTTTTTTTTGGGTTTTGTTGGGTATGTTAGATTGGGCTTAATTTTGAAAGAATTTGAGCTTATATTTTTATTTATGATCTTTGTTTTTAGGTTTGGGTCATTATTTTTTTTAGTGTTTTGTTAAGTATAGAACAAAATAGTAAAAAAAAAAAAAAAAAAAGGGATAAAATAGTAAAAAATAAAAAAAATATTTTTTTTAGTAGTGGTTTTAATGAAAAGAAGAAAAAAGACTAAAGATAAAAAATAAAAAAATAAAAATAAAAAATTCTTTAAATCAATGCAATAACCAATGATACTGATTGAATAGCGTACGCTATCTTCAATGTCGTTTGGACCATAAGGGTTTATTGAGTAGCCTAGTGCTAACTTAAACCCTGTGCAAAAAAAAAATGATTTTATTTTCAAACAATAAAATTTTCTTTTTAAAAATCTTTTAATTAAAATCAATCAACTCATATTTATTTTCTACAGAACTACGTGACTTTGAGTTCCTCATTGCACCTGAGGGTACGTAGGAGCAATTTCAATTCTGTCAAGTCAAAATTAAATTTTCATAATTCGATTTTTTTTTTTTCTTTCTTTTCTTTCTTCTCTTTTTTTTTTTTTAAAATAAAAAATAAAATATTTACAAAGTCTTTTTAAAAGGGGTAAAATAAATAAATTTGAGATTATCAAATTTTTGCACAATTAACTTAAGGTACCGTCTCAGGACGGGTGTGATAGGGGTGCAGTGGGATTAAGTTTCCACCCTTCCCTATCCATAACCGACTCCCGAATCCGATTTGGTTCCAAAGACCATTTTCTAAAAAGGTTTTCCAATTTTTCCTAAATTCAAATAAAATTGGTGGCGACTCCATATTTTAATCATTTTTAAAATCATATGCGAGCTGCTATCCCGCCGCGATCCCGGTCGCGACAGGATGGCGACTCCACTTGGGGGACACTTGGAGAGTCGGCTGTTGTAGTTAATTGTGCAAAATTTTAATAATCTCTATGTATTTATTTTACCCCTTTTCTTGTTTTTTTTTTTTTTTTTTTTTTATTTGTTCGTAAATAGTTTTTGATTAATGCTTTTATGTAAATACTTGATAACATTATTTTGTGTATATTTTTAACTTGTATATATTTTTGTACTTATTTGTTGAAACCCTAGGGTAGATGATTCTTGGCTGGTTTTTGTATATATGTTTTGTAGGTTGGGGGTAATCTTTTGTCTTTTAAATTTTGTTGTACAGGTTTGTATGCTCCTCACACACGTCACTATCACTTACCTCACACACAAGCTCTATACCCGGCTCGGTACCTTGTAGGATTAAATAGAGGGTGAAGTAGTGTTGCTTTGAGAGACCTTTGGTCTCCGTATACAGAACACATGAAAATCCCTCACTCAGATTGAACTCTTTCCGCTTGTAGCCTATCATGGGTGAGGATTGAGGACTCTTACTAGCCAAAGTGTTGGTGACAAGTAAGGGACAATCTGGGACCATGACTTTTTAGAGGTCTAGATCCGTCACGAAAATCTTGCACTTTGGTAGATTGAACATAGTGACTGTCAAAATTAGAGTCGTGACTTTAAGGAAATCCAACCTTTAAGTTTCATCTGATTAGGACACAAAGGGAGCGTGCTTTTTCTTTATCTGTTCATTTCTTATATCATTCATTCTTTGTAAAAAAAAAACATAAAAAGGGGAATGTTTCATCTTACATTTTCATATCATTTGCATGACTTTTGTAGCTTTTTTTAAAACAAAAGAGAAAAAAAAAACATGCATTATCTTGCATTTGCATGACATTAAAAAAAAATCAAAAAAAATACCTCATCTTGCATTTTTTTTGTCATTTTCTTGCATTCCAAAAAATAAAAAAATATACATTTTATTTTCATAGCATTCCAAAAAAAAAATTTAAAATCATGCATTTTCATGTCATTCATAATTGTGAAAAAAAAGAGAAAAATGTACATCTTACATTTCCATGGCATTGATCGCATCTTTTAAAAAATAAAAAAAGAGAAAAGAAAAAAAGAGAGAAAAAATGTTTTCAAAATTCATTCATGCATCCCATGCATTTCATTCATTTCATTTTATGCTTCTCGTGCATCTCATTCATTTCATCCCAGTCTTTGTTAATAAATCAAATTGGTTCAGGAATCATTGCGCGACCTAAGAAAGAAGAGACCAATCTAACCCGAGTTCACAATACAAGATCTCGGACCAGAATGGCTGCAGATAATTCTGAGACAGGAAGAAACTTGAGTAGGGAGGTCGACGAAGTGACAGGGAGGATAAACGAGGTGTCGAGAGAACCAAGCGAGGTTGGAAGCAATATTGCAAGATATAAGGGAGTCTCTCCACTTAATCGGTGGAAACGGGAATGCAAATGGGGTTGAAATGTATGCAAACGTGCCACCGATGCTTGCTCCAATCTACTCGGCCGTAACCTCAAGCATCGGCTGCAGGGAATCCGCGAGCAACCACCTCAAACAACATCAATAGTCACGCCCGTTGGGGAGGGGTATCATGCTCTAGAAGGCGCTCATAATGAAGTCCCCGGTTATGCGAGGCCCTACTTGGGAACCACCTCATGTGTCCATTCCGGGACACGTGACCATGCCTTGTTCTGGGAATAGTCATGTCATAACTGAGAAGGATAAAATGAAAGAAGATTGGATGGAGAAAATGGAGGAACAGATTAAGGCGATAAAGGGCCCCAATGCTTATGGACCCTTGAGGATAGAGGAGTTGTGTCCTACCACAGATGTAGTAATCCCCAACAACTTCAAGATTCCGGATTTTGTGAAGTATGACGGGAGCGGCAATCCTCGTTTCCATTTGATCAGTTATGGGACTAAGATGGCTGTTTGGTCTAGGGATGATAAGTTCCTCATCAGTTTCTTCCATGAGAGTCTTACAGGTCCCGCCCTAGAATGATACCTTCAGTTGGATCGCTCAAAGATCTCTCGCTGGACAGAATTGGCTGACTTATTTATGGACCAATACAAATTCAATCTGGACGCAGCCCCAACCCGAGAACAATTGAGCTCGATGCAGAAAGGTAATGAAGAACCGTTCAAGCAATATGCGCAGAGGTGGAGAGCATTGGCGGCTCAAGTCCAGCCCCCATTAACATTGTCTGAGATGTGCTCGTATTTCTTGGGGACCCTAGGAAACCCTTTTATTGGGGCGATGGTGGGGCGACCTATAAGGATTTTGCGGATTTAATAACTTCGGAGAAAGAATTGAAATATTGACCAAAGCGGGAAGTTGCCCATGAGTAGCACGAGAGAATACTATTTTCAAGAAAGGATTCCACCAAAGAAAAAGAACACGAAGTGAATTATATCCACCTCAACAAAATTTCGGACCTCGATATAGCCCAGTCATCGGCCATCATACAACCCCAACCCTCATTTTCCATACCGGACACGCCACTTTGCCTCATTATTCATCCCACCAAATTATACCGGCCCAAACTTCATCCCAACACCACAATTCCAAGTTAACAATGTCCCTCGCCACACCATATACACCAACTCGCCCAACCTATGCCCGATACCCACCTGCACCTCCGCAAAATTACCTAAACCACTCACAACCTCGCCTGAACCCCCAAAACCAAAGCCGTTTTCATCCTCAAAACCTTCCCCCTTTTCCAAGGTTGTCCATTTCAAATGCAGACCTATTTCAAAGGCTGTTTGATGCTCATCTTATTTCAGGAATTCCTGTGCGCCCATTAGAGCCACCATTTCCATCGTGGTATAACCCGAACTCAACCTGCAAGTATCACATGGATATCCCGGGGCATTCAATTGAAGACTGCGAGTCCTTTAAGACTGCAGTAAGAAAGTTAATTGCTTATGGGAAGCTTGATATCCAGGAGGAGGCTGGACCCAGTATTGTTAACAACCCAATTCCTAATCATGGTGGAAGGAATATGGTGAATGCTTTAGAGGTGGAAGGGTCATCCATAAGAAGTGTCATGAGCTTGCGTACACCGATGACAAGGATATTCGAAGGGTGAAGAAAGCTGGCTACAATATCGCCGCACCAGCCGCCACGATGAAAGAAGAGGAAAAATATGATGCGAGTCGAATTGTGTTTACCATTGTGGGGAAATAGGACACGATATTGAAAATTGTTTGGGACTTTAAAGTTCGAGTCCAAGGTTTACTCACTTTGGGAATAATACGGGCCGGGCAAGGGGTAGCTTCCTCGAAGAGGTTAATGTGGTTGAACGTTTTGTGCTCAAGGTACCACCTCTCAATCAGATCTCCGACACCGGTAAAGTAGTGGTGACGGTCAAGAAGCCGGTGCCATTTGTTTATAATGACACTCATTCGGTACCATGGAATTATGAAACCAAGGTAGAGACAAAAGGAGTCGGGAAGAGACTTCGAAGGCTCAAATTGTTGAAGCACACAAAGATGAGGAGTTGGTGACTAATATAGTCAAGGTAGGGGAATTACCGGGAGTGGGCGATTCTATGGCCCGGGAGAGTTGGAAAAGGAGAAAATTGTTAAGGAAGGGAGCGAGAGAGGAAATGTCAAAAGAGACGAGAGAGAGAAAGAAGGTGAAGAAGAATTTCGAAGATCATGAAACAAAGTGAATACGACGTGATGGAACAATTGAAAAGACTCCGGCAAGGATATCTCTTCTGTCACTCGTATTGACATCGAATTGCATCGGAAAGCATTGCTAAGAGTACTAAGTGAAGCTTATGTCAAACCCGATGTTACCCACGAGAATGTTGTCGGCATGGTGGATCCGATGCGTGTCAACATGATTGTATTTATGGATGAAGAGATCACCTCTCGGTCCGAGAAAAACCCACGGGCTTTACATATAACCCTAAGATGCAAAGGGTATATAGTTGCAAAGGTTCTGATCGATGGAGGGTCTGCACTGAATATCCTACCAAGGTCTACTCTAACCTCATTGGCAATAAGTGAGGATGAACTGTTGCCACGGGAGATGGTGGTACGAGCCTTTGATGGAAACAAGAGAGGCATTGTGGGAGAGATAATGTTGCCGCTAGAGATTGGTCCAAGCAATTTTCAAGTACTGTTCCAAGTCATGGATATGGAGCCTGGCTATACCATGTTACTAGGGAGGCCATGGATCCATACCGCCGGGCTGTTCCTTCCACCACTGCATCAAAGTGTTAAATATATTGAGAATGGGTCGGTCATCACCATACATGGAGAGGAAGAGATTATCTTTGTCAAAACCGGTTTCAATGCCATATGTGGAAAGTGCAGAAAAGAAGAGGAGAACAATGTGGCACAGTTTCGAAGTAGTTGAAACTGAACTCGGTAAAGATGAATCTCTCACACCAAGTGTGAATCAGGTGGTTGCTCGGATCATGGCTAGTAGTGGATACCAGGAAGGAAAGGGTTTGGGCTCAAAGCTGCAAGGTACTCAGTCGCCAGTGTCACTCCCAGGAAAGTCAGACAAGTTTGGGATAGGGTACGAAGTATCTCTGGAGGAGCATATGAGGAGCATGACTCTTGGAAGAAAGAATGACAAGGGCAAAGCAAAGTATATTCCCCATCCGAGAGAAACATTCCCAAAGACCGGCCGAGGTGATTATGCTGATGAGGTCATTCACCCTCAATCTGCATACCGCCTCACTATCAATGCTTTGCATGAAGAAAGCCAAGAAGAGCACAAGGCAATCCGTCCCATTCTTTGATGAGGAGCCGCTAAAGAACTGGAAATCTGAACCAATTATTGATGTGATTGTTTCAAAGTAATTTCTGTTTAAGTTTGTTCTGAACTTATGGTTTATGTTATTTGAGACATTAATTAAATGAACTTGCATGAATATTCAGCATTTCCCTTCGTTGCACTTTCTGATTTATCCTTTTGCATTTTTTCTTTTTACATTTCTGTACCATATCGTGTTCTTTCTTTGTCATTCCTGCTTTATTCTGCTTTTCCAACTCCACACAAAATGGCTTTCCAGGGATTTGAGTTTCGTAGAAAGTTTGCCTCATGAAAGGGACTTCGAAAACTCATCAATTGATTCTCCTGCAATGATTGATGAAGAAGACCCTGAATCTGGAGAAGATGAGGAAATTGTTGAAAATTTTTCAAAATTACTGGAGTACTCAGAGAGGGGATTTAACTTGAATGGCGAAGAAGCAGAAGTGGTCAACATGGGGACAGAAGAAGAGAAGAAGGAATTGAAAATAGTGGAAAACCCGGAGTTTGAAGAAATGATCATACTGTTCAAAGAGTATATGGATGTTTTTGCTTGGTCTTATCGGGATATGCCAGGGTTAGACCCGAAATAGCATCGCATAAAATCCCACTCTACCCGAATATTGAGGCAAAGAAACAAAAATTGAGAAGGATGCATCCTGATATGTCTTTGAAGATCAAGGAAGAGGTGACTAAGCAGTTGGAAGCAGGATTTGTGGAAGTGTCAAGACACCCAGAGTGGGTAGCTAATATCGTGCCAGTGCCTAAGAAAGATGGAAAAGTCAGAATGTGTGTGGACTATAGAGATCTGAATAAGGCCAGCCCGAAGGATGATTTTCCACTCCCTCACATTGATGTTTTGGTTGATAACACTGCTAAGAATCACAGGTTCTCATTCATGGATGGATACTCAGGGTACAATCAAATCCCCATGGATGTCAATGACAAAGAAAAGACCACTTTCATTACTCCTTGGGGAACGTTTTGTTACACGGTGATGCCGTTCGGATTAAGGAACGGCTGGGGCAACTTACCAACGTGCTATGGTGGCACTGTTTCATGACATGATGCACAAGGAGATTGAGGTGTACGTGGATGATATAGTGGCCAAATCTAAAGAAGGAGAAAGTCATGTGGCGGTTCTACGTAAGCTGTTTGAAAGGCTCAGAAAGTACAAGTTGAGGTTGAATCCTGCTAAGTGCGTTTTTGGAGCATCTACTGGGAAGTTACTTGGATTCATTGTTAGCAGAGAAGGAATAAAGGTGGATCCGGATAAAGCAAAAGCAATACAGGAGATGTCTGCCCCTAAGACGGAGCATGAAGTGCGGAGTTTTCTCGGGAGGCTCAATTACATTGCTAGATTCATTGCTAACTTAACCAGCACTTGTGAGCCTATATTCAAGTTGTTGAAGAAGCATCAACCAGGCAAATGGGATGAAGAATGTCAGGAAGCTTTTGACAAGATAAAGGCTTATTTAATGAATCCTCCTATTTTGGTACCCCCTACGCCGGGTCGTCCCTTAATTTTGTACCTAACTGTATTACCGACCTCAATGGGGGCAATGCTGGGACAACATGATGAATCGGGAAAGAAAGAGCAAGCAATTTACTATCTGAGTAAGAAGTTTAATGATTGTGAAGCTCGTTACATGGCTATTGAGAAGACTTGTTGTGCACTGGTATGGACCTCAAAACGGCTACGACAGTATATGCTCTATTACACCACATGGTTGATCTCTCGAATAGACCCCATAAAATACATATTTGAAAGTCCTCATATTTCATTAAGAGTTTCAAAGTGGCAAGTGATGCTATCAGAATTTGATATCAAGTACATGACTCGGAAATCCATCAAAGGAAGTGTGATTGCTGATCATCGGTGAAAACCCTCTTGAGGGTGGACAACTAGTGATATCTGAGTTCCCTGATGGAGAAATACTGATGGCGGAAGAAGAAGAAGCACCAGGCTGGAAGATGTATTTTGATGGAGCGGTTAACATGCATGGCAGTGGCATAGGAGCCGTGGTTGTTTCACCAACGGGAAAGCAATACCCAGTTGCTATCAAGCTGGAATTTGAATGCACCAATAATGTTGCGAGTATGAGGCTGTGCTAATGGTTTACAAGTTGCAATTGACTTGGGGATCAAGCAGTTAAAAGTATTTGGAGACTCAGCACTCGTCATTTATCAGGTGAATGGTGAATGGCAAACCAAGGATCCGAAGTTGATACCTTATCAAAAGTATTTAATCCAGTTGGTTGAGAAGTTTGAGGAGGTGACCTTCTCCCATTTGACCCGAGACCAGAATCAGTTTGCAGATGCCTTGGCCACTTTAGCTGTAATGACCAAGTTGGATATTCATAATAATGTTCAACCCATCCAAGTGAAGATGCACAGTGAGCCTGCATATTGTGCTAATGTGGAAGGCGAGCCAGATGGTAAACCTTGGTATTATGATATCAAACAGTATATTCAGCATAGAGAATACCCAATGGGAGCAAGTGAGGTGAATAAGAAGACTATCCGCCGGTTGGCGATGACCTTTTTCTTGAATGGAGAGGTTTTGTATAAAAGGAGTCACGATGGTACTTTACTTAGATGCGTGAATGCTTGTGAAGCTCGTGTAATCATGACTGAGGTTCATGAAGAAATCTGTGGAACTCATGCTAATGGTCATATGATGGCTCGGAAAATTCTAAGGAGTGGTTATTATTGGTCCACAATGGAAACAGACTGCATAAATCATGTACGGAAGTGTCAAAAATGCCAGATGTATGCAGATCAAGTCAACACACCTCCTTTCCCTTTGCATAATTTGGTGTCTCCCTGGCCTTTCTCAATGTGGGGAATAGATGTCATCGGGCCCATTAATCCTAAAGCTTCCAATGATCATCGCTTCATCCTAGTGGCGATTGACTATTTCACCAAGTGGGTAGAAGCTTCCTCTTATGCCAGCATCACTCAAAAGGTGTTTTTGAGATTCCTCAAAAGGGATATTGTCTGCAGAGATATGGAATTCCGAGAAAGGATAATCACAGATAATGGTACCAATCTCAATGGTGCTGAGATTAAAAAGTTCTGTGAGAATTTCAAAATTAAGCATCATAATTCAGCTCCTTACAGGCCTCAGATGAACGGAGCAGTTGAAGCAGCAAATAAGAATGTTAAGAAAATTGTTGCTAAGATGGTGGTGAACTACAAAGACTGGCATGAAATGTTACCCTATGCTTTGCATGCATATCGTACTAATATACGATCTAGCACTTGGGGCAACGCCTTTCTCTTTGGTATATGGGATGGAGGTGTCTCTCCAATAGAAATCGAGATCCCTTCTCTAAGAGTTCTAATGGAAGCGAGTTAGAAGAATCGAATGGGTGAAGACTCGGTATGAGCAATTGAATATGATAGAAAGAAGAGATTGGCGGCTATTTGTCATGGGCAATTGTATCAAAGCGAATGGCGAGAACCTTCAACAAGAAAGTTCGTCCCGGGGAATTCTATTCGGGGGATCTGGTTTTGAAAAAGATTCTCCCTAACCAAGAGGACGCCCGAGAAAATGGGCTCCGAATTATGAAGGCCCGTACATAGTCAAGCGGACATTTTACGGAGGAGCGTTAATTTTGCGAGAATATGGATGGAGAAGAATTGCCAAGGCCCGTGAATACGATGTTGTCAAGAAATTCTATGCCTAAAAAGAAGAGAAAAGCTCGTTAGGTTGAAAACCCGAAAAGGCAACCTAAGCAAAAGTTAGAGCAATTGAAAAAAAAAAAAAAAAAAGAGAGAGAGTCCGTTAGGCTTTGAACCCGAAAAAGCGAGTCTAAGCAAAAGTTAGGACAAATAAATAGGCAAAATCTCAAAGGAAGTGAGTCGAAACTCTTCGAGGGATTCACCAAGCCGGGCAATTTTTGATGTGTGTCCAATCGGTTACACGTGGGCAAGTTGTTCGCATTGAATTGGCAATCTTGGGGCAAAATTTTTGAGGAAAATTAAAGAGAATTCATGTTGAAGGAGGTATCGGCGAAGCGGTGATTGAGTTGTCAAGCATTTGCGGTGAATCAATTGAATGAGGAACAAGGAACCAATATTTGGGCAAAGTTTTTATTTTTCTTGCAATCTTTCTTTTGTCTTTCAAGTATGTGTCTTGTCAAAAGTCATGTACGATTACATTACCAAAATAATAAAAGGAAGTTTGTTCATTCAACAAATTTACATCCTTCATGAATGCATGCTTACTCATTAATTTATGTCTCAAATAAAATAAACTTAAGGTCAACAATTTGATCGACAATTTTGCAACAATCCATCAATGATTAATTCAGATTAAAGGATCTCAATAATTCAAGATACGAGGTTGTGATGTGTTGCCAAGGAAAACAAGGTGGTCGAGAAAAATGAAAAAGGAAAAGAGAAAATCTAAGGGAGTCTCGGTGACAAAGGATCGATGAAGAAAAACATGTGGGCAAAGGGTTTGATTGGTCAAAGCTTTCCATGGCATTGTTGGTTCGTATTGGTTTTACGAAGAAAAAGGGAAGATAAAAAAAGAGAAAAAAGAAAAATTTTAATTCCATATTTCTTTGAACGCATCATGCACCATGCATTTTAAATTCTGTCATTTAATTTTGAGCGCATCGGCTCCTGTCATTTATTCTTTGAGCGCATCGGCTCCATGCATTTTAAATTTTTGAGTGCATCAGCTCATTGCATTGTCATTTAAATTCTGCCATTTAATTTTCGGGACACAGGTTTGCCCATTGCCATTTAATTTTCGGGACACAGGTTTGCCCATTGTCATTTAATTTTCGGGACACAGGTTTGCCCATTGCCATTTAATTTTCGGGACGCGGGTTTGCCCATTGCCATTTAATTTTCGGGACACGGTTTGCCCATTGTCATTTAAATTGTCATTTAATTTTCGGGACACGGAGTTTGCCCATTGCCATTTAATTTTCGGGACACGGGTTTGCCCATTGCCATTTAATTTTCGGGACGCGAGTTTGCCCATTGCCATTTAATTTTCGGGACACGGTTTGCCCATTGCCATTTAATTTTCGGGACGCGAGTTTGCCCATTGCCATTTAATTTTCGGGACGCGAGTTTGCCCATTGCCATTTAATTTTCGGGACACGAGTTTGCCCATTGCCATTTAATTTTCGGGACACGGGTTTGCCCATTGCCATTTAATTTTCGGGACACGAGGTTTGCCCATTGCCATTTAATTTTCGGGACACGAGTTTGCCCATTGCCATTTAATTTTCGGGACACGGTTTGCCCATTGCCATTTAATTTTCGGGACACGAGTTTGCCCATTGCCATTTAATTTTCGGGACACGAGTTTGCCCATTGCCATTTAATTTTCGGGACACAGGTTTGCCCATTGCCATTTAAATTTCGGGACACAAGTTTGCCCATTGCCATTTAAATTTCGGGACGCAGTTGCCCATTGTCATTTAAGATTTCGGGACGTAGGTTTGCCCATTGTCATTTAATTTTGAGCGCATCGGCTCCATGCATTTTAATTTTACGTGAGCGCATCGGCTCCATGCATTTTAATTTTACGTTGAGCGCATCGGCTCCTTGCATATTTAATTTCATTAGCGCATCGGCTCCTTGCATATTTAATTTCGTTGAGCGCATTGGCTCCATGCATTTTAATTTTACGTTGAGACGCATCGGCTCCTTGCATATTTAATTTACATTGAGCGCATTGGCTCCATGCATTTTAATTTTCTGTTGAGCGCATCGGCTCCTTGCATATTTAATTTACGTTAGCGCATCGGCTCCTTGCATATTTAATTTCATTTGAGTGCATCGACTCCATGCATTTCAATTTCTTGCCTTGTTTTGCATTCTTGGGACAAAATTGAAGTTCATATCTTTACTCATTTCTTACGACGATAATTTGAAAAAACTACGGTTATTCTTATTATCTAATGAGAAACAAGTAAAGAGAGCAGCAATGAAACACTCAATTTTGACCGACTAAAAAATATAAAAAAAGAGGAAAAATTAAAAAAAAAATAAAAATTATGGCCCACCTTTTAGCCCATTTTACTTAATTTTTTAGCCTAAATAGATCAAACTCATCTTAGTTTTAAAAATAAAAAAATAAAAAAATAAAAACAAAAAAAAAGAATAAAAAAAAATAATAAAAAATAACAAAAAAGTATAATAAAAAAATACACTCACACTCTGCACTCACAATTGCACACAATAGCACTCAAATTGCACCCATCAAAGACACACACGCACTCTTTCTTCTTTTTTTCTATTTTAATCACTCTACACACACGGCACTCACCAAAGACAATTGCACTCTGCACCCTCTTTTTTTTTATTCCCACTCACAATTCACACTCATCACTCTCACCCACTTCCTTTGTCCCATTCCTTTTACGTGACTCACACTTTCACTCACTTGCACCACTCATTCTCACTCTCACAAATATGCACTCACGTATTGATTCTCATTTTCTCTATATATAGCCATCTTCCTTCACTTCCCTAAAAAAACCCTCAACCGTGGCCTCTAGCACCTTCACCATCTTTTTCTTCATCACAACACCACCATCTCATTTCATCCATTTCACCACCCTCCAAGCAGCCCCATCATTTCACAAACAGCCCCTCCATTCTCGCCATCTCCCCGCCTTCACACCCCACAAAGAACCTTCACCACCCTCCACCAAACCCGTAGCACCATTTTCCTCCATTCCACCGTAGTCTTCCCTTCACCCGTAACCACCATTTTCTTCTTTCCATTTTCACCTCTTCCAGCCTCTTCATCGCCTCCAGCAGAACCTCATCCAGCAACCTTCCCCACGTGAAGTCTCCCACCATCTCCACCCAAGCAGCAACCATCACCAAGACATCAACCAGCTTCACATCCAGTAGCTACTCTTCACTCACCCCTCATCCACGTAACCCATCCACCCGTAGCCCTCCATCCAGCAGCCATCTCTTCCAAACCACCATTTGAACCTCCACCAACCCAGAAGCCCTCAAGGCCGTGACCTTTAACCAACCGTAACCTTCAACAACCTCCCTGCCATCTTCCTTCCATTTTCACCATTCTCCAAGAAACCCATGCACCATCCAACCATACTTCCAAGGCAGCCTCCATCATCAAGCTTCCAACTCAAGCCATCATCTCCCTCCACCATATACAATCTTCACCATCCTCCCAAACCGTGAACCCACCAAGCACCATCACCTTGCAACCATCACTGAGTTAACTCAGTTTTCACTCATCACCTTTCTTCTCCACCGTGGCTCACCAAGTCACCACTAACTCACCTTCAATCTCCACTCATTCATCGTGAAACCATCACCCACCTCCAAGACCAGGCTCACGCACGCACCAACAACCTTCACCATGACCATCCAGCTCCACCCTCACCCATCTTCCACCACCATCTTCATCTTCAACCACCCAACCGTGAACCACTCACATAACCACAACTCACCTTCCATCTTCCATTTTCCATAACGAAAGCCAACTCCACGCAGCTCCACTCACCACCAAAGGCATCACCATCTTCTTCCTTCACCTTCACCATTCCCACGTAACCATCCTCCATAGCTCACACAAACAGACTTGACCATAACCATCCTCCACAACACACAACCAAAGCATCACCATCTTCTTCCTTCACCCAACCAACGTGAAAACCAGAACCTCACTCACCTCTCCATCCTTCACTTCACCATCACCAAGCCTTCCATAACCACCATCCTCATCACCTTCAAGCCATCCACAACCATTTCTTCCTTCCGTAATCATTCCCCACGCAGTAACCGTAGCCACCATTTCCAGCAGCTCCAAACCAGAGAACCTCCAAGCAGCTCCACCGTAACCTCCCTTCCCTTCACCCACACTTTCCATTAACTTCCATCATTCAAAACTTGACCAAACCGTAGCAACCCCTAACACCCTTCTTCACCACCGAGTTGACTCACGCCACTTTAAACCTCCAACCTCTCACCTTGCACCGTACAACCACCCATGTACAAGCTTTCTTCATACTGACTTCCCACCATCCTTCTATCTTCCAACCATTCCACCACATCCTTTTCACCACGCCCACCATTCTTCCAACAAAGAACCATCATCACCCCCCATCTCTCCCTCCATCACCCCCAGTAGGTGCGTTTTAACCAAGTTTCGGCTCCTTTATGTTTTTTTTTTGTTCTGTTTATATCCTTTCTTTATTACTATTATTACTTGTTTTTTTCTCTTTCCTATATTTCATCGATTTTGGTTTTAAGTTTACGTACATTTTTTTTCTTTTTGGGTTTTGTTGGGTATGTTAGATTGGGCTTAATTTTGAAAGAATTTGAGCTTATATTTTTATTTATGATCTTTGTTTTTAGGTTTGGGTCATTATTTTTTTTTTTAGTGTTTTGTTAAGTATAGAACAAAATAGTAAAAAAAAAAAATAAAAAGGGATAAAATAGTAAAAAATAAAAAAATATTTTTTTAGTAGTGGTTTTAATGAAAAGAAGAAAAAAGACTAAAGATAAAAAATAAAAAAATAAAAATAAAAAATTCTTTAAATCAATGCAATAACCAATGATACTGATTGAATAGCGTACGCTATCTTCAATGTCGTTTGGACCATAAGGGTTTATTGAGTAGCCTAGTGCTAACTTAAACCCTGTGCAAAAAAAAAATGATTTTATTTTCAAACAATAAAATTTTCTTTTTAAAAATCTTTTAATTAAAATCAATCAACTCATATTTATTTTCTACAGAACTACGTGACTTTGAGTTCCTCATTGCACCTGAGGGTACGTAGGAGCAGAATTTCAATTCTGTCAAGTCAAAATTAAATTTTCATAATTCGATTTTTTTTTTTTCTTTCTTTTCTTTCTTCTCTTTTTTTTTAAAAAAAATAAAAAATAAAATATTTACAAAGTCTTTTTAAAAGGGGTAAAATAAATAAATTTGAGATTATCAAATTTTTGCACAATTAACTTAAGGTACCGTCTCAGGACGGGTGTGATAGGGGTGCAGTGGGATTAAGTTTCCACCCTTCCCTATCCATAACCGACTCCCGAATCCGATTTGGTTCCAAAGACCATTTTCTAAAAAGGTTTTCCAATTTTTCCTAAATTCAAATAAAATTGGTGGCGACTCCATATTTTAATCATTTTTAAAATCATATGTTAAATCAAGACCGGTTAGGCGAGATATACTCACGAAAGCTGTATGTAGCAGGAACTTCTACAACTCACTTGACAAGTTGGGCATTCGAGACCTCTACGCACCAACTTGAGGGGGAGTGTTGACATGAGTTATGATCAGTTTTGATCTCTGCGAGATCTTAGGAGAAATATTTGGGATACATTCTTTAATTGTATTAATTATCTTGATTTGTGCATAGCCAGAAATAGGTAGTTTTAAATGCATAAATATCTGTCCTCTCTTGTAAAATATGATTAAGAAATAGAATGATCTCACTATGTCAATTTGACACTGCTCTTAAGATCCCTCACCCTAATACAATTGAGAGAAGTATGCCAAGAAAAACTCTTACTCTAATAATTGAGTAAGGTTCAAGCCAAAAACACTTGCCCTTTGATGTCATGTTCAGTATTCATCGACTCGGGCAATAGCAAAAACCCTGACCCTCTGAGGTCAGGTCTAACATCCTACTACGTCTCTTATAATCATCATCTTTTAGTTTATAATGCCCAAGGGCACTTTATATATTGTGAGATTGTACTTATAGAAGAACATCTTGCTATATTTGATATTCATTTGCTATGTTTATTTTTTCATTGTTGAATAAGAATATTTGGTTGCTTATTCCTCATCCTGGCTAGGATACCATCAACTCTTTTATAGAAAGCTTACGCTATCACTTTAAACACTGCTTCAATTTCATTTTGAATATTAAAGTTATCTCAGGCATGAGGATTAAAGTTCTGACCTCTAGATTGGGAACTCATGTCCATCTTACATCATATAGAGTTGGAAAGAAATATGTCTCTCATCTCATTTTCATTCTACTGTGGTACTTTAGCATATACTTGATACTTCGTACTCGTAGGGTTTAAATAGCTTTACTAAAAATTAATGCGTGGTTGCTAGCAGTTTATATATACTATATGTTTGTTCTCTATTTGATGTTTTCAACTATGTTAATGACACTTCCATTTGGTTCTTTAGGATCGGGACTATATGTGAAGATCAACATATTTCATTTAAGATTGGTTGGCATAATTCATTTAAAGTTGGTTCTTTATGATCAGATGTTGTTATTAGTTGTTATTTTCTTGATTATTGTGAGGATTGACATACCACTATATGTTGATGGCTTTAGAGCTTTGGTTTGTGCTTGTTGATTATTATTCTTTAAAGATCGATTGTTATTAGTATATGAAGATCCCTCTTGTTTTCACTCATCCACACTAAGGTGTTATTACTTTAGTTGTTGGAATCTAAACTACATGCACATCTTGTATCACTGGCACATTTGTTATATCTTGCTTGAATGTGACACTCTAGTTATGGAATTTCGACTTTGGCTTGTTGATCGTTATTCTTTACTTTTTCGAGTGTAGAAGAGAGACTTAGGGTTGGTCATTCTTGAGCTTGTTATATTCTTCCTACTGTTTTATTTATATTATTCATGTTTCTAGCAGTTTCTCTATGTCAGATATGGATGTTTTTATCATGGCATGACGGATGAAGTATATAGTGTGTCAAGTTGTATTATGGACAAACTCGAGAATATATCAGATTATCTTGTACATGCTAAACATGTTGGAACTAATCGAGTCTCTCTTTGCTTATGTTCAAAAGACATTAATGAGATGAAAACAAATATTGTTGATTTAGATACTTGGAAAAAGTAGGCCTTGCATAAGTAGAAAAGATCAGTAGTGATGATCAATACTTTTATAGTTGTAACGATGGGCATCTTGTACGTAGGAGTACAAAATGATGAGTAGTAACTATTGGGAATTTAGAAAATGATCAATAGTAACAATCAACATTTTATATGCATTTGAAGTTCTAAGTAAATCAAAGTAATAATGATCGAATAAAATATAGTATGACGATTGGTATTAGGAATATAAATATTTTGTTTAATTAATAAAGGATATCTCTAAGCGGCAATCAATATCTTGTGTAGTACATAACCTTAATTTTGATTAAATAACTGACCTTGGGGGCTATTGACCATACTTGAGCCAATGAGGTCCAATACCTTAAAATCCCTAAATTCCTAGAAGGGCCATCTCTTTATAAATAGCAACCTATAGTTATTATGAAGGGGCATTTTACTCTTTATACACATGGAAGATACCTACAATGACTATCATGAGCGATGACGGAACAATAGGTGATCATGGGCAGAGTAGAGATTTCACATTAGGGTTCGAAAATTTATTTTATCTTTTTTAAAATGTAAAATATCAAGTTTATATAGAAAGTTTTTAGAATATTTTAAAAAAATTTAAAGGTTAATAAAAAAGTATTTTCAACTTTAAAGACTGCTGAATAGCAATAAAAATATTTTTTATTCTATAAAAAATATCTAAAACAAGTTTCACACACACACACACATATATATATATATACATTATAATTACATTAATCCTGGAAAATTATCTTGAGAGAATCATCCAATGATAGTTTTAAGAAAATAGGTTGATTCTACAATCGAAGTACCCACCTTGAACTTCCAAAGCTTTTGGTCAGTAGAAGCATCATAAATGAAATTGTAATGATTTGCCAATTGTGCGTGAAATGAAGATAGATAGCGAATGTGCAAAAAAGATAGTCATGTGTTGAGAGTAATTGAGTGTAAATAATTGGCCCTTCGTGATTTCAAATTGTTTTAGGTACGATAGAAATTTAAGATTTGAAAGAGATATTGAAGACAAAAAATTAAACTCTCATTCCATTTTCAAATTCATATGAGAGTGGAAGAATTTATTAAAATTTTGAATTTATTTAATGAATATAAATAAAAAAATTCCCTCATCATATTTTCAAGTTTCACGTACGGGTGAACATTTTTGTTACTAATTTGAATTTATTTTGTGAATATAAATGAATAAGTTTTTTATAATAATTTTTTAGATTGAATACATATTAAAAAATGAGTAATATTTGAAAATAATCACTAAATAGATCATAAATATGATTAATGACGTTAAAATAAATATCAAAATTAGAACTTGGAAAGTGTTCAAGTCATTGAACTTTCTACCTATATATTTAAAAAAAGAAAAGATGTTCAATAATAACCATGCATGCAGTATGGTCATTTGCTCTTAAAACCTCAAATCAGTGTTTAAAAAATCTGTTTGACCGAATCAATCAGACTGGTCAAACCAATAACAGGAGCACTCTTCAGGTGGATCATTGCCATAAAACTGAAGGAGTGATTCAACCAGTCAAAACCGCTCAGAACCAATAAAAACTAGAAACCCTGATAGTTTATGAACCAGCCGGTTCTCAAAAATTAAGGAAGAAAAAAGAAGTAAAGAAAAGAAGTGTTTCTGGTGGCTGCCATTTACTTCGTTCGAGAATGTAGATCTGCGTTTGGCCGGTTCAAATGTAAGAGTTGCATTTTACTGGTTTCTAGATATCTCACTGTAGAATAAGCATATTGATTTTGCTGTAGTTGAAGTATGGAAGCCGCAGTCCATGTCCTTAGTGGCATGGTGGCAACTACGTGGGAAGAAATGTGCCCTGTCTTTCGTAAAAGATTTGTGTTAGCCAGTTGATTTGCTTCCTCTTTTAAAGTTTACCTACGTCGTATGAGAGATTAGCATGGAAGAATACAAATTATTACTGAAGCATTTTGAAGTAAATGGTACTGGTGGGGAATTTTTACGTTACGATAGGTTTTGTATTCGAAGTATTCATTAAAAATTAAATTCATAATAAATATTTTAAAATAATTAATAATTAATAAAATATTTAATAACTAATCATGAGTATCAAACTTAAAAAAAATGAGTATCACAAAAATCTCCAAAATTATTGACATTCATTTCATGATTTACAGCTCATTCTTTGACTCTTTAACTTTTGTTGGCATTAATTGTATTTTGAAATGGTTGCCTTGTACTTTTAATTTTACGTAAATCGGCAATTGTTTGGGTATAGTTCTTTTTTTTAAGTAGTTAATTATTAGTCTAGTATCATTCTAATATATATATATATATATATATATATATATATATATATATATATATAAGATAGGAAAAATATTGTTTTATACTCTTTTGTAGAGATGTATTATTATTTATACATTTTTTAAGAGGATGTGATTGAATGAAAAAAATAATAAAAAAATTTTGTATAATAAATAATATTAGATGAAATATAAAAAGAGGTATATATATTATTTGATGTAAGAATATAAGAATTGATAAATAGTCATAAACTTTGTCTAAATACTTGGTTTAATAAATTATTGATTCAACTAGTAAGTCAACAGTTAAATTGTATATAATATAATAAATATATAAATATTTAATATTAATAAAATTTTACACAAAATAAAATAAATTATAAATATAGTTCTTTAATATCAATAAAAATTTACATAAAATAAAATATATAAATACACAATCACATTCACATACTTTCCTTAAAAGTATTAAGAAATTCTGATTAAAAAACAAATACCAAGACATGATTTAGTGCATGTTTGGGATAGTTGTGAAAGTTTGATTATTTCAATAACCGATTATGTTTGGATATATTAGCTGAAAAATGATTTTAATCTAATCTATTTTGTTTGGATGACATAAAAAATAATCACTTTTATATATTAAATTATCAAAATATGTATAAAATGATTAAAAAAATTATTTAATTGATTAAAAAAATTATTTAATTAATAATAAAATATTATTTATATCTCACTATTAAAAATAATTTCAACAACTTTTTTTAAGAATACTCAAATTTTTTATTGAGCTCCAACAACTTTTTTTTTACAAATAAAAACTGTTGATTATTGCTACAAAATACTCAAACATATTGCTATTGCAAGTAAAAACTTTTAAAGTACACTAACTTATGTTGGCACGGAAATAATCCATCTCAAACAAGCCCTTAATTTGACCCAGAAAACCCCAAGCTTAAAGAGTCAAAGCAACTTTTAAAAGGATGCATAATACCAATAACCCAAAGAAAACCAAGCCCACTTTAGTCTCAGTCGAAAAAAACCTACTGACGTGACCAATCTAATACAACTTTGATCTTCTTATCACAAATAATGCATACACTTCTTTTCATATTTCTCTTAATACCATTCATCATACTTACTTTTTCGTATCACTTTCTCTCACTTAATCACATTCATCCAAGATGGGTGTGAAAATAGGTGTGGGATGAAAAATGATGTAAGAACATCATTTTCCAATCTAATATATTCTCTTTACTTTTGTCGTCTCCCCTTTTTAGTGCTACAGTGCCGAAGTTCATCCCCTCCATAGATCTCACTTGCCATTGTTAATGAGATGCTTTCTCTCCCATGGCCTCACTTGCAGTTGGAACAAGGCTATGACAAGGTGACTTTGAGGCTACGACGGGGTGACTCTGTGGTTCTGGTTTTAGTTGATGATTTGGCGGCGTTGTTGTACTTAATCGACGACATGAGGGCGTTGTTGTGCTCAATCGACGATTTGGAGATGCTGCTGCGATGGGGACATGGGGTGGGATGGGTTTCTCTCTTCCCACTTCTTCAATTCGGTTAGTTTCTAAGAACTGAGCCGGTTTACCATATCACACTCCAAACCGGCTAGTTTAAACGAGTTGCATCGGTTTAATAACATTTCCTATCTAACTCAAGGCTCGGACCGGTCGGTCTAAACCGAGTTTTATAACACTACTTTTTTTTCTCTCTAATTAGTACTCTATTTTAATAGAATTTTTTAAAAAATTTATTTTATAAAAACATATCTAAAACAAGTTTCATATATATATATATATATATATATATATATATATATATATATATATAAACATTATAATTACATTAATCCTGGAAAATTATCTCGAGAGAATCATCCAATGATAGTTTTAAGAAAATAGGTTGATTCTACAATCGAAGTACCCACCTTGAACTTCCAAAGCTTTTGGTCAGTAGAAACATCATAAATGAAATTGTAATGATTTGCCAATTGTGCGTGAAATGAAGATAGATAGTGAATGTGCCAAAAAGATAGTCATGTGTTGAGAATAATTTAGTATAAATAATTGGACCTTCGTGATTTCAAATTGTTTTAGGTACGATAGAAATTTAAGATTTGAAAGAGATATTGAAGACAAAAAATTAAACTCTCATTCCATTTTCAAATTCATATGGGAGTAGAATCATTCCATTTTCGAAATTCATATGGGAGTAGAAGAATTTTTTTGTCTCATTATTTTGTCGGGTTATATTTTTTCTTGATTTATTTATGTAGGGATGAAAGAATTTATTAATATTTTGAATTTATTTAATGAATATAAATAAAATAGATTTCCCTCATCATGTTTTCAAGTTTCACGTACGGGTGAAAATTTTTGTTACTAATTTGAATTTATTTTGTGAATATAAATGAATAAGCTTTTAATAATAATTTTTTAGATTGAATACATATTTAAAAAACAAATAATATTTGAAAATCATCACTAAATAGATTATAAATATGATTGATAAATAAATATCAAAATTAGAACTTAGAAAGTGTTCAAGCCATTGAACTTTCTATCCATATTTAAAAAAAGAAAATAAAAAAAGAAAAGATGTTCAATAATAACCATGCATGCAGTATGCCATTTGCTCTTAAAACCTTAAATTAGTATATTAAAAATCAAATTGACCAAACCGGTTAGACTGGTCAAACCAATAACAGGAGCACTCTTCAGTTGGATCATTGCCATAAAATTGGAGGAGTGGTTCAATCGGTCAAAATCGCTTAGAACCAATAAAAACTAGAAAACCAGATAGTGTATGAACCAACCGGTTCTCAAAAAAATAAGGAAGAAAAAAGAAGTAAAGAAAAGAAGTGTTTCTGGTGGCTGCCATTTACTTCGTTCCAGAATGTTGATCTGCGTTTGGCCGTTTGAAATGTAGTCGCTGCATTTTCCTGGTTTCTAGATATCTTACTGTAGAATAAGCATATTGACTTTGTTGTAGTTGAAGTATGGAAACCGCAGTCAATGTTCTTAGTGGCATGGTGGCAACTACGTGGGAAGAAATGTGCCTTGTCTTCTGTAAAAGATTTGTGTTAGCCAGTTGATTTGCTTCCTCTTTTAAAGTTTACCTACGTAGTATGGGAGGTTGGCTTGGAAGAATACAAATTATTATTGAAGCAAATTATTATTGAAGCCTACAGAAGTAAATGGTACTGGTGGGGAATTTTTAAGCTTTGATAGGTTTAATATTTAGGTTAGTTGTTAAATATTTATTGAATATTAAATTTATAATAAAAATTTAAAAATTATTAATAATCAATGAAATACTTAATAATTAATCACAAGTACTCGACCCTAAAAAAAATAATACTATTGACATTCATTTTATGATTTACAGCTCATTCTTTTGACTCTTCAGCTTTTTGTTGGAATTAATTGAATTTTGAAATGGTTGCCTTGTGATTTTTAATTATATGCAAATCAGCAAATGTTTGGGTATAGTTCATTTTTTTATGCAGTTAATTATTAGTCTAGTGTCATATATATATATATATATATATATATATATATATAGTCAATGCAAGTTTTATTAATAACTTTATTGGTGAACTTTTTTTATAATTATAAAGTTCAAATTGGTTATCGATTTAGTTTGAATATTGAGTTAATGAGTCATTAGCTCAATTAGTATATCAATAATCAATTTGTATATAATAAAATAAATATATAAATACTTAATATTAATACAATTTTACATAAAATAAAATAAATTATAAATATAATTATTTAATATCAATAAAAATTTACATAAGATAAAATATATAAATACACACTCACATTCACATACTTCAATTAAAAGTAGGACAAATTACTCTCACCTTCCTTGAGGTTTAGTAACATTGCACACAGTACCCCCTTAGTCTTCAATATTACACAAGCTTCCCCTATTTTATTAACTATGCTTACACCTTGCACCCCTCAAAGATAATGTCAGTTAAATTGAGTAACAGAAAGTAATGCTAGTAAGTTCCAATGGGAATTATATTCTCTCTTGCTTGGTAAACCACAATCCCCGGCAACCTCCCCACCTCACCTGAAGCCACCCAAAATCTGAAAACCAACACATACAGTAACCCTCCTTCTACCCAAACAAAGTCATCCATATCAAAATCACACCCCTCGTCCCAATCATCATCAATTCAAACTTAAATTACCATCACAACCAAAAGCTCCCAAGCTATAAACTCTGCAACACAGCCGTAGAGCCCATCAAGTCATAAGTTTTCAAAAACAAAGCAAAACAAAAAAGAGTTAAGAATTATCCAGAGAAATTAGCAAACAAACTATTAGTGAAACTAAGAGTCCAAAAAATCAGAAATTTAAACCCAACTCTATCCAGAACCCCAAAACTCAGCCATCTCATGACCACACACCACCCTCCTCCATTCCGAACTAAGACACCGTACAATCGTTGATCTCCACCACCCAAACATCTGAGTTGTGCCACCTCTCGCTGTCACCTGAACCTCCATCGCAGTCCAGTCCCCCAAGCCACGCGCAGAACGTGAACCTACACCCACAACCACCACCAAGCCTCCACCTCTTCAAACATCGAGCCATAGCCCCCAACCACCGCGCACCCCTGATTGAACTATTGAACCTCCGCTACGCCACCCCTTTACGCCGCCTGATCCACCTCTCACTGCCTCCATCAAACCCATTTTCGCCGTCACAGATCCCATGCACCAAGAGTCTTTGGGTGTGTTCATCAATTTGTGCTTGGCCTCAGATGAAGGCCAACCTCCTTCACTGTTGTTTTTTTCTTGGAAATGGGTTACTTAGCAACAGGGAGACATGAGGGAGAAATGGGTCTTCTGGTTTCAAAGGAATAAATGTAAAGGGCATTATAGGAATTTACTAATGTTATTGAATGGAAGTTAACTCTGTTTCATATAAGGGAGCACGGTGTAATGTTAAAAACTATAGGGGCACCGTGTGCAATGTTACTAAACCTCAGGGGAGGTGAGAGTAATTTGCCCTTAAAAGTATTAAGAAATTTTGATTAAAAAAATACCAAGACCTGATTTAATTTGACCTAAAAAAGCCCAAACTTAAAAGAGTCAAAGAAACCTTTAAAAGGATGCACAATACCAATAGTCCAAAGTCAAGCTCACTTAAGTCTCAGCCAAAAAAAACCTACTACGGGACCAATCTAATATATTCTTCTCTTTTCTTTTGCCGTCTCCCCTCATTTTAGTGCTACAGTGCCAAAGTTCAACCCTTCATGGATCTCACTTGCCATTGTTAATGACATGCTTTCTCTCCCATGGCCTCACTTGCAATTGGAACAAGGCTGTGACAAGGTGACTTTGAGGCTACGACGGGGTGACTCTGTGGTTCTGGTTTTAGTTGATGATGTGGTGGCGTTGCTATACTTAATCGACGACATGAGGGCGTTGTTGTGCTCAATCGACGGTGTGGAGATGCTGCTGCGATGGGGACATGGGATGGGATGGGTTTCTCTCTTCCCACTTCTTCAATTCGGTCAGTTTGTAAGAACTGAGTCGGTTTACCATATCACACTCCAAACCGGCCAGTTTAAACGAGTTGCATCAGTTTAATAACATTTCCTATCTAACTCAAGGCTCGGACCAGTCGGTCTAAACCGAGTTTTATAACACTACTTTTTTTTTTCACTTCAATTCATACTCTATTTTAATAGAGTTTTAAATTGTCTAAATAAATAAATAATTATCACCCTGTAACCCTCTTACTAAAATAATAATTTTAAACATATTCATAATAATATTATCAGTAAATTTATTCAATAAAAATTTATAGGCTAAAATCGAAATAAAAAATATATAAAAGGAAATAAGTATCGATACAGGATAAAACAAAGTTGTAATATACATCTATAACTTTTCAAACTAAAATCTCACATCAGTCGTAATGTTTACTCAGAAGTACATATATACATATTTCTAATAATTATATTATCCTCCTTTGAAACAAGAGTCTATGCTTAGTCAATCTTAATGGTGATGATCATAATACATTTTGTACTAGTCTAAAAACATCATGAATTGACACATCATGAATTGAGTGAGAATTGAAAAATTCTTAGTAAGAAATGAACAGTTATAAAAATATTTAAAAACACATGGTGAATTTTAGTTGTGTAAAATATACAGAAAGTCACATGACAACCAAAGTATAACAAGAACAAACACAATTCCAACATAACAGAACAAATCACGCAATACAGTTTTATATATTAACATCAGCAAATTCTTCAAATATCAACAAACAAGTACCAATTATCAGCAAGTATCTGCAAACATTAGCAATTTCCTCAAACATCAGCCAACAAGTACCAATCATCAGTAAGCATGTTCCTCATCACAGGGATTCCACAATTTACTTTAGTTTTTCATTTCATGTCTGTTTGTCTCACATTTTATTCGAAGGTCTTCACTTCCATAAGAATTCTACCTTATCTCTAGTGTTACTTTAACATCGTGACAACAAATTAAGCCAGACATATCTACACTAACCAGACATGTAACATAAAAGGAAATTCACTCATCTGCCTCTCAACGGTTAAGTGTCACTTTTTTCATGAGTCACTTGCTTGTCTTCACACACAAACGTAAGAAATACAAACCACTAATATATCACAAATAAATTCAAAATAAATCATGACAATTAAATAAAACTTACAAAACTTAGAATCATTAAATTTAAATATCTGTTTTTCAAGGGACCAATTATGATTTAAAATTAATTTAATAATTGTCTTAATAGTCCTTATCATAGTCCATAGTTTGTCAAGTCCTCATCATAGTCCATAGTTTGTCCTAGTCCTGATAGTGCATTTATTACACAAAAGTCCTTTTATTGCAAAGGTCAAAATAAAGGTCATAAAATTGCTCCCAATTCAAGGTAAATATAAGTCAAAATAAAAGTCATAAAATTGCTCCAAAACTAAGGTAAATATAAGTAAGTCCATGTAAATCAAGTACATATATTTATTACCCAATATAATTAAAATATTTATTTAACTTAAGCCTTGAGTGATATTTTAATTTATTATATTGGTCCCAAGAAAAAGTCAACATTCAAATTATAATAATTTTAAATTCTGTCAAATATCATAAATATTTCAAAGGTAAGCAAATATCAAGCTTTCATAATATTATGTGTGCATAACAAATTTAACAAAATAACAATATATATAAAATATTAAAATAATAAACAAACTAATAAAAAATATAAACATACTAGAAACTATATTTTTATTTTTAAAAAAAGTGTTTAGATCTTACCTTATCTTCTTTTTTTTCTCTCTCTCCCTTTTCTTCCTTCTTTCTTGATTTTCATTGTTTTTTCTTTCTTTCTCTTTTTCTTCTCTTTCTTTTTCTCCTTTTCTCTCTCTCTCTCTCTCTTTTTTTCCTACTTTCTTTTCTCCTTCTTCTTTCTCTCCTTCTTTCCACTTTCTCTACCTCGGTTACCACATTTTTTCTTCTCTCTCTCTTTTTTTTTTTTCTTTATGCTTTACCCGTAATCTCATTCCTTATTTATAGTTATAATTTCCCCAACTTTCATTATTGCATATAGATAAGCATTGGTTGCAATAGATAAGCATTGACTACGTTGCACCATTACGTAAGCCACTCTTCATTCTTTTTTTTTTTTTAATAAAGTAATGATGACATTTAGGTTTTTATATTAAAATAATAATTAATTAATAAATATCTTCTTATATCTTCTCATAAATATCTACTTATAAATATATCTATTAAAATAATTCTACTCTCTTCTAAAAAAATCAAATTAAATGTCTAATTTAAAGAAATTAAAATTATTCTTTACAAAAATATTTTATGAAAAATAAGATGTTACATTTTTCCCTCATTTCAGGAATTTTGTCCCCAAAATTCACTAACCTGATTGTAATAACTCTAGGTAAGACTTCTGCATATCATCTTTTAATTCTCATGTTGCCTCTTCTGGTCATAGTCCTTCCCAGATAACTTTAACTAAAGAAATTTCTTTTTCTCTCAAGTGTTTGACTGATCTATCTATGATTCGTATAAGTTTTGTGCCATAAGTCAAATCATCTCTTACTTGCATTGTTTCATGTTCTATGATGTGTAAATGGTCAAAACAATATTTTCTGAGTTTGGATACATGAAAGACATCATGAAGATTTGAAAGATTTGGAGGAAGTGCAATTTGATAAGCAATATGTCCTACCTTTTTAAGAATTTGGAATGAACCAATGAATCTGGAATTCAAATTTTTGGTTTTAAGGGTTCTGCCAATTCCAGTAGTAGGAATGACTATGAGGAAGACATGTTCCCTTTCTTCAAATTCTAGAGGTCTTCTTCTTTTATCAGCATAATTTTTCTGCCTACTTTGAATAGCAAGTAATTTTTTCTTGATAAATTTGATATTTTCTGTGGTTTGTTGCACTATATCAGGACTTGATAAACTCTTTTCCCCCGCTTCTAACCAACATAAAGGTGATCTATACTTTTTACCATATAGAGCTTCAAATGGTGTCATTCCTATGCTAGAATGGTAACTATTGTTATAGGCAAACTCTATTAATGGTAGATGAGTATTCCAACTTCCTTGAAGTTCTAACACACAGACTCTAAGCATATCTTCTAGGGCTTGAATGGTTCTTTCAATTTGACCATTTGTCTGAGGGTGATAAGATATACTAAAATGGAGTTTAGTACCTAAAGCCTCTTGTAAGGCTACCCTGAATTTTGATGTAAATCTTAGGTCTCTGTATGAAAACTATGCTAATTGGTACACCATGTAACCTACAATTTCTCGAATGTAATCCTGAGCTAACTTGTACAATGGGAAACTGATCCTAATAGGCAAAATGTGAGCAGACTTAGTTAACTTGTCAACAATTACCCATGCTACATCATAACCTAATGAAGTCCTAGGCAATCCTAACACAAAATCCATTGATATGCTATCTCATATCCATTCAGGGATGTTCAAAGGTTACAGTAATCCAATAGGCTTCTGATGTTTTATTTTAACTTTTTGGCAAACTAGATATTTAACTACAAAACTAGCTATGTCTCTTTTCATTCCATTCTACCAAAATAATTTCCTAAGATCTTGATACATTTTAGTTGTACCGGGATGCATAGTATACTTATGGCAATGTGCCTTAGATAAAATTTTCTTTCTCAATTCTTCATCATTGGGCACACATAATCTTTCTTCGTACATCATAGCCCCTTTTTCATTGACATGAAAATGTTCAAGCTATTCTACTAGAATTCTTCTTTTGAGAGACTGCAAAAACTCATCATTTTCTTAGGCTTGTCTTACTTGGTCTCTTAAATCACACGTTATTCTTAGTTCACTGACATACAAGCAGTGAGGTTGTAAGGACACTGAAATCTTCAAGTCCCTGAAATTTTCTAATAACTTTTGTTCCCTTATCATCATTGAGGACATATGTTAGGACTTCCTGCTCAAGGCATTAGCCACTACATATTGGCTTTACCAGCATGATATTTCAAATCAAAATCATAGTCCTTTAAGAACTAAACCCATCTACATTGTCTCATATTTAACTCTTTTTAGTCAAAAAGATATTTTAAACTCTTATGATCACTATATACCTCAAACTTGACTCCATATAGGTAATGCCTCTAAATTTTTAAAGCAAAAACTACTGGAGTTAACTCTAAGTCATAGGTTGGGTAATTTTCTTCATACGGTCTAAGTTGTATGGATGCATAAGCTACAACTCTACCGTGCTGCATCAAAACACATCCCAAACCCTTCTTAAATGCATCACAATACACTACAAAGCTTTATCTAGGATCAAGAATTATTAAGACTAGAGTGGAGGTAAGTCTATTCTTTAACTCCTGAAAACTTATTTCACAAGCTGAATCCCACTCAAAAGAATGATTCTTCCTAGTTAACCTGGTCAGAGGTAAAACTAGCTGGGAGAATCCCTTAATGAATCTTCTATAATATCTGGCTAATCCCAAAAAGCTCCTAATCTCAGTAATTGTCTTTGGCCTTTCCCAGTGAACTACTGCTTCAACTTTACTAGGATCCACAGTTATGCCTCATTGAGTAATCACATGGCCTAAGAATCTTACGTCACTCAACTAGAATTCACACTTTTCTAACTTAGCATACAATTGCTTCTCTTTTAGGATTTGTAGCACTATTCTAAGGTGTTATTCATGCTCCTTCTTAGTCTTAGAATAGATGAGTATGTCATCTATAAATACTACTATAAACGAGTCAAGGTAATGTCTAAAAATCCTATTCATGTAATCCATGAATGTTGTAGGAGCATTAGTAAGTCCAAAGGGCATCACAAGATATTCATAATGCTCATATCTAGTCCTAAAGGTTGTCTTGGATACATCTTCTGATTTTACTCTTATCTGATGATATCTTGATCTCAAATCTATCTTTGAGAATATTGTGGTTCCTAACAATTGATCCAATAGGTCATCTATTCTAGGGAGTTGATACTTATTTTTAATTGTGAATTTGTTTAGTTGCCTATAATCTATACATAACATCATGCTCCCATCTTTCTTCTTAACTAATAGACCAGGTGCATCCCATGGTGATACACTGGGCCTAATAAATCATTTGGCTAATAATTCCTCTATTTATTTCTTGAGTTCACTTAGCTCCAAATGGGACATTCTATAAGGTGCAAAAGATAGAGGTCTTGTTCTTGGAACTAGGTCAATGGAAAATTCAACTTCTCTTTGAGGTGGTAAGTGCACTATCTCTTTGGGAAACACTTCTAAAAATTCTCTTACTATAGGTATGTTGTTTATTTCCTTCTCAACCTCTAAATTTAAATAAAACAAAAGAAGAAACCCTTGAGTTCCTTCTAAGAGACACTTCTCTACTTGAGTGGCATTAAGGAATAGGGTATTGGTAGATTTTGGTTCCTTGGGTGGATCATTGGGAAAGTAGGCAAATTTTCTGGAACAGTCTAAGATAATATCATTAGTGGACAATCAGTCCATTCCATTATGATATCAATACTAAACAAAGGAAAACAAACAAGGTTCAAAGTTGAAGCTTTTCCTTAAATTAAGATAGAACATTTTAAACAAGCTTGAAATGTAGAAAATTTTTCCTCTATGGGAGTTGAAACTAACAGATCATAAGACAAGGAAGTTATAGGCAAATTCAACTTCTTCACATATTCAATAGATATAAAGGAGTGTGTAGCTCCTAAATCAAACAATGCAATTAAAAGGGTATTTTTAAGAAAACATTTACCTTGAATCATGTTGGGGGATTGATTTGCCTCTTCTCCACTTAGAGCGAATACTCTTCCTTTAGTATATGATCGGGGTACAGGGTTGTTCACCATCTTCTCAGTGGTATAATCCTTGGAGAAATGTCCTAGTTTTCCGTATCAAAAATAGACATAACAAGGTCTAGAGCCATGAGATTTTCCACACGTATTGCACATAGGTGGAAGTTCGCTAATCTTCATTTGCTTATCTTTTCCATGGTTTACTTCATTCTTAAAATTATTTTTCTTTTGAGCTTCTGTCACCCTTTTTCTTTTAAGAGAGTTCTGACGTTCTCTTTCAAATTTCATCTCTAGATAGCTTTTTTCTGCTATCCTACATTTGTTCACTAGAGTGACATAATCTTTTATCTCCAGGGTTGACACTTTCTCCTTTATTTCAGGCCTTAAACCCCACTCAAATTTTGTAGCTTTTTAGTGGCCATCAGGATTGTTTTTCAAGTAGGAAGAAAATTTGGAAAACTCTTCAAATTTGGCCACATATTATCCTATAGTCATATTTCCTTGTCAAAGTTGTATGAATTCTGTCTCATTTTTATTTTTTACATTATCAAGGAAGTACTTATCAAAGAATGTGACTAAAAATACCTTCTAGGTGATTTCAGTTTCTCTAGACTCTAATAAGTACCTACCACATTTCCACTAGTATTCTGCCACCCCTTCTAGCATGTAGGTGGCAAAGACTACCTTTTGTGCATTTGTGCTTCCCATGACTGTAAAAGTCTTTTCTAGTTGCATGACCCATTTTTCAGCTAGTGCTGCGTCATAATCTCCATGGAAAGATGACGGTTTAGCTTTACTATATTCTGAAATACCTTGATAATTTAGGTTGGTCATAGAAGTTTCCCCAATAGAATTTCCACTACCTTCACCAGGATGATTATGGTTGTAATTATTATTCCTATCTTGAGTTTCCTGCATGCGTTGTAAAATCAGGTTGGTTGACTCTGTCTAGACCCTGACAGCATCAGCCAATCCTTTCATGACTTCCAATATCCCTATCAGAGTATCATTTTATGAACTCTGTACTTTCGGGTGTTCTGATGCCATATAGTCATACATAGCCATGAACAATTCAATATTGAGATGATCAGTCTCAATATTACAAGGTTAATATAGTTATAATTCTATATGACATATATAAAATAATAAGAGCAATTATCAAGCAGAAACTCAACATAGGCAAAAATTCAATACATTGATATAATTTTTTAGTGCTAGAAATTGACGCTCTAATACCAAAAATATAACCCCTTCACTAAAATAATAACTTTAAACATATCCATAATAATATTATCAGTGAATTTGCTTCATAAAAATTTATAGGCCGAAATTAAAATCAAAATAAAAAATATATAAAAAGAAATAAGTATCGATACAAGATAAAACAAAGTTGTAAGACACATCTATAACTTTTCAAACTAAAATCCCATGCCAGTCGTAATGTTTACTTAGAAGAACATATATACATATTTCTAATAATTATATCATCCTTTGAAATAAGAGTCTATGTTTAGTCGATCTAAATGGTGATGACCATAATACTTCCTGTACTAGTCTGAAAACACTATGAATTAAGTGAGAATTGAAAAATTCTCAGTAGGAAATAAATATTTATAAAAATATTTAAAAAACACATGGTGAATTTCAGCTGTGTAAAATATGCAAAAAATCACATGGCAATCAAAGTATGAAAAGAACAACATAATTCCAACATAACAGAACAAATCACGCAATACAACCTTATATATTAACATCAACAAATTCTTCAAATATCAACAAATAAGTACCAATTATTAGCAAGTATATGCAAACATTAGCAATTTCCTCAAACATCAGCCAACAAGTACCAATCATCAATAAGCATGTTCCTCATCATAGGGATTCCACCTTTTACTTTACTTTTTCTTTTCATGTCTGCTTGTCTCACATTTTACTTCACTTCCATAGGGATTCTACCCTATTTATGGTGTTACTTTAACATTGTGACAACAAAGCTAGACATATCTACACTAACCAGACAGGTAACATAAAAGGAAATTCACTCATCTGCCTCTCAACGGTTAGATGCAACTTTTTCATAAATTACTTGTTTGTCATCACACACAAACGTAAGAAATACAAACTACCAATATATCACAAATAAATTCAAAATAAATCATAACAATTAAATAAATCTCACATAACTTAGAATCATTAAATTTAAATGTCAGTTCTTCAAGGGACCAATTATGATTTAAAATTAATTTAATAATTCTCTTAATAGTCATCATCATAGTTCATAGTTGTCT
The DNA here is from genome assembly GCA_029884605.1 of Ormosia emarginata. NCBI lineage: Eukaryota > Viridiplantae > Streptophyta > Magnoliopsida > Fabales > Fabaceae > Ormosia > Ormosia emarginata. The sequence goes on along the minus strand of JAQQTP010000022.1, from coordinate 2,924,524 downwards.
AGTTCTCATCATTATCCATAGTTTGTCAGGTCCTCATCATGGTCTATAATTTTTCTTGATCCTGATAGTGTATTTATTGCACAAAAGTTTTTTTGTTGCAAAGGTCAAAATAAAGGTAATAAAAATGCTTCCAAGTCAAGGTAAATATAAGTCAAAATAAAAGTCATAAAATAACTCCAAAACTAAGGTAAATATAAGTAAGTCCATGTAAATCAAGTACATATATTTATTACCAAATATAATTAAAATATTTATTTAACTTAAGCTTTAAGTGATATTTTAATTTATTATATTAGTCCTAAAAAAATCAACATTTAAGTCGTTATAATAATTCCAAATTCACATCAAATATCATAAATATTTCAAAGTTAAATAAATATCATGTTTTCATAATATTATGTGTGCATAATAAATTTAATAAGAATAACAATATATACAAAATATTAAAATAATAAATAAACTAATAAAAAATATAAACATACTTGAAAGTCATGATTTTATTTTTAAAAAATGTTCAAATCTATCTAATTTTCTCTTTTTTTTTCTCTATCTTTTTCTTCCTTCTTTCTCGGTTCTCACCGTTTCCTTCTTTCTTTTTCTCTTTCTCTCTCTCTCTCTCTTCTTTTCTCCTTTTTTCTTTTTTCCTTCTCTCCTTCTCTCTCTTCTCATCTTCTTATCTTCTTTTTTCTCATATTCTTTCCTTCTTTTCTCTTTCTCTACCTCGGTTACCGCATTCTTTCTTTTTTTCTCTTTTTTTTTCCTTATGCTTTACCCCGTAATCTCATTCCCTATTTATAGTTACAATTTTCCTAACTATGGTATATAAATAAGCATTGACTACGTTGTACCATTACGTAAGTTACTATTCATTCATTTTTTAATAAAATAATGATAACATTTAAATTTTTATATTAAAATAATAATTAATTCATAAATATCTTCTTATAAGTATCTTCTCATAAATATCTACTTATAAATATATCTATTAAAATAATTATAATCTCTTCTAAAAAAACCAAATAAAATGTTTAAGTTAAATAAATTAAAATTTTATTCTTTACAAAAATATTTTATGAAAAATAGGATGTTACACACTCTACTATTCAATTTTTGAAACTTTGATGGAGATTTAACAACAAAAGTATATTTTTAATTACATATATTTTTAATTATTTAGTTAATCAATTATAGAAATTTTGATGAAGCTCTTCAAAATTTAAATTGAACTAGCAAAATGAGCTCTTTTTGTTTAAACTCCTCAAATTTAGGTAAATGAGGCCTAACTATGCTTCAAGTTTGTTTTTGGTAAAATTTTTTTTTAAATTTAAATCAGCCTTCAGATTTTTTTTTTAATTAGGTATAGATGGAGCCTTATATTTTTTAATTAAACAAAACTAAATAAAAATTATATTAAAATATTGCATAATCTTAATTCTTTATGCACGATCTAATATTGTGAAGTAACATGTCATCATTAAACAAGCAATCAAAGACTTCAAGTTTTATATTTTGATGCCGATTATTTTAATTTTTTTTGACATCTTGAAAGATTAATATGTCCAACGCTTTATAATAATATTAATTTTATGAGTTATATAATTTTTTCTTGAGATAAATAAATTAAGAAACAACTAATCTATTTTTTATATTGTTAAATTATAATAAATAATAAAATTTTATTTAAAAAATTATTCACATCTAATTTAACAAATCTGTACATCACACGAGTACTAAAACTAGCTAGTATATATCTACATACCGATATGGAAGTTAACAATTATTATATATATAAAGGTATGGAAGTTAAAAATAATAATAATAATAAATATATATATATACAACTATACAACTATATTATATAGTCATATTTAGTGAGATAATTTTTTTATGAAAGGGTGAGAGGAGTAAATCATGACTATACAACTATACATAGGTTGTCAAGATTAAAAGTTGCTTAAAGGTCATGTGACAACTTAAAAAAGTTATATACATTTATATTTTAATCTTAACAATTCATGTAAGATCCAATTAATCACCAACTTAACCGGTTGAATCGGTTCAACTATAAATTACCATTGTTTTCAGTTCTATGGTTCAAGTAGTTTTTAAAATATTCTCTCAAATACAACATGGCATGATATAGCTTAAATCATATTTTCAAATTTTCTGTTGATAAGGTAAGATCAAAGATGTTAAAAAAAAGATTTAGTTTTAACATAAGGTGATCGGTAACAAAAAACAATTTGGAGATAACACTTAATAAGGAAGGAATCATTAAAATAAAAATAATGAAATTTAAATTCAAATTTGTAATCATAATAAAATAATAAAATTTAAATTTAAATTTGTAATAAGGCATTAGTGACACAACTTAAAAATAACACTTTTTAGAATTTTACAAACTCATTCTTTTTTTATATATTATATTGATTACATTCCCATGTTTGTTAGCAAAAAAAAAAAAATGGAACAAGAATCCATCCCATGACTCATTCCATAGGACCAGGAATCACCATTCCTTCGAGATGGGATTGGTGATTCCATGTAAGAGTGTTCAGGAATTGGATTAAATCGATTTTGAGAGAAAAAATTATGTGATATAATATAATCGATTTTCTTATTTTATCATCCAATTAGTTCAAAATGTAAATCCGTTCCAATATAATCTAATCTAAATCGGTTTAGATTTGATTTGTTTATCGATTTTTTGTTATAATTCTTTATACATAATTTCATCAAAATATGAAAATTCAAATTCATTAAAATACATATAAGTCTAAATTAATTCACCAAAGGACAACAAATATAAGTTCAAACAAATTCATCAAAATATAAATACAAGTCCAAATTCAAGAGAGATAATTAAGATTAATTTGAGAAATAGTAGGAAAGTTCAAAATAAGTATATGTTACATAAAAATTTCTTAGGCAAAATTTTACTTTAAAAAATGTATATAAGATTTTGGCTTGTTTTGGATTGGATCATATTTCAAATATGGATCTAAAATCCAATCCAATCCAAATATTTTTTTTTTATATTTTTTTTTTATTTTTCAGTTTTTTGGTTTATTTGATTTTCAGTTTTTGGCTCAATTTTTTCAATTTTGATTGGATTGATTTGGTTTTGAACACCTCTTCTATGCTTCATATAATAGGGTTTAATTTCTTTTTCCAAACATATCCTTATTTATTTTGTACATTGATAGTTACTACCCTTTGTTAAGTATATCCTTTCTAAATCTTAATTTTATTTTCAACCTACAATTCATGTCTTATGATTATTTTTAAATTGGTCATATTAAATTTTACATAACAATAATTACAAAATAACAATAATTTTCAACCTACAATTCATGTGAAAATTATTACAAAATAATAGTAGTGGTACACAATTATTAAGTATCACAAAGAAAATATAATAAAAAAATGTATGAAGTATTAGATCCAAATCACTGTAAATATTTTAATTTCTTATCACAAATAAATCAGGATTTGCTCTTTCTTAATAACATTTTATTATTGTTATAAAAATAATTGAATTCAAATATTATACATGAAAAAATTAACCTTTTTTATTTTTATGAAGAATAATTATGCCATTTAATTCAAATTTGATTCTGTTTTGTATTGATTCCATGAACTAAACAATGGAATGACTTACAAAGCCATTTGATTCCAAAAGTTACCAAAAAGTAGATCAAAAACTGCCATTCATTTTAATTCCATTTCAATTTATTCTCTGTACCAAACATGACATAAAAGCTTTTAATTGAAATTCATATTATTATAAATAATAATTTGACAACCTTTTTTTGATGCAATACTAACTGAATAGTTATCACACAAATCTATATTTTCAATACAATTATCCTCAATTTTTACATCAACAACTTTTGCTTTATCACATTTACAATCATATTAACATATCTCCAAGCCATTGCATCAAATACAACTATGGCACGTGGAAATGTATAAGACACAGAACAGTAAGATCGATGAGATTTCTCAATATTTTCCTTTTTAGCAGAGAAATAGAGTATAGATTAAAGGGTAAACTGAAAAAGAAATAAGAAGATAAAGAGAAATCTGAAATGTGAACAAGGCATAAAGGTATCTGACCTCACACACAAAAATATGAAAGTGATGAAAACAGAAAATAAGCTTGTATTGGATTATGATATCACAGCAACCATATAGAGCTGAGTATTGCTGTGTAACGGAAAAACATATCTTACCATGACAGCTAGGCTGACTAATTCTCAACCAATTATAACTAAACAGTTCACTTTACAACATTTTACAAGGTGATTTTCCTGCAACTATATAAAATCTGAATCAGCATCTCTCCGAAAATGTTCCAAATCTGGATGAACATCATGTCCTGGCCTCGGAGATCTACTGAAATATGGAACAAAAAAACGTTTATTTGATGTTATATTTAATTGTGAATACCAGCCTGTTTGTTAAAGCATAACTTTTTGGCCTTTGAAAAACTCTAGTATTAAGACAACTTTCCACCCATAAATATATGCAAGGCAATTGATAAGGGATCTCAATTGAAAAACTATAGTCTTATGATAACTTTCCATCATTATTTTGTAATATCCTGAACCATATAAATACATGGAATCCATTTCAAGGCAATCGAGAAGGGAAATTCTCATGAAGTTTTAAGCCTATCATATTTACCAGGCAAAAAACAGCAAAAGCCAAGAAGCCATGATCGAAAAACACATCTAAACCATAGCCCCAGGTTGAAATCAGTCCTTTCAAGATCTACCCATAAGGTGACAGTGGTGGGGAGCCATGCACAAATGGGTGATAAAAATAAAACACAAGTTCCTTAGCTTTCTATCTTTTTCTTTTTATTTTTTTTAATGTCTTCTTCTGCCTTAACCCCTCACCCTTAAACATTAATCCCAGATCAACTCAGCCCTGGTTACACTTTCAACATACCATGTTGATAAAGACCAAAAATAAAGAGAGAAAAAAAGAGAGAAAATAATAAATCATAGACATATTCCTCAAGGATCAATTGAAGTATTAAATAATTGATGACATCATAGCTGCAACATGACATATGATGTATAACTAGCTCCTTCCACTATACCTTGCAAACCTATTGGGTTCAAAACCAGGAACGTCAGGTGGACCATAGGGATCAAATCGAGCACCCAGAGGAATACCCGGAGGAACACCCCTATTTAGATAGATGCAACAACAGATATAAGCTTAAAAATAAGACACATACATTAGTAGGAGAGAACAGTGAAAGAGAGATCTAGACAACTTACGGTTGTCCTCCAGGGAAAGGAGGTTCTCCACCAAACCAACGCGGGTCATTAGGCCCTGCTCCCAAGTTGTGAACTCAGCATCAACAATTTGATTCAGGGAAAAACAATACATGATTTACTTGTAACAAAATTGGAACATGTTCATACATACCTACAAGCATGCCCCCACCAATGCCGTGATCACCTCTGAAATCCAGCGAGGAAAGTTCCAAGGTACTAAAGAATAGTTAAACAGGGAGCTAATAATTGAGGAAGAAACAGAATAAGTAATATAGGATAAAATATACCTTGTAGGATACACCCCGGGAGGAGGTCCAGGAATAAGATCACTACCCCAATTGGGATTAATTGGAGGATATATAATTCTACGAAAAAGCCCAAAATATTAAAACTAAATTGATAGATGCAAAAGTAAAAAGCACTTATATGCCAGGAAAATAGAAAAGAGGGATCATACAGGCAACTGAATGAACTGATTGCTCCATCAAAGATACTAAGTAAATACACTTAAAAGGAGCACCAGCCAAAATGGTCTTGATGAAGACCATTCACATACAAAAGTACGTATGCTCAGAGTTTTAACTTTTAACTAATATTACATTATTCCTGTCTACAAGGTAAGAAGGCCATTTGCCAACAAAATGATGATGGTTACTCAAAATTCACAAGTCAGAACAAGGAAATTCATCTTTGATCATGAAACATAAATATGATATCTTAGTTAACACGCTATAAATCCCTTGACTTAATTGGAAACAGTAATTACATAGAGAAAAATAATCATAACCACATACATAAACCATCCTATCCAATCCATCAAAACACAACATGCCTTCCCTCACCCCCCCCAAAAAAAAAAACAACAACAACACACACACATAGAGACTGCCTACGAAATAAGGGAGTTTGCAATCTCAGAATTGCCAATCAATCCATTGAGCACTTGAGCAGAATCAAGATGTGTTTAACAAACTCAATTGAATCTGAAATACCATTAGGTAAACCCTTACCCTGAAGGATGAATTGGAGGGCCCCCAGGTTCACCAAATCCAACAGCAGGCACATAAATCTCTTGCCTTGCTTCACTTGTTCCCGAGCTGTAAAGAGAACAATGAAACAATTTTGTAAAGAGGATCTCAGGTCAGAAAACTTATGGTCCAAAACCTTCATATGCAGACAGTGGTTCAATTCAAACCCCAAAACTTTAGTGGAAATGTAAGTGCCAAATTTTCTCATACAAGGTTCATATCCTGGCCAGGTGCACAATTTTTTTTCTCAAAAAAATTGTTGAGGGTCTATGTGTTCAGCACATGTGCTAGAAGAGTGGTTGCAAATGTCAAGAAGCCTCTTGTAATTGCAGTTTCTAAATGATTTACCTAGGAGATGCCAATTCACCCTGTCTATGATAGCAGTATAAGGCTATAACCAATTAATTCATTTGATTATCCTGCTTGGTTGTTTCTTAAATATAGACATACAGCTAAATAGAGGTAACCACAACATCAAGTTAAATATGAAATATGTTTTCTTAAACACAAATAAAGCCAATAAATCAAAGTTCCATTTATCAGAATTAGATGATATTCGCTGACTAAGAACCAATCAGGAAAATTGACAAAATTGGAAAAAACACGTGATTTTCCAATACTAGACAAATTAGCATGAGTTTAACACAAAAAGTTTATTAGCTAAGCATTAGCAGACAAGTTTCAGGTAGAATAAAATATTTCATTTGGACATTCAGTACAAGTCTGACATCAGCTAAGTTGAGAATGGTAATAAGTAACCAACATTACCCATAGGACAAGCAAATAATGATATGATCTCACAATGAAATGGATATCATACAGATGAAGCTGCATAGAATGAGCAAATAAATAAGAAAGACCAAATACTTATATACATAGTAATATGAACCAAACAAGGAAAAAGCATAAACATAGATCCTTCAAGAACTTTGTCACCTTAAAACTAGCTCATCTCTCTACAGTACTACTACCAAACGTTATCCAACTTAAACATTACTTACAAAAGCATAATGATACGAAGTAGTTGTCTATATAATGGCACAATTTAGATATTTTCAAGCAAATTATCTCAAAGGCCATTGAGGCACAAAACCCATATCTACCTTTGAGGATTACTTGACGAGCTGGAATTGGAGGAACCATCTAACTTAGACAAGATATCCCCATTTAGCCTCTCCACAAACTTCTCCAAATTCTTGAACTGCTGAGAATAATTGCTGCTCCCATTCTCTCCAGCATAGTCCCCAACACTGCACACAGAAAACCCAAACCCCCCATAACATAACTCCAATTTCAAAGTAAGCACAATTCAACACAAAAAAAGAAAACAGAGTTGCAAAAATAATAAAAAATAAAAAACTTTTCAACACAGCATATCAAAAACAGAAAACTCTTCAACCAAAAAAAAAAAAAAAAAAAAAAAACCTTACTTAATTTCAAGGTGTGCAGGGTCAGAAGACCCTTCACTCAAAGCATCAATGAGTACCTTCTCGTTCATGACGAGGCATTTCACCAACACTTTCTTCGAGCCCTTTTCAGGGTTTGTGTAAACAAACGCGTACTCTTCGTCTAGTTGGTTCCAGTTATCTACAGAGACCTCGTCTACACACACACACAACAAGCAAAGAAAAATGACAGAAAACAAAATTAGATAAAAAAATTCAGCGAAAAATGGAACAATAAAAATAAAAAAAGAAAAAGAGAAAAAGATGAAGTGGTTACCGGTGGAAGAGTCGGAGAGGGCGGTGTCGGAGAGGGCTTTGGGACCAGTGGCGGTTAGGGCGTAGCCAGAGGCGAGGAAGGAGGCGTGAACGACAAAGGCGACTTTGTCGTTGTCGTTACGAAAGGTTGGCCTCGCCGCCCTTATCACCGCCATCACAGACTTGTCACTCGCCATCGTCGTTTAGTGGTTCGACGTTGAAAGAGCGTTCGTTTCAAATAAAGCGAAAGAGATGAATGTTTTTGAGAATGAAAGGAGAAGAAACCAGGAGAATACAAGACGCTTCGCGGTTAAGATTCTTCAGTAGAAGAGTCGGTTAAGGCTTTTGTCGGATCTAACGATTCCCTTTCATCACATTTTTTTTTACTGGCCCTTTCATCAATTATTATTATTAGGAAAAGTATCAGCCTATTTAAACATTATCACACTATTTTTAACATATGATATTATTAGTATTAAATTATATTTTTATCTTTTTTTTTAATATAGATCTATTAATTAATTTCTACGTCATTAATTATTTTTTTATTCTTCGTTAATCAATTTTTTTGACGTAAAATAATATAGTAAAATCTTGTGTCATTAACTAATTTTTGTAGGTCATTAATCATATTTTTGTTATTCATTAATCAACTTTGTTTCTATACTCGTAAAAAAAATTAGTTAATGAAGAATATAAAAGTGATTAATTACGTATAGAAGTTGGTTAATGAACATATACTAAAAAAAAATAGAAATATGATTTGATACTGTTCACGAATGGACCCTATGAATAATAATCGGTGTGAAAATAAATGTGAGTATTGTTAGATGTAAGAATATCATTGTTGTTATTATTATATAGAAACATATATAACTTATAAAAATTGAATTAAAGGGCATGCACTATAAGTGCAAAAAGTTTTATATCACGTTCACCAATATTTTGTCAGTTATGCTTTCTTTTTAATTATAAAGAAAAAGAGGTAGTTGAAAATATTAATTTGTAAAAATATGAGTGTAAAATTTCTTTATACTAATAGTACATATGTTGGGGTCAAAATTAGTCATTTTGACAAATACAGTAAGTAGGCAATAAGAAGTCGCTAAAAAGACTAAATTTTAAGAATCTGTCAAAAACTATGATCGACAAAGCAATCAATTGACATCAAATTGACAATTGGTTCAACTAAGATCAAAAGTCAAAGAAGATGATGTCGATAGAAGAAAAGATTCAACAGAAATCAAGTGTCAGAAGATAAGTGGATTCGACAAAAGAATAACAAGCAAATCATGAAGCTTCATAACAAAGTTCTAAATTGTTGTCGAAAAGAAGCTATGCAAGAATGTCGAAGCCATGCGAGTGAAGGTTTGTCGTCGTCGAAGCTTATGGTTGATGAGGAATAGTTTGCAACTTGGAAGGAGATCATGGTAGGTCCCATCACTAAACGTGTGAAGTTCCCAATATTGATGCTGAAATAGTGAGAACGTGGCATCATGGGGAAGTTATAAGTTGGAAAGAAGAAAGAAACCACTCACTACCTGGAAAGGTTACCACGTGGAAAGCCATATGGAAAATTAAACATATGCTGGAAACTGCATGATTGTTAGGTGGCAACATCTTAGGGGTTATAGAATTTAAAATTTAGATGCTATAGGGAGAGGCTGGTTGCCTATAAATAGAAGATTGAACGATGTTCAACGAGCTGGTCCATATACTTGCAACACAACCTATATTTTCTATTGTCCCTAAGTCCCTAATGTGACACTCACAGATTGATTGATTGACGGGTTATCAGTCAATTATAACTACTACTTTCAATTCACATGCTTCTCTATATTTTGGAGTTTATCTTTCATTCTTTTCAATCTATTGTATCATTTACATTCCAGTCAATGTAATTTAAATTCTAGTCATTTCAAGTTCTTAGTTGTTCTTCCATGTTCTTGGTTATTTATTTTCCATGTTCTCTTTAAATTATGCAATTTACTTGCTATTAAGGTTAACTTCCATACATTTTACCTTCTTGCAAGTTCCCTTTAATCTTTATCCAACTTAGTGCAAATTTACACTTTTTTGCGTTTACTTTATGCAATTTTGTTATTTTTCGTGTTCTTGCATGTTCATGCATTTTCTGTATATTTTTTATTTTAATCTTCACTTAAACACACACAACACCCCAAAGATGTTATTGTCAGCATACTGGATTGACATTGACATTATGGTATTTACATTATATTAGTTTACTTTCAGTAAGGTTACTTTCGAAAGTCAATTACTTTTATATCAAGTTTACTTTCATTAAGTTTACTTTCGGCATTTTCATTCCGTCAATTTACTTCTAGTAAGTTAATATCGACGCACTCGTTACTCTATGCTTCATTTTCATTTTATTATTCACGTTCATATTTAAAGGCTAACTCTTTTTGGACATACCTTTTTACTAACATTTGACCAATCAATGATTACTTAACCTTTGACATCAGAATTTTTCCATTCACTAGAAACTTGAGGGTCTTAAAATGAGTCGATTCACTCCCAGATATTAGATCTTGAATAAAAAAAGTAGTCAGTACTTTTGATAAAAAAAAAATCACCACAAATAAATTGGCATGCTCAGTAGGACCAAGTTGAGAGAGATTGTGCAAAATTGCTTCCAACAATGTCCATAGTCTTTTTCAAAAGTATGAACGTCTTATGGACCTGAGAAGTAGTAGAGACACAACGACAATGTCCAATCGCGATTTTGCTTTTGATTCATCAGAAAACATAAGTGCTAACGACAATGCCAATTCTATCAACGTTGACCGAAGTATCGGTCATGACATTGCCGTGGTGTCACAAGGTTCGGCTAAAAATCCACAACCTATGGTGCAGTTGACTCAACCAATTATAATGCAGCCAAATTCAGCGATCAATCCAAACAGTAATGCAAAAAATGTTAACATACTGCTAAGGCTGCCACTGTAGAAATAAGTTTTCTCCAATGGTTTAATATGTTAAGTTTTGATGATGACAAATACAAGACAAAAAGAATGATATTTATGCTACATAGATGTGCTTAATCGATTATATTGAATCATGCATGATCATGTACTTCATGTTGTTATATTTCATATAAGAATCATGCATATTTTTTATAGCATCTTTTATAGGATATATCCAATAATATGTTATATGAGTTATATTAAATTAATATTGGATTTGACTCTATTTAAATGAAAATATGCAAAGTGTTCTTTGTTGCATCCTATATAGAGCATATCTATTAGTAATTGATAAATGTATTATTTGGATGTGCCTATGAAAATCTTATATGCATGTTAGACTGACTAGAGTTATACATTTATGAATCATGCATATGAAGATATTGAATTATGAATTTGGACTAACTATGTTTATTTAAGTGAGCAATACTTTGTAGGATAGTTCAAGCACTAAGAATGAATATTGCAACAAGAAAGCGAAAGATCACAATTATACTAAACTCAAGAAGAATGAGAATGATAAGATGTTCTAAGCATTTGCAAGATTTGAAGAGAAGAAATTTTTGGAAGCTTGGATTACATCAAGAAGCCTAAGGACTAGAATTGATATATTTTCATTTTAGATTTTTTCCTATGTAAAAATAGAGGTTTTACATGAAAAGATCTTAAATATGTTTTTAAATATTTAAAAATGGTTCTTAAATGCTAAAATACCCAACAAACATGTTTTGAAAAGCTAGTCATGGTGGTAGTTAAAAACTATGAAAAATAGTTAAGTTTGAGTTTTGAAAAACTGACCTTTGATTATTATTTTGATCACAACTTTCAAAATACTTTGAGTTTTGTTATGAAACTTATTTCATTTGAAAATAGACTCAAAGATCTTTCCAATGAGTAGTCATTTCCTTTAAACGTATAAGAAATGAAGAATTTATGACCATTTGCTTTAAACTATGAAAAATAGACAAGTTTGAGTTTTGAAAGCTGACATTTGGTTACTCTTTTGATTATAACTTTCACAATACTTCGAGTTTTTTTTTTTGTGAAACTTATTTCATTTAAAAATACACTTAAAAATATTTCTAATGAGTGGTCATTTGCTTTAAATAGATAAGAAATAAAGAAGTTATGATCATTTAAAATCAATTTTCAAAACCAGAGTGCATGTAATCGATTACGTAAGTCATGTAATCAATTACAACTCTGGCAGAGGCCATGTAATCGATTACAACATCCATGTAATCGATTACCATATGCCCAGAAGCGCTCCTAACGACTATAAATGACTAGTTTTCATAAAAAAATCATTTCTAAACATTACCAGCGACTATTTTATCACTTGGGCTCTATAAATAAGTGTATATTGAAGCATTTACATCTTTAGAAACTCTATAACACTTGGTTTGAACCTTGAATCATGAAAATCATATTTTGAGCTCTTTATTGCAAAATCTTTCTATTCCTTTGTTCTTCAAGTTGTATATTTACTTTTGTGAGAGTTTATAATCTTTCTCTTCATCTTAAAATCATTGTAAGAGGGTGAGGTATCCCTCAAGAGAGAAAAAGGTGTTCTTTAAGTTGTATATCTACTTTTGTGAGAGTTTATAATCTTTCTCTTTATCTTAAAATCATTGTAAGAAGGTGAGGTATCCCTCAAGAGAGAAAAAGGTGAGGTATCCCTCAAGAGAGAAAAAGGTAAGGTATCCCTCAAGAGAGAAAAAGGTGAGGTATCCCTCAAGAGAGAAAAAGTTGAGGTATCCCTCAAGAGAGAAAAAGTTGAGGTATCCCTTGTAGTGAGGCTTAAACACAAAGGATGAGGTATCCCAAAGGTGTTGTGAGTGCACTTGAATGTAAAGGTTTTTCAAGCACCTGTGAAGCTTGAAGAGTTGAAGGCTCTAGCACAAGGGTGAGGTATCCTAAGATGTGAGGAGTGTTCTTGCTTGTACAAAAGTTTTCTTAGCATTCATGAAGTTTAGGAGATAGTGAAGAAAATTTCAAGTTAAACTTGAGGACTGGATGTAGGCCACAAGTGGTTGGTGATTGAACTAAAATAAATTTTTATGTTTGTTATTCTCAACTCTATCTCCTTTACATTTGTTCTTTAATTATATATGCTTGAGTTGAACTTGATATCTAGCTTATTTGCTCGATTCATCATATAACCCAAGTTGTATTTGAGTAATCTACAATAGTTGTATCTTTGTTAGACTTATTTCGTTGCATGTGTTGATTGAAAATATCAAAATGCATAATCTCTCAAAGTTGTTTTAAAAATTTGTGATCACCCAATCCACCCCCTCTTTGGTGATTGATACATTATAACTCATATAAAGCATTATTGGATATATGATATAAAAAATGTTACACATATCTCATTGCATGATTATTAAGTGAAATATAACTAGATAAAGTACATAATCATACATGATCCAATATAATCTATTAAGCACATTTATGTAGTATAAACATCATTCTTTTTGCCTTGTATTTGTCATCATCAAAACTTAACATATTAAACTATTGGAGAAAACTTATTTCTACAATCTCCTTTTTTTTTATGATAACAAATCACTAAAGAAAAATATGTTGAGCAGTATAAGCATATCAAACAATAGGCACCTCCTTATAGCATGCCTTACAGTTTCATTCCCCTTGTCGCGCCATCAATTATAGTGGTGCTAAGAAGTTTTCAACTGATAAATCAACCTATAATGTCAACAACAATGTTGACAGCAGTCGGTGTTCTGCTGGTGGTTGCATCAAGTCCTTTTGTGGATACCTTAGCCACAAGCCAGAATGTTGGATAATCTAGTCCAAGCCATGGCATTCTTTTTCCTCAACTAGAAGGGTTACATGTTAGAGCACATCTTATTTATTCTCACATAACAAGGGAAATGCCTAGTGTGCTCATTGGAACTACACAAAATATGTTGAACAATGTTCGTCAACAGATGGACCAAAGTAATCATGACATGGTTCACATGCTGACGCAACAATTAGGCACTATCCTTACACCTTTAGTCAAAACAACAAACAACACTTGCAATCGACTAGCCCAACAAATGGGCAAATTGACAAGAGGTTTAGGGTTCGACGAAATCGACCCTATTGTTTGACAAGTTAGAGCAGCTGAACTGCTTCCTGGAAAGCCTAATCGACGACTTAAACTCCAGTATAGTCATGTTAACTTGCTAAGAAGGAACGATGATCAACTTGGAGGCAATGAGTATAAAGTCCAGAGACTTCTACAAAATGCTGAGGGAAATCCTACCTCAATCCCCACTTCGACTTGGATTAAATAATTAGAACTTAAACCAGGTTGTTGAATAAATACTCAACATGTTTGGTTTCAATGTAGGTTATGCTAATCAACCTTACTTTGTTTTGGTGTTTCCTGAATGGATTCAACAAGCCGAATTACCTAGGGGTGTCAAAGTCCCCAAGCTGTCAAAGTTAACTAGTCACCCCGACGAGTCGACTGTTAAACATATAGCCAGGCACATTATTGAATTGGGAGAGATAAAAACCAATGAATATCTAAAAATAAGATACTTTCCCATTTCTTTGACAAAGAATGCCTTCACTTAGTTCTTTACATTTTGACCGAATTCTATTCGTTCATTGGGCTAACTTGAAAGGAGTTTCCATGAATAATTCTTTAGGGGCGAAATAAAAGTTAGCCTAACTGACTTGTTCAACGTCAAAAGAATGCCAAACAAATATATTGATGATTATCTGTGTCAATTTCATTTGATGAAGAGTAGGTGTTATACTCTCATCCTTGAATCTAAAATTGTCAAAATGCTTGCTAGTGGGCTTGACTTTGGCATTAGGAAGAAGTTGGTGAACCAACAATTCCTTGACATGGCCCAACTTGCTGAAAAAGTGTAGTAAATTAAATAATTGAGGACAGAAAATATGAAAAACAAAATAAAGCCTTCAAGAAAGAGAGTATTGCTTTTGTCAAATACGATGAAAATGAGGATGTCAAAGTGAGATGTCAATACGGCCAAATTGCAAAGTGGGCTACCTTATACTTGTTAAGCACTTCATCTTGTTAAGGTTAAAGGAAAAATGAATTATGTTAATAAAAAAACCTATTCCTTTGACATTACAAAGGTTGATAAATATTCGACACTCTGTTAAAAGACAATCAAATTAAATTGTCTGAGAGGCATAAGAAATTTGATGCTAGTTCCTTTAATGGAAGAAATTTTTGCAAATATCATGGTAATTATGACCATTTGACTAATAACTGTATCCGTTTCAGGGATTTAATTTAGAAAGGCATCAAAGAAAGTAGATTGAGATTTGCTGACAAGGTTTAAGCTGACATAAAAGCTGATATTGATATTTTTGAAGTCAACTCAAGCTTTGTCAAACCAAAAGATGTTATCGAGCCATTTACCTACATGCAGATTAACATGGTCAATGTCAATGATATCACTAAAGATATGGGCATTGATATTGAAGATGCTTTGGGTATTTATCCTAAACCTAATAAATCCTTGGAGGACTTTTTGAAAGGAAGAAAGAGAAAGGAAAAGTTAGGTTATGTCCTTGTTGCAATGTCGTGTATGATGAAGCAACGATGAAGTGCAATGAGATAAAAGAGCTAGAAAATGCTCGTTGAGAAATTGAAGCTTTAGACAAGGAGCAAGCAGAACAACATTGATTCGATAGATGGTTGATGGGATATAATTATATAGTTTCAAACCCAAGTGTAGGTTGTCTTAAGTAATAAATTCTCGGGAGTCCGAGGTCGATCCACAGGGAATTGATGAAGGAAAACTAATTAATTGAGGTAAAGAAAAGATGTGTCACAAAATTAAAGATGATATGAGTTGTTCACAAAGGAAAAGGATTTGCTTGGGTTAGGAGATCCACTCTTGGTAATAAATTAAAGATAAGATTATTTCGTTTTATAACTCAATTGAAATCATGCATAATGAAGATTCCAATCGGAAGATTTAACATTCAAAGTTCAATCATGTAATCATATAATGGTTCCAATAACTATCTACCAATACTTGTAAATCGTCAAAAGCATCCACTGTGCCAATCCTATTGTCTACAATGGATCAAGATATTCATTATACAAGAAAAGTTTCTAAATTAATTGGAAACAACATACAACTCATATAAAGATCACATAAAAATATATCATTTAAAGCACAAGAAAGAAATTAATCTAACCTTAACTTATTACCAAGAGCTTCACCTTTTCACCCAAGCAAGATGAAAATTTAGTTACTCATAGACAAGAAGAAAGAAAGAGAGAAGAAGAGAAAGATGAACATAACTTCACTTAAGAACAAGAGAAAATTACAACAAAGGAAGCAATCAACATACAAATATTAAAGTAAAATCTAGACTAACACTAAGCTAACACCCTCAAATGATCAGCCATTGCCTCTTTTTATAGAATTAGAAGAGTACAAATAGCCAAAAGAGATGATGGATGATGAGAACAAAATGATAAAAGAGATGAATGGTGGGTGGATTCTTGTCTCCGAAATGTTTCCCTTCTGAACTCATGGCATGCGTCATTTTTGAGTCAAGTGGTCTTCATGAAAGTTCTAACACATTGTCTCATCTTTCCAGAGACACCAAGTTTAGCCAAATCCAATAAGCACAGCCCAAGATATGGCCCAATTACTGCTCATGGGTCAGGCCCAACGTCAAGCACCTCTCGACTTCTAAGCCCAATATCACCTTCAAGGAATCCGAACCAGCTTTTGTGTTCTCATGAAAGTTGTAGATATGGGTCTTAACCTTCCACTGTCAAAATTTCAGAATTATTGAACTCCAATAGCCCGAGATATAGCCTAATGAGTGCATAAAAGTCAAGTCATCGGTTCAAAACACTAGATTTTGCTTCAACTCCAATTTGAGTTATCCAAACATGTGTTTCTGGTCTTGAGGCCTTCATGAAAGTTGTAGAAATTTATCTTAGCTTAAAAACAAGACCAAAATCACATCCATCGGATATTTGTAACTCAAATTATAGCCAGTTCTTGAAAAAGCCAAGTAAGAAGGTTATACATGAATGAAATATATTCTTATTAATGTGTTCTTCTATCAGTGAATAGTTATTAGAGAATTATCTTAACTTTCCAACAAGACCAGAATCACATTAATAAGATAATTACAACTCAAGTTGTGGCCACTTTACTTAAGAATGCAATCACCCAAATTAATGATAATTCAAGCAATAATTTCTTCAATGATCCAATTAAGCTTAATTTCATAAAATGTGACAAAATCAACTTAATTAAGCCAAATTGAACCTTAAGAAGCCTAGTTAGAGGATTATAAAATGCATAAAATACATTGTTATCAAATTCCCCCACATTAAACTTTTGCACTCCCGAGCAAAACACATAAGAACAAAAAAACTAAGGAACAAAGAAAAAAAATGACAAAGACTCAAAAGTTTAAAATTCTAAAAGATTTAATGAAACAAGAAGAGCAACCAGTCATTCAAGGGAACAAAGCATTTGTTTTTTTTGAGGTAATATTTCTTCACATCTCAAACCAACAAGTAAGGAAACTTTAGTTAAAAAGAACGAATCAAGATTGATAGATCCTCTCAAGATTCTCTCTTAATCTTTTAAGCATTAAAAAGGTAAGTATTTCACTCAATTCAACCCATGAAAAATTATACTACCATAAGCTTGCTTATCTTGTACTTCTCCACTACTCAGAACATATGCACACAAAAATCAAGAGGACTTTATTTAAGGTTGTAACGGGGTCAAGGTAAAGAAGGAGGGATAATATGGACATAAGAAGATAAATACCAAAGAGAATAAAAGAGCATTATGGTATAGTTAGAGTGGAAAAGATATTTGAGAACATTCATCAATAAGGACAATGACCAATATTTGACTAATGTTTTGTTGAAGATTAATCCCAAATTGATGAGTTGAATTCATTGTTAGGCATAAACCTTTTCCTTCTCTTCCTGTTGTTTCCAAGCATCCATCTTTATTCTAGATATGGATATGTCACATAGTGTATCAGATGGTCAGCTCTTTCTTTCTTTTCTTTTCTTTTTCTTTTTTTTTTCATTTTTTTCACTTTTTCGCTTTTTTTTTACACACACACGCCCCCACTTGTTTAAGAACAAAGTCAATGCTCTCTTATTCCCTAAGGTCAGGTAAAAACATGTTTTTTTTTTTTTTAAAGGCACGTAATAAGCTAAAAACAAGAACTAGCCAAATAAGCTCAAATGGGTTACACAAGGAAAAAAAAATATACAAGGATGGCTATTTGGTCAAAGTAGCTATTTTAAAATACCTCAATCATATTTATGTATGCATGTGAAAATGTAACCTCAAAAAGAATCAAAGCAAGTTCTAGAGTAACATTTTCACAGTGAAAATCACACAAAGAAAAGAAGAGAATGGTACAAATGTTCAATCCATTCATCAATAGGCTCAAAATCTCACAAGGCATATTTCTATCATTCTCAATCCATCAATTCAACATTCATATCCAAGCATGCGATTTATAAGAAAGAAGAAAATTTATGCTATGACCCAAGATATGCTTTTTGCTACTTCTAAAATGTTTTTTTTTCTCAACTATGATGCGTCTCAAAAGTAAAATTACCTTAAGGGCAAAATTTACTCCTTACTCTGCCATCCTTAATTGGTTTTGTTGTAGGTTTCTGACAGTCATCTCACTAAACATACTTTCTTCAACTAAAATGCGTCTCAGGAGTAAAATTACTCCTTACTCTGCCAATATTCATTGGTTTAGCAAGTTCATGAAAATCATATCATACTTCCCTACTTTTTTTTTTTAACTATCCTTATCCTTCCCCCCAACCAGATCACAACATTGTCCGCAATGTTAAAATATAGATGAGTAAAGGATAGAAGATATTACCTGCTGGAGAAATCTGACACAAATTTAAACCAGAAACAAATGACGATAAATAAAATCAAACCCATTAAAGATGAAGTGTCAGATCTGGCTTTTTTTTCTTGCTGCTTCCCTCACTGCTTCCTGATGACCAATTTATCTGAGCTAGGACTTTATCAAGTTCATACTCAAAGCTTCTAATTTATCAATGAGCTCATCAATAGTAGAGCGAGAGATAAGAAGTTTTTTTACCGAAGGAGTGATAAATTTCTTTCCACAACTTTATCAAGAAAAAATAACAAAAGATCAAAGAAATTATTAACATTTAACAAACCAATGGGTTTATGGTGGATGTTCAGTTGGGCCCAAGAGACAATTTGAAAAATTTCTTTCAAAGTACCAAAACCACCTGGTAAGGCAATGAATGCATCAGAGTTGTCAAGCATTGTTTTCATTCGGCCATGCATAGATGATACCTGAATTTCTTCTCCAACTGTCTTGCCAGTGATGTTATTTTGAGTTAAAGGTTTAGGAATGACACCTAAAACCTGACTGCCTCCTAGAAATGCAGAGAGTGATACAACCTCCATTAACCCACGACAACCACCCCCATATACAACATGAATATTCCTTGCAGCAAGTGTTCGACCAAGAGCGCTTGCTACACTTACAAACTCTAAACCCTTCCCATAACTTGACCCACAAAAAACACAGATATTTTTAATGTTACGAATAGGAGGTCCCATAATTTCACCTTCCCTCTGAATGATTATGAGTTGGAGGAAAGTGAAGAGAATGAAGTGTTTAAATAGGGAAAAGAAGGGAAAAAATAATCATAGCACCTATATGGGTAGGTTGGCTGTTGTCAGAAAAGTTTGAAAATAAAAAACAAAATTTTTTTTTTCTATTTCTTTTTTTTTTCACTATTTTATTTTTTTTATTTTTTTTTTAACTTCAAGAAAACCATCAGGGTAAAGAAGTCTAGAAACCCCTGAAGGACCCTGCTCAAAGGATCGTCTGTCCAAAAATCAAAATACAACAAAATCATACAAAGATAAAAGAAATATAATAATAAACGAAGACATACCTGTATGTACAGTTTTCATGGCGTATCTTTATACTGCGTGTCATGAATGCAGTAGTGGCATGTATTTGAGTTGCGTGTCACCAGTGCAACATATGAATTCCACAAGGATTGCCGAACCGACAACAAGAACCTTTGAATCCTTTCCATCCTGCTTACGGAAGAACAACCCTCTATCTTCCTGCAAACCTAATTAAAGGCCTGTATTCTAAGAAGATGGTACCTGACCGCAGCCAGTCAGAACTCGCCATAGAGACCTACTAATTAAAGTAAGTATACAGCTCAGATAACGCTTTCCGTTCACTTTGTAAAGACGGACGCTTCTTTCGTCCATCGGCCTTCTGAGCCTTGGTTCCAAGAACTGGGAATATAGCACACGGCTCTCTCTGAGCATGGCACATGAACTTTATTTACATACTTGGCGTGTGAAGGTTTCCTCCCGAGTCTATGACAGACGGGCATCCGCCCGGGCTCCTAATCTAATTAAAGACCAAGTACAACCGTAGTTTCGCCCTCTATTTTTTTTTTTTTTAAGTTGTGAGAAACCTGATGAAAGATGGGTGTATACTCACTTGAGATTGGGATGGAGGTAGTCTGCTCTTTCGGCTTTGTGCCAAAGCATTGTTGACCAATTAGACCCATTCAAGACCAGGCGCAACATAGGGCTCCCAAAAGGGACAAGTGGCCATAATACGACTGGTTGCCTCACATGTGGGATACAATCTACCTTCTTTGTTTTTCAATTAAGAAGGCTGGATCAGGATGCATGCATTTCCTCATTCACGTTGTGTGTTACCAAAGCCAAACCCAAGATGTATACATACTTTTTCTTTTTTTTTTTTTCCTTTTTTTTTATTTTTTTCTTTTTATTTTTTTTTTGATTTTTTTTCTTTTTTTTTTTTAAAACATGAAGAAGAAGAAGAAGAAGAAGAAGAAGAAGAAGAAGAAGAAGAAGAAGAAGAAGAAGAAGAAGAAGAAGAAGAAGAAGAAGAAGAAGAAGAAGAAGAAAAGAAGAAGAAGAAAATATGTACATGTTGTTGTGGATGTGGCTCACATCTGCCTGCAGTTTCACGTCCGAAACGACTTAAACGCCTTCTATGAGTCGAGGATAAGCTTCCCATCCAATTTTCTTATAAATTGGCAAACAGTCTTTTAGAGTCGATTCCCAAGACTATATTGCTTTTGTTCATCCTTGAAGAGATTCCACAAATTAAGAAGTTCACGATACACCAAACCACAAGAATGCGTATCAAGAGTCAATAAGATATCATCTAATGACTCTTTACTCAGTCCATTCTTAATGAAGAAAATTTTATCTTCTCTGTTTTTGGAAACCATCCCCAAAGAACGACATCGTTTGTTACAATTCCATCGTCCACATATGTGACCGACTTGTAATCTTTTTGCTCTTCTCCTTTTAGAATATGAACTTCTACCAAGACCTAGCATGTATGAGTCAAATGAGATTGAAGACTCACCAGCTAATCGGACCTTTGCTTCGATTATCCAATGTACATCTTCTGGTATACCTTTGTGCATTAATAATCTCAATCTTTCACATCTAGCCTTATAAATTTTTGTTAGAACATTTTGAGGAAGAGAAGGAAAATGTTTTCTCAGGTTTGAGAGAATGATATCTATTTTGAAGAAGAAGAAATCAGTTATTTTGGGAAACTGAAAGAGAGCAAACCGACTTGAGAGTCACGGAGTACCGTCATCCGCCATTTTACCGGGGAGCTAAAGAGCTACACAACAAAATAAAGCTACAAAATTAGAGTAAATTTTTCACATAACAAGGATCGAAAGGAAATGAATTCTACCTCAATGACTTGATTTTCTAGAAATGGTTTAAGTCTTTGTCCATTGACCTTAGACACATTACCATTCCTAGGATTCTCAATGTCTATGGCCCCATAAAGATATACATGTTTGACAATAAAAGGACCAGTCCACCTAGATCTCATTTTTCCAGGGAATAGGTGAAGACGAGAATTATAAAGCAGAACTTTTTGACCAATTTCAAAAGATTTCCTCAAAATAGATTTGTCATGAAAAGCTTTTGTTCTTTCTTTATAAATTTTTGAGTTTTCATATGCATCATTTCTCAATTCTTCAAGTTCATTTATTTGCAATTTACGTAACTTGCAAGCATCATCAAGATTTAAATTGAAAGCTTTAATGGCCCAGAATGCTTTATGCTCCAGTTCTACAAGCAAGTGACAAGGTTTTCCATACTAACCGATAGGGTGACATACCTAAAGATGTTTTAAAAGCAATGCACGGTAAGCCCAAAGTGCATCGTTTAGTCTTAAAGACCAATCTTTACGATTTGGGTTAACTGCTTTTTTCTAAAATTTGTTTAATTTCCTATTTGCTAATTCTACTTGTCCACTTGTCTGAGGGTGATAAGGGGTAGCAACTTTATGGGTAATACCATATTTCTTCATTAAAGATTCAAATGGTTTATTACAAAAATGTGTTCCCCCATCACTGATGATAGCTCGAGGGATTCCAAATCGACTTAAGACATTTTCTTTTAAAAATTTGAGAATAGTTTTATGATCATTTTGTCGACATGGAATTGCCTCAATCCATTTTGAGACATAATCAACTGCAACCAGAATATACAAATATCCAAATGAGGATGGAAATTGACCCATGAAATCAATTCCCCAACAATCAAAAATTTCAATGACAAGGATAGGGTTCAGAGGCATCATATTTCTTTTAGAAATGGACCCTAATTTTTGACAATTTTCGCAACTTTTGCAAAAGGTATGGCTGTCTTTAAATAAAGTGGGCCAATAAAATCCACACTGTAAGATTTTCGCAGCTATTTTCTTTGAAGAAAAATGACCTCCACATGCTTCTGAGTGATTAAATTTAATGACACAACCTAGCTCATTGTCGGGTACACATCTCCAAAAGATTTGATCAGGAGAATATTTGAACAAATATGGGTCATCCCAATAAAAATTTTTCACCTCAGTCAAAAACTTTTTTCTGTCTTGATATGACCATTGAGGCGGCATCTTTCTTGTTACGAGAAAATTGACTATATGCGCAAACCAAGGCATAGAATTGACATAAAATAAAAACTCATCAGGAAAAGAATCATTGATCGGTGTGCTATCAAAAGATGAGCCTGTTGTAAGTCTGGACAAATGATCTGCGACAACATTTTCAGCTCTTTTCTTATCTTTTATTGTGATGTTGAATTCTTGAAGCAACAAGATCCACCGTATCAACCTAGGTTTGGCATCCTGCTTAGACATTAAATATCTAACAACAACATGATCAGTGAAAACAACAGTAGAAGAACCAATTAAATGAGCTCGAAATTTGTCCAATGCAAAAATTACAGCAAGTAGTTCTTTTTCAGTAGTGGTGTAATTCATTTGTGCACTATTTAAAGTTCTACTTGCGTAACAAATCACATGAGGCTTACCTTCCTTTCTTTGGCCTAAAACAGCGCCAACAGCAAAATCACTTGCATCACACATTAATTCAAAAGGCAAAGACTAGTCAGGGGATTGCATGATAGGAGCCGATGTTAGAAGACTAATTAATTTTTCAAAAGATTTTTGGCATTCTTGAGTCCAATCAAATAGTGCATCTTTTGTCAGAAGATTGCATAATGGTCTAGATATGACACTAAAGTCCTTAATGAATCTTCGATAGAATCCTGCATGTCCTAAAAAGGAACGAACTTCTCTCGATTTGTTTTTGGGGAAGGCAAATGAGCAATTAATTCAACTTTGGCCTTATCAACTTCAATTCCTTCAGAAGATATCACATGACCTAACACGATTCCTGAAAGTAACCATATAATGACATTTTTCCCAGTTTAAAACAAATCCTTTTTCTTCACATCTTTTAAGAACTTTATCCAAATTATCAAGACAATTTTCAAAAGAATTTCCAAAAACTGTCAGATCATCCATGAAAACCTCTAAATAATGCTCAATCATATCACTAAAAATACTTAGCATGCATCTTTGAAAAGTTGCCGGAGCATTACAAAGACCGAAAGGCATTCGTTTATATGCAAAAGTGCCAAAGGGGCACGTAAAAGTAGTCTTTTCTTGATCTTCTAATGCAATTGGTATTTGATTATACCCCAAATAACCATCAAGAAAACAATAGTATGGATGTCCTGCTACTCTTTCTAGAATTTGATCAAGAAATGGTTAGGGGAAATGACCTTTCCTAGTGGCTGCATTCAATTTTCTAAAATCAATACACATACGCCAACTAGATGAAACTCGCGTAGGTATTAACTCACCTTTTTCATTTTCAACCACTGTTATTCCAGATTTCTTAGGCACAACTTGTGTAGGGCTTACCCACTGGCTATCGAAAATAGGGTAAATAATTCCAACATCAAGTAATTTAAGAACTTCAGCCCTAACTACCTCTTTCATATGTGGATTTAATCTTCTTTGAGGTTGTTGTGATGTTTTAGCATTATCCTCTAAATGTATTCTATGTGTACAAATTAATGGATTAATGCCTTTTATATCTGTTAATGTCCATCCAATTGCACTTTTATGCCTTTTAAGTACTTCTATCAATATACCTTCTTGTTTTTCAGTAAGGATTGATGAAATTACTACTGGAAAGCTTTGGTCTTCTCTCAAAAATGTGTACTTCAACCCAGAAGGTAATGACTTTAGTTCCAGTGTGGGTACTTCTTCATGAATATTATCATTCATGGGTTGTAACTCTTCAAATCTTGGCTTCCATCCTTTGTATTCCATTGCTTGTGTACAATCAAGCAAAGAGCATATTTCGGAAATATCACCATCTACTTGCATATCTGAATCAAATGAATTAATTAAACAAACTTCTAATGGGTCAGAAGAACTCCCTTTTAGAAGATGATCATCTACAATGGTCTCAATCCCGTCAGCTTCCTCATTTTCATCATTGACTTCATGTGGTTGCTTGCATAAGTTGAAAACATTAAGCTCAAGTGTCATGTTTCCAAATGTTAACTTCATCAATCCATTTCTACAATTTATCAAAGTATTGGATGTTGCTAAAAATGGACGACCTAAAATAATAGGAATTGACTTGGAACAATTAATCATAGGTTCAGTTTCCAAGACAATAAAATCCACAGGATAAATGAATTTATCAACTTGTACTAACACATCTTCCACTATTCCTTTTGGAATTTTAATTGATCTATCAGCAAGTAGAAGAGTTACAGAAGTTGGTTTCAACTCTCCTAGATTGAGTTGTTGATAAACTGAATATGGAAGCAAATTAACACTAGCACCAAGATCAAGTAAAGCTTGTTCAATTATATGTTCTCCAATAATGCATGAAACCGTAGGACAACCAGGGTCTTTATGTTTCAAAACATTATTGCTTTGAATAATGGAACTTACCTGCTCGGTCAAAAAGGCTTTCTTTTTCATATTTAATTTTCTTTTAACAGTGCATAAGTCTTTTAAAAATTTGGCATAAGAAGGAAAGTGTTTGATAGTGTCTAACAACGGAATATTGACCTTCACTTGTTTAAGAATTTCAAAAATTTCAGTTTGGTGGTCCAATTTCTTTGGTTTGCTTAATGCTTGAGGAAATGGAAGTGGAGGAGATGAGAGTTTGGTTTCATTTTGGCCAGATGACATATCAACCTCTTCCTTATCTTGGGGAATTGATTCACCATCTTTCTCACAAGGTTTAGAAATTTCTTTTTCAACAACTTTTCCACTCCTAAGAGTTATCACAGAATTGACTTGATTTATTTGTTGGTTTTCTGAACTACCCTCATTTAGACTATGTTGACCTTTGGGATTCGGTTGAGGTTGAGAAGGAAATTTTCCTTTCTCGTGAATGGTGAGTGCAGAAGTAAGTTTGGAAAGAGTGTCTTTTATGTCAATCATGGTTTGAGTGTTTTGTTTATTGATGGCCTCTTGCTTTTCTATGAATACACTCAATGTTCCTTCAAGGTTTTTCCTATATGGTGGGACATAAGGTGCATATCCTTGAGAATTTTGAGAATCTTGTTGCTCCTGAGGAGGCGGTGGTTGCATAAATTGTGCTTGATTATTATTCCTCCAACTGAAGTTCGGGTGATTTCTCCATCCTGGATTGTAAGAATTTGAAAAAGAAGAGGTGAATGGCTTTTTAAAATTGTTCATTGCATTTACTTGCTCATGCACAACTTCTTTAAAAACAGGAATATTAGGACATTCGTTTGTCGAGTGTCCTAATTCATCACAAATGCTACAAATTTCTTCATTTTGAACAAATTTGACTTCTTTTACTTTGCCTAATTCCATGGATTCAATCTTTCTAGCCAAACTAGCATACTTTGCATTTAGATCTTCTTCTTGACTAAGATGGTATTTTCCTTTTCCTGCATTTGCAAGGTTATATCTAATTGAATTTTCAGAAAGATTAGTACCATGCCAAGATTGAGAATTTTCATCCAAATGATTTAAATAATCTAAAGCTTCTTCGGGTTCTTTATCAAGAAACTCGCCATTACACATCGTTTCCACAAATTGTTTAGTTTCAGGTGTTAAACCTTCATAAAAGAAGCTTATAGTCCGCCATTTTTCAAAACCATGATGTGGGCAAGAATTTAACAAATCTTTAAAACGTTCCCAACTTTGAAAATACACTTCATTTAAATTTTGGAAAAAATTTTGGATTTGTCTTTTCAAAGCATTGGTTTTATGTGTTGGAAAAAATTTCTTTAAAAACTCACTTTGCATTTCTTGCCATG
Source organism: Ormosia emarginata (assembly GCA_029884605.1). Taxonomy (NCBI): domain Eukaryota; kingdom Viridiplantae; phylum Streptophyta; class Magnoliopsida; order Fabales; family Fabaceae; genus Ormosia; species Ormosia emarginata. The sequence continues at coordinate 2,897,817 of JAQQTP010000022.1, read as the reverse complement.
TGCCAATTGATCTTGGTTTCAAAGCGTTAAGCCAAGTTTTTGCTTTATCTTTCAAAGAAAAAGGAAACAATTTAAGTTTGACAATCTCTTCACTGCAATTTTGATCATTGAAAGCAATACAGACTTCCTCAAATTCTTTTAGATGTAAATATGGGCTTTCATTTTCTAAACCATGAAAATTAGGAAGTAAAGAAATCATACCCGCTTAAATCTAAAATTATTAGCAGTAAGTGGAAAGATAAAACATGATGGACTAGAATTTGAGGTGGTTGCAAATATGCACGCATAGTTCGCAATGGTTGATTTCCTTGTTCATCATGTATACTTTCATTTTCACTTCGTTGTGTTTGATTATCATGTTCAATATGTGCACCTTCAAATTCAGCCATTGTGTTAATTGTGTGTGTTTGTGATTCAAATAAATCAATATATAAGTTACTTGGATTAATTTTAACCAAACGACTTTAATTTAAATCACGATACCGTTAAGCATAAATAAGTGACATAAAATAAAAATAATATACAAGTAGGTGGTATACAATCGACCGTTAAATATTAAGTAGGATGTGGTATAAACCAGCCACCCAAAAATAAAAATAAAAATAAAAATAAAAATGCAGAAAATAAAGTGCGAAAAATAAAATAAAAAAATAAAAATACGAAAACAAAAATGTAGAAAATAAAGTACGAAAATAAAGTGCAAAAAGTAAATTTAAATATGAAAATCGGAGAGTGGCAAAGCCCCAGAGCCTTCCGTGAAAGAGAGAGAAGAAAGAAATATTATTTCATTAAGTTAGAGGACGTATGAAAAATAAATGACGAATTTAAAAGTTAGATTGCGAAAAATAAATGATGAAATTTAAAAGTTAGATTATAGAAAAAATAAATGATGAATTTAAAAGTTAGATTGCAAAAAATAAATGACAAAATTTAAAAGTTAGATTGTTAGTAAGCGAAAAGCGTAAATAATAATAATAATAATAATAATAATAATAATAATAATAATAATAATAATAATAATAATAATAATAAGCGAGAAAATGTAAATAAAAAAAACAAAAAAAACAAAAATAAAATAAAAAAAATAAAAAAACATAAATAAATGACAAAAATATAAAAGTTAGTTAATAAGTTAGTAAGTAGTAAGTTAATTAGTAAGTTAGTTAGTAAATTAGAAATTGAAAAGTGTAGAGGAAGAATATACACTGTTGGTGAAGTTTTCCGACGAGAAGGAACCTTAATATATTAGAACTTCAAATCAAGTTCTCCAAGAACTACGCAAAAAAACTTGATGGGATATAATTATATAGTTTTAAACCCAAGTGTAGGTTGTCTTAAGTAATAAATTCTCGAGGAGTCCGAGGTCGATCCACAGGAATTGATGAAGGAAAACTAATTAATTGAGGTAAAGAAAAAATGTGTCACAAAATTAAAGATGATATGAGTTGTTCACAAAGGAAAAGGATTTGCTTGGGTTAGAGATCCACTCTTGGTAATAAATTAAAGATAAAATTATTTCGTTTTATAACTCAATTGAAATCATGCATAATGAAGATTCCAATAGGAAGATTTAACATTCAAAGTTCAATCATGTAATCATATAATGATTCCAATAACTATCTACCAATACTTGTAAATCGTCAAAAGCATCCATCATACAATCCTATTGTCTACAATGGATCAAGATATTCATTATACAAGAAAAGTTTCTAAATTAATTGGAAACAACATACAACTCATATAAAGATCACATAAAAATATATCATTTAAAGCACAAGAAAGAAATTAATCTAACCTTAACTTATTACCAAGAGCTTCACCTTTTCACCCAAGCAAGATGAAAATTTAGTTACTCATAGACAAGAAGAAAGAAAGAGAGAAGAAGAGAAAGATGAACATAACTTCACTTAAGAACAAGAGAAAATTACAATAAAGGAAGCAATCAACATACAAATATTAAAGTAAAATCTAGACTAACACTAAGCTAACACCCTCAAATGATCAGCCATTGCCTCTTTTTATAGAATTAGAAGAGTACAAATAGCCAAAAGAGATGATGGATGATGAGAACAAAATGATAAAAGAGATGAATGGTGGGTGGATTCTTGTCTCCGAAATGTTTCCCTTCTGAACTCATGGCATGCATCATTTTTGAGTCAAGTGGTCTTCATGAAAGTTCTAGCACATTGTCTCAGCTTTCCAGAGACACCAAGTTTAGCCAAATCCAATAAGCACAGCCCAAGATATGGCCCAATTACTGCTCATGGGTCAGGCCCAACGTTAGCACCTCTGTTCTGACTTCTAAGCCCAATATCACCTTCAAGGAATCCGAACCAGCTTTTGTGTTCTCATGAAAGTTGTAGATATGGGTCTTAACCTTCCACTGTCAAAATTTCAGAATTATTGAACTCCAATAGCCCTAGATATAGCCTAATGAGTGCATAAAGGTCAAGTCATGTCGAGTTCAAAACACTAGATTTTGCTTCAACTCCAATTTGAGTTATCCAAACATGTGTTTCTGGTCTTGAGGCCTTCATGAAAGTTGTAGAAATTTATCTTAGCTTAAAAACAAGACCAAAATCACATCCATCGGATATTTGTAACTCAAATTATAGCCAGTTTATTGAAAAAGCCAAGTAAGAAGGTTATACAATGAATGAAATATATTGCTATTAATGTGGTTCTTGCTATCAAGTGAATAGTTATTAGAGAATTATCTTAACTTTCCAACAAGACCAGAATCACATTAATAAGATAATTACAACTCAAGTTGTGGCCACTTTACTTAAGAATGCAATCACCCAAATTAATGATAATTCAAGCAATAATTTCTTCAATGATCCAATTAAGCTTAATTTCATAAAATGTGACAAAATCAACTTAATTAAGCCAAATTGAACCTTAAGAAGCCTAGTTAGAGGATTATAAAATGCATAAAATACATTGTTATCAATGGTGGCCTGACAATGGTTGTAAAAAGGAGAAACGTCAAGATGAGTTGATAACTCCAGGAAATGAAGTTATTTAACTTGAATTTGAATGTTTGTGTGCATGTTAGTCTTAAGTTTTCAAGTCCATAAGTTTAATTCATACATGATTTTGATTATTTAAGCTTTCCTTCTCGCATGATTAGGAATTAAGTATCTAATGACTTTATTTAAGGAATTTGGTTGGATCTTGACTTCACAAACTTTATCATTGTTTTGATGCAGGCACTTAAGATGAGAATGTCTTGGAAGAGATAAAGAAAGTGAAGATAAGCTTAAATAAGGAAGAAAGCATGAAAGGAGGATTATGTGACAAGTCATGTCTAGGCATGACAGTCTCAATTTTCAGGAAGAAGCCAGACAGAGAAACCTACGCCTAGGCATGGGAAAGTGGCGCCTAGGTGTAGGCAAGTCACACCTGGGCGTGGAAAAGCTGCACTTAGGCATGGGCAGCCAGCTGATAGTGCTTGTTTTGTTGTCACACCTAGGCATGGAAAAGTTGCGCCTAGGCATGGGAAAAGCCCAGGTTTGCGAATTTGGCCCTTTTTATATGATTTTAGAGAGCATTTGAGGGGACTTTTGATTTTTCCAAGAACGAGTTCCATAGAGAAAGGGAGAGGAGGAGATTTCTACTTGGAATAGAGGAGATTCAAGTGAAGAATCAAGACCAAGGGAGGAAGATCAAGCTTGGATTCTCTCCACTTTTGTTCATTCTTCCTTTTTTTCTCTCTTGTTTTGTAATTTTGATGGGTTTCATGATTTTAGATGTTTTCTCTTCTTTTATGATGTGTAACCTAACTATAATCTAGGGACTTTCTAGGATCTTGCTATGAATTTAAATATTTTTTTAATTTCTTTGGGTTTCTATCAATGAATTTGGTTTTGTTCTTCCATACCCATGCTTAATGCTTGCTCTTGATTGGTCATCAATTGCATGATCTTAATGTTTTAAATGAACTAGATATAGGGATTTAAGAATATGGATATGGTATGGTTGATGTATGTTCAATTACATTCGAATGTTTTAGGTGTGTTGATTAGCTAATGGTATGAACATATACCTTTTAGCCATGCATACCAAGTGTTTGAAACTTGGTCTTAATGAGTGATTCTTATGCTAACTCACATGGGCACATAGTGGATTGGATAAGTTTCACATGGGTAATTAACCTAGACATAAGCTTTTGTCTATAATTAGTTTTCCGCTAGCAAAATTAATTCGTTAGTAGATGCTTTTGAATTGCAAATATTCATTGAAGTAGCAAGTGAATAGGGACCCATAAGCCTTAATCATTCTTGTCTTTCTCTTGCAGACTTGGTTTTTGGTACATTTTTTCTTGTTTATTTTAAGTTGTTATTTTATTTAAAAACCACTTTTATATTTTGATTGCTTGGATAAGAATTTTGTGGAAATTGGTTAAGTATTAACACTTTTCTAGTTGTCAATCCCTTGGGATACAATACTTTAACTCTCATTATATTACTTGTCAACCCGTACACTTGTAGATCCAAACAAGTTTTTGCATAGGCATGGAAAAGTCATGTCTAGGCATGACACTTTTTGGAATTTCATGAGCATGTTGATCACCATCCTCCGTCGCCAAAGCAGAAGCTAAAGTCTATTATGGTTGTCGATGTCAATCCATCAAAATTACAGGGTAGAACCAGAGTTTCACTAGCAGATGTGATCAAGCAGAAATAGGTCAAGAACTCTCAACATTATGAGCAACCCAAGTATATAAAAAAATATACCTGGTATAGAGATTCGAATCAGGATTATCTAGCACTCAACCTGAGGAGTAGGACCAATACTTGGATAAAAGTTTATAACATAAGTGAATAAATTGTCTTTCATCTTGAGATTATCTAGTTTGGTAATAGAAATTAATTAGTAGATTGAGTTTGATAGAAACATACCTTATGAGACTTTGAGCCTTTTAATGAATGGATTGAACATTTGTGTCATTATCTTATTTCTTGTGTAATTTTCACTTATGGAATTTGTTACTGTTGAACTTGCTTTAATTCTTTTTTAGGCTACATTTTTACATGCATACATGAACATGATTGAGACATTTTTCTTGAATTAGCTACTTTAGCCAAATAGCCAACCTTGCATATTTTCCCTTAATTAACCCCTTTGAGCTTATTTTGAACATTCCTTGTTTTTAGCTTATTATACGTCTTAAATGGAAAACTATGTTTTTACCTAACTTTAGGGAATAAGAGAGCATTAACATTATTATTAGAAGAGTTCTTGAACAAGTGTGGGGGTATGCTAATTAGTGTGCAAAGTGTTTCGTGAAAAGGAAAGAGTGACCAATTTTAAAAAAAAACAAAAGAAAATTGAAAAAAAAAGAAAACAAAGGAAATGGTTGTAAAAAAAAGGGAGGGAATATATAAAGAGAATTTGCATTATATGAAGTTTGGATAAACTTTCATGCTTGTTATTTGAACTCATCCTCAATGTTCTTTTGTTCTTTTTAGTGTTTAATGTTACCAAGTGGCCTCAATACTCAAGAAGAGGGGTGAATTGAGTTTGTAAAACAAGTTCGTAATTCTTTTGCAAAACACTTGATTCTCAATTTTCGTTGAAGCTATTGTTTGTTGGAATTGAATGAATAGAGAGAATAGATGACTTACACATACAAGTAAATCAGCCAAGCAAGATAGAATACAAGATATTCAACAAAACAGTACAAAGTAAAGGAGATGAGTTTATGAAGACAAACACAAAGCTTTATCCTAGTTTAACCACTAATCCACTTGTGGTCTACGTCCAGTCTTCAAGCAAACACCCGAGATTTCCACTATATCTTCAAGTTTCAAGCATGTGCTTGACAACCTTTACAAGATGGAGCACTCAACATACCTTGGGATACCTCACCCTTTGTACTTGAGTCTCAATAACAAAGGGATACCTCACCCTTACAATCCTTTGAGGGATACCTCACCCTCTTTTCAGAATAAACAAAGTATAGATGAATGGAAACTCTCACAAGAGTGAATAATACAAATTGAAACTTATGAGTATTAAGGATTTACACTTCTAAAGCTCAAAAACATAGTATGATTGAAGGGATAGAGAAAACGTGAATTCAATGCTTAAGAATATTTTTCAAATTGATTGTCTTACCTTCATTAATGCCCAACAACTTAGTTTTATAGCCAAATACAATTAAGAGCCGTTGGGGTGGTTAGAAACATTTAATGCTCTGTGAAAGAGTCATTGAACATGTTTATTGGTTTCCCAGATAACCAATTAGGGAAGAACCCTAATCGGTTAGGCTTTCACCAAAGACTTTTCTTGTGATGTTTTAAAACCATACTAACCAATTAGCTTAATACCCCAATCGGTTAGGACATCTTATAAATCAGACTTTTTTTCTTAAAAAATACACATTAACCAATTAGGCTAAGTCCCTAATTGGTTAGGCCTTCTTAATATTAGCCTCTGAGTTCACAAATAATCAATTAGACGGACATCTTAATCGACTAGGACATTATAAAAGTTCAGTTCACGTTTCTTCCAAAAACTATACTAACCAATTAGCTTAATACCCTAATCGGTTAAGACCATTATAAATGAAGAGGCAATGCCTCTGTCTTGACAAATAATTAATTAGGCAATCTTTCTAATCAGTTAGACCATTTACAGAAACAGTCCAACCAAGTGAGTTTTGCTTAAACATTTTGCTAGAATCCAAACCTAATTTTCTTAAGAATAAAACGTGATTTTGCAAAGACATTTTAGGAAGAGAGAAAAACCATTTCAATGATCTTAGAGTGAATCCTAAAATACCTTTACACAAAGTCTAAGACCTATATGCTAACCATGAAGTTCCTTGAGTCTTGATCTTCACTTTTCATCTCTTTCTTGTTTGTTATCATCAAAACCATTGCTTTAGTCAATGCCAAACACATTCTCCCCCTTTTTGATGATGACAAACAACTATTGAGAAAAGATTAGTTTAAATTGGAATTCACAAGAGGTGTTAGAGACTTACCCCCCTCTTTTTTTCAAGAGGTGATGATATCAGAGATGCACAGCTCCCCCTTAGTTTTGGAATTCCAAGATCATTTTATTCATTTAACAAATATACCTTTTGGAAATTTACTTGCTTTTCTCAATGGCATGTAAGCCAAAAACCTTCTCCCTCTTTTGACATAATCAAAAAGAGCTTTCCGAAAAGGAAAGAAGTAACAACATATTCTTAAGCACAAGACTATTGATATTCAATAATGAACCAGTAATAAAATCAGAGTATATGCATATTAAGAGATTATGCATGGCAAAGCATTGTTCAAGTCATACCAGAAAGTATCAAAGTCAGACTAATGTTTAGCAATAAGCTATCAGCATACTCAAAAGATAAATAATATGATTAGAATAGCATAAGCATAATAAAGAAATTGAAATGCTCCATGCCTAAATCCCATGATCCTTAGGTTGTGGATAATGACGCTCAAGCCTATCCAAGTGATCTTCCACAGCATTCAGGCGATCATAGATGATAGTGTTGCTGTGTTCTTGATATGTTTGAAAACTCGCAATCCAGGCTTCAATACTCACTTGCATATTTGCAATGGCTTCTAGGATGTGGTCTTCATTTGTGGCACGAGCTTCATCCATAGGCTCATCAAGTTCTTTTGCTGCTATTGGTGCATCTTGTCTTCTCCCGTAAACCCATACACCATATACCTTCTTGAGTTGCATGCAGTTGAAGGAGGCAAGACCAAATTTGTTGTGGCCAGCGAGATCAATCACATCATCTTCATGAAGATTAAGCTTGTATTGATCCAAGATTTTGGCAACAACTAGAGCATAAGGAAGGCCCATCATTAGTTTATCCTTGGCCTTCATCATATAGTTCATGATGAAAAATGGTCAATTGATGTGTAGCCTTTGTTTCATTGTTCACATTAAGAAAATGTTTTCTTCTTCTACCAAGGCATAATTGCTAGCCTGTGGAGCTAGAATGTGTGTCATAATATAATGAAGAAGTCGATCTTGTGGATTCAAATAGCCAGCAGTGAAACTTTTCTTGCCCCCAATACATATATCAGGTCGAAGCATGCTTGCAAGAGCCTCACTTTTATTTAAACCTTCCTAAGTCCTATGACTATCCATTGTAAATCTCTCCCCACCATGAGCAAGTCCAAACAAAGTATTCTAATGATTAGGAGTTACTACTATCCTATGCCTTTTTATATTAGAAAGTAAGTTGCTACCTGTAATACTCATATTACAGAAGTATACTTTAGTAGCTTCAAGATAGTAGTACTTACTTGGAGCAGAGACAAAGGTTTTCAGGCCATGATATTTTAAGAGATCTGTGAGAAATATGAAACCTCTTGAATGAAGAATTCCCAGTCCATGTGCTTGGGCTGGATGAAATTCCTAGCTTAAAACTCCAACTTGTATTTGTGCATTTGCTTCTTGTGAGAGAAGAATTTTCTGTGGTCCAAACTAAGATGAATGTCAAAATCAAGTTCAGGGGCTGGAGGTTCATTGGGTACTGATGGATTTTTGGTTCGTGCCCTTTTGGGGTGTGAAGAGCTACTTGCTATGGATGAAAATGGAGGCTAGGGCTCAGTTTAGGAGAGAGAAATTGTGAGGGAAGGTGAAAATGTGGAAGAAAATAGAGATTCAAATCGGTGAAAAATGAAGGGAAGTGATGAAAAATGGTGGAAAAGGTGTTTTAATGGTGGATTATTGTTGGATTTGGAGTATGTGAGGAGTTGTAGTGAGTGGATGTGAGAGGGGAAATAAAGAAGATGAGAATAGAGGAAAAGGGGATTTTCGTGAAGGAGGAAGAAGGTCACGATTTTGGTGTTTTAAATAGCATAATAATCGGTTAGGGCTTTGTTGTAACCTATTATTTTCGTGTAGAAGCAAGAATGGTGGCCACGGGTTTGAGCACTAATCAGTTAGAGAAGTAAGCTAACCAATTATCTTAGAGTGAAGAACAAAAAATGAGATCCCTGTAAGCTAGAATAACCGATTATGGTATAGAGTTAATCGGTTAGAGTCATGAAAAATCAAAATATAGAGCTCTCGATTAGCCTCAATAACCGATTAGGACTTGTTCCTAATTGGTTATCTTCGTGGTCCCATGAGAAAATTGGCCTTTGTTTGTTTCAATAATAGGTTAGGGAAAGGTTCTTAACAGGTTATTTGTGCTTGCCAGAGAGCACCAAAACGTTTCAGTTACAGGGTAATTGGTTAGGAGGCTTACCTAATTGGTTATTTTGGCTTGGCAGAGGACACTTGAACTTGCTGTTGATACCTAGTTTTGTCCATAAAATTTTGTTTTTGTTGCTTGGTCAAGGACTAATAATTTTGTGTTAAATGTTGTTTAATTACAACATTGTGAATGCTTTCCTTTTCTTTTCTTTTTCCAGTTTTATTTGTTTCTATCTTATTTTTTTTATCATTGCTTTTCCTTTTATTTAAAAAAAAGAAAAAAAAATTAATTAGAGCCCAAAACAAAAAATTTAAAAAATTTAAAAAAAAAACAAAGAACGTAGATGTTGCTTGTCTCTTTTTCTATATTTGGAAGGAAACAATTTGTGTTTCCTGGCTCTACGTTTCTTTTCCTATTTCTGGCCATGCATTACCTATGCACTACCACTACATTGCACACACCACATTACAGAGGGGACAATGTTGCCTTTTTTCCACTCCCTCTCACGTTCCTCACGCAGTGCTGCACCCACTCATTTCACGTCCTACACAGCACCATGGCCGAGGGGAAAAAGGCTCTTTGGGCTCCGTTTTTGGCAGTATTACCAGCAAGGACTCTCCGGGATGAGGCACAAGAGACTACAACATGGATTTTCACTTCATATTCATGATTCTCATTTTTTGATCCCATATTCATCACTCTCCATTCTCACGAACCTACGTAGACTACAACGTCAAGATTTTTTGATTCCTCTGGACCCAAATTCATTTTCAACTTCAATCTTCACCACAAACCACTTCCGATCCCACTATTCATCTCCTTCAACCTTCCTTTATCGCTTCCATCTTCACCACTAACCACCTTCCATTTCCACTTTCATCAACGCACCATAACAACCACCACCTTTCATTCTCAACCAAGCAACCCATCACCTTCATTCTCAACCAAGCAACCCTCTTCACCATCTTTACTTCCACCGCCATTAACAACCTCCATCACTACCTTCTTCCACAACCACAATCCACTAACAACCATCACCACTCCTTACCCCCAAAGCCAATACACAGCTCACCCACAAAAGCACCATGACCAGCACCGCGTCACCCATTCTCACAGCCTCTCACCCATAAACCACCAAGGAACCATCCATCACCCATCACCACTGCAAATCCTGAACTCTACCCGCCGGCACCGCCAGCCTCGCCTCCGACCAGCTGCCCTACGCCAGTCTTGGATCTGCTGTTCCCCAGCCACAAACCGCCGGATCTGCACGATCCCAACCCAGATCCAATCTTGTCAAACTGACAGCGACCCGCACTTGCCAACCCACGCGTCGTCACCCCTGCTGAGCCGCCGTTGTCGGTCACGGGTGCCGCGCCTAACCTGCCACTGTCTGCACACCGGCACTATGAGCCTGTCAGCACCAAGCCGTCGAGCTCCACGCCATCTCCCCTGGTCTGTGCCCTGTTAATATCTCTAGAATATTATTTGCCTCCCTTACTCTTCATTTGTGTTGGCATTTGTTTACTGAAGGGTAATGTTGAAGCACGTTGGGCTGGAAGCCCATTTCAATTAAAATGGACTTTTGTCCCTTTTGTAAAAATAAATGAAAAGAGAAAAACGAAAATGGTAAAAAATATATATAAAAAAACCAAAAAAATGCATTCTGAGTTTAGTTGTTTGTGTCATTTAGGATTATGTTTTATTTGATAATGTTTACTTAATTTAATAATATATTTTATGTTGTGTCTTGTGATAATGTGAAACCAAAAATGAAGAAAATGGAAAATAAAAAAAATGAAAAAAATTTGAAAATTGTTAAAAATGAAAATAAAATTTGTTTTAAGTTGTTTGGTTTGTGATTCTTATATTTAATCCTTTTTTTATTTACTTGGCTCATGAAAAATTGTGTTTACTTGATTGTCCTTACACACTCTTTTTTAAATAAAAAAATAAAATTAATAAAATATTTTAATCAATGCAATGACCAATGATAATGATTGAATAATAGATGCTATCTTTAATGTCATTTGGATCATAAGGGTTTATTGAGTAGCATGGTGCTAACTTGAACCCTGTGCAAAAATGTTTTTTTTTCAAACAAAGTATCTTTTCAAAAATATTTTTCTTAATTAAAATCAATTAACCCACACTTATTTTCTATAGAACTACGTGACTTTGAGTTCCTTATTGTACCCAAGGATACGTAAGAGCAGAATTTTTATTCTGTCAAGCCAAAAAATAAATTTTCATAATTTAGTTGTTTCTTTTCTTTTTTAAAAGAGGTAAAATAAATACTTTGAGATTATTAAAATTTGCACAACTAATTCAAGGTACCGTTCTTAGAAAAGCCAATGTAGGGTGCTAACACCTTCCCTACCTGTAATCGACTCCCGAATCCAAACTCATTTTCTAAAAAGACCAGTTTTGCCTATTAAGAGGTTTTTCTAATGTTTTCCCAATTAAAATAAACATTGGTGGCGACTCCATTAATTTTCAAAAATTAATCTTTTTCGGTCGTCCCGTCGTGATCCCAGTTGCGACAGCTGGCGACTCCACTGGGGACACTTGGAGAGTCAGGCCTGTTGTTGTTAGTTATGCAAATCATTAATAATTTCTATTTATTTATTTTACCCTGCTTTTGTCTTTGTTTTTGTTTCGTATGTTTTTCTGTGTTTATTTTGACATGACTCTTGTATATATATTTTTTGCGCTTAATTGTTGAAACCTTAGGGTAGATGATTGCTGGCTGGCTATTGTATATATGTTTTTGCAGGTTGGAGGTAATTTGGTCTTTTTAAATTCTTGGTACAAGTTTGTATGCTCCCATACACATATCACCATTACTTACTTCACATTTTTTGGGCTCTATACCCGAGTCTGTGCGAACCCGAGGAATATGAGGGGTCTCACTTTTGTTATTAAGGGGCTTTATGATCACTTGACATTTGTTGAGACACCACTCAGATTGTTACCAATATCATGAACTAGTCATATTGAGAGGGTTTATCCCTACTTGTGATTAATACATGAATTGGGGCATTATCCTTCAAGATAGGGGCAATTTGGAGACCATGACTTTTTAGAAGTTTAGATCTGTCCTAAAAAACCTTGTATTGATAGATTAAACATAGGGACTACCAAAATTAGAGTCATGACTTTAAGAATATCCAGTTTCCTAGGTTCCACTCGGCTAGGGCATAATGGGAGCGTACTTCCTTTTTTTTTATCTACCTCTTTCTCATGTCATTTATCCATACATCCCTTTCATGGCTTGCATTTACCTATACTTCTAGCATTCTTAAAAAAAAATAAAATAAAAAGAAAAGGTATATCATTTTACATTCTCATGGTTTGCATTTTCATTCATTCTCACTTTTTTTTTAAAAAAATTCAGCTTTAAATTTGATACATCATCTTGCATTATCATGGCATCCATAACATTTTTTTTATAAAAAAAAACCATATGCAGTCAATGCTTTGCATACATGCATTTTGTCATTTTGGTTCAGTCAATACTAATAATTGCATCATGTTTCCTCGAGCAGAAAAGTAGACACTATAGTAGGAAAATTGCTTCCATGACACCCTTACAGGACTCGTTCCTAAGCAAGGATCATGGATGAGATAGAGCAAACTCAAGAGTTGAAGGATGAAGTGAACTAGCTTAGAGAGCAAATGTCCAAGATGATGGAGATGTTGCAGTCTATGGAGAATAGAAGGAGCATAGATGGGAATCCCTCAGTGGCAAACGAAGGACACCCGACCACACCTCTTCACTCGTCTGGCTTCTCTCCAACCCCTCTGCGATATCAAGGCTTCAACCCTCAAGGAGTTATGATGCCGCTAACTGTTTATCCAAATAGCACCACTCAACCTGCTGTCACCAGTTCACAGGGAACTCAGGCTCCACTGTTCCCACAATATAGCCTCCCTCTCGGGTATATACCACTATTGACCACAAAATCCCCTTGATAATAGTACGTCAGTAGTGACACCAATCCCAAACCCGCCAAATACTACTGAAACTTAGGTTACTCAGCCAAGTGCTAATGAAACCCCACAAACACAACACCCATTCCCCTTCTTTCTTCATTCGTATGGTTTTCTTACTGGCTTTATACCACCACAAGTGACCAATCCCCCACACGGCAACACACCCGCTGCTAACTCTTTGAACACAACCCAACCACATGCCAACAGAACCTTGCCAGCGAAGCATTTTATCCCCGCTTTTATGCCATAATACTCATTGAACTCCTCTGTTGAAAATCCCCAGTCCAAAGAGAAATTGGAAACTCTAGAAGAGAGATTGCGAGCCATAGAAGGAGCAAGTAGCTACAGTCTCTTTGATGCTTCAGAAGTCTGCCTTGTCCCTAATGTGGTGATCCCACCGAAGTTCAAAGTTCCGATTTTGATAAATACAAGGGGACCACTTGTCCAAAGAACCATCTGACCATGTACATCTGCAAGATGGCTTCGTATGCTCACAATGACAACCTGCTAATTCATTTCTTCCAGGACAGCTTGATTAGGACAACTTCGAATTAGTACACCCATCTTGAGCGTGCCCATGTTTGATGTTTCAAAGACTTGGCCGATGCTTTCTTGAAGCAGTATAAGTACAACATTGATATGACACTGGATAGACTGTAGCTGTAGAATATGAGTAAGAAGGAGGCTGAAACCTTTAAGGAATATGCTCAACGGTGGAGAGAAATAGTTGCTCAGGTAGAACCCCCTCTAACAGAAAGAGAAATGGTGGCCACGTTCATTGACACTTTGCAATCACCCTTCTATGACAAAATGATAGGAAGTGTGTCATCAAATTTCTGGACATGGTCATCATCGAGAGAAAGAGTTAAGAGAGGAATGAAAAGTGAGAAATGGCTTGCATTTACCTATACTTCTAGCATTCTTAAAAAAAAATAAAATAAAAAGAAAAGGTATATCATTTTACATTCTCATGGTTTGCATTTTCATTCATTCTCACTTTTTTTTAAAAAATTCAGCTCTAAATTTGATACATCATCTTGCATTATCATGGCATCCATAGCATTTTTTTTTATAAAAAAAACCATATGTAGTCAATGCTTTGCATACATGCATTTTGTCATTTTGGTTCAGTCAATACTAATAGTTGCATCATGTTTCCTCGAGCAGAAAAGTAGATACTATAGTAGGAAAATTGCTTCCATGACACCCTTACAGGACTCGTTCCTAAGCAAGGATCATGGATGAGATAGAGCAAACTCAAGAGTTGAAGGATGAAGTGAACCAGCTTAGGGAGCAAATGTCCAAGATGATGGAGATGTTGCGGTTTATGGAGAATAGAAGGAGCATAGATGGGAATCCCTCAGTGGCAAACGAAGGACACCCGACCACACCTCTTCACTCGTCTGGCTTCTCTCCAACCCCTCTGCGATATCAAGGCTTCAACCCTCAAGGAGTTATGATGCCGCTAACTGTTTATCCAAAGAGCACCACTCAACTCGCTGTCACTAGTTCATAGGGAACTCAGGCTCTATTGTTCCACAATATAGCCTCCCTCCCGGGTATATACCACTATTGACCACAAAATCCCCTTGATAATAGTATGTCGGCAGTGACACCAATCCCAAACCCGCCAAATACTACTGAAACTCAGGTTACTCAGCCAAGTGCTAATGAAACCCCACAAATGCAACACCCATTCCCTTTCTTTCTTCCATCGTATAGTTTTCTTGCTGGCTTTATACCACCACAAGTGACCAATCCCCCAGACGGCAACACACCCGCTGCTAACTCTTTGAACACAACCCAACCACATGCCAACAGAACCTTGCCAGCGCAGCATTTTATCCCCGCTTTTATGCCATAATACTCATTGAACTCCTCTGTTGAAAATTTCTAGTCCAAAGAGAAATTGGAAACTCTAGAAGAGAGATTGCGAGCCATAGAAGGAGCAAGTAGCTACAGTCTCTTTGATGCTTCAGAAGTCTGCCTTGTCCCTAATGTGGTGATCCCACCGAAGTTCAAAGTTCCAGATTTTGATAAATACAAGGGGACCACTTGTCCAAAGAACCATCTGACCATGTACATCTGCAAGATGGCTTCGTATGCTCACAATGACAACCTGCTAATTCATTTCTTCCAGGACAGCTTGATTAGGACAACTTCGAATTAGTACACCCATCTTGAGCGTGCCCATGTTTGATGTTTCAAAGACTTGGCCGATGCTTTCTTGAAGCAGTATAAGTACAACATTGATATGACACTGGATAGACTGTAGCTGTAGAATATGAGTAAGAAGGAGGCTGAAACCTTTAAGGAATATGCTCAACGGTGGAGAGAAATAGTTGCTCAGGTAGAACCCCCTCTAACAGAAAGAGAAATGGTGGCCACGTTCATTGACACTTTGCAATCACCCTTCTATGACAAAATGATAGGAAGTGTGTCATCAAATTTCTCGGACATGGTCATCATCAGAGAAAGAGTTAAGAGAGGAATGAAAAGTGAGAAATGGCTTGCATTTACCTATACTTCTAGCATTCTTAAAAAAAAATAAAATAAAAAGAAAAGGTATATCATTTTACATTCTCATGGTTTGCATTTTCATTCATTCTCACTTTTTTTTTAAAAAAATTCAGCTTTAAATTTGATACATCATCTTGCATTATCATGGCATCCATAACATTTTTTTTATAAAAAAAAACCATATGCAGTCAATGCTTTGCATACATGCATTTTGTCATTTTGGTTCAGTCAATACTAATAATTGCATCATGTTTCCTCGAGCAGAAAAGTAGACACTATAGTAGGAAAATTGCTTCCATGACACCCTTACAGGACTCGTTCCTAAGCAAGGATCATGGATGAGATAGAGCAAACTCAAGAGTTGAAGGATGAAGTGAACTAGCTTAGAGAGCAAATGTCCAAGATGATGGAGATGTTGCGGTCTATGGAGAATAGAAGGAGCATAGATGGGAATCCCTCAGTGGCAAACGAAGGACACCCGACCACACCTCTTCACTCGTCTGGCTTCTCTCCAACCCCTCTGCGATATCAAGGCTTCAACCCTCAAGGAGTTATGATGCCGCTAACTGTTTATCCAAAGAGCACCACTCAACTCGCTGTCACTAGTTCATAGGGAACTCAGGCTCTACTGTTCCACAATATAGCCTCCCTCCCGGGTATATATGACTATTGACCACAAAATCCCCTTGATAATAGTATGTCGGCAGTGACACCAATCCCAAACTCGCCAAATACTACTGAAACTCAGGTTACTCAGCCAAGTGCTAATGAAACCCCACAAACGCAACACCCATTCCCTTTCGTACCTTGCCACCCGTACTTTCCCACTACTCCACCGATTCCATATCCCCAGCCTTATCACCCCCACATCACCAATGCTTCACACGTTCCACACCCTTAACCTTATCCTCCAATGATCCCTTATCATGCACCACCTCACATCCCAAACCAAACATTCCCTACCAGCCCATCTCAACTAACCCACCATGGACCCAAAACCCAAACACAAACCAAAGAAGACCACCAAATAACCAAGAAAAGAGGCTTGTCCATCTCGACCTAATCCTTATGACCTATACTGAGTTACTACCCTAGCTTTTCTGTAACTCTCTCTTGGCTCCTTACCAGACGAAACCAGTGGAACCCCCATACCCTAAAGGATTTGACCCGAATGCTAAATGTGATTACCATGCGGGGGCAGCAGACCATTCCACAGAAAATTGCAAAATGCTGAAGTTTAAGGTGCAAGACCTAATCGATGTCAAATGGTTGAATTTCAAGGCAAATACTCCAAGTGTGGGTCACAATCCTTTACCAAATCATGGAAATCCTAGAGTCAATGCCATAGAGAAGTGCTCTACTCAATAGCTTGTAAGACGAGTGGTAGATGTCAAAACCCCTATGAGAGTTATTTTTAAAGAACTCTATAAACTTGGGATGATACAAGCTCAGGATGAAGAGAAAGATGGCAATGAAGATAAAAAAATGTGTAACCTCCATGGGAATATGGGGCATTCTATTGAAGAATGTGGCGAATTCAGACAAATCCTCCAGAACCTGATAGACATGTAACGAGTGCAAATAGGTCATATGTGTGACGATGGTGACATGAACATGGTTGATGAGTACACCATTCCCCAACCTCAAGAAGGTCAAGAAGCCGTGAATTCCCAGGTCCCTTCCATTACATATCCAGTTATCAAGCCGTTGGTTATCTATTACACTGCAAGTGCGCCTCCGCCACCTCCATGTGGCCCGAAGCCTATCACTATTCAAGTTCCTAGCCCTTTTCCATTCAAAGACATAGGAGCAGTACCGTGGAATTATGATGTGCAAGTCCTTAGAAGCAATCCCACAAATAATCAACCAAAAGTTTCATCTTGTTCGACCTCTATTATCACTAATATATCGGGGATCAGAGGGATGACACAAAGTGGTCGCATTTACACTCTAGAGGAGCTGCAAAAAAAGCAAGAAGAAGAAGAAAAGAGAAACTATAAGGGGAAGAACAAGATAGGAGAGACTTCAATGGAGAATGATGTGAAAGAAAAAAGAGGGTTGACAAAGCCAAATGAGTATAAGAAGGAGGTATATGATGAAGAAGCTTGTGAGTTCATGAAGTTCATTAAGCAAGTGAGTATAGGGTGGTTGATAAGTTGAATCGCACCCCTGCAAGGATATCTCTCTTGTCCTTGTTGATGAATTCTGAGCCGCATAGGAAAGTGTTGATGAAGATACTAAATCAACCATATATTTCTCATGACATTAGAGTTGACAAGTTAAGCAGTATCATTAGCAATATTACTACTGATAATTATGTTACCTTCACCGATGATGAGATACCGGCTGAAGGGATGGAGCACAATAAGGCACTGCATATTTCTGTCAAATGTCAAGATCATATAATGGCTAGAGTGCTCATTGACAATGGTTCCTCTTTGAATGTAATGCCAAAATCAACTCTTTCCAAGTTGCCTTTTGATTGGACTTATATGAAACCAATTACAATGGTCGTGAGGGCTTTTGATGGGACCCGAAGAGAAGTAATGGGAGAAATAGAGATCCTAGTTCAAATTGAACCTACTACTTTTCATGTACTATTTCAGGTGATGGACATCACACTAACTTACAGTTGCCTCTTGGGACGACCCTGGATTCATTCTGTTGAGGTAGTGCTATCCACTTTGCACCAGAAAGTGAAATTCATAGTTGACAATAGGCTGGTGATCATCTCGGGTGAGGAAGACCTGTTGGTGAGTAAGCTCCCATCAACTCCTTACATTGAAGCTACAGAAGAAGCTCTTGAAACAACATTCCAAGCGTTCGAAGTTGTCAATGCTATTTATGTGAAGGAGGGAACAAGAATTCCAAAACCACAGTCATCTAGTGCATCCATAATGATGGCTAATGTTATGCTTGAAAGAGGATATCAAAGTGGAAATGGACTAGGAATGAACAAACAAGGCATTGCAAAGTTTCTGCAGCCATGTGAAAACAAGGATAGATTCGGGTTAGGGTATAAACCAACTAAACCTGATAAGAGAAAGGTCATAGAAGAGAAAAGAGAGAAGAGGTTAGCTCGGTTGGAAAATCGGGAGCCTAAAACTGAGAGGATCTCCATCTGTGACATCTGACAGAGCTTCCGAAGTGTAGGATTGGTGTTTCTGAACCAAGTGACCACTATCAATGAGGATCAACCCATCAACCATGGTGTCAGTCTGGTGTACCCTTGTTCTTCGGATGCAAAGCTCAACAATTGGGAGATCGTCGATTTTCCTATGACTTTTGAAACCGATTCAAAGTAATTTTGTAATGCTAATCCTATAGCACTGCCCAAGGCTTTAGGAAAATATGTTGTAAAAATGGGCTCACAGGTTTCCTTTTCAATATTTGCTATCAATAAAATGCATTTTCAAATTATCTTCCCTTTTAGTTTTTTGTTCAACCATTACATTAGCCTTTATTCATTATCCTCTTTTTTTACTTGTGTTGACATCAATAAATGCAGATCTAAAAGTGACTCTCTTGAAAATGACAGTGCTATAACCCCATTATATGATTTTGACCATCCCGTTAATCATGTTGATGAGGATAATGATGATAATTGGGAACTCTCTCCTGAGCTAATGAGATTAATGGAACAAGAGGCCAAAGAAATTCAACCCCATGAAGAGTCGACTAAGGTGATTAATTTGGGGACGAATGATGATAAGAAAGAAATTAAAATTGACACTTCCATGAAAGAAGAAGAGCGAAGCAAGTTGGTTAAGCTCTTATATGACTATTGCGATGTCTTCGCATGGTCGTACCAAGATATGCCGGGCCTAGATGCCAGCATAGTTGAGCACAAATTGCCATTAAGACCAGAATGTCTTCCTGTCAAACAAAAGTTGAGATGAATGAAGTCAGAAATGTCGCTAAAAATTAGAGAGGAGGTCAAAAGGCAGTTTGATGCAGGTTTCCTCGCTGTCGCAAAGTACCCTTAATGGGTCGCCAATATCATCGCTGTCCCGAAGAAAGATGGGAAAGTACGGATGTGCGTTGACTGTAGAGATCTGAATAGGGCCAGCCCTAAAGACAACTTTCCTTTACCTCACATTGATATTTTGGTGGACAACACTGCTCAACATACATTTTTCTCCTTCATGGATGGTTTCTTGGGATACAATCAGATCAAGATGGCACCTGTAGATATGGAGAAGACCACATTCATAACTATGTGGGGGACTTTTTGCTATAAAGTGATGTCGTTCAGATTGAAGAATGCCAGAGTGACTTATCAAAGGGCGATAGTGGCATTATTCCACGACATGATGCACAAAGAAATAGAAATTTATGTGGATGATATGATTGTAAAGTCAAAAACAGAAGAAGATCACATAACCGATCCGCAAAAGCTCTTTGAGCTATTGAGAAAGTTCATGCTCATATTGAATCCTGCTAAGTGCACTTTTGGTATAAAATCAGGCAAGCTCTTAGGGTTTGTGGTTAGCGAGAAAGGGATAGAAGTTGATTCAGACAAAGTTCGAGCAATCATAGAGATGTCAGCTCCTCGCACTGAAAAGAAGTTCGTGGGTTTTTGGGGAGGCTGAACTATATTGCTAGGTTTATATCCTTGTTGACAGTAATATGCGAGCCAATCTTCAAGTTGTTGCGTAAAAACCAGACAGTAGAATGGAATGAGGATTGTTAGGTAACATTTGAGAATATCCAGGAGTATCTGCAAGAACCCCCAGTTTTGGTACCTCCAGTGCCAAGAAGGCCTCTCATCATGTATTTGACTGTGTTAGATGAATCCATGGGTTGTGTACTAGGGCAACATGATGAAACCAGTAAAAAAGAGCAGACCATCTATTACTTGAGTAAGAAGTTTACCAACTATGAGGCAAAATACTCATTGTTGGAATGCATGTGTTGTGCCCTAGCATGGGTGGCCCACTGATTGAGGCAGTACATGTTATGTTACACCACTTGGTTAGTGTCCAAAATAGACCCGATCAAGTACATCTTTGAAAAACCTGCCCTCACTGGGAGGATTGCACGCTGACAAGTTTTGCTATCAGAATATGACATTATCTATGTCACCTAAAAAGTAGTCAAAGGTAGTGCTCTGGCAGATTTCTTGGCTAGTCAACCAGTGGAAGACTATGGGTCTATGCAGTGTGAATTCCTTGATGAAGATATAATGGTTTTGTTTGGAGAAGAAGAATCTTCAGAAAAATAAAAATGGACTTTGTTGTTTGACGGAGCTTCTAATTCATTGGGGCATGGAGTTGGGGCCATACTGATTTCCCTTGAAAACAATTTCATTCCAATCACTACTATATTGTGCTTTGATTGTACAAACAACATAGGCAAGTATGAGGCATGTGCCATGGGAATCCAAATAGCGATAGAATCAAAGGCAAAAGTTCTTGAGGTATACGGGGACTATATCTTGGTCATCCATAAGCTAAAGGGAGAATGGGAAACTCGAGATGCCAAGTTGATCCCTTATCGTGCTTACATCAAGGAGTTAATTGAACAACTTGACAAAGTCACATTCCATCATGTCCCTCGGGAAGATAATCAGTTGGCTGGTGCTTTGGCCACATTGTTGTCAATGTTCAAGGTAAGCCATGATAAGGACTTGCCACTCATAAAAATGGAAAGTCGTGACAAACCGACATATTGTCAAATGGTAGAAATGGAGTCAGATGGGAAACCGTGGTACCATGACATCAAATGCTTTATTAAAAGCAAAGAGTACCCTCCAGATGCTTTAGAAAATGACAAAAGGACCCTCAGAAGACTTGCAATGGGTTTCTTTCTAAATGGGGAAGTTTTCTACAAGAGGAACCACGACATGGTACTGCTAAGATGTGTTGATACAGTGGAGGCAGAGAAAATTATCAGAGATGTCCATGAAGGTTCTTTTGGAACTCATGCAAGTGGACATGCAATAGCAAGAAAGATACTAAGAGCTGGGTACTATTGGTTGACAATGGAAGCTGATTGCTTCAATTATGTGAAGAAGTGCCACAAATGCCAGACATATGCTGACAAGGTTCATGCGCCACCAGCACCTTTGAATGTTTTAACAGCACCTTGGCCATTCTCGATGTGGGGAATGGATGTCATAGGTACAATTGAACTGAAGGCCTCAAACAGACATCCCTTTATTCTTGTTGCAATTGATTACTTCACAAAATGGGTCGAAATTGCTTCTTATGCCAATGTGACCAGGAATGTAGTGGTCAAGTTTGTCAAAAGGGAGCTGATTTGTCGCTACAGGTCTGCCAAGCAAAATAATCACTGACAATGCCACTAATCTGAATAATAAGATGATGAAAGAGATGTGTGAGAGTTTCAAGATTGAGCACCATAATTTCTTACCCTATCGCCCCAAAATGAATGGGGCAGTTGAGGCAGTATACAAAAACATCAAGAAGATTATTTAGAAGATAGTTGTAACGTACGGAGATTAGCATGAAATGCTACCATTTGCACTGTATGGCTATCGAACGTCTGTTCATACTTCAACTGGGGCAACCCCTTTCTCTTTGGTTTATGGAATGGAAGCGGTACTCCCTATTGAAGTGGAAATTCCATCATTAAGAATGCTGATGGAGGCAGAATTAGAAGAAGCTGAATGGGTCCAAACTCGACTTGATCAGTTGAACCTCATTGAAGGAAAGAGATTAACGGCACTATGTCATGGCCAACTTTACCAGAAGAGAATGATGAAAGCCTATGCAAAAAAGGTGTGTCTGCGGTAGTTTCAAGAAGGAGACCTAGTACTCAAGAAAATTCTTCCCATTCAAAAGGATCATCGAGGAAAATGGACTCCAAACTATGAAAGACCTTATGTCATGAAAAGGCTTTCTTGGGAGGAGCTTTGATTCTCACAAACATGGATGGTGCAGATTTATCACTTCCTGTAAATTCGGATGCAGTCAAAATGTATTATGCTTAAAAAAAACCCAAAATTAAAAAAGAAAAGAAAGGAAAAGAAAAGAAAAGTGGCTCGCTAGACTGAAAACTTGAAAAGGCAGCCTAGGCAAAAATTAGAGTGACCTACTAGGTTTAAAACTTGAAAAGAGCGACCTAGGAAAAAGTTAGGGTCAAAGATGATTCTTGACACATCCGAAAAAGTGGAGTTGCCTCGAGTCACAAACTGGGGCATTTTGAGTTTATTAATGCCAAATTGGGGCAGTTTGAATGCTAAGTCTTGTCAGAAATGCTCCCAATGCTTGAAAACTGGGTCAAATCATGTTCTTGGAAACAGAATAAGGGGTGTTTAAGGTCTTATATATGGGAAATTAGCACTGATTATCCTAGAGAGCATCACTGGAAGAGCTGGAAAACTCTACTACAATGTTCTTTTGTAAACCTTTCAATTCTAACCCTTATGGTACCACCTTTCTTATATTGTTCCTTTCCATAATGATAGTCCATTTTCATTGCAACCCATTGTTGATTCAATATGCATTTATGATGATAGATTTATATTGAGATTTGAAACATGTGATCATATTGCAAAAGCATTCAGATTTGTTTAACAATCTTGAAAGGTCATGGGAAACGCGTTGAATTACCTGATAAGAGTATTGATGAGAAAAGAAAGAATTACCAGTAAATCAAGAAGCCAATCAACGAATTTCGTTACTGTTTGAACTTGGTCCTACTATGGGAAAAAGTCCTTATGGGTTGTGGAACCTAGAGCGACTAAACTAAAGCTCTGATGTGCAAAAAAAAAAGCATAAATTTTTTTTGTTTACCTACTTTGTCCATGAGAATCTCTACAATAGAACATCCATCACATCATGCATCATCTCAAGCATCACATGCACTGTCCTCAGGCATCACAACCATTGCATCATATATTATCTCAGGTATCATATGCATTCACAAAGTCAACACCATTTCTTTTTAGGTCCCATGACCTTATGCCCATCATCTCTTAGTTTCCGGGTCCCCGCGCTCACCATCTTTAGTTTTTGGGTCCCTGCACCCATCTGCCTTTAGTTTTCAGGTCCCCGCGCCCATTGCCTTTAGTTTTCCGAGTCCTCGCGCCCATCGCCTTCAGTTTCTGGGTCCCCGCGCCCATCGTCTTTTAGTTTCCAGGTTCCCGCACCCATCGTCTTTTAGTTTTTGGGTCCCCGCACCTATCACCTTTAGTTTCCAGGTCCCCGCGCCCATCGTCTTTTAATTTTTGGGTCCCCGCACCCATCATCTTTTAGTTTTCGGGTCCCCGTGTCCATTGCTTTTAGTTTTCCAGGTCCCCGTGCCCATCATCTTTTAGTTTTCAGGTCCCCACACCCATCGCCTTTTAGTTTTCGGGTCCCCGCACCCATCGTCTTTTAGTTTTTAGGTCCCCGCGCTTATCGCCTTTAGTTTTTTGGGTACCCGTGCCTATCGTCTTTAATTTTTTAGGTCCCTCGCTTATCGCCTTTATTTTTCGGGTCCCCGCGCCCATTGCCTTTAGTTTTCGGGTCCCCATGCCCATCGTCTTTTAATTTCTGGGTCCCTGCACCCATCGTCTTTTAGTTTTCGGGTCCCCGCGCCCATAACCTTTAGTTTTTCGGGTCCTCGCGCCCTTCGCCTTTAGTTTTTGGGTCCCCGCGCCCATCGTCTTTAGTTTTTGGGTTCCCGCGCCCATCGTCTTTTAGTTTTCGGATCCCCGCACCTATCGTCTTTTAGTTTCCGGGTCTCCGCATCCATCGCCTTTAGTTTTTCAGGTCCCCGCGCCCATCGCCTTTAGTTTTTCTGGTCCCGCGCCTATCGCCTTTAGTTTTTGGATCATCGCGCCCATTGCCTTGAGTTTCCGGGTTCCTGCACTTATCTGCCTTTAGTTTTCGGGTCTCTGCGCCCATCACCTTTAGCTTTTCTGGTCCCCGCGCCCATCACATTTAATTTTTTGCTCCCTGTGCCCATCATCTTTTAGTTTTCGGGTCCCCGCACCCATCGTCTTTTAGTTTTCGGGTCCCTGCACCCATCGTCTTTTAGTTTTCGTGTTCCTGCACCCATTGGCCTCTAATTTTCGGGTCCCTGTGTCGATCGCCTTTTGTTTTTCGAGTCCCCACGCCCATCGTCTTTTAGTTTATTGGTCCCTGCACCCATCGTTTTCATGACAAGTCAGGGTCTTATGTCCATTGCCTTTAATTTTCGAGTCCTCGCACCCATCGCTTCCACGGCAAGCCAGGGCCTTATGTCCATTGCCTTTAATTTTTTAGGTTCCTGCACCCATTGCCTTTTAGTTCCCTATCAAGCTTCGGCGGATACTCAATTCCATAAGCTTTTTCCTTTTCAGGGTCCTCATACCCCGCGTTTCTACCTTGTCTTAATGACCATTTGCATCTTGCATCGATCTGTGCAGGAAAATTTCATGGACAAAATCGAATCAATTCCTTTGCTTCCCATTTATTTTAAATGCAAAGCAAATGGGGGCAGCTGTTGATACCCAGTTTTGTCCATAAAATTTTGTTTTTGTTGCTTGGTCAAGGACTAATAATTTTGTGTTAAATGTTGTTTAATTACAACATTATGAATGCTTTCCTTTTCTTTTCTTTTTCCAGTTTTATTTGTTTCTATCTTATTTTTTTTTATCATTGCTTTTCCTTTTATTAAAAAAAAGAAAAAAATTTAATTACAACCCAAAACAAAAAATTTAAAAAATTAAAAAAAAAACAAAGAACGTAGATGTTGCTTGTCTCTCTTTCTATATTTGGAAGGAAACAATTTGTGTTTCCTGGCTCTACGTTTCTTTTCCTATTTCTGGCCATGCATTACCCATGCACTACCACTACATTGCACACACAACATTGCAGAGGGGACAATGTTGCCTTTTTTCCATTCCCTCTCACGTTCCTCACGCAGTGCTGCACCCACTCATTTCACGTACCCACACAGCACCATGGTAGAGGGGAAAAAAGCTCTTTGGGCTCCTTTTTGGTAGTATTACCAGCAAGGACTCTCCGGAGGCACAAGAGACTACAACATGGATTTTCACTTCATGTTCATGATTCTCATTTTTTGATCCCATATTCATCACTTTCCATTCTCACGAACCTACATAGACTACAACATCAAGATTTTATGATTCCTCTAGACCCAAATTCATTTTCAACTTCCATCTTCACCACAAACCACTTTCGATCTCACTATTCATCTCCTTCAACCTTCCTCCATTGCTTCCATCTTCACCACCAACCACCTTCCATCTCCACTTTCATCAACCCACCATAACAACCACCACCCTCTATCACCAACCTTTATTCTCAACCAAGCAACCCATCACTTTCATTGTCAACCAAGCAACCCTCTTCACCATCTTCACTTCCACCACCAAGTAACAACCTCCATCACTACCTTCTTCCATAACCACAATCCACCAACAACCATCACCACTCCTTACCCCCAAAGCCAAAATGCACCTCACCCACAAAAGCACCGTGACCGACCGTGTCACCCATTCTCACAGCCTCTCACCTATAAACCACCAAGAAACCATCCATCACCTATCACCACTACAGATCATGAACTCTACCCGCCGACACCGCCAACCTCGCCTCTGACCAGCCGCCCCACGCCAGTCCCGGATCTGTCGTTCCCTAGCCACGAACCGCTGGATCTGCGCTATCCCGACCCAAATCCAAGCTCGTTGGACTGACAGCGACCCGCACATGCCAACCCACGCGTCGTCACCCTTGCTGAGCTGCACGCCGCATCGCGCCATCGCCGGTCACGGGCGCCGCGCTTGACCCGCCACTGTCTGCACGTCAGCACACCGCAAGCCTGTTAGCTCCAAGCCGTCGAGCTCCATGCTATCTCCCCTGGTCTGTGCCCTGTTGATATCTCTAGAATATTATTTGCCTCCATTACTCTTCATTTGTGTTGGCATTTGTTTACTGAAGGGATATGTTGAAGCACATTGGGCTAGAAGCCCATTTCAATTAAAATGGACTTTTGTCCCTTTTGTAAAAATAAATGAAAGGAGAAAAATGAAAATTGTAAAAAAACATATATAAAAAAATATAAAAAAAAACAAAAAAAATGCATTCTGAGTTTAGTTGTTTGTGTCATTTAGGATTAGGTTTTATTTGATAATGTTTACTTAATTTAATGATATATTTTATGTTGTGTCTTGTGATAATGGGAAACCAAAAATGAAGAAAATAGAAAATAAAAAAATGGAAAAATCTGAAAATTGTTAAAAATGAAAATAAAATTTGTGAGATTATTAAAATTTGCACAACTAATTCAAGGTATCGTTCTTAGAACGGGCAGTGTAGGGTGCTAACACCTTCCTTACCTGTAATCAACTCCCGAATCTAAACTCATTTTCTAAAAAGACCAGTTTTTCCTATTAAAAGATTTTTTCTAATGTTTTTCCAATTAAAATAAACATTGGTGGCGACTCCATTGATTTTCAAAAATTAATCTTTTTCGGTCGTCTCGTCGCGATCCCGGTTGTGACACTTTCTAAATTAATTCTCATGGTCAAACAATGGGTTAGTTTCTTTTCCTAACCAATTATTTCATTCTCAAACCGTAAAATCTTCAGGAAATTAGTTCTTAAGACACCAATCTTTTCTTCTTCTTTACCAAAACCAAAAATCCTGCAGAAGTCCATTCCTTTAAGAATGCAACCATCTTGACTTTGCTTTTCTTTCAACCACTCTAGGCACCATTAATGCATCTCAAAACAGAAAGGAATCCTTGAGAGTTCATCTTAAAAATACCAGCTCATGACATTTTTTAGGTTCATTTTGACTTTGTCTCAAAAGCATCCATTCTTAGCATAGTGAATGCATTCCAACTCAGATTTATATTCTTCAGAAGTACTAGAAATCTCTGAGTTGTGCCATTTTGAGGTTGACCGTATTTTCAATACTTAAATCACCATAGATGCAGCTCATAAGTTGAGTTTTTTTCTTCAAAAGCACCAAGATCTTTTTGTTCTAGAGAGAACTAAGATGTTGTAATTGAACTTTCAAAACGAAAATGAATTCTTCAAGAATCTAGTCCTTAAACCACTAACTTTTGCCATGATACTTTGGTTTCATCTTCATCAACCCCAATCATTATACAACCATTCCAAACACATAATTTTCTTCTTCAAGAGAACCACAGTGCAAATTTCTTCAGCAGGAACAAGATTAAAAGAAATTTGGGAGACTTAAGCATGGATCAAGCTCCTGCAAAACAAACTTAGGGGAAACTCTGACGCTCAAGTCAGTATTGGATTTATAAATGATTATAGCATGAAACTATGCAATCATTTCACAATATGCAGCAAATTAGCAAATTATGCAGCAATATGACAAGTTTTGCACCAAAAACACAATATACAATAAAATTAGATGCATGATTGATCCAAAATGCCAAGTTCTCTTCTTATATTGAAGAATGCTTCATGGTTTAGTGAAGATATCAGCTAGTTGCTTAGTGGTTTCAACAAATTCAAGCAAGCAATCACCTTTTTGAACATGATCCCTTATAAAGTGATGTCTTATTTCAATATGCTTTATTCTTGAGTGCAAGATGGGATTTTTGGACAAATTAATTGCACTAGTGTTATCACACCTAATAGGGATGTGATCAAGCTCAAGACCATAGTCTTGAAGTTGTTGCTTCATCGAAAAGATTTGAGCACAACAACTCCTAGCTGCAGCATATTCAGCTTCAGCCGTTGACAATGCAACACTATTTTGTTTCTTGTTATGCCAAGAAACTAGTGAGCTTCCAAGTAAGTGGCATGTACCACTAGTGCTTTTCCTATCCATTTTGCATCCAGCAAAATCGGAATTGGAATAACCAATTAGGCTACAAGAGGCACCCTTAGAGTACCACAATCCCATTTATGAAGTACCTATTAGATATTTCATAATTCATTTTATTGCACATAAGTGTGATTCTTTAGGATTAGCTTGATATCTAGCACACATACATATACTAAACATGATATCAAGCCTACTGGCAGTAAGATAAAGGAGTGAGCCAATCATACCTCTATATTTTGTAATTTCTACCGATTTACCTCCTTCATCCTTGTCCAAGTAACAAGAAGTGCCCATTGGTGTAGCCATTTGCTTGGCTCCTTCCATTCCAAACTTCTTGAGCAACTCCTTGCAATATTTAGATTGACTTATGAAAGTCCCATCCCTTGTTTGCTTTATTTGAAGACCAAGGAAGAAGTTGAGCTCACCCATCATAGACATCTCAAACTCACTTTGCATGATATTGACAAATTCTTTACAAAGAGAGTCATTAGTAGCACCAAATATAATATCATTAACATGTATTTGAACAAGTAGATATCATGCTTTTTATGCTTGATGAAAAAAGTAGTGTCAACTTTTCCCCTAGAAAAGCTATTTTCCAAAATGAACTTGCTCAACCTTTCATACTAAGCTCTAGGAGCTTGTTTCAAGCCATACAATGCCTTTTTAAGTTTAAAAACATGGTTGGACAGTTCAAAGTTTTCAAAATCGGGAGGTTGTTCCACATACACTTCTTCTTGTATGAAACCATTTAAAAAGACACTTTTGACATCCATTTGAAAAAGCTTGAAATCCATGATGCATGCATATACAACTAACATTCTAATGGCTTCTAATCTAGTTATGGGAGCATATGTTTCTTCATAATCTATGATTTCTTCTTGATTATAACCCTTAGCTACAAGGTTAGCTTTGTTTCTTATTATTAAGCTCGTTTCATCAAGTTTGTTCCTAAAGACCCACTTGGTGCTAATTATGGGATGATGATTGGGCCTTGGAACTAACTCCCAAACTTGATTCCTCTCAAATTGGTTTAGTTCATCTTGCATGACCAAGATCTAATGCTCATCATTAATGGCCTTATTTATGTCTTTAAGTTCAACTTGAGAGACAAAAGTCATATGATTACATGCATCTCTAAGAGTGTTACGAGTGATTACCCCTTTTGATACATCACCTATTACTTTGTCAAGAAGATGATATCTTGATGTCTCTATTCCTTGGGAAGATCCATGATTTGAGAGTCCTCTTGTCTTGTGTAATCATGTGGACTATATGCAACAACATCAATAAACTCCTTTCTCGACTCATTTGGGTTAGTTTAATCAAATGCAACATGTATGGACTCTTCTATGGTCATAGTTCGTTTATTATAAACTCTAAAGGCCTTACTATGCATAGAACAACCAAGAAATATTCCCTCATCAGATTTTGCATCAAACTTTCCCAAGTTATCCTTTTCATTATTTAAAACAAAGCATTTACATCCAAAGACATGAAAATGTGAAACATTTGGCTTCCTTCCCTTGTACAATTCATAGGGGGTTTTCTTTAAAATTGGTCTTATCAAAACCCTATTCATAACATAACAAGCGGTGTTAACCGCATCCGCCCAAAAATACTTAGGAAGGTTGGCCTCATTGAGCATAGTTCTTGCCATTTCTTTTAAAGATTATTTTTTTCTTTCTACAACACCATTTTGTTGTGGTGTTCTAGGGGCCGAAAAATTATGCTCAATGTCATATTCATCACAAAAGGTTTCAAATTCATGGTTTTCAAACTCACCACCATGGTCACTTTTTATGGATGTAATACAAAAACCTTTTTCGTTTTGGATAACTTTGGCAAGCTTTTTGAATGATTGAAAAACATCATTTTTGTGAGACAAGAATAATGTCCATGTAAACCTAGAAAAATCATCTACAATCACTAAGACATAGTAATTCCCACCAAAGCTCATAGTTCTAGAGGGACCAAAAAGATTAATGTGCAAAAGTTGTAGAGGTCTAGAGGTTGAAACCACATTTTTAGCTTTAAAAGAGACCTTTACTTGTTTTCCCTTTTGACATGCATCACAAAGCTTGTCTTTTTCAAATTTAAGGTTTGGAAGTCCAATTACTAGTTCTTTTGAACTAACTTATTTAAGTGATTCATATGAATGTGAGCGATTCTCCTATGCCATAACCATGAATCATTTTCTTTAATCATAAAGCATTTAGCATCATTTGAGGAAATGTCATCAAGGCTAATCATGTATATATTATTGACCCTATGACCAACAAACTTGACTTGCTTATCATCCTTTCCTTCAATTATGCAATAATTAGAATCAAATATCACTTTATTACCCTTATCACACAATTGACTAATGCTAAGCAAGTTATGTTTGAGTCCTTCAACAAGCAAAATATTGTCAATGGATGAGGAAGAGATCTTACTAACTTTACAAACTCTAAGGATCTTTCCTTTGTTGTTGTCACCATATGTCACGTGGCCACTCTTCTTGGGGACAAGGAAGGAAAACTTGGAGCCATCACCGGTCATGTGCTTGGAGCAACCACTATCAAGATACCAACTTGATCTTTTGGTCTTCAAGCACACCTACAACATACATTCAAGTTTTAACATTTGGTCCCCAAATTTGTCTTGGGTCCTTATGTGTTAGAGTTAGACAAAGTGCCTTTAGGAACCCAAACTATTTTAGTTCCAACCTTGGTGTTTTTGTTCTTTCTAGCATTACATGTAGATGCACTATGCCCTTTCCTACCACAATAAAAACATTTGATAAAGGGACTAGTTAATATACTTGAGGAAACAAAGAGATTCTTATAAGATTTTTGTTGGTTATAGGAATTTACCTCAAACCGGCCTTTTGAAAAGCACATCTTTGTTTTTCTAGTAACATATTCAAATTGTCCATTCCCATTGTAAATTTTGCAAGTGTATTTTTTAAATCCTCAATTTCATTCTCAAATTCTTTACATGATAAACAAGGTGAGGATGTGGGTGCATTATCATGTGAAGAACAAATCATGCATGATGAGTTAGCATTAATAAGTCCAAGAGTCTCATTTTTAATTTTAAGTTCTTCAATCTCTTTGGTTAATATAGAAACTTTGTTTGACAATAAGGAGATTGTTTTGTTGGAGGCTAAAACCATTCTAATGAGTCTCATGGATTCATCATGTAATTCTTGGAATGCATCTTGCAATTCACTATATGAGGGAGAGGATTCAAGATTAGATGAGGTTACCTCGGTTTCACTTTCTTCTTATTCTTCTCCACTTGCCATGAGGCAAAAATGAGCTTCTTCATTTTTCGAATCATCGGTAGAATCCATATTGTTGTCTTCCCAAGCAATGTATGCTCTCCTTCCTTTTCTTTCCTTGGAAGGTTTCTTTCCATATTTCTCCATCTTCTTTTGATAAAGCAAACACTCCATCTTCATGTGCCCTGATTTTTCACATTCATAATAAGTTGGAGTAGATGAAGCTCCTTCTCCCTTTTGATAAGTCTTCTTTGGAGAAAAATGTGGTCTTTCCTTGGAAGGTTTCTTTCCATATTTCTCCATCTTCTTTTGAGAAATCTTCCAAACTTTCTCACAAAAAGACTAAGATTTTCTTCATTTAGCTCAAGATTTCCTACTTCATCTTCTTCATCATCATCTTCAATTGTGGATGAGGTGGCTTTGAGAGCAATCCTCTTCTTCTTTTTGTCATGCTCCTCACTTTGATTTAGCCTATTGAGCTCTAACTCATGTTCTTGGAGTTTTCCAAAGAGGGTGACAGAGACATTGTTGATAAATCCCTTGATTCTGCAATAGCTGTCACTTTGAGTTACCAATTCCTGCTCAAACATCTCAACACTTTGTTAATAAGATCTTCATTAGGAAATTTCTTTCCCAATGAAATAAAATGATTTACAATGTGTGTGAATCTCTTTTGTATATCTTGAATACTTTCTCCATGGTTCATTCTAAATAATTCATATTCATGAGTGAGGGTGTTTATTCTTGATCGTTTTACTTCACTTGTGCCCTTATGGGTTACTTATAGAGTATCCCACATTTCTTTAGCGGTCTTATAATTTGACACCCTAAAGAATTCATCATACCCCAAGGATGTGACGATGATGTTCTTGGCTCTTAAATTATATTGAACATTATTTTTGTCCTCATCGGTTCAATCATTTCTTGGTGGATAAGTTCTTATACCATCAATAGTATGTGTGAGAACAAAAGCACTATTTTCAATGACATCCCACACATCTAAGTCAATAGCTTCAATAAAATTTTTTATCTTTTCTTTCTAATAGGCATAACCATCCCCATTGAAAAAGAGGGGTCTATTTATAAAAGAACTTTCATTTGAAAAATCATTTGAAGTCATTTCTTCTCTTGAAGCTGCTAAGCTCTTTACACAAGAGTCTAGCTCTGATACCACTTGTTATCAAGTGGCCTTAATACTCAAGAGGGGGGTGAATTGAGTTTGTAAAACAAGTTCGAAATTATTTTATAAAACACTTGATTCTCAATTTTCGTTGAAGCTATTGTTTGTTAGAATTGAATGAATAGAGAGAATATATGGCTTACATGTACAAGTAAATCAACCAAGCAAGATAGAATGCAAGATATTCAATAAAACAATACACAAAGTAAAGGAGATTTTAGAAGATAAACACAAAGCTTTATCCTGATTCAACCACTAATCCATTTGTGGTCTACGTCTAGTCCTCAAGTAAACACTTGAGATTTCCACTATATCTTCAAGCTTCAAATAGGTGCTTGACAACTTTTACAAGATGGAGCACTCAACACACCTTGGGATACCTCATCCTTTATGCTTGAGTCTCAATAACAAAGGGATACATCACCCTTACAATCCTTTGAGGGATACCTCATCCTCTTTTCAGAATAAACAAGGTATAGATGAATGGAAACTCTCACAAGAGTGGATAATACAAATTAAAGCTTATGGGTATCAAGGATTCACACTTCTAAAGTTCAAAAACATAGTATGATTGAAGGGATAGAGAAAATGTGAATTCAATGCTTAAGAATGTTTTTCAGATTGATTGTCTTACCTTCATTAATACCCAACAACTTAGTTTTATAGCCAAATACAATTAAGAGCTGTTGGGGTGGTTTGAAACATTTAATGCTCTATGAAAGAGCTATTGAACGTGTTTACTTGTTTCCCAGATAACCAATTAGGGAAGAACCCTAATAAGTTAGGCTTTCACAAAAGACTTTTCCTGTGATGTTTTAAAACTATACTAACTAATTAGCTTAATACCCTAATCGGTTAGGACATCTTATAAATCAGACTTTGTTTCTTAAAAAATACGTACTAACCAATTAGGCCAAGTCCTTAATCGGTCAGACCTTCTTAATATTAGCCTCTGAGTTCACAAATAATCAATTAGATGGACATCCTAATCGGTTAGGACATTATAAAAGTTCAGTTCACATTTCTTCCAAAAACCATACTAACCAATTAGCTTAATACCCTAATCGGTTAGGACCATTATAAATGAAGAGGCAATGCCTCTGTCTTGACAAATAATTGATTAGGCAATCTTCCTAATCGGTTAGGCCATTTATAGAAATAGTCCAACCAAGTGAGTTTTGCTTAAACATTTTGCTAGAATCCAAACTTAATTTTCTTAAGAATAAAACGTGATTTTGTAAAGACATTTTAGGAAGAGAGAAAAACCATTTCAATGAGCTTAGAGTGAATCCTAAAATACCTTTACACAAAGTCTAAGACCTATATGCTAACCATGAAGTTCCTTAAGTCTTAATCTTCGTTTTTCATTTCTTCCTTGTTTATTATCATCAAAACCATTGCTTTAGTCAATGCTAATCATATTTAACTTGTCATCTTCATATTTTTTCTCTCTCTTGCCTTGACTCCATTACAACCTTGCATAAAGTCTATTTGTATGTTTATGTGTTTTGAGTAGTGGAGAAGTAGAAGATAAGCAAGCTTATGGTAGTTTAAATTTTCATGGGTTGAACTGAGTAAAAAACTTACCTTCTAAACACTTGAGGCATTGGGAGTGTATTTTGTAAGGTTCTATCATTATTGATTTATGTTTTTCAATTGAAGTTACGTTGCTTGTTGATTTGAGATGTAAAGAAATGTTACTTCATGAATGTTTTAATTCCTTGAAGCTTTGGTTGCTCTTCTTGCTTATAGACTTTTGAATTCTTGAACATCATTAGAAAGTGAGTCTTTTAGATTTTTTAACTTTTGAGTTTATGTTGTTGTTCTTTGTCCCTAATGTTGAATTTCTAGTTTTGCCTAGGAGTGCAAAAGCTAAGTATGGGAGAATATGATAAACACAATTTTCATATATTAGTTAACCCTCATATTTAGTCTTTTAGATATCTTATATGCTTAATTAATTAGTTTTGGTCACATTTTATAAGTTTAGTTTCAAATTGGACTTAATTATATTTTTAGCATTATTGGGAATATTACACTGTTTTTGTATTTTGAGAATAACTTGAGTTCTAGACATTTAAAAATTATGATTTTTATCTTGTAGGAAATTCGAGAGAGAGCTCTACAACTTTGATGAGAGCTTGAAGGCTGAATCGGATATCTAGTGGGTCAGATTGGGCCATGAAGTCAAAATAGAGATGTTGTCACTGGAACCTGGACGATATGCATAGATTGAGACATAATTTCGGCTGTAAGTGTCATCTGGAACTTAGATCAGTTCCATATGAAATATAAGACATAGATCTTCAATTCTTATGAAAATCACTTATCAAAATAGTGACATTTTGGTGGTAACCCTTTGAAATCAACTGTCGGGTTTAGAGAGCTGTTAAGAATGTTTTGGGTATAACTCTCTCATCTTAAGCCCAAATTATGCGAATTAGGTGTTCAATTAAAGTTAAGAGGAAGAGGATTACCCCTAAGCTGAGGTAAAACTTGAATTTTTAATTTTAGAGATAGTTATTAAAGCAACAGCAGCAACCACGAAACTCAACCCTAATTTTCTTCCAGCTGCTTTTGCTTGCACTTTCTCTCTTCATCTTTCTTCTTCTCCGTTCTCTCTAGTTTTCTTTCTTTTCTATTTTTCCCTTCCATCCATGGAGGGATAAACCCTTTTAAATCAATCATAGGGATTGACAATCTTAATGTTTAATTCTGAGAACTTATTTTGATTGATTTACATTAAATTACTAATCAAGTTTATCTTTTACTTGTTGATTAAGTTTATCTTTTACTTGTTGATCAAGTTTATGTTTTACTTGTTAATCAAGTTTATCTTTTACTTGTTAATCAAGTTCCTTTTTGATTTTGTTAAATCTGAATTAAATTGCTTAATTTGATTTGGATGTTGATGTGATAATTGCATAATTACCACGTGTTTAATGAGGATTATGAGGACTAAACAATGCATCCAAGGCTTCTTGGATGTTGTTTGTTAAGGTTGGTTGAATTCTAGATTTTAGATTAATTTAGGATTAGATGAGTGCTTAATTCTTTTAACTTTGATTAATTAAATTCTAGATACTTATCTAGTAGAGAATTCATGGATCATCTTAAGGCTTCTTGATGTGATCTAAAACCAAGAACGTAATTAGCAATTAAATAGATTTGTAGTGATCAATGATGAATTAAATTCAAGATTGGTTGATTTCCTTGTATTGGTTGTCTACTTGATTCTATTTACAATTTTTAATTATTTCTGTTAATTAATTTTGTAACATTTTCCCCATGTTAACCTCTTAATTTGATTGCTTGATTAGAGTGATCCAAAAGCTCGAACTGATTGTGCCTTATACTACAAGTATTTTGATAAATTAGTTTATAAATTAATTTAATTTGATAGTCTCGACAATTAACAATAGAATTGTGAGAAAGTGAGAGAAATCATTTCACAGCCTATAATCTTACAAGTATGGTCAGCTATATATAGCTGAGTCTAGCACAACCAGTTGTCACTATCTCTAATAGACAGACTGTTACTAATAGAATAACTAACTTGCTTAGTTGTCATAACTAGCTTTCAGCTAACCTTTCTCTCTAAGAGTAGCTCCCCTCTATGGTTGTTTCAAGTTAAATAAATATGGGTCTCTTATCTATCAGGGCAGTGTGTGAGGGATTGAATGGAGATGCTAAAGGCACCTACATAACAAGATTCTCGTGCAATATTGGTGTTTGCTCCATCACGTGTGCTGAACTGTGGAGAGCTTGGTATGGCTTATGGTTAGCGAAGGAGCTTGGGCTTATACAGGCCATTCTTGAATTGGATTCTCAATATGTTATTAATTTTCTATAACAAGGTTGTTGTGATAGTCATCCATGTGCTCCTTTGGTCAAGGAAGTTTCCAACTTGCTCCAAACTGATGACTGGGATGTTCCGACTTGCACATGTACTAAGGGAAGGGAATTTTCGTGTTGATAGCTTTGCAAAAGCATGGGCATTCTCTTGGCTTAGGTTCTATATAATTTATGCCCCAGCCCCTCCTTTTGTTTTTAGGATAAGAATATTCTAAAGTGAGTTTATTTCTAAAGTAAAAATGAACAAATAAGTGTGTGTTTATCATTAAAATTTAGTGAGTTAAGATCACGATGCATTTTAGATTAAATTAAGAGTAGACAAACCTTTACATGCTCAATTTAAAAATAAATTCACTTTAGAAGAGTTTTTTTTCCATGTTTGTATTTATTTATTTTTTAACTTGGTTGGGACATAGATCCCTCTAGTCTTGTAGGCTGTTTATGTTTTGTATGGGTCTTTAATCCCATTTATCCTCAATTGATATATGTGTGTGTGTGTGTGTGTGTGTGTGTGTCAATTTAAAAATAAATTTACTTTTAAAGAGTTTTTTTTTCATGTTTGTATGTATTTATTTTTTAACTTGGTTGGGACATAGATCCCTCTAGTCTTGTAAGTTGTTTATGTTTTGCATGGGTCTTTAATCATCTTGTAGGTTGTTCTCATAGGTTGTTTATGTTTTGTATGGGTCTTTAATCCCATTTATCCTCAATTGATATGTGTGTGTGTGTGTGCGTAGTCTTGTAGGTTGTTTATGTTTTGTATGGGTCTTTAATCGTCTTGTAGGTTGTTTATGTTTTGTATGGTTCTTTAATCCCATTTATCCTCAATTGATGTGTGTGTGTGTGTGGTCTTGTAGGTTGTTTATGTTTTGTATGGGTCTTTAATCCCATTTATCCTTAATTGATATGTGTGTGTGTGTAGTCTTGTAGGTTGTTCTTGTAGGTTGTTTATGTTTTGTATGGGTCTTTAATCCTATTTATCCTCAATTGATGTGTGTGTAGTCTTGTAGGTTGTTCTTGTAGGTTGTTTATGTTTCGTATGTGTCTATGTTTTGTATGGGTCTTTAATCCCATTTATCCTTAATTGATATGTGTGTGTGTGTGTGTGTGTGTGTGTAGTCTTATAGGTTGTTCTTGTAGGTTGTTTATGTTTTGTATGGGTCTTTAATCCCATTTATCCTCAATTGATGTGTGTGTGTAGTCTTATAGGTTGTTTATGTTTTGTATGAGTCTTTTATCTCATTTATCCTCAATTGATGTGTGGATGTGTGTGTGTGTATGTGTGTTTTGTATGGGTCTTTAATCTCATTATCCTCAATTGATGTCTGTGTGTAGTCTTGTAGGTTGCTCTTGTAGTTTTTTTATGTTTTGTATGGGTCTTTTATCCTATTTATCCTCAATTGATGTGTGTGTGTGTGTGTGCGTGTGTGTGTGTGCGTGTGTATGTGTGCGTGCGTGTGTGTTTTGTATGGGTCTTTAATCCCATTTATCCTCAATTGATGTGTGTGTAGTCTTATAGGTTGTTCTTGTAGGTTTTTTATGTTTTGTATGGGTCTTTTATCCCATTTATCCTCAATTGATGTGTGTGTGTGTGTGCGTGTGTTATGGGTCTTTAATCCCATTTATCCTCAATTGATTTGTGTGTAGTCTTGTAGGTTGTTCTTGTAGGTTTTTTATGTTTTGTATGGGTCTTTTATTCCATTTATCCTCAATTGATGTGTGTGTGTGTGTGTGTGTGTGTGTGTGTGTGTGTGTGAGAGAGAGAGAGAGAGAGAGAATTGAGGTAAACAAACAATGCATCAAAAACAATGATTCTATGTAATATTACTCAATGCATCAAAAGTTGAACAAAACATGACCTAAAGGTATTTATAATTTAAAGGTAAACAAGATCTTAATCAAATATTTGTTTCCTAAAAATAAATAACTCATTAAAGAAAAAATCTCTAAAAATATTAAATGATTCATAAAATAAGGTAAGATTCTTAAACGAATTTGATTTTGATTTTTGATGCAATGTTAATATAGAAAAAAGTTTTACACTTGCATCCAATAATGTGTTTGTCATGTCATTTAATGAATTTGACATCTTATATAATTTTTAACATAGTTAAACTCATTAGATGAGTTATCAAAACACAAGATTGAGTGATAGTTTAAAAATGTTTTATTCTAACCATACATTAAAATTAAATTCTTCTTAAATTACCAAAAGTAATATAATTATCCCTAAATAAAATAATTATCTTAAATCAATATGCTTATCCATTCTATATCATCTACCTTTTATATTTAGAAGAATTAATTTTGGATTTAATTTTGATCAAATATTTACATTTTACACTATCATCTAATTATGTATTAGTAAATCATTAAAAGAACTTTAAGGTTTGAATTTGAGTAATGAAGACATGAAGCACACTTCCGCAAAAAAGCTAGAGTTAGTGTGTGTTTGAATTAACTTATTTTATGTTTAAAACAACTTATAATTAAAAAATTTCTGAGAGAGCTTTAGAAAAAAAAAAGCAATTATTCTTTAAAAAAAAATCGTTTTTAAATATTCTATTAAAGTAAGAATTATGATTTTAACAACCCCTCCCCCAGGAAGAAGAAGAAAAGTTTAATGATACTTGTAAATCACACGCTTCTCATAAATTCACATATAAGTCATTAGATAACATTCTTATTCTGATTATATTTTTTTTTTTACTAATCCAAATTATGCATATTCATCGCATAATTTGTGTATCTTTTCTATAATAAAATGACAAAGCTATAAAAGTTAGAAGACAAAAAAGTTCACATTGAGTACATAGAATAACTAAATTGTATTTGTAAGTAGATATACATACGAAAGTGTTGATGTACAGATTTAAATGTAAAATAATAATAATAATAATAATAGTATGAAAAGATATTTATTTTGAGTGTTAAGTTGTAATTTTTTTTGGTACATCATTAATTTGTAATTGTTACTCGAGTAAAAAATGATAACAAGTATTAGCTATTAAATCCTTTTAAGGAACTACATGATCATTTCAGAAATCATACAAATAGATCCAACAATATTGCTGAGTGCTACGCTCTATTAGAAGCATTGTCCATAACTATTGTACAGGTAGAGAAGTCTACCTGACTACCTGCTTGAAAGATTCAAGACAATCAGGGATTCTCCTTGTAAATGTAACTGCGATTCAACCAAGAAAAACAAATATGGTGGCAGATATACGGACCAAACGGGTAGCAAGACATGGAGCTACAAACAAATCTTTGGACTGTTTGATTTCTTGCTAAGGGCAATACTTTGGGATTCAAGTAGTGTAGCTGTTTGAGCAAAACCAAGGATAATCAACCCAACTTACTTCCGAAATATTGCTTTCACTTTTTGTAATATTTGGGTAGTTTTAGTACACTTAGGATGATAACTATTTAACTCACCAGATGTAAGTGTAGAAAAACAAAGTCTCACATTGAAAGGATGACAAGAAGAAGAAGACTATATAAACCAAGAGTGATGGCCTTCTATATGTTAGTCATAACAACCATCACTCAAGAGAAGGGTGAATTGGGTGATTACAAGTTTTTAAAATACCATTAAGAAATTATGTATTTGATATTTTCAATCAACACATGTAGCGGAAAAAGTTTAACAAAGATACAACTATTATAAATTATCTAAATACAACTTGGGTTATGAGATAAATCAAGCAAAGAAACTAGATATCAAATTCAATTCAAGCATATATAATTAAAGCACAAATGTAAATGAGATAGAGTTAAGAGAAACAAACATAGTATTTATCTTGGTTCAGCCACCAACCACTTGTAGCTTACATCCAATCCTCAAGTAAATCGCCCAAGATTTTTCACTATTACTATGCTTGAAACCTTTACAAACTAGAGTACTCTTCACACCTTGGAATGTCTTACCCTTGTGCTTGAGTCTTGACAGTCAGGGATACCTTACCCTTATAATTTTTTGAAGGATGTTGCACCCTTTTTGCAACAAATCAGAGTGTATAGAAAAGAGAAACTCTTACAAGAGTATATAATACAATTTGAAGTTCTATGAAGCTCTTTAGGATATCTTAAATTTTGGTGAAAATAGAGCACAAGAGATTAAAAAGGATGAATCACGAATCAAAACATAAAAGATATGTTTCAGGTTGTTGGGTATGTTTTAAAAGATGATCCAAAAACATGTATTTATAGAGTTTCAAGAAAAAGAGTCGTTGGGTATTAATTTCATCAAGAAAATAGCATTAAGAGAAGGGTGAATTGGGTGATTACAAGTTTTTAAAATACCATTAAGAAATTATGTATTTGATATTTTCAATCAACACATGTAGCGGAAAAAGTTTAACAAAGATACAACTATTATAAATTATCTAAATACAACTTGGGTTATGAGATAAATCAAGCAAAGAAACTAGATATCAAATTCAATTCAAGCATATATAATTAAAGCACAAATGTAAATGAGATAGAGTTAAGAGAAACAAACATAGTATTTATCTTGGTTCAGCCACCAACCACTTGTAGCTTACATCCAATCCTCAAGTAAATCGCCCAAGATTTTTCATTATTACTATGCTTGAAACCTTTACAAACTAGAGTACTCTTCACACCTTGGAATGTCTTACCCTTGTGCTTGAGTCTTGACAGTCAGGAATACCTTACCCTTACAATTTTTTGAAGGATGTTGCACCCTTTTTGCAACAAATCAGAGTGTATAGAAAAGAGAAACTCTTACAAGAGTATATAATACAATTTGAAGTTCTATGAAGCTCTTTAGGATATCTTAAATTTTGGCGAAAATAGAGCACAAGAGATTAAAAAGGATGAATCACGAATCAAAACATAAAAAATATGTTTCAGGTTGTTGGGTATGTTTTAAAAGATGATCCAAAAACATGTATTTATAGAGTTTCAAGAAAAAGAGTCGTTGGGTATTAATTTCATTCAATAAAGGCTCAAGAAAATAGCCATTACGTGATTTCTGGGCGTGTTTATTCGAATTACAAAGTTTTATTTGAATAAACTGCTTATAGCACACCAGGAAGTGTTTTCTAGAACTTGTTATTTAAATAAACCTTTAGTTATTACAATAAATCTTTAAAAGTACGTTCTGGAACGTTTTCTGGGGTGTTTTATTCGAATAAATCACTCTTGTTTCGAAA
Source organism: Ormosia emarginata (assembly GCA_029884605.1). NCBI lineage: Eukaryota > Viridiplantae > Streptophyta > Magnoliopsida > Fabales > Fabaceae > Ormosia > Ormosia emarginata. The sequence continues at coordinate 2,855,879 of JAQQTP010000022.1, read as the reverse complement.
TCTGACTTTAAATAGTCATAACTTCTTCATTTCTCATCCCTTTAAAGCAAATGACCACTCATTGGAAAGATCTTTGAGTTTATTTTCAAATACAATAAGTTTCAGAACAAAAATCAAACTATTTTAAAAGTTATAATCAAAAGAGTAACCAAAGGTCGATTTTGTAAAACTCAAACTTGACAATTTTTCATAGTTTTGAACTACCACCATGACTATCTTTTCAAAACTTGTTTGTTGGGTATTTTAGCATGTGAAAAATCATTTGTAAATATTTAAAAACATATTTGAGATATCCAGAAGGCTTCTTACATAAAAGACGCTAAGTCCTATAAGCTATACCATTTAATCTTCCTTTGGACTTGGTCTTTGCATGTCTTTGTTGTTATCAAACCCTTCATGAGATAGGCATGCACATTCTTATTGAGTTGAACATAATTGAGATCTTTGCTTTCTTGTTGCAATGCTCACTCTTGGTACTTAGACTATCCTACAAAATATTGCTCACTTAAAACATAGTTAGTCCAAACTCATAATTCAATATACTCATATAATCTATTAAGTACATCTATGTAGCATAAGCATCATTCTTTTTGACTTGTATTTATCATCATCAAAACTTAACATATTAAATCATTGGGGCAAACTTATTTCCACACTATGAAGTTAACTTTTTGGTTAAAGTAGTGTCAAGCTCAAATGCCAAACATATCAAACACTATCCAAGCCCAAATCATGCCATACCATGCCAAAATCCAATATGGTATCTAAATAGGATTGCTGCAAGGCCCACACAAAATAGGTGATTGAGTTAACTGTCAAATAAACAAACCAATAACCGGTCAAGGAGAAAAAAGACATATGGAAATTATGAGATTAACCTTTTGGTTGAGGTGGTCTCAAGCCTAAATTCCAAACATGCCAAACACTATCCAATGCCATGTAATGTCAAAATCCAAATGTTAAACATGTCAAACGCTATCTAAGCCCAAATCATGTCATATCATGCCAAAATCTAATATGGTATCTAAATAGGATTGCCTCAAGGCCCACACAAAATAGGTGATTGGGTTAACTGCCAAATAAACAAACCAGTAACCGGTCAAGGAGAAAAAAGACGTATGGAAACTATGATTAACTTTTTGGTTGAGGTGGTCTCAAGCCTAAATTCCAAACATGCCAAATACTATACAATGCCATGCAATGTCAAAATCCAACAAGATATAAGAGTTTCAACATAAACTACTAACTAGCTGATTAACCCAACTAAGGATATATGGATAATCTAATTATTGTGAAAAGAAAAAAAAATGAAAAATGAGACAAATAAAGAAAAATAAAAAATAAATAGGAAAAAAATGAGGCACTTACATGTGAGGGGAGTGTTGGACTTGTGAAAACTCAATTTTGTCTGAGCATCAACACCTTTTTGGTAAAGAAAAAAGAAGAAAAAGAAAAAATATATAAAAAAATTAAAATAAAAATAAAAAATAAAAAAAGAAGAAAATATAAAATGACCTAATTTTCTGGCAGAAGTCCATAACCTAACCCGTTAGCCCATAACCTGACCCGTTAACATACTATCCAACCCATAACCTATATACCATTAAACTTATCCTAAACAAACCATAACTTATCATCAAACTCATCCTAAATAAACCATAACTTATCATTAAACTCATCCTAAACAAACTCTTGCAGTCATCCTAAACAAACTCATCCTAAATCTTATCAAAGATCACTCTCTAAACCCAATTTTTTTTTCTATAAAAACCCATAACTTACACATTTTTCAACGACACACAAACCTAAAGCTAACAACAACCTAGCCCAAAAGACTTTTCCCTATAACAAACCCATACCCATATATTTTTTTTCACTTCATCATCATCTTCCTCCAACCTTTAGCAACCACACCCCATCATCAAACACCACCATAATCTTCAACATTCACCTTCATCACCACCATCTTCATCACTCACATAACCAACCTCTTCCATAAATACCATCTCACCCACCACTACTTCATCTTCAACCTTCAACCAAACAACCACCATCAACAACCACCACAAACCAACCAAACAATCTCCATCACAACCACCAAAGCCACTATCAAAACCACTTCATAACCACCATCTTCACCACCACAAACCCATCACCAACCACCACAACCCAGATCCGCCACTCGCCTTTATACCTCGGACCAGCCATGTCGCTGCTTCACCCAATCGATCATCGAATCGTAAGATCCGGCTGAACTGCCGACCCGTGACTTTGCGTCGCTTTCTCTACAACTCAGCCATCAAACTGCACAGCACCGCAGTCCTCGTGCCGCACGACCCGTACCGGTCACCCTCGACGAATCAGACCAGACCTGTGAACTAGTCCATCGCGTCACCCAACCGTGCCCCTGAACCCCGAAACCGGAGCTCCAGCCCAGAACAGACCAGACCCAGCCACGCCGCCTCTCTACCCGTAACCTAACCGCGAACCACTGTCGACAACTTCCACCAACTGCCGGCCTTCACCTTTTTCACTTGTAACTATTTCAAACCCCCTCCTTTTTGTAAGCTTATCTTTGGGTTATTTTAGATTTTCATATTCTATTAGTTTTTTTTTCCGGGAAAAATGGTTTAGATTAATAGGCCTATTGGGCTAAAGAGTAGAAAAATATAAAAAAAATGAAAGAAAATTAAAAAAATGATAAAATAAAAAATAAAATAGTTGAACCTTTTTAGAAGAATAAAAATGGGATTAGTTGAGTTATGATAGCTTGTTAATCATGTAACTTTTATAATCATCTGAGTTGTGATAACTTGATGATTCAAAATTTTTTAATATAAAAAAAATCAAATGAATTTTTAAAATAAAAAAATAAATCTTTTCAAAGTTAAAAATAACCAACCCACAAGAATTTTATAAAAAATTACGTGACTTTGAGTTTCTCAGAGCACCAAGGGATACGTAGGAGCAGAACTCCTATTCCATCAAGCCAAAATTTAAATTTTCAGAAATTAAGTTTTTTAGTTTATCTTTTAAAAAGAGGTTAAAACAAATATATTTTTAGATTATCAAATTATTGCACAATAATTTTAGGGTAGCTGTTTTAGGACGGATGTATTAGAAGTATTGTAGGGTTAAGTCTCCACCATTTCCTATGCATAATCGACTCCCGAATCCAATCTAGTTTCAAAGAGTGTTTTCTAATAAATGTTTTCTAATTTTTTCTAATTTTAAATAAAATTAGTGGTGACTCCTAATAATTTATTTGTTCACCACTCCTGCTGCGATCTCGGTTGCGACAGATGGCGACTCCGCTGGGGTTACTTGAGAGTCAAGCCTGTATAAATTGGTTGTGCAAAATTTTTGTGATCTTTGTATATTTGTTTTACTTTTTTTTTTGTTTTCTGTTTCTGGCCTTTAATTGTTTGTTAATTGATTTATTATGTAAACCATAGGATAGAGAATTTGTTTTGAAATTTTGTTTTTCATTTGTTTTGGTTCTGTTGGATGCAACTAGTCTTTAAGATTATGAAGGTTTGTATGTTCCCTACACCCACCGCACCTACACATTTTGTTGGGAATTGTGGATACATCACGCAACGGAAAAAAATAACTCCCACCAAGGAAAAATAATTGTGGATACATCACACAAAGGAAAAAATAATTGTGGGTACATCACTCATCAGTGATTTTTGAGTTTACCTTTTGAAGCGAGATGGAAAAACGATCAAGAAAATCACAAACACCGCAACAACGACGATACCTCTACGTTATCCACATGAACAAACTTGCAAAATGTCTAACGTCTGCAGTCTTGAAGTCTTACCTCTCTGCCATAGTGCTAGCTGAGAAGAGAAACCTGTCACTCTCTCACTCACTATTTCTGTCAAGTGCGACTAGGGTTTGTAATGCGTACCTTAACAGCCCCTAAGCAATGTTATTTATAATAGTTGCTGCCTTATGCGAGTAAGAGTAGCAGCAAGGTAAGCTGTGCAACCCTAGACTCATCTGTTATGAGTCTGGTCCATGATTGAATCCAAGTCGAACTTGGATCCTTATTGCTCCAACTAAGTCTGTTCTAAATGTGAGACCCTGTAGGTTCTCATGAACTTAGCAGCAATATTAAAATCTTATTTTAATATTACAAGCAGTGAGTGGTATCTAGTAACACATCACTGCTACCCAAGTAATGAGAATGTCAATGATTTGACATAACCTTTCCATGATCAATGTTTCTGTATAGTTTAGTCCCTTTGTCCAAATATCTAGATTGAACACAAGGCATGGAATGTGTCACCCTTGTATAGTTTAATCTTTCATTTTCTTATACTCTAGTAGACATAGTAATAAGAAATGAGATCAATATCTCATATTAACTTATTTGAGCATGACCATGTATTTCGTAGTCTCACTCAATCAGGGGTCCCGAAGATATCACTCCTATTATATAGGAGGAACAATTCCATCTTGGTCACTCATATTCCTCAGCATGATTCGCAGTATGTCCAATAACTAATTTTATAATCACCTTGTTACAGATGACGTTTGATGGCATTAAAACATATAACTCATCATCAAGGAATCGTAGTGATTTCAGGTCAAAGGACTATATACACCATTATCACTATGAGAATCACTTATGACACTCGCGTAATGATCCACACAGAGTTCTTATGGCGGGTCAGTCAAATACATCATTATTCTAATATATATCCATGTGAAGACTCGATATCTCATATCCATGACCTGTGAGATGTGGCCGTCATTCTACGCATACTAGTCTCAATACATTATTGTCATTCTGATTAACAATAATACTTGACTAGGGACATTCAAGAATAGTGTTTTGATTTTATCCAATAGGATCCCACGATCAAGTCATCCACTTGATGTCTTATGGAACAAAACTTACTATTCTAAGGACTTTGTTATGTTTATCATAAATAACACACAATAAATGAAATGTCTCATATATTAAATAAATAGTATAATACAATGTAAGTTAGTATGGTCAAAATAAATTGGCTTCTAGGGCATACACCAACAATCTCCCACTTGCACTAGAGCCAATCAAGCATATGTCTAATGCCTAAAGATCTAGTATGACCCTTATGCTTTTGCTACGCAAGAGGCTTTGTTAGTGGATCTGCGGTGTTATTATTTGTTGGTACTCTACATATCTTCACATCTCCTCTATCGATGATCTCATGAATGAGATGGAAGTGCCTAAGTATATGTTTAGATCATTGGTGAGATCTAGGCTCCTTAGCTTGGGCAATGGCTCCATTATTATCACAATAGATGTGCACTGGGTCCACAATGCTAGGAACTACACCAAGCTTAGCAATGAACTTCTTGATTTAAATAGTCTCCTTTGTTGCATTGGAGGCAGCAATATACTCAGCTTCTGTGGTAGAATAAACGATTGTCTCTTACTTTGAGCTCTTCCAGCTCACAGCCCCACCATTCAGGCAATAAACAAAATTCGATTGCGATATAGAGTCGTCCTTATCAGTCTGGAAGCTAGCATCAATGTAACCTTTTACAATTAGCTCTTCATCGGCTCCATATACCAAGAACGAATCCTTAGTCCTTCTCAAGTATTTAAGGATGTTCTTGACAGCAGTCCGGTGACTCTTACTGGGATCAAACTAGTACCTGCTCATCATGCTTAAAGCATACGAGATGTCTAATCGAGTACATAACATGGCATATATGATAGATCCAATTGCAGATGCATATGGAATCTTTCTCATGTGATCCCTCTCGTCCTGGGTGGAGAGGGATTGAGCCTTAGATAGGCTTACACCATGTGACATAGGCAAGAGTCCTTTGTTGGATTCATGCATGTTAAACCTTCTCAACACTTTGTCTATGTATGTACTCTGACTTAGGCCAAGCAATCTCTGTGATCTATCTCTATAGATCCTGATACCTAATACATAGGTGGCTTCGCCCAAGTCCTTCATGGAAAAGCACTTCCCTAACTAAGTCTTTACAGACTGTAAGGTAGGGATGTCATTTCCAATGAGTAGTATTTCATCTATATACAACACTAGAAAGACAATTGTGCTCCCACTAACCTTCTTATAGACACAAGATTCTTCTTCATTCTTGATGAAACTAATTTTTTTTTAGTATATCATCAAAGCGAAAATTCTAGCTTCTAGAAGGTTGCTTCAACCCATAAATAGATCGCTGCAACTTGTACACCTTTCCAGCATCCTATAGAGTGGTAGAACCCTCAAGTTGTGTCTTGTACACATTCTCATGGAAATTGCATTAATGAAAGCAGTTTTGACATCCATTTGCTAGATTTTATAATCGTGGTATGCTGCAATAGCAAGCAAGATCCGAACGAATTTAAGCATCGCAACTGGGGAAAAAGTCTCATCATAGTCTACACCATGAATTTGCTTGAAACCTTTAGCCACAAATTGCGCCTTAAAGGTATGCACATTACCATCCATGTTAGTTTTCTTTTTGAAAACTCACTTGCACCGAATGGGTTTTACCCCTTTAGATGGGTCAACCAAGGTTTATACCTAGTTGGCATACATGGATTCCATTTCAGATCTCATGGCCTCAAGTCATTTCTCAGATTCTAGGCCCATTATGGCTTCTTGGTAAGTCACAAGCTCATCTTGATCCATGAGCAATACGTCACCTTCCTGGGTCATGAGAAATCCATATCTCTCTGGTTGATTACGTATCCTATTAGACCTTCGCGGGTCTTGTGCTATTAGAGCAGATTGTGGTTTTATAACGATTTGTGGATGCTACTCTATTTCCACCATCATTTCGCTGCTACTCTGTGAACTTTGAATTTCTTTAAGTTCTATTTTCCTCCCACTGGTTTCCTTGGAGATAAACTCTTTTTCTAGAAACACAGCAGTCTGTGCGACAAACACTTTGCCTTCGGTAGGATTATAGAAATAATATCTATTGGTTTCCTTGGGATACCCCACAAAGAAGCATTTATTTGATTTGGGCCCAAGCTTATCAGAAACTTGACATTTCACATAAGCTTCGCAATCCCAAATCATCATGAAAGACATACTAGGTCGTCTCCCAGTCCATATCTTATATGGTGCCTTTTGAATCATTTTAGATGGAACACAGTTAAATGTGAAAGCTGCTGTTAATAGAGCATGTCCCCGAAAGGAGTTTGGAAGATTTGCATGACTCATCATAGATCGAACCATGTCCAACAAGGTCCAGCTCATCCTTTCAGAAACACCATTCCGTTGTGGTGTTCCAAGAGGAGTGAGTTGAGATATTATCTCACATACTTTCATATGATCATTAAACTATTGACTTAAGTATTCACCATCTCGATCTAATCGAAGGACTTTTATATTCTTGCCAAGTTAGTTTTGTACTTCATTCTTAAATTCCTTAAACTTTTCAAAGGATTCTGATTTGTATTTCATAAGATACACAAACTCATATCTACTGAAATCATTAGTAAATGTAATGAAGTATTGAAAACCACCTCTAGCCAGTGTGTTTAGGGGTCCACATACATCACTATATATGAAGCCCAAAAGATCACTAGCCCTTTCACCTTGTCTAGTGAATGAGGCTTTAGTCATCTTCCCCAATAAACAAGGCTCACATATCTCATATGATTCAAAATCGAATGAGTCTAAGAATCCATCCTTATGGAGTTTGGAGACGTGTTTCTCATTTATATGACCCAAACGACAATACCAAAGATAAGTTGGGTTCATATTATTTTATTTGAACCTCTTAGTATTTATGTTATAGATGAGCATTTCGAGATCAAGGACATCTATTACTAAGTTGTGCAATACCATAAAAAAATATCATTCAAATAAATAGAACAACTTTTGTCCTTTGTTATAAAAGTAAAACATTTCTTGTCCAAACAAGAAGCAGAAATGATATTCCTACTAATAGCAGACACAAAATAACAGTTCTCTAACTTAATAATATGCCCAGTGCGTAAAGATAATAAATAAATCCCTACGGCTAAAGCAGTAACTTTTGCTCAATTTCTAACTCGTAGGTCGACTTCACTCTTAGCTAATGGTCTACTCCTTTTTAGATCCTGCACATTTATACAAATGTGAGAGCCATATCTAGTATCTAATACACATGATGTAGAAGTAGATAAATTGACTTCTATAACAAAAATACCTGAAGTGGAAGTCTCACTTCCCTTCTCCTTAACCTCCTCCAGGTACCTGCCATAATTCATATTCCAATGTCTATTCTGACCACAATGGAAGCACACACCTTCCTTAGCCACTCCGCTCGTAGGTTTCAAGCTAAAAGTGTTAGGCTTGGATTTCTCCTTACTTTTGCCCTTCTATTTGTCCTTAGGCTTCTTCAGCTAATTTTTGCCCTTAGACTTTTGGACCACCATAATAACCTTTCCTTTTCATTTATTAATGTTATGCTCAGCAGTTCTTAACATGCTTAGCAGCTCTGGTAGAGATTTGTCAATTTCGTTCATGTTGTAGTTCATGACGAATTGATTGAAACTTTCTGGCAATGATTGCAGGACTAAATCAGTGGCCAACTCTTGGCCCAATGGGAAATCAAGCCTCTCTAAGTTTTCAATGTACCTAATCATTTTGAGCACATGAGTACTAACAGAGCTTTCCTCTACCAATTTGTACTGAAAAAGTGCCTTAGAGACTTCGAATCCCTCATGCCTAGCTTGCTCTTGATAGAGCTTCTTCAAGTGCACGATCATATTGTAACCATCTATATTCTCATGTTGCTTCTGAAGCTTATAGTTCATGATGGCTAGCATGAGACATTTGACATCCAAGGCTTCATCTTGATGCTTCTTATAATCATCTTTTTCAACTCTAGGGGCATTTGTAGCTGGTGGCTCAAGAATGAGCTGCTCTATAACATACAATTTTTTCTCATGTTTGAGAACAATCCTCAAATTCTTGTACCAATCTAGGAAATTTATCCCATATAACTTGTCCTTCTTAAGGACGGATCGCAATGATAAGTTATTTGAAGTGTTTGTGGTCATGGTAATCTATCAACAGAAATATGCAAAGTACAAGTATCATGCTATAAACATATTTAACAAGGTCTTTAATTAAATATGCCTCCCATTATTTTACTCAAATCAATTACCCTTAGCATTGACTCAGAAAATCCCATCTTAAGATTTCCTAGTAGGCCAAGATCCATATTTCACCTAGCTTTGATTCAGCTTTAGCCAATCGCTCAAAGTTGAGTTATTTAGGTAGGAAACATTTTGCAATTACATCAAATGCAACTCTTGGATAGTTGGGTGAATAACACTTATTCAAATTCATCTAATAGACTAAAGTCCAACTATGTCTCTAAGCCTTCAATCCTATTGAAATGGCCTAGTTAAGTCATACCCAATGGTTGGCAGTTGGATATTACCTTTATCCTATCGCGTCTTACTAATATAGATAAAGGCATCCTGCTTTGGCAGATCTACACTTAATCGATACTAGCCTTGATGAGTGTCACACGTTGGAAGGCAACACATAATGACTTAATATTTGCTTTGAGGGAATTTTATAATTATTATTAGATCTCACCACTTATTAAACTATTTAGCATACCATAAACATACATGCATCTCATACATGTAAAGCATAAAAGGAATATGACATGGTTATGATCCTTAATGCATTGATTCTCCCAAGCCAATGAGAGTATCAAAAACTAAACCTAGGGAGCGAACTAGCTTCACTAAGCATCTCCCACCAACGTCCTCTTTTGATGCCATCTTCTTGCCTCCACATCAAGATTACATTACATAGAAAACTCATTTTACATACTAGGGAGTTAGGTGAGAAGAGAATGTACAACCAGAATGTAGAGATAAAGGCACGACACGCAAGCCGTATTTAAAAATAACCAAAAGAGCATAAAAAGAAGACTAAGGCCATAACCATGCACCATATACCGCAAAGAACATATAAACTGAAAACAATAATACATTATTATTTTGTGAGTCATAAAAACAGAATTAAATATTGCGCTTTCGAATAACACACACTACGCAACAAGGGTCCTGTTTCCTGATCAGCGGGAGAGGCTAGGGGCAGCGCCCTGAAACTAAAATTTTTTGAATCATGAACAAGAGCTGAACCTCTTGCGCCTCTTTGACGGCTAGGTTATTAACACTTGAACCCTCATAGCCATGAGGACATGAACACTTTATGTCGCGGGAACCCTTGCGCCGCTGTCTAGAAACAAAGTTAGCTTGACATCAACATTTGATGCTGCTGTAGACGAAGAATACTTTTCCAGAACCCTTGCGTCGCGTTGCTGTACAGAAACAAGGTTTGCTTGACATCAACACTTGATGCCGCCTCAGACCAAGAACAATGATTCTAGAACCCTTGCGCTGCGCTGCTGTATATATCATATATATACCAGAAAACTTCGCTAAAACATACATGCATATAAACCGATTTTCATAGTCAACATATGAATATTTTCATGGTTTCGAAAACAATATCACAGTTTCATATATGACATATCAAATAGAATATGTTTTTGCAAAGTATTCTTATGTTTTTCTGAAATAACAAATTAAAGATCATACATTTACCAAAAAGAGTACAACTAATCATGTTATTTCATACAATACGTAAACAGCAAAGACGGAATCATGGTTCACAAGTGGCTTTGATACCACTGTTGGGAATCACAGATACATCACGTAGCGAAAAAAAAATCCCACCAACGATCCATGCAAAAAAGACCATAATCCGTGATTTTTGAGTTTACTTCTTGAAGCGAGATGGAAAAACGATCAAGCAAATCACAAGCACCGCAACAATGACGATGCCTCTACGTTATCCACACGAACAGACTTGCAAAACATCCAATGTCCACAGTCTTGGAGTTGACCTCTCTGCCATAATGCTAGCTGCGAAGAGAAAAGAAACCTGTCACTCTTTCACTCACTATTTTTGTCAAGTGTGACTAGGGTTTGTAATGCATACCTTGACAGCCCCAAAGCAGTGCTATTTATAATAGTTGTTGCCTTATATGAGTGTGAGCAGCAGCAAGGTAAGATGAGTCTGGCCCATGATTGAATCTAAGTCCAACTTGGATCATTATTGCTCTAACTAAATCTGTTCTAAGTGTGTGACATTGTAGGTTCCCATGACGTAGGCAACAATATTAAAATTTCATTTTAATATTACAAGCAGTGAATGGTATCTAGCAACACATTGCTACTACCCAAGTAATGAGAATGTCAGTGATTTGACATAACTTTTCCGTGATCAATGTTTCCGTGTAGTTTAGTCCCTATGTTAAGATATCTAGATTGAATACAAGGTATGAAATGTGTCACCCTTGTATAGTTCAATACTATTTCTTGATACTTGAGTAGACGTAGTAATAACAAATGAGATTAATATCTTATATTGACTCATTTGAGCATGACCATGCATTTCATAGTCTCATTCAATTTGGGGGCCCGAAGATATCACTCCTGTTATGTAGGAGGGATAAATTCCATCTAAGTCATTCACGTTCCTTCGTATCATTCGCGGTATGTCCAATAACTAACTTTATAATCACCTTGTTACACATAACGTTTGATGACATTAAAACATATAACTCCTCATATAAGAATCGTAGTGATTTCAGGTCAAAAGACAACATACACCATTATCACTATGAGGATCGCTTATGATACTTACGTAACGATTCACGCAACGTTCTCATGGCGGGTTAGTCCAATACTTCATTACTCTAATATGTATCTACATGAAAACTCGATGTTTTATATCCATGATCCGTGAGATGTGGCCATCAGTCTACGCAAATACTAGTCTCAATGTATTATTGTCGTCCTGATTAACAATAATACTTGATTAGGGATATTTAAGAATAATGTTTTGATTCTATCCAATCGGATCTCACGATCAAGTCATCCACTTGATGTCCTATAGCATAAAACTTATTATTCTAAGGACTTTATTATGTTTATCATAATAACATATAATAAATGAAATGCCTTATATATTAAATAAATAACATAATATAATGTAAGCTAGTACAGTCAAAATAAATTGGCCTCTAGGGCATACTAATAATCACATATTTTATACATTAATAAACCCTTATTTTTAGTCATTTACACTCTCCATGTACTTAATTGATTAAGCCTGGTTATGTTTTGTAAGTTTGGACTCAAATTGGACTTGATTGACTTTTCCAGCATTATTTGGGTCTTACATTGTTTATATATTTCTACCATATCTTGAGTTTTAGATGTGTAAAAATTATATATCTTACCTTGTAGGAAAGATAAGAGAGAGCTCTATAACTTTTATGAAGAGCTCTAGGTAAAATAAGGACATCTAAAGGAGATAATTGGGCTTGGAATTCAAAACACGGGTTTTGTGATTGGAACCTGAACAATGTGCAGTAATCAGAGCATAACTCGGGCTGTAGGAACTTTCTTGAGTTGAAATTTGGATAATTGAAAGTTAAGACCTATATCTACAACTTTCATGAGAACATAAGAGCTCATTCAGACAGATTGGAGGTGATATTGGGTCTGGAAGTCAAAACAAAGGTGCTAAAATTAGGCCTGAACAATATGTAGTAATTTGGTCATATCTTGGGCTGTAGGACGAATTTTTGGATGATCTTGGTAGCATTGGAAAGTTAAGACAAAATGCTACAACTTGCATGAAGACCACATTGCTTCATTCTGATGGCATCCATCAGATCAACACTGAATGATTTCGGAGATAAAGAATCTCAATAATTTTTCACTCACCAACTCACCATTTGGCATTTTTCACTCATCCACCTACTCCTCACCTACTTTTAATCAGCCCCCTTGTCATTTTGTATCCCTAATCCTTTGTAAAAGGCACTATTGGCTGATCATTTGGTACTCTTGGTGTGAGGCTTAGTTTTTAGAAGTTATGGTTATGCTTCTTTATTGTTTTACTTTGTTGTAATTTTCTCTTGCTCTAAATTGAAGCTATGTTTATCTTTCTCTTATTCTCTCTTTCTTTCTTCTTATTTATGAGTAACTAAATCTTCATATTGCTTGGGTGAAAGAGTGAAGCTCTTGTTAATGAAACAAGGTTAGATTATTCTATTTCTTGTGCTTAAATGATATATTATCAAATGGACATTATATGTGTTGTATTTTGTTTCCAATCAATTTAGAAACCTTCTTTGTATAATGGAGATCTTGATTTATTGTAGACAATAGGATTGGCACAGTGAATGCTTGAACTCATTTACAAATGTTGGTAGATAATTAAAGGAATCATAATATGATTGCATATATAATTGAACTTTGAATGTCATATTTTCTGATTGGAACCTTTGTTGTGTGTGGATTTCAATTGAGTTATAAAGAGAAATAATTTTGCCTTTAATTTATTACCAAGAGTGGATCTCATAACCCAAGCAAGTTCTTAAATTTAATTGTGAACAAGTTTTACTATTTTTTATTGTGACAAATCATTCTCTTACCTCAATTAATTTTTCTTCATCAATTCCCTATGGATCGACCTCGGACTCCCGAAAAATTTATTACTTGAGACAACATGCACTTAGGTTTGCATCTTTAATCTCGCAATCAAGTTTTTGGTGCCGTTACTGGGGACTTGATTTGAAGTTTTAATTTATTGAGGTTCTTTTTCTTTAATAAAATCTATTCTCTCTTCTCCCATATCGGAGCAAAAGATCGGCTTGCCGATCCTTTAGTCTCTTTACTAACTCTCTAACTTTCTAACTATCTAACTTACTAACCTACTAACTTTCTAACATTAACATACTAACTTTCTAACATTTATATTTATGTCATTTACTTATGTTTACTAACTTTTAATTTAGGTCATTTATTTTCTTCTTACTAACTTTTATTTTCTACTATCTAACTTTTAATTTACGTCATTTATTTTCTACTCTCTAACTTTTTAATTTCTATTATTTATTATTACTTTCTAACATAATGAAATAATCTTTCTTCTTCTCTTCTCTTTCGCCGGCTCTGTGGGACTCTCCTCTCTCTGGTTTTTATATTTTAAATTTATTTTCTGCAATTTATTTTCTCGCACTTTACTTTTTGCACTTTATTTTTTGTAATTTACTTCCCGCACTTTATTTTCTACACTTTACTTTCTGCACTTTAATTTATGTATTTTACTTTTTGCACTTTCTAACTTACTAATTATTAACTCTCTAATTATATAACTTTTTAATTTATCAGTTATCTAACTTTTTACTTGTTAATATTTATTAGGTGGTTGGTTTATACCACATCCTTGTTAATATTTAATGACTGGTGTAAATCGACGACTTGTATATTATTTTTTCTATTTTAAGTTATTTATTTATGCTTAATTGGTATCGTGATTTAAATTCTGGTCGTTTAGTTAAAATTAATTCTGGTACTTTATATATTGATTTGTTTGAATCACAATCACACATAATTGACACAATGTCTGAAAATGAAAGTGTACATGATAAACATGAAAATCAACCGTTGCGAACCATGCGTGAATATTTGCAACCACCTCGAAATTCTAGTCCATCATGTTTTATATTTCCAATGAATGCCAATAATTTTATATTCAAGTCAGGTATGATTTCTTTACTTCTTAATTTTCATGGTTTAGAGTCTAAAAGCCCATATTTACATCTAAAAGAATTTGAGAAAGTATGTATTACTTTCAATGACCAAAATTGCACTGAAGAGATTGTTAAGCTTAAATTGTTTCCTTTTTCTTTAAAAGATAAAGCAAAATGTTGGCTTAACACTTTGAAATCAAGATCAATTGGCACATGGCAAGAAATGTAAGGTGAGTTCTTGAAAAAAAATTTTCCAACACATAAAACCAATGCTATGAAAAGACAAATTCAAAATTTTTCTCAAAATTCAAATGAAGCATATTTTCAATGTTGGGAACGGTTTAAAGATTTGTTAAATTCTTGCCCATATCATGGTTTTGAAAAATGGCGCACTATAAGCTTCTTATATGAAGGTTTAACACTTGAAACTAAACAATTTGTGGAAACAATGTGTAATGGTGAGTTTCTTGATAAAGAACCTGATGAAGCTTTAGACTATTTAAACTAGTTGGCTGAAAATTCTCAATTTTGGCATAGTACTAACTCTTCTGAAAATTCAATTAGATCTAACGTTGCAAGTGCTAATAAAGGAAAATATCACCTTAGTGAAGAGGAAGATCTAAATGCTAGGTTTTCCAGTTTATCTAGAAAAATTGAAGCAATGGAATTAGGAAAAGCAAAAGAAATCAAATCTGTGTAAAATGAAGAAATTTGTGGCATTTGTGATGACTTAAAACACTCAACACATGAATGTCCTAATATTCCTATTTTTAAAGAAGTTGTACGTGAGCAAGCAAATGCAATGAATAATTTTAAAAAGTCATTTACTTCTTCTTTTTCAGATACATACAATCCGGGATTGAGAAATCACCCGAATTTCAGTTGGAGGAATAATAATCAGTCACAATTCGTGCAACCACCACCTCCTCAAGCACAACAGGACTCTAAAAATTCTCAAGGATATGTACCTTATGTACCATCATATAGGAAAAACCTTGAAGAAACACTGCATGCATTCATAGAAAAGCAAGAGACCATTAATAAACAAAACAATCAAACCATGACTGACATAAAAGAAACTCTTGCTAAACTTTCTTCTGCACTCATCATTCATGAGAAAGGAAAATTTCCTTCTCAACCTCAACTAAATCCCAAGGGTCGGTACAGTCTAAATGAGGGGAGTTGAGAAAACTAACAAATAGATCAAGTCAAGTCAGTGATAACTCTTAAGAGTGGAAAGGTTGAAAAAAAAATTCCTGAACCTTATAAGAAAGAAGATGAACCAATTCCCCAAGAAAATGAAGAAGTTGACCAAAAGGAGACCAAACTCTCGCCTTCACCCCCATTTCCTCAAGCATTGAATAATCCAAAGAAATTAGACCACCACACTGAAATTTTCAAAATTTTGAAACAAGTGAAGATCAATATTCCTCTGTTAGATGCTATCAAACAGATTCCTTGTTATGCCAAATATTTGAAGGACTTGTGCACTGTTAAAAGGAAACTAAATGTGAAAAAGAAAGCATTTTTGGTTGAACAGGTAAGCTCCATTCTTCAGAATAATAATGTGTTGAAATATAAAGACCCTGGTTGTTCTACAGTTTTATGCATTATTGGAGAACATAAAATTGAAAAAGCTTTACTTGATTTTGGTGCTAGTGTCAATTTGCTTCCATATTCAGTTTATTAGCAACTTAACTTAGGTGAGTTAAAACCAACTTCTATAACTCTTCTACTTGTCGATAGATTAATTAAAATTCCAAGAGGAATAATGGAAGATGTATTAGTTCAAGTTGATAAATTCATATATCCTGTGGATTTTATTGTCTTGGATACTAAACCTATGGTTAATAGTTGCAAGTCAATTCCTGTTATTTTAGGTCATCCATTTTTAGCAACATCTAATGCTTTGATAAATTGCAGAAAAGGAGTGATGAAGCTAATATTTGGAAACATGACATTGGAGCTCAATGTTTTTAACATGTGCAAGCAACCACTGGAAGTCCTTGATGAAAAGGAGGAAGTTGAAGGAATTGAAGTCATTATAGATGATCATCTTCAAACAAGGAGTTCTTTTGACCCATTAAAAGTTTGTTTAATTAATTTATTTGATTTTCTTGATTGTACAGAGGAAATAGAATACAAAGGATGGAAGCCAAGATTCAAAGAGCTAAAATCTATGAATGATAATACCTATGAAGAAGTACCTATGAAGAAGTACCCACACTGGAATTAAAGCCATTACCTGCTGGGTTGAAGTACAGATGTTTGGGAGAAGAGCAAAAGTTTTCAGTGGTAATTTCCTCATCTCTTACTGAAGAACAAGAAGGAAAGATGCCGCCTTAATGGACGCACCAAGACAGAAAGAAATTTTTGACAAAGGAGAAAAATTTTTATTGGGATGATCCATACTTGTTCAAATATTGTCTTGACCAAATCTTTCATAGATATGTGCCCGACAGTAAGGTAGGTAGTGTCATTAAATTTTGTCACTCAGAAGCATGTAGAGGTCACTTTTCTTTAAAGAAAAGAGCTGCGAAAATCTTGCAGTGTGGATTTTATTGGCCTACTTTATTTAAGGACTACTATACTTTTTGCAAAAGTTATGAAAATTGTAAAAAATGAGCTCAATTTCAAAAAGAAACATGATACCTCTGAACCCCATCCTTGTCATTGAAATTTTTGATTGTTAGAGAATTGATTTCATGGGTCCATTTCCATCCTTATTTGGATTTGTGTATATATTAGTTGCAGTTGATTATGTCTCAAAATGGATTGACGCGATTTCATGCCGACACAATGATCATAAAACTGTTCTCAAATTTTTAAAAGAAAATATCTTGTGTTGATTTGGAATCCCTCGAGCTATCATTAGTGAAGGGAGAATACATTTTTGCAATAAACCATTTGAATCTTTAATGAAAAATATGGTACTACACACAAAATTGCCACCTTTATCACCCTCAGACAAGTGGACAAGTTGAATTAGCAACTAGGGAGATTAAACAAATTTTGGAAAAAACGGTTAACCCAAATCGTAAAGATTAGTTTTTAAGACTAAACGATGCACTTTGGGCTTACCGTACTGCTTTCAAAACATCTTTGGGCATGTCACCCTATTGGTTAGTCTATGGAAAACCTTGTCACTTGCCTGTAGAATTGGAACATAAAGCATTTTGGGCCATTAAAGCTTTCAATCTAAATCTTGATGATGCTTGCAAGATACGCAAATTGTAATTAAATGAATTGGAGGAATTGAGAAATGATGCATATGAAAATTCAAAGATTTATAAATCCAGAACAAAAGCTTTTCATGACAAGACAATTTTGAGAAAATCTTTTGAAATTGGTCAAAAAGTTCTGCCTTATAATTCTCGTCTGCACCTATTCCCTGGAAAATTGAGATCTAGGTGGAGTGGTCATTTTGTTGTCAAACATGTGTATCCTCATGGGGCTATAGATATTGAGAATCCTAGGAATAGTAATGTGTTTAAAGTCAATGGACAAAGGCTCAAACCATTTCTGGAAAACCAAGTTAATGAGGTAGAATTCATCTCTCTTTCTAATCCTTGTTATGAATAGAATTTATTCTAATTTGTTGCCTTGTTTTTGCAGTTCTTTGTGTTGCCGATTAAATGGCGGATAACGGTACTCCGTGACTCTCAAGTCGGTTTGTTTTTCAGTTTCCCAAAATAATTGAATCCTTCTTCTCCTTTAAAATGGATGTCATTCTTTCAAACCTGAGAAAATATTTTCTTTCTCTCCTTCAAAATGCTCTGACAAAAATCTACAAAGTTAAATGTGAAAGATTGAGACTATTAATGCACAAGGGTATGCTAGAAGATGTACACTGGATAATTGAAGCAAAGGTCTGACTAGCAGGTGAGTCTTCAATTTCATTTGACTCATACATACCGGGTCTTGGAAGAAGTTCATATTCTAAAAGAAGAAGAGCAAAAAGGTTACAAGTATATCACAAATGTGCATGATGGAATTGTAACAAGCGATGTCGTTCTTTGGGGATGGTTTCCATAAACAAAGAAGATAAATTTTTTTTCATTAAGAATGGACTGAGTAAGGAGTCATTAGATGATATCTTATTGACTCTTGAGATGCATTCTTGTGGATTTGTGCTTCGTGAACTTCTTAATTTGTGGAATCTCTTCAAGGATGAAGAAAAACGCTACAGTCTTGGGAATCTGACTCTAAAAGACCATGTTTGCCAATTTATAAGAAAATTGAATGGGAAGCTTATCCTCAACTCATAGAAGGCGTTTAAGCCGTTACTGGACGTGAAACCAGAGGCATATGTGAGCCATATCCACAATAATATGTACATATTATCTTCTTCTTGTTGTTGTTCATGTTTTCTAAAGAAAAAAAGAAGAAGAAAAAATGTCTGAACAAGGGCGATCCAGAAGGAGTACCATGGCTTTAATTAGTTGTGGAGCCCCAGCCTTTGGTTGACCCGTCATTGACTCGGGTGGACATTTGTAAATTGGTCCTTAAAAAAGTTCGTGTACCATGCTCTGTAGAGAGCCACACTCCATAACCCAATGTTTACCATCTAGGCACTGTGGAGTTGATGGATAGATAGAAGCGTCCCACTCTGGCTATTAGTGAGAAGTAACCCGCGGCTGCCAAAGCGTATGAGGCATCTGAGCTTGATCCTCTCTTTTATTAGAAGGGGCTCTCAGCGCCCTGGGATGGGACGTTCTGGATCTTGGACATTACGAGTTTCAGATTTTAGCATCTTTGTAAATGGACGTGAATGTCTTCTTTCTCTTTTCTTCGAATGACGTGATGTCTCATCGTGACATGCAAAGATAAAGATATGCCACTACTGCACTCATGACGCATAGTATAAAGATACGCTATGAAAAATGTACATAAAGATATGTCATCATTTGCTATTATATTTCTTTTATCTTTGTATGATTTTACTGTATTTTTGTTTTGGACAGATAATCCTTTGAGTAGGGTCCTTCAAGGGTTTCTAGACTTCTTTACCTTAATAGTTTTCTTGAAGTACAAAAAAAACAAAAAAACAAAAAAAATATAAAAAAAATTAAAAAAAAGATGTTGTGTTTCTTAATTTCAAACTTTTCTAGCAACCAACCTACCCTTATAGGTGCTATTATTACCCTTTCCATTCTTTTTCCTATTTAAACACTCCATTTTCTCCATTTTCTCCATTTTCCTCCAACTCAGAATTATTTAGAGAGAAATGTGAGTATAGAGATGGAAGGTGTTTCTATTCGTCAACTTAAAAATATATGTGTATTTTGTGGGTCTAAGTATAGGAAGGGTTTAGAGTTTGTAAACGCAACTATCACTCTTGGTCGATCACTTGCTGCGAGAATAATTCATCTTGTATATGGGGGAGGTTGTCATGGGTTAATGGAAGTTGTATCACTTGGTGCATATATAGGAGGCAGTCATGTTTTAGGTGTCATTCCTGAACCTTTACCTCAACAAAACATCACTGGAAAGACAATTTGGGAGGAACTTAAGTTATCATCAATGCATGAACGAATGAAAATAATACTTGAAAACTCTGATGCATTCATTGCCTTACTAGATGATTTTGGTACCTTGGAATTTTTTTTTCAAATTATCTCTTGGGCCCAACTGAACATCCACCATAAACCCATAGGTTTGTTAAATGTAAATAATTTCTTTGATATTTTGTTACTCTTTCTTGACCATGTTGTGGAACAGAAATTTATCACACCTTCGGCAAGACAACTTCTTATCTCTGCTTCCACTATTGATGAGTTGATTGATAAATTAGAAGCTTTTGTTTATAAACCTGACCCAGCAATAGCTCAGATAAATTGGTCAGCAGGAAGCAGTGAGGGAAGCAGGATGAAAAGGAAGCCAGATTTGACACTTTGTTTATAGCTTTCCTTTATTTTTTATTTTGTTTATCGTACTTTGTTTTTGGTTAAATTTGTGTCAAATTTTTTCAACAGGTAATATCTTCTATCCTTTACTCATCTATATTTTAACATTGAGGACAATGCTGTGATCTGGTTGGGGGGGAAGGATAGTTGACCAAAAAAAAATTCTTTTTTTGGGAAGTATGATATGATTGTCATAGACTACCTAAACCAATGAATGATGGCTGAGTAAGGAGTAATTTTACTCCTGAGATGCATCTAAATTGAGAAGTATGTTTAGTGATATGACTGTCAGACACCTATTCGTAGTAAAACCAATTAAGGATGGCAGAGTAAGGAGTAAATTTTACCTTGGAAGTAATTTTACTCTTGAGACACATCTTAGTTGAGGAAATAATTATTTTGTGCAAAAGTAGCAAATGGATTCTTGAATCTTAGCATAAATTGTCTTCTTTCTTAAAAATCATAAGCTTTGATATGAATGTTGATATGGTGGATGGAGAATGATAAGAAATATGCCTTGTGAGATTTTGAACCTATTGATGAATGGATTGAATATCTGTACCATTCTATTCTTTTTTGTGTGATTTTCACTCATGGAATTGTTATTCTAGAACCTGCTTTGATACTTTTTTAGGCTACATTTTCACATTCATACATAAATATGATTGGGGTATTTTGAAATAGCTACTTTGACCAAATAGCCATCCTTGTATATTTTCCCTTGTATAATCCCTTTGAGCTTAGTTGATCATTCCTTATTTTTAACTCATTGCGTGCCTTCAAAAAAAAAGAAGAGAAAAATAAGAAAAAAAACATGTTTTACCCAACCTTAGGGAATAAGAGAGCATTGGCCTTATTCTTGAATAAGTGTGGGGGTGTGCGTGCAAAATCATCTAAAAAAAAACTGACCACCGTTGCAATCAAAGGATTATCAGAGTCTAGAATAAAGGTGGATGCTTGGAAACAATAAGAAGAAATGGAGAAGGTTCAGGTCTAACAATGAATTCAATTCACCAATTTAGGATTGATCTTCAACAAAACATTAGTCAAATATTAGTGATTGTCCTTTATGATGAATGTTCTCAAACATTTTCTCCACTCTAACTGTACCATAATACTCTTTTATTCTTTTTGGTATTTATCTCCTCATATCTATATTATTCCCTCTCCTTTACCATGACCCCATTATAACCTTGAATAAAGTCCTCTTGATTTTTGTATGCATGTGTTTTGAGTAGCGAAAAAGTAGAAGATAAGCAAGCTTATGGTAGTGCAATTATTCATGGGTTGAATAGAGTGAAATACTTACCTTTTAAACACTTGAGAGATTGAGAGTGAATTCTGTGAGGATCTATGATTCTTGATTCATTCTTTTCAACTGAAGTTTCCTTGCTTATTGGTTTGAGAGGTGAAGAAATGTTATCTCATTAATCCTTTGATCCCTTGAATTTCTGATTGCGCTTCTTGCTTCATCGAGTCTTTTAGAGTTTTTAGCTTTTGAGTCTACGTCGTTTTTCTTTGTTTCCTAACTTTGGTCTTATGTGTTTTGTCCAGGAATGCAAAAAGCTAAGTGTGGGGGAATTTGATAATCATATATTTTATACATTAATAAACCCTCATTTTTGGTCATTTACACTCTCCATGTACTTAATTGATTAAGCCTGATTATGTTTTATAAGTTTGGACTCAAATTGGACTTGATTGATTTTTCTAGCATTATTTAGGTCTTACACTGTTTCTGTATTTCTGCCATATCTTGAGTTCTAGATATGTAAAAATTATATATCTTACCTTGTAGGAAAGATAAGAGAGAGCTCTACAACTTTTATAAGAGCTCTAGGTAAAATAAGGACATCTAGAGGAGATAATTGGGTTTGGAAGTCAGAACACGAGTTTTGTGATTGGAACCTAAACAGTGTGCAGTAATCAGGGCTGTAGGAACTTTCTTGAGCTAAAATTTGGATAATTGAAAGTTAAGACCCATATCTATAACTTTTATGAGAACATAATAGTTCATTATGACAGATTGGAGGTGATATTGAGTCTGGAAGTCAAAACAGAGGTGCTAAAACTGGGCCTGAACAGTATGTAGTAATTGGGTCATATCTTGGGATGTAGGATGAATTTTTAGATGATCTTAGTGGCATTGGAAAGTTAAGACAAAATGCTACAACTTTCATGAAGACTGCATTGCTTCATTCTGATGGCATTCATGAGATCAGCATTGAATGATTTCAGAGACAAAGAATCTCAATAATTTTTCACTCACCAACTCATCATTTGGCATTTTCTACTCATCCACCTACTCCTCACCTACTCTTAATCAGCCCCCTAGTCATTTTGTATCCCTAATCCTCTATAAAAGGCACTATTGGCTGATCATTTGGTGCTCTTAGTATGAGGCTTAGTTTTTAGAAGTTATGGTTATGCTTGTTTATTGTTTTACTTTGTTGTAATTTTCTCTTGCTCTAAATTGAAGCTATGTTCATCTTTCTCTTCTTCTCTCTTTTTTTCTTCTTATCTATGAGTAACTAAATCTTCATCTTGCTTGGGTGAAAGAGTGAAGCTCTTGGTAATGAAATAAGGTTAGATTATTCTATTTCTTGTGCTTAAATAATATATTATCAAATGGATATTATATGTGTTGTATTTTGTTTCCAATCAATTTAGAAACCTTCTTTGTATAATGGAGATCTTGATTTATTGTAGACAATAGGATTGACACAGTGAATGCTTGAACTCATTTACAAATGTTGATAGATAATTAAAGGAATAATAATATGATTGCATATATAATTGAACTTTGAATGTTATATTTTTCGATTGGAACCTCCGTTGTGTGTGGATTTCAATTTAGTTATAAAGAGAAATAACCTTGCCTTTAATTTATTACCAAGAGTGGATCTCCTAACCTAAGCAAGTTCTTATTTAATTGTCAACAAGTTTTACTATTTTTTATTGTGACAAATCATTCTCTTACCTCAATTAATTTTTCTTCATCAATTCCCTGTGGATCAACCTCAGACTTCCGAGAAAATTATTACTTGAGACAACCTGCACTTGAGTTTACATCTTTAATCCAGCAATCATATACACCAACACATTTATCAAGCACATCCGAGTGGGGTCCTATACCTGGGTCTGAGTGAGGCTTAAGTTAAGTAGGGTTGCGTAGTAGTAGCCATTTTGATATACATCCTGTTTGGTTATCACAAAAACCTCATCTAGAGTGTGTCTTTTTCATCAATGTCCTACACCTAGCGGTTTACCCATTGTTTGTGGTGAATATTCTAAAACGGGACTTAGCTCTAGAGACCTTTAAAATAATAGAGCCGCCTAATGAAAGTTCTCACGAATCAGTTAGACACACAGATCCTTAGGATAGAAATCTTCAATTGAAGGAAATCCCTTAGAACATGAAGGGAGCGTACTTCTTTATCTAGCTATCCCTAATTCTTTTTGCAAAAAAAAAAATCTACATCTTGCATTTTCATGACATTCCTAGCATTCTAAAAAAAATAGAAATAAAAACACATCATGTATTTTCATGGCATTCCTAGCATTAAAAAAAATACATCATCTTGCATTTCCATTCCTAGCATTCTTAAAAAAAATACATTATCTTATATTTTCATGATATTCATAACATTTAAAAAAGAAAAAAAAAGAAAGAAAAAAACTATTTTCATTTCATTCATTTCATCTTATGCATTTCATTCATTTCATCTCATTCTTTGTTTGATGTTACCATGTTAAGGAATCATTGCGTGACTAAGGAAAGAAGATACTAATCAAACTCGGGTTCACAACATAAGGGCTCAAATAAAGCTTGCAACGATGACAGTTGAGAACAAAGGAAGAAATCTGAGTATGGAAGTAGATGAGATGAAAGGGAGGATAAATGAAATGACAGAGTCTCAAAGAAGAATGGAGGAAATATTGTCAGCCATGAGGGAGGCCCTCATCTTGATTGGGGAAATCGGAAGTATAAGAGTAATTAGAGCATATTCGCACTCGCCAACTTTCACTTCCATGAGGACAAATCCTGGGATCACCATTGAGATGCCTATTGTAGGAGGAACCTCGAACACTACACTGCTAGTAATTCCTATCGGAGAAGGTTATCGTTCGTCAGAGGATACTTGAAATGAGGTTTATGGTAACGCTAAGATCATATAGGAACAACCGCATGTGTCTATCCTAGTGTTAACAGGATTTCTTGCTGGGACTGGTCATACAGCCATTCAAAATGATAAGATGAAGGAAAAATAAATAGAAAAGATGGAAGAACAAATCAAAGCAATTAAGGGTCCTAGCACTTATGGTCCACTTGGGGTAGAAGAGTTGTGCCTTATTGCTAACATTATCATCCTAAAAGAATTTAAGGTTCCAAAATTCAAAAAATATGACGGGAGCACTAACCTATTTTTCCACCTAAAAACATCCATTACTAAAATTTTAATTTGGTCAAAGGACTGGAAGTTCCTTGTTAGGTTCTTTCATAAAAGTTTGACTGGGCTTGCTTTGGATTGGTGTATCCAACAAGACCTTTCCAAAATCTCTTCTTAGAATGATTGGACAAACTTATTTATGGGACAACATCAGTTCAACCTGGATACAACCCCAACTCAGGAACAGTTGAGCTCAATGTAGAAATGAAATAAGGAATCTTTCAAATAATATGCACAAAGGTGGAGAGCCTTGGTGGCTCAAGTTCAACCCTCATTGACATTATCTGAGATGTGTTCATATTTTTTGGGAACCCTGGGAAATCCTTTTATAGGGGCAATAGTCGGAGCAACCTATAAAGATTTTGCTCACTTGATCATTGTGAGAGAGGATCGAGATTTTAGCCAAAGTTAGGAAGTTGTTAGTGAGCAATACAGAGGATACTGCTCCTAAGAAAGTATTCCAGCTAAAAAAGAAAAAACCCAAAGTGAATTATGTCCAACACCAACAGACCTTCAAACCTCGGTATTCACCACAATACCTAAGTCATCAACCACCTTATAACCCAAACCTTCACTTTCCATACCAAACACTTACACCTCCTTATTATCCACCCCACCAAATTGTGCCAACCACAAACATCACCCTAACTCCATAATTCCAAATCAACAATGTTCCCACACCACAATTATACGTACCAACTCGCCCAACTTATACCCAATATCCACTTACACATCTGTAAAATTACCCAAGCCACCCACTACCTCAGTCAAACTTCTAAAATCAAAATCGCTTCTATCCCCAAAACCTACCCCATTTCCCAAG
This sequence comes from Ormosia emarginata, assembly GCA_029884605.1. Taxonomy (NCBI): domain Eukaryota; kingdom Viridiplantae; phylum Streptophyta; class Magnoliopsida; order Fabales; family Fabaceae; genus Ormosia; species Ormosia emarginata. The sequence goes on along the minus strand of JAQQTP010000022.1, from coordinate 2,830,104 downwards.
ATTATCCATTTCAAACATAGACTTATTCCAAAGACTGTTTGATGCTCACCTCATTTTTGGAAATCCTATACATTCCCTAGAACCACCATTCCCAACGTGGTATAACCCGATTTTAATTTGCAAATACCACATGGATATCCCAGGGTATTCAATTGAAGATTGTGAATCTTTCAAGACTGTAGTAAGAAAGCTAATTGCTTATGGGAAGCTTGACATTCAAGAAGTGGTTGGACCCAGTATTGTCAACAACCCAATTCATAATCATGATGGAAGGAATGAGGTAAATGCTTTGGACATGGAAGGATCACCCATAAGAAAAGTCATGAGCTTGCGTATGCCAATGGCTGAAATATTCGAGGGGTTGAAGAAAATAGGTTATAGTATCACTACACTGACTGCAGCGATGAAAGAAAAAGAGAAGTAAGATGAAGAGTAAAGTTGTGCTTATCATTGTGGAGGAATATGACATGATATCGAGAACTGCTAGGACTTTAAAGTTTGAATCCAAGAATTGCTCGCTTCAGGGGTAATACAAGCTAAACAAGAGGTAGCTTCCTCTAAAGAGGTTAATGTAGAGTTGGAGGAAAGAATGAGAAGTATAACTCTGGAAAAAGAAAATGATGCAGCACATTCCTCACCTGAGGGAAATATTTCCTACACCAGTCAAGATAATAATATCTAAAGAAGGCTTTCGTCCTCGACACCATGCATTGCATGAAGAAAGCCTAGAAGAGTGCAAAGCAATCCCTCCTTTTACTTATGAGGAGCCACTGAAGAACTGACAATCTAAACCAATGATTGATGTGATTATTTTTAAGTGATTGTCTAATTATACTGTACTAAGCAGATGTTTAAGACTAACTATGTTTTGAGCTTATTTTATGTTATTTGAGACGTTAACTAAATGAGTTTGCATGAATATTTATCATTCCTCCTCGTTGCACCTTTGCTTATCCTTTTTACATTTATCAGTTTTCTTTTTACATTTCTATATAATACCTTGTTGTTGGTCCATTTTATAATTCTTACTTTGTCATTCCTACTCTATTTTACCTTTCTAACTCCACACAAATTACTTTATAGAGATTAAGTCTTGTAGAAAATTCTTCTAATGAAAGGGACCTCAAAAACTCATCAATTGTTTCCCCTGTGACGGTTGATGAAAAAGACCATGGATTTGGCGAAGATGAAGAAGTTGTCAATGTTTGCAAAATTACTTGAATATTCAGAGAATGAATTTGACTTGAATGATGAGATAGCAAAAGTGATCAACATGTATGTTGAGATAAAGAAACAGAAGTTAAGGAGGATGCATTTTGATATGTCCCTGAAGATCAAAGAAGACGTCACCAAGTAATTGGAAATAAGATTTTTGAAAAGGAACAAATAAGTAATCACTTGGTGTGCACCTTCTTTTGTATCAAAATTAAAATTTTAAAAATAAGCAACCATGATTTAAAAATTAAGATTGGTCATCTTTCTTAATCCTTTACCAAATTTCATTATTTTTATCCCTTGTTACCCCTTTTGAGCTTGAAAAATTTCTTCAAACAACCTTAGACATGGATCACCGCTACACTAGGGGTTAACATAAAGTAAAAAAGGTTGATTTTTGTGAAAAATAGGGAAAGAAGAAAAAAAAGAAGGAAAGAAAAAAAGAAAGAAAAATAAAAAGATGAAATAACCCAAAGTAAAGGCAAATGATAAAGTGAAAAAGGAAAATACAAAAGTGAGCAAAAAATGTTAGTACTCTTGATAATGCCTAAAGGCAATTGACAAGGCTTACTAAAGGATTCTTAGTCCTATTCAACCCTTAAACACTTGTTTGAGTTTTAATCCTTCCTTTTATAATCCTTAACCTTGGCCACATTACAAGCCTAAAAACGTTCATTCTGATCAATGAAGGGTTGCTACCATTTTTGTTAACTTTAATTTTGAGACAAAAGGTTCATGCTCTTCTGAGTTTTCAATTCCTTGCTCATAAACAAAAAAGTAAAAAAAATAAAAAATAAAAAAACCCGTTAGGTTGAAAACCCGAAAGGGCAGCCTAAGCAAAAGTCAGGACAAATAAATAGGACCTGAAAATCCTTGAATGGTTCACCAAACTGGGGCATTTTTTATTTGCGTTTGATTGGTCACACTAGGGAAATTTCGTTTGCAAATTGGCTATACTGGGGCAAAATTTCTAAAAGATTAAGGAGATATGTTGAATGAAGTAGCAATAGAGACAGTTGTTGAATATCAAGCAGTTGTAGTGAATCAATTGAATAAGGGACAAGGAACCAATATTGGGGCAAATTTTTTTAAAAAACCTTGTAACTTTCTTTTGTTTTTATGCTTTTATTTTTCAAGTATGTGTCTTACCAAAAGTTAATGTATGATTAGATTACCAATGTGATGAAATGAAGTTTGTTCATTCAACGAATTTTTATTCATTCATGAAAGCATGTTTACTCATTAAGTTATGTCTTAAATGAGATAAATTTAAGGTCAGCAGTTTGATTTGACAATTCTACAACAATCCTTCAAAGATTGAGTTAGATTACAAGATCTCAGTAGCTCGAAGCGCATATTGTAATACAGCTTTTGTTAGGAATGATTACAATACTAGCCACACAAGCTTTCGTTGCCAAGAAGAAAAGAGGGTCGAAGTAAAAAAAAGGAAAAAAGAGGATGAAGAAATAAAGAAAGGAAAAAAACTAGTCAAGAGGATTCCAAGCCAACCAAAAGGTCTGACGAAGAAAAACACGTGAACATGGGTTTGATTGGTCAAAGCTTTCCAAGAGTTATCGCTGGTTCAAATGATTTTTAAGAGAAAAAAAAAGAAAAGAAAAGAAAGAAAAAAAGAGAGAAAAGAAAGAAGAGAAAAAGATAGAGAAGAAGAATATCTTAAGTCCATATCTTACTGGCACAAATGGTTTCTTGTCATTTCATATTCATGAGCGCATCAGTTCCATGCATTTTGAGTGCATCAGATCCATGCTTTTGAGTGCATAGGCTCCATGCATTTTGAGCGTATCGACTTCATGCATTTTGAGTGTATCAGCTCCATGCATTTTTAATTTTTTTTAGCGCATCGACTCCATGCATTTCGAGTGCATCGACTCATGCATTTTGAGCGCATCGGCTCCATACATTTTAATTTCTTTTGAGTGTATCAACTCCATGCATTTTTGAGCATATCAGCTCCATGCATTTTGAGTGCATCAACTTTATATATTTCGAGGGCATCGACCCCATGCATTTTGAGCACATCGATTCCATGCATTTTAAATTCTTTTGAGTGCATCGGCTCCATGCATTTTAAATTTTTTTGAGTGCCTCGGCTCCATGCATTTTGAGCACATTAGCTCAATGCATTCTTTTGAGTACATCGGTTCCATGCATTTTAAATTCTTTTGAACATTGGCTCCCTACATTTTTAAATTCTTTTGAGCATATCAGTTCCATGCATCTTAAATTCTTTTGAGAGTATTCGCTCCGTGCTTCTTTAAATTTCTGTCACTTATTTTGAGTGCATTGACTCCCTATATTTTAAATTCTTTTTTAGCGTATCAGTTTCGTACATTTTAAATTCTTGTCATTTATTTTGAGTGCATCGGCTCCCTACATTCCCTTTTTCCTGTCATTTATTTTGAGCACATCGACTTCATGCATTTAAAATTTTTGTCATTTACTTTTGAGCACATCGGCTCTTCGTGTTTTATTATTTTTGCATTGTTTTTTTTTTGTATCATCTTATGCTCCTAAACAAAATTCGAATTCATGTCTTTACTCGTTTCTTACAGTGATAAAATAAAAAACTGTAGTTATTCTTTTTATCTAGTAAGAAACAAGTAAAGAAGAGCAACTGTAAACACTCAATTTTGTCCGGGGCATCAACACCTTTTTGGTAAAGAAAAAAAAAGAAAAAAAAAAAAAAAAAAGAAAAGAAAATATAAAATGACTCAATTTTCTCGCAAAAACTCATAACTCGACCCATTAGGCCATAACTTGACCCATTGACCTATTATCCGACCCATAACCTATATGCCATTAAACTTATCCTAAACAAAGCATAACTTATCATCAAACTCATCCTAAACAAACCATAACTTATCATTAAACTCATCCTAAACAAACTCATCCTAAATCTTATCAGCATCATTCTCCAAACCCAATTTTTTTCTAAAAAAATCCATAACTTACACGTTTTTCAATAGATACACAGCCTAAAGCTAACAGCCTAACTCCAAAGACTTTTACCTACAGCAAACCTATAGCTATATTTTTTTTTTCACCTCATCATCATTTCCTCCAACCTTCAACAACCACACCCCATCATCAAACACCATTATAATCTTCAACACCTACCTTTATCACTAACTACGTCACCACCATCTTCATCACTCATATAACCAACATCTTCCATAAACACCATCTCACCCACCACCACTTCATCTTCAACCTTCAACCAAACAACCATCATCAACAACCACCACAAACCAACCAAACAATCACCATCATAACCACCAAAGCCACTATCAAAACCACTTCACAACCACCATTTTCACCACCACAAACCCATTACCAATGACCACAACCCAGATCCATCGCTCGCCTTCATACCTCGGACCAGCCACGTCGTCGCACCACCCAATCGGCCGTCGAACTGCACCGTGCTAAGCCACACCTAGATCCGATCGAACTGCCAAGCTCACGTAGATCCACCCAGCCGCGCTCATTGCACTGCACATGACTCGTGACTCTATGTTGCTTTCTCTATAACTCAACCATCGAACCATGCAACACCACAGTCCTTGCACCGCACGACCCATACCGGTCACTCCTGCCCAATTGGACCAAACCCGTGAACTAGTCCGTTGCGTCACCTAACTGCGATGCTAAACCCCGAAATCAGAGCTCCAGCCCAGAACAGACTAGACCCAACCGCACCACCTCGTTACCCGAAACCCAACTGTGAACCACTGTCGGCAAGTGCCACCAACCGCCGGCCTTCACCTTTTTCACTTGCAACCATTTCAAACCCCCTCCATTTTTGTAAGCTTATCTCTAGGTTGTTTTAGATTTTTAGAGTCTATTAGTTTTTTTTTTGGGGGAAAAATGGTTTAGATTAATGGGCTTATTGGGCTAAAGAGTAGAAAAATAAAAAAATGAAAGAAAATAAAAAATCATAAAATAAAAAGTAAAATAATTGAACCTTTTTAGAAGAATAAAAATGGGATTAGATGAGTTGTGACAGCTTGTTAATCATACAACTTTTATAATCATCTGAGTTGTGACAATTTGATGATTCAAAATTTTTTAATATAAAAAAATCAAATGAATTTTTCAAATAAAATAATAAATCTTTTCAAAGTTAAAAATAACCAACCTACAAGAATTTTATAAAAAAATACGTGACTTTGAGTTCCTCATTGCACCCGGGAATACTTAGGAGCAAAACACCTATTCTATTAAGCAAAAATTTAAATTTTTAGAAATTATGTTTTTTACTTTATCTTTTAAAAAAAGGCTAAAACAAATATATTTTTAGATTATCAAATTATTTCACGATGATCTTAGGGTAACTGTTTTAGGATGGATGTATTAAGGGTGTTGTGAGGTTAATTCTCCACCTTTCCCTATGCATAATCGACTCCAAAATCCAATCTGGTTTCAAAGACTATTTTCTAATAAAGGTTTTCCAATTTTTCCTAATTCTAAATAAAATTGGTGGCGACTCCTAATAATTTATTTGTTCGCCGTTTTCGCCGCGATCTCGGTCATGACAAGACTCATCACATGTGAGTGTTGAAAAACAAAGTCCCACATTAGAAGGGTGATAGGAAGAAGATGACCATATAAGCCAACCGTAATGGGCCAAAACCATGAGGTTAATCTTTCGATTAAAGTGGTCCCAAGCCCAAATGCCAAATATATTAAACACTATCCAAGTGATGGGACCACGGCAAGTGTACCGGATTATCAAGTAATAAAAATGGTGAGAAATTGGATATCGTTCTCAGGGATCAATGGCCAAATACCAATTCACAAAATTAGCTACTATTTAAACCAAGATTTGGATCAAAGTGAGCTCTAATAACAAAACAAGAGAAATACATGAACTCACGCAAAGACAATATTTTTGGGTTTTTCTACTTAACAAATTCTTGGTATGCGAGATGAAAAACATTCAATTAATGAAAGAGTTGGGATCAAACTTCATTTGATTTCACTTGCTGCATATCAATTGGAACTAACACAAGCTACTACTCCTATTTTGTTATCAAATTCTCTAAAAAAAAACTCAACTCCTAATTCCTTAGGTAGTTAACCCTTTGTTTCCAATTAAAAACCCTCATTCTTTAGGTGATTCTAAGAGATAACAAGCATTACGGTTTAGAATTCAAAGAGGTAACGAGCAAATCAATGACTATCCTTAGCCTAGAGATAAGCAAGGTTTATAATCTCATATCACAAATCATATATCAAATTTTCATTCAACATACAATTCTAAAATCATTCTAAAGAGAATCTATCTTTAGAAAGCATTAAGAGAAGAGATCATAAACTCAAAATAGAGATAACAACTTATATTAATTGAATCCAACGTCAATAACAATCAAGATTCATCAAAATCCACCTAATCTCAACAAGGGAGAGTTTAGCTAGATATAGAAATAAATGTAGAAATTAAGATAATAGAGAAGAAGATGCAAAACTCCATGGAAGATTGAAGAAAATATGAGTTCACACTCTTCTTCTCTTCAAATCCACATCGTAGAGCTCTCAAGATAGGGTTCTCTTCCCTCAAAGAACGTCCCTCTACAGCTACCTCCCAAAACATCTTCTCTTAACCCTAAAAATAGCTCTTGTGATGTCAAATGGGCTAAAATGTAAATGGGTCTGCGCAACACCCATCGCCCAGCGGCCAGTTCGCCTCCCGGCGACCTGGCTATATTTTTGTTTACTGAGCATTCTGACCTTCCATCGCCCAGTGGCCAGTTGGCCGCCCGGCTACCTGGCTTCTACTGCTGCTTCCTTTTTCCTTGCTTTTTTGAGCTCCTAGGGGTCCAAGATACATGTCTGGCAATTCAATGGCATTGCTGGCTCTTCCATTTGGCTCTATTCTTCATAGTTTTGAGTTTCATCCTTCTTTAACTTTCATTACAAATAAAATAACATAAATGAGATGCAAAACATTCCGAAATACAACCAAACTCCATGAAATTCATCAAATTAATCATCTTATGCCATCATAGTCAAAATTAAGTTAAATGAGGCAAAACAATGTTAAAAGTTGGATGCAAGTGGATAAATCGAATCGAGAAGCATAAGTAAAAACAGATAATTCGCAGGATTATCACCACTCCAAACTTAAAACTTTTCTTGTCCTCAAGCAAAAAGTAGAACCATAGAAAAGAAAACATAATAGTCACTAACTCTATGCTAACTGATGGAAGGGAAATAAGTGTGTCCCACAAGCCATAAATATCAATGCAATATCAATGTTTAACCATCAACTCAGAGGTTCAAAGCATACCATCACTAATCAATCACAACTTGGAAGTTAATGGATTTGACAACTAAGAGTTTAAACCATTTAGGTAGATGCTCAATCATTCTCCCTTGTATTTGGGCTTGTGTTTCTCTCGGTCCAACACGGTTTGAGTCTTGAATTTGATTTTCATCTCAAACATACAAGGATTCAATGTAAAATCGTTAATGCAGTCATTGGTGCCAAGGTACAAGGTAGATAAGATGAAAATGTAAACTGCTACCTTAGAGAGCAAGTGAGAATTGGTACTTCTAACAAATCTTCAACTCACAAATCTCATACCTTTCAAATTCTCTCTTCCCCTTCTCTTTTGTGTCCTTTTTTTCCCCAGTAACCTACATGGTCTCAAAGGGGTACCTAATCATTGTGTCAAGTATTTCCCCAGTAACCCATCAGTCTCAAAGGGGTAGCCATTCAATAAGTCAACTTCTTCTTTTTTTATACCTTCACATATTCCAAAGTGAACAATCAACCCAACAAAAAAAAAATCATCCCACTCCAAACTTAGTTTCTTGTTAACTCCTTAATATATTATTTCCAATGCTCACCTAGCCCCTTTAGGTGGGTTAAATGTTACTTATATGGCTAGGCTCAATTAGAAGGGTTAACAAAGAAAGAGGATCATTAGGCTCAAAGGGGCAATGTAAAAGATGTGATCATTGGGTTAGCTTTTGGTTGCTGGCTTAACAAACAAAATGCCTTTATCATGTCTAAACATTGTGCAAATCAAGAAAGCATCAGAGAATCAGGCAAATTTAGGAGAGTAAAGCCTCAAAAGTGTCCCCTCAGTAATAAAATCATGTTGGAGGCTCAATACTCCTACTAGGAAAGGAATGCAGATCATTCACAAAAATGGTGCCAATTCATTCAAACCAAGCAACAAGATTCATGAATGTATGGTATGAAACCATTTCTAATGAGCTTCAAGCAGCAAGATCACATAATTTTCAGGTTCCACAAAAAGGTATGCAAGTTGGTTGATTCCATCACAATTTTTTTTTTATTATTATCCTAAGTTAATCCTAATTACCCAGTAAAACTAAAAACTCCTAGCCTAAAGATGAAATGCAAGAAAGCTAATAAAAGTTGGAAGGGAGAGAAGGAAAAATATCTGGTGGGTTCTGAGCAGAACCCATAGCAAAGCTCCTCATAGTCCTTTCTCTCCCGAAGCTAGGACAGACTAGTCCTCGTCTGACTCTTCCTCCTCTGATTCATCTTCTCCTTCATCATCTTCTTCTTCTTTTATCTCCTCTTCAGATTCTTCTTCAATCTCTTTAGCTTCTTCTTCATTCTCTTCAGCTTGATTCCTCTCTTCCGATGCTGCCGAATTAGAGGCTTTAAAAGGCCTCCAGTCCACAAACTGATCCACCTCCTCAGCTATTCAGCTACTCATGGGAGTGATATTGAGATTAAGTCCCTCCCACATCTGTCTCATGATATCCTCCATCCTTCGGTTATCCTTTCTTGAAACTTGCTACATTCTATGTAGGGCTTCTATGTTGTGACACATGGCATCCCTTTCTTGCCCAACTAAGCTCAAATCTTCTGAGGTTGAACCCTGTTTTTGGGCTCGCAGCTCTCTTCTAGTTGGCCTAGTCCTCGGAGGTCTTTCTCCTCTCCCCACAGGCTCGATGTTCTCTACTAAACAGTAAGTGGAAATGAAGTGTATGTCTATTTTTGTAGGACTCTTCATTGGTGTTAGGTTAGCCGTCGACACCCTAGCTCTTTCATAAAGTAGAGTAACTAGATGTGGATAAGCTAAGGTTACTGATGTTGAATTGGCTATACTCTGGATGTTTTCACAAATGATCTTACCAATATTCAGAGTCTTCCCACTTATGATTGCACACACCATTCCAGCTCGGTCAAATTTCACATCTGATTTATTTGTGTTGGGGAGGAGGTTTGACACAATGTAAGAGGCCCAGAATCTAGGGATAGTTTTAAGGTCAGCAAAATTGACTTTTTCGGGCTTGTTTCCTTTGGTAAATTCCCAGGCAGCTCCTGGTGGGCATAATACCCTCAACATTTTGTCCAACTCCTCCTTTGTCATGGATCCGGGTCCCCTTTCTTGGAATTCTTCCCAAACACTTTTTCCGTCCCAATTGGGCTGAGTGTTCAGGACTTCATTGATTGTGTCAAGATTAAAATGGATATACTTTCCCCGAACAAAACTCATTACTGTTGGGGTTTCCCATTTTGGGATGAAGGCATTGGCAAAGAATTCTTTCACTATTTCATTGTACCCCTCCTTAGGGTATGAGACCAAGGTTTCCCACTTTCTTCGTTGAATTTCTTGCACTACCGGAGGAATTTGAGAAATTTCAGACAAAACCACCATTCTCTCTTGAATTATTCTCCTCTCATGCATAGTGTTGTAGTGTTCCTCACATCTTGCTGATCGGAATCGTCTTCTGTCAACTGCGGGTCCACTCACGGATGAGCCATCAGCTTTCCTCTTTACAGGTAGCTTAGAAGCCATAGTACTCAACCTGTAGAATATCAATAGAATCAATACTCAAATATAATCACAACACATCCTACATGTAACGCCCCAATTTTTAGAAAATATTTCGAATGTAATGTTTGCTGTTTTTCAAGTTATTGTGTAAATGACCGTTGTGTCCTTATTTTACTGTTTCTCGATTTCTGTGTGAAATACAAATACGTTTATACAGGCTCAAATTTTATTTGGTCTTTTTACGTAATTTGTTCCGAGACTCTATCTGTTTTAATTTTTCTGGAAGATATACAGACAATTAATACTGTCTGTAATTTTATTTGAACTTTTTGGACGATTAGCTACGTTGTAGGAAAAAATGGAAAAATGACCATTACGTCCCGAACGTGCTGTTTTTGCTGTTTTTGCTGTTTTTAATTGTTTTCTACTTGATTTAATGTCCGATATTACTGTCTGAGATTTTATATGGACTTTTTGTGTGATTTGCTTCGAGGCAGAAAATAATATTTTTCGGTAGGGAAATCTTATTTTATTATTTAGAATTGGGGATCTTACTAAACCCGATTCTAAATGAGACATAAATAATCTTTTAATTTTTAGGATTTGGTATCACAAATAAAATAATTTTATAATATTATAATATTATTTTATTAGTCAAGATAATAAAATGACAAAGTGGACCCGAAATATTTTGCGGGACCCACGTTTAGCTAATACGATTAACTTAGTAGCTTAATTAATCATCATTAGCAAGTAGAACTTTCCCGAACAAGTGACTCTCGGCTAGTGACTAAGCCGATAATTTATGAAAGCAAGTGTGACTAGGCTTGGGGAGTCATCAATAACCAACCAATAGGAGACAAGCTTGTTAAGCAAGCTTTAATCCTAACCTTTGATGCATCCAAGGGCTTGGATGAAGCCAAGCAAGATGCACACCTTGCATGCTCTTTGAGAGCTACGGCCAAGGAGTTAGGAGACCAAAGATCACTTTGCTTGCATGCAAAATTCTCTCTTCTCTCTCTTCCAAAAACCCTAGCCACCATTCTTGTCTTTTCTCTTCACCATTCGGCCAAGACAAGAACCCTACCCTCCAACCATCCAAATTTTCATCTAACTAACTTTTCTAAACCTAAACACCATCCTAAGAACATCTCTAGTTGAGAGTTCTTGCAAATTCTTGCATTTGGAGCTTGGAAACCAATCTTGAAGATTTTACCTAGAAGGTGAAATCTCATGCTTTTCTTTTCTCTCTTCTTTTTCAAAGTTCTAAGCCATGATCTATCCATGGTTTAGGTTCTTTTTCATGGTTAGTAACTTGTAGAATTTCGTTTGAGCTAGGTACTTGGTGGAGGAAACCGAATACTAGGGAGTGAAAAGAAAATCCATTTGTCTTCATTTAAGGTAAGAGGAAGACAAATCTTATCACCTATGGATGGTGGTAAGAAGATGGAGTTTTGATTTTGTGATTGTAGAATCCATAAGGATTCATGTTTGTGCTTGTTAGTAGCTTATTTGATGTGGTTGTGTATTTGTTAATAGCTTTCTTATTTGTTGTTTGTAATAATTTGCATGTCTAAGCAAGCTTCTACAAGATAATATTGCATGTGTTAGAATTGTATGATAAAGTATAGAATTGCATGATAATGTATAGGATGTGAACAACATGTCAAGGAATGCATGTGTGTTCCAAAGAACACTCCATGATGGCTCACGGCCACTAATAAAAATGGAGAACCAAAATGTTCTCTTAATTTTCTTAAAAGGTGATTTAATTAACCTAGGAGAATTAAGAAGGTTTCAAGTTGTTTAAGTCAAGAAAAATGAATTTGGAAATCAAATGGCATAACCTTACAATTTCGCCAACAAGTCTAACTTCAACATTTTGATTTCTAAAATTATTTTCTAAGGTAATGATTTAATCAATGTAGACAATACAATAGATTTAACATACATTTAGAAGATGAAAAATAATTTGGAAATCAAATGCAAAGTTTTTATCAAATTCGGCCAACATGCCAAAATTAGGTATTCATGATTTCTAAAATTAATTCCAAGCTATTTTCAATCAAGAAGAAGCAATACAAGTTAAAGTAAATTTTCTACAATGAGTTTTAAAGAAATAAAGTGGTTAGAACTAAGTTTAAGAGGTTAATACTAATGATTTTTACTGTAATGAGAAATACAGTAACTTTTGAAAATTTCTAACATATAGCTCATGTTGTATTTTGAAGCATGTTAGTAGTTTTCAAAAGGATTAATTACATGGTTTAAAAATTTAATAAACAAATTTTTATGGTAAAATTAGGAAACCATTAATATAATTTTCTAAACAAAATAATCTTGTCAATTTTTAGTAAAAACGGACAAATAAGATAGAAAAGATGTCCAAAAGACAAGATACGGTATGGAAAATATTATACGTAGTTTAAAAGTATTATTTATCATTTTTGTTTATTTAAACAGTGATTTTTAAGGAATTCGGTCAATAAAATGATTTAAAAATCTTACGCGATTGAGAAAACGTATTAAAAATCCTACGCGATTTTGAAAACAGAAAAATATATTTACGCGATTTCAAAACGATTATAAAAACGACGAGATTTTGAAAACGCGATAAAATTTCTACGTGATTGACCGTTACTATATTTTTCACTGTCGGGAAAATGTGAACCCGTACAGATTTTCTTTATATATATATTTGTTGCCAATAAGGGCAAGCTTTTCCGGAAAATGAGAACTGTCAGGCTTTCTATTTTTCTACCATTGAGGGCATATTATTATCTTGAGGGCATTTTCATAATTTCATATTTTTGGAATTATGTAATGTCTTTATGCCAATTTTTGGTGTTTTGGTTGATTTGAGGCGAATCACATCGTGTTGTCGATGCGATAAACGTAGTGTGGTTTATTGTTCTAATAAACTTGGAGACGTTAGTGTACGGGATTCCATATATGGACAGTTGGTAGCTCCGCTGGGGTATGGTAAACCGATAGCACACTAATGGACTCGACACGCACTATATTTAATCGAGGTTTGTAAAGTCTAGTAGTACATTGCCTATAGTGCCACAACGGGAGACCGTGAACTATACTACGCCTGGATGGTGGATTCCCAGTGTCGTAGGCTATTGACGCAACGTGTGACAGCGTGATAGTTGGTTGGGCAGCCGTGGTACTAATAGATTTTGCAAGTCATTCTCTCTGATATCTGTTTGTGTTTAACTCCATGGAGTAGGATTGTGTCATAGTGTATATGATTATATCTTGGATGATATTCCATTTTCTCTATTTATCTTTATCTGGTTATATCTTGGATGTTATTTCATTTTCTCTATTCATCTTTATCTGGTAATTATTATGATGGTTGTCTATTTCTTATTTTATTCTATCTGTGATATTGTTTTATCTGTGTTTTTTTTATATGTGTTATATCGGTGATGTTATGTAATGTTATGATATCTAAGCTTTACTTTATTCCATTATTATTACTGTTATAGCTTTTTGTTTTGCATAAACTGTATATATGATATTTGTCGTCTTCTTATTGGCCATGTTTATGGTGATTTTAGATTGTCTTACCTCTTTATTGTATGTGTTTTCTGTATATTTACTTTATGCGATAAAGAGTTTGAGGAAGAAGAAGAGGAACAGCCTCTTGAGATCTTGTACCCCGAGGAGGAGGAAGATCGAAATCGACGACCACTTTTACGATCAAGAACCATCGATCATCCATATCCATTGGATTGATTAGTTTTGGTATGGCTGCTCTTGAATTCGTGACTCTTTCACGGTGGATCTCTATCGTGGCACATGAGAGGAGATAGAGACTCGGTGACATATGCGGACGGATGACGGTGACCCTACGTCATAGGTTTGATGGAGAGCCGATCATGACTACGACAAAGATTCTACACTTAGAGTTACCCTTATCCATTAGGCGTCATTTTGGTGGTATGACCACGAGCCTAGTGAGATAAGTAGCGTATCGATCTAACGCGATCACGTTATCACCGAGAGTCGAGGCATCCAGGATATTTGTCCCCTGATGATCATTTTCATGATGAGAGTGATCCTTCAGAGGAGTAAATATGTTTGATGTTTTTTTTGGGCGCGTCTGCGTATGGATGTATATATTGACACTTTTACTGTTTTTATTTACTTGCTGTTTAAATATTTGTAATTGTAGTTGTAAATTATTTGTATAACTTATAACATAAAACATATGTATATTATGAGCAATGTTGTTCTGTCTATTTTATGTTTTCCGCAATATTCTATTTTTAATAATGTCTATCATGAACTACTTTATGACCCATATTATTATTTAACGAATGGTTTACAACTTGGGTAGATTTTATTTAATTATTTTTATTTTTCTTTATATGTGTGACATCCCCAAAGGGGTGTTACACTACAAGCCAAATCCTATACTCAAGCAAAGCTAATTGTAGTGGATCAATCAAGTTCAAGAGCAACATCTTTTCAATTTCAACCAATTCACCAAAAGATTTTCACAACTTAGGCTAGGGACAACCCACATTTAACTCTAATTGCAAGTCTAGAACCTCAATTTGATAATCAAAGCCAAATATATCAAAAAGCCCCAAATTTGGTCTCACCTAGACCCTTATCAAATCATTTTCCCAATTATTTCTCATTTTGGAAGAATTCAACAAATTGATATTGGAAACATATTACACATGAGCTAAATTGTATATCCAAACAATCAATTTGCAGAAAACCTCATGCTACAAGAAAAACCCAATTTCATATAGTGTGAACCCTAACCATGTAATTAGCACAATCTCACATCTTTCACAATCAATCCCAAGAATCTAACAATGGAATCAGGTTAACAATGCATTTACTTGAAGATAATAAAAGAATGGAATAAATAGAAAGAAAAAGAAAAAGAAAAAAAAATGAGAACAAAACAATAAAAAAGGAAAATAAATGAAGAAAAAGAAAAAGGAAAAATTAAAATAAAATAAAAAATACAAATACTTACCGAAGATGAAGCAACAAAAATGAAGGAAAAGGGGAGATCACCCACGTGCTTAGAGAAAGAGAGATAGAGAGAAATGAGAAAGATGGAGGTTTGTGTGTGTGTGGAAGTGAAGCAGAGGAAGGAAGTGATGTGTGTGCTGCGTGAAATGTGAAGTGAAACAAGAAAACAAAATCAAGTGTTTTAAATTTTTTTGCCCCCCACCTTTTTTATATATATAATTAAATGGACTTAGCGCCTAGCGCTTATGACTCCGAGAGCACCATTCGGTGCTCAATTTTTTTTTAATTTTTATTTTTTTTAAAAAAAATATTTTTTTTTAATTTTTAATTTTTTTTCCTGGCAAGAACACTAATTTTATATTTTTTTTCTTAATTTTTTTTTTTTCATTTCTTTTTCTTATTTTTTCTTTTTTCTTTTTTTTGGCACAATGTGCTGCCCAACGGTACAAAGTCAGAGAGCCCCAAATTTGTAATTTCACTTGGCCGCCCAGCGGTTCGTAAAAACCAGTACCGCCCAGTGGCAATACTACCACCTGGCATCCTCAACTCAGAGAAGGGCTTATTTTTCTTGCATCCCACCGCCCAGCGGCCAGTTGGCCGCCCAGTAGTATTGTTGCTACAAAATTATGCAGCTAAAACCTCATATTGCATCTAACTAAAATGAAAATCATGCTACACACTCCAAACTTGATTAAAAGCACTTACACACAAAATTCTAGAATTAACCAACACACTAAAGATGTAACAAAACTAACAATACAAAAGAGAGTTCAAAAAAACAAAGAAAAATGCAAAAGTAAAGTTAAGGAAACTCCCTTGCATGGGTTGCCTCCCATGAAGCGCTTGTTTAACGTCCTTAGCTCAACGTTGTGTTGCTTCAAGTGGAGATCAAGTTGATGGACTCCCTTCTCCGCTCAACATCTCCCCCAAAGTAGAGTTTGAGCCTTTGCCCATTCACCTTGAAGCTTTTATCTGAGTTCAGATCTTTCACTTCCACTACACCATTAGGAAACGCTTGCTTGATCTCAAAAGGGCCAAACCACATAGACTTGAGCTTTCCAAGAAACAACTTAAATCTTGAATTAAATAAGAGCACTAATTGTCCTTCCCGGAACTCTTTCCGCACAATCCTCTTATCATGCCATCTCTTGGTGTTTTCCTTATAAATCTTGGCATTTTTATAGGCAAAATTTCAGAATTCTTCAAGTTCATGAAGCTGCAAGATTCTTGACTCACCCGCTTTGGCCAAATCAAAATTCAAGAACTTTGTTGCCTATAGTGCCTTATGTTCTAACTCCAGGGGTAAATGGTAAGCTTTGCCATAAACTAATTAGAATGGAGACATACCAATCGTAGTCTTAAAGGTTGTCCTATATGCCCAAAGAGCATCATCCAGTTTTATTGCCCAATCCTTCCTAGAAGAATTCACTGTTTTCTCCAGAATTTTCTTCAATTGGCGGTTAGACACCTCAACTTAGCCACTGGTTTGTAGGTGATATGGAGTGGCCACTTTATGGTAAACATTATACTTTTTTAGTAAAGTCTCTAGCTTCCTATTGCAGAAGTGGGTTCCCTCATCACTCATCAACGCTCTAGGCACCCTAAACCTTGAGAATATGTTCTTCTTCAAGAAATTGATCACCACTTTTGCATCATTGGTTGAGATTGCAATAACTTCCACCCATTTTGTTACATAGTTGACAGCCACCAAGATGTAAACCTTAGAAAATGAGGAAAGAAACGGGCCCATGAAGTCGATACCCCAAATGTCAAATACTTCAACTTTTAATATTGGATTTTAGGGCATCTCATTCCTCTTTGATATGTTCCCAGTCCATTGGCATCTATCACATCTCTTAACATAAGCAAATGCATCCTAGAAGAGTGTTGGCCAGAATAACCCAGATTGTAGGACCTTTGCTACTGTCCTGTCTCCACTGAAATGTCCACCATACTCAGAATTATGACAATGCCACAGAATTTGTTGTTGCTCTTCTTTAGGCACACATCTTTTCAATAGACCATCAACACCTCTCTTGTACAAAAATGGTTCGTCACACACATAAAACTTGGCTTCATAGGCCTTGTAGTTGGCTATGTCAGCATACTATGGCAAACTTACCGCGGTCAATAACTGCTCATCAGAAAACTGATCATTGATTTGTCTTTTCTCCTTATTTTCATCTGCACTTTCCAACCGAGATAAGTGATCAGCCACAGAATTCTCGGTCCCTTTCTTATCTTTTATCTCCAAATCAAACTCTTGAAGCAATAGAATCCATCAAATAAGCCTTGGTTTCGAATCTTGCTTGGCGAAGAGGTACCGGACAGCTGCATGGTCTGTATACACAATCACTTTCGAACCCACCAAGTAAGAACGAAACTTTTCAAATGCATAAACAATAGCCAATAACTCTTTTTCTGTAGTAGCATAATTAAGTTATGCAGCCTTTACGATATGACTCGCATAATAAATCACATGCAACAACTTATCTTTCCTTTGACCTAGAATAGCACCTACAGCCGCGTCACTTGTATTACACATAATTTTAAATGGTAAACCCCAATCGGGTGCAGTTACAATTGGTGCAGTGGTCAATTTATGCTTCAAAGTGTTAAAAGCTATCATGCATGCCTCATTAAAATTGAATGGAGCATCTTTCACTAGGAGATCACTGAGAAGTTTAGCAATTTTTAAAAAATCTTTTATGAATCTCCTATAAAAGCTAGCATGGCCCAAAAAACTACGAATGCCTTTTACATTAGTGGGAGGGGGAAGTTTTTCAATAACTTCAACTTTGGCACGATCAACTGCAATCCCTTGGTTAGAGATGCGGTGCCCTAAAACAATTCCCTCTCTCACCATGAAATGACATATTTCCTAGTTTAAAACCAAGTTTGTTTCTTCACATCTTTTTAAAACTAAAGACAAGTTATGCAAGCATATATCAAATGAAGAACCAAACACAGAGAAATCGTCCATGAACACTTCGATATGTCTTTCAATCATATCAGAGAAGATGGACATCATACACCTTTGGAATGTAGCTGGTGCATTGCAGAGTCCGAACGGCATCCTTCTGTAAGCAAACACTCCATAAGGGCATGTAAATGTTGTTTTCTCCTGATCCTCTAGAGCTACAGCAATCTGGTTGTAGCCGGAATATCCATCCAAAAAGCAATAATATTCATGCCCGGCCAACTGCTCTAACATTTGGTCAATGAAAGGCAGTGGGAAGTGATCCTTCCTTGTTACATCGTTCAGCCTCCGATAGTCAATACATACCCTCCATCCAGTAATTATCCGAGTAGGTATCATTTCATTATTTTCATTCATAATCACTGTTGTCCCACCCTTTTTAGGCACAACTTGGATGCGCTAACCCAAGGGTTGTCTGAGATAGGGTAAATAAGCCCAACATCAGGAAGCTTGGAAACCTCCTTATGAACCACTTCTTTCATGACCGGATTAAGTCTCCTTTGTGGCTACACTACAGTTTTATGATTTTCTTCTATAAGTATTTTGTGCATGCACAAAGAAGGACTTATTCCTTTCAAATCACCGATCGACCATCCAATAGCCCTCTTATGATCCCGTAACACCCTCAACTATTTTTCTTCTTCCATCTGGCTCAATCCAGCATTGATGATGATAGGGTAAGAATTGTGCTCACCAAGAAAGAAATATTTTAAGTGTGTGGGTAATGGTTTGAGCTCAATATTTGGTACTTCATCTCTTTTTGGTTGTGTTTCATCTTCTCCTCTCACCAATTCCTCCCATTCTGGTTGTTCATCTTTGCGATAGGGGGGCAAGTTTTCCAGCAAGCTAAGTATTTCTTTAATCGTCGTATTATCATCTTCATCAACTTTCGTTTTTGATTCAACAAGTACTTTTTCAAGAAGTGAAGAGAGGCTGTTTTCCCTATAAGACTTGGAGGTAATTGAGTCACATACATCAATGCTAAAATATGCTTCTCTATCTCCCAGGTGCTTCATAGCTTCAAAGACATTAAAAGTGATGGCTTCCTCTTGGACCTTTAATGTTAAAGTCCCATCCGCCACATCAATGAGAGCTCTACCAATTGCAAGGAACGATCGCCCCAAAATCAAAGGAATGTCTCTATCTTCTTCCATGTCAAGAACAATGAAGTCCATCGGGAAGATGAATTTGTCTACTTTCACCAAAACGTCTTCAATTACTCCATGAGGATGCTTCATAGACCTATCTGCAAATTGAAGAGTTACCATAGTGGGCTTTATTTGGCTGATCCCTAATTACTTGAAAATGGACAAAGGCATGAGACTAATGCTTGCACCAAGATCACATAAAGCCTTCCCAAATGTTCTATCACCAATAGTGCATGGAATTGAGAAGCTTCCAGGATCCTTAAGCTTAGGAGGAAGCTTCTTTTGAAGGATTGCACTGCACTCCTCCGTAAGCATAATGGTCTCTTCATTTCTAATCCTTCTCTTCTTAGACAACATCTCCTTCATGAATTTCACATAGGAAGACATTTGTTCTAGAGCTTCAGCAAACGGTATACTGATTTGTAGCTTGTTAAACACCTCTAGAAACTTCCCAAACTGTTTTTTATCATGTTCCTTATTGAGTCGTTGAGGGAATGGCAACTTGATAATTGGAGGTGGCATCTTTACTTCTTGCTCCTTTGCTGACTCCTTTTCATTAGAGTTATTGGACAAAGCACCTTGAGATACTTCAACTTCTTCATGAGGCACTTCTTCACCAAGTTTCTCAACTTTTCCTTCACTGTTCTTCTCCTTCCTTGATTAAGGTTCAATTACTTTCTCACTCCTAGTTGTTATGGCTTTCACATACTCATTTCCTCTAGGATTTAGGACTGTGTCACTTGGCAAGGAACCTGGAGGTCTCTCTGAGAGTTGTTTTGCAAGCTGGCCCACTTGAGTTTCTAGATTACGGATTGAATAATCTTGATTTCTAAACCCAGCTCTTGTCTCCTCCATAAAATCAGTAGTGGTTTTAACAAAGGACGAAGTTTGTATAGCCAATTTCTCTAAGGCTAACTCCTAAGAAGCCTTCTTCTCATTAAACTGAGGTTGGGATAATAAAGGACCTTGATATGATGATTGTTGAGGATGTCCTTGATATCTCATCTGTTGTCTTGGTGGAGCTTGATTTCCTTGTTTACTCCACGAAAAATTTGGGTGATTCCTCCACTCTGGGTTGTACGTGTTGGAGTAGGGATTATCCTGTTGCCTTGGAGGATTGTTCATGAAGTTCACTTGCTCTTGAGCTGGAGGTCCAAACATATTTCCTGGACAATCCACACTCTCGTGTTCACCTCCACAGAAATCACAGGCCAAAGGAACATTGCTCACCGTATTCACACTAAGAGTGTCCACTTTTTTTGTGAGATTCTCTAGTTGTTGGGTCAAAATCTTGTTTTGAGCCAACAGTGCATTCATGGAATCAATCTCCAAGTACCCTTTCTTGACTACAACACTTTCCCCATTCCTCTGTAGTCATTATTTGCCATCATCTCAAATAACTCTCAGGCTTCCTCTGGGGTCTTATAATTCAATGTCTCACCTATTGTAGCATCAACCATGGCTCTAGTTTGAGGTAGCATGCCATTATAGAAACTCTGCACTTGGATCCAGAAGTCAAAACAGTGATGTGGACACTTCCTCAGTATTTCATTATATCTATCTCAAGCCTCACTGAGAGATTCCTCATCATGCTGTCTAAATGAAGTGATCTCGCTTCTCAACTTCGCAGCTTTGGACGGAGGAAAATATCTTGTTAAAAATTTCTGGACTAAGATAGCCCAAGTAGTAATGCTTCCCCTCGCCAATGATTCCAACTAATTCTTAGCTTTGTCCCTCACATAGAAAGGAAACAATCTCAGACGAATAGTATCTTCACTCACCCCATTGAGCTTCACAGTATCACAAATTTGCAAGAAACCTGCTATATGTGCATGTGGGTCCTCATTGTCAAATCCTCCAAATTGATTGTTCTGAACCAAATGAAGTAGAGCTGGCTTCAATTCAAAATTATTTGCTTGAACTGGAGGTCTTGTTATGCTTGCTCCACACCCATCCATGTTAGGAATAGAGTAATCCATGAGAGTCCTAACAGGTGGTTGTGGTGGTGGAGGATCTACATTTTCTCCATTGTCTGCCATGTCTTCAACAACTGCTTGAGTGCCACCTAAATTCCTTCTTTTTTCTATGGTTTGCTTTCTCAAAACTCTTGCAGTTTTTTCAATTTTAGAGTCAAAAAGAAGGTTATCGGGATGAATGGTACCTCGCATACACTAGAGACAATATTAGAACAAATATAACTCAATGAAATAAATAAACTAAAGAAACTAAACACTAGAATGAATAAACGAAAGAGAAATTGTTTAAACTAGTGGCTGCCTTCGATATTACTGATATTAGTAAAATCGATCCACGGCAACGGTGTCAAAAACTTGATAGGACCACGACAAGTGTATCGGATCGTCAAGTAATAAAAACGGTGAGAAACCGGATATTGTTCTCAGGGATCAATGGCCAAATACCAATTCACAAAATTAGCTACTATTTAAACTAAGATTTAGATCAAAGTGAGCTCTAATAACAAAACAAGAGAAATACATAAACTCACACAAAGACAATATTTTTGGATTTTTCTACTTGACAAATTAACAAATTCTTGGTATGCGAGATGAAAAACAATCAATTAAGGAAAGAGTTGGGATCAAGCTTCATTTGATTTCACTTGTTGCATATCAATTGGAACTAACACAAGCTACTACTCCTATTTTGTTACCAAAATCTCTAAAAAAAAACTCAACTCCTAATTCCTTAGGTAGTTAACCCTTTGTTTCCAATTAAAATCCTAATTCCTTAGGTGATTCTAAGAGATAACAAGCATTACGGTTTAGAATTCAAAGAGGTAACAAGCAAATTAATGACTATCCCCAGCCTAGAGATAAGCAAGGTTCATAATCTCATATCACAAATCATATATCAATTTTTCATTCAACATACAATCCTAAAATCATTCTAAAGAGAATCTATCTTTAGAAAGCATTAAGAGAAGAGATCATAAATTCAAAATAGAGATAGCAACTTATATTAATTGAGTCCAACGTCAATAACAATCAAGATCCATCAAAATCCACCTAATCCCAACAAGGGAGAGTTTAGTTAGACATAGAAATAAATGTATAAATTAAGACAATATAGGGAAGAAGATGCAAAACTCCATGGAAGATTGAAGAAAATCTGAGTTCCTACTCTTCTTCTCTTCAAATCCACACCATAGAGCTCTCATGATAGGGTTCTCCTCCCTCAAAGAACGTCCCTCTGCAGCTACCTCCCAAAACGTCTTCTCTTAACCCTAAAAATAGCTCTTCTGATGTCAAATGGGCTAAAATGTAAATGGGCCTGCGTGACACCCATCGCCCAGTGGCCAGTTGGCCGTCCGGCGACCTGGCTATATTTTTGTTTACTGAGCATTCTGACCTTCCATCGCCTAGCGGCCAGTTGGCCGCCCGGCTACCTTCCATTGCACAGCGGCCAGTTGGCCGCCCGGCTACTTGGCTTCTGCTGATGCTTCCTTTTTCCTTACTTTTCTGAGCTCCTGGGGGTCTAAGATACATGTTTGGCAATTCAATGGCATTGCTGGCTCTTCCATTTGGCTCTATTCTTCATAGTTTTGAGTTTCATCCTTCTTTAACTTTCATTACAAATAAAATAACATAAATGAGATGCAAAACATTTCGAACTATAACCAAACTCCATGAAATTCATCAAATTAATCATCTTATGCCATCATGGTCAAAATTAAGTTAAATGAGGCAAAACAATGTTAAAAGTTGGATGCAAGTGGATAAATCCAAACAAAAAGCATAAGTAAAAACAAATAATTCACAGGAATATCTCCAAGCTCAAATCATGCTATGCCATGCCAAAATCCAATAATTAACTAACCCATGGTTGATTTCTTCATTTTCTTTTGTTGAACCTTTTAGCAATAATATTTTCATCAGTTGTTCAGAAAAGAAATGAGTTTTACATGGAAAAATCCATAATATATCAGGGTTACATAAGCCTTAATGTTTTGTTTAAAAGTGAAATTGGCCAAGGAAATGTTCTGGATAAAGCAGTCAGAGCAAACAAAAATTATCCAATCAGCCTTTTGTATAAGGTCCCAATTTTCATCAAAGGAGATTACTTTTCTCTCTTTTTTGAATTTTCAATCGGAATTAAGCTATATCATTCCACTTATATAGAAGAGACCTCAAATTTTAGTAAAGAGCATCATAGATATCAAAATCCAACAAGATATAAAAGCTTGAACATAAACTACTAACTGGCTGATTAGCCCAACCGAGGACATATGGATAATTCAATTATAGGAGTCCCCTAATGTGAAAATAAAAAAAATGAAAAATGAGACAAAAAAAGTAAAATAAAAAATATATGGGAAAAAATTGAGGCACTCACATGTGAGGGGGGTGTTGGACTCATCACATGTGAGTGTGGAAAAATAAAGTCCCACATTAGAAGGGTGATAGGAAGAAGATGACCATATAAGCCAGCCGTAATGGGCTAAAACCATGAGGTTAACCTTTCGGTTAAAGTGGTCTCAAGCCCAAATGTCAAACACGTCAAACACTATCCAAGCCCAAATCATGCTATACCATGCCAAAATCCAATAATTAACTAACCCATGGTTGATTTCTTCATTTTCTATAGTTGAACCTTTTAGCAATAATATTTTAATCAGTTGTTCAGAAAAGAAATGAGTTTACATGGAAAAATCCATAATATATAAGGGTTACATAAGCTTTAATGTTTTGTTTAAAAGTGAAATTGGCCAAGGAAATGTTATGGATAAAGCAGTAAGAGCAAACAAAAATCATCCAATCAGCCTTTTGTATAAGGTCCCAATTTTCAGTAAAGGAGATTATTTTTCTCTCTTTTTTGAATTTTTAATTGGAATTAAGCTATATCATTCCACTTGTATTAGAGATACCTCAAATTTTAGTAAAGAGCATCGTAGATAAATGTTCAAAACAAGGTTATGAAGCTTACATGAGAAGGTAAGTGATGGTGGATTTCTCTGTGGTGCAATAACAACAGCAATGGAGTGAGGGGGTGGGTACCTGTAGAAGGCACTTCGACGCTCAAGTCAGTATGTAGACAAGAAAGGTAATGTGTAGAATTAGGGATTAGCCCTGTACCTTTTTCACCTTGTTGAGTATATACATAAGCATTTGGAGGTGTTGAGAATCTGAGCATTCAATACAGATTGAATGTTGTTACCAGGAATTACAGAAAATGTTATTCCTTATGATTAATCCCCTATTTACGCGGGGTATGATGCATATTCCTTTCTGTTGAGGGAGTTACACCTAGTATATAGGTTGCTTCACTCACGCAGTAATATTTGGGTTTCACTTTGGGGGGCCAAGTTGCTCTAGATTCGTGGACCCATAACCCAATCTAGAACAGTTGCCCTAACTTGATGCTTAGATGAGACAATTAAGTGTCAAGATATCCGAGCTTGATAGGAGTACACAATGCTTAGTGGATAAAGGGATCCTAGTCATGGTGTCCATGTCAGATCTTACGATGTTTTTTTCCCATGGGTCGAGGTCCGTGATGTGTCATTGTTCATTTACCGAGGTTAATGAGTGAGGATAGGATCCTAATTTGATCGCTTTGCTTACATCATCATTCGCTATCCGGGGTATGTAATTGGTTGTTCTCATGTGTAGTTCATGAGGTTTGTGTTGTATTTGGATAAGTGTAACACCCCAATTTTTAGAAAAATGTTCCGAATGTTCTGTTTACTGTTTTTCAAGCTTTTGTGTAAAAGACCGTTGTGTCCTTATTTACTGTTTCTTATTTTCTTTATGAAATACAAATACGTTTTTATAGACTAAGATTTTATTTGGTCGTTTTACGTAATTTGCTTCGAGACGGTAAAATAAAAATTTTCTCAAGCTACTGTTTTAATTTTTCTGGGAGATATACAGACAATTAATGCTGTCTATAATTTTATTTAAACGTTTTGGATGATTTGCTTCGTCGTGGGGAAAAATGAAAAAAATGACCGTTACGTCCCGATTGTACTGTTTTTAATTTTTCTATATGTTAAAGTGCTTAATATTACTGTCTGTGATTTTATTTGGACTTTTTGTGCGATTTGCTCCGGGACGGAAAATAATATTTTTCGGACCGGGAAAATCTTGTTTTAATTATTCAAAACTGGGGATCTTACTAAACCCGATTAATGATAATCTTTGTTAATCTTTTAATTTTTAGGATTTAATTGTCAAATAAATAATTTTGTATTATTATAATATTATTTTATTAGTCAAGATAATAAAATGACAGTGGACCCGAAAATATTTTGCGGGACCCACGTTTAGTTAAAACAGTTAACTTAGTAGCTTAATTAAGCATCATTAGTGAAGGAATTCTCTACAACAAGTGACTAAGCTAGCCAATGACTAGGTTAATGACTAAGCTAATGACTAGGTTAGTGACTAAGGTTGGTGACAAGGCAAGGATGAACCAATAAGAGCTAAGCTTGCTAACCAAGTTTTAATCTTGACCTTTGATCCATCCTAAGGCTTGGATGAAGCCAAGCAAGGCTACACCTTGCATGGCTTGATGTTCACGGCCATTTGGCCTTTGGAGGACAAAAATCATTTCATCTTTCATGCAATTTCTCTCTTCTCTCTCTTCCAAAAACCCTAAACACCATTGAAGCTTCCTTGAAGCTAGTTTCGGCCAAACACAAACCAAGACCATCCAACCACCCAAATTTTTATCCAACCAAGTTTTCTAAACCTAAACACTAAGAACATCTCTAGTTGAGAGTTCTTGCAAAATCTTTCATTTGAAGCTTGGAAACCTACTTGGAAAATTTTACCTAGAAGGTGAAATTTCTTGTTTTCCATTTCTAAACTCTTTTTCAAAGTTCTAAGCCATGATTTCTCCATGGTTTAAGCTCTCTTTTATGGTTAGTAACTTGTAGATTTTGTTTAAGTTTGTTAGGTGATTTGAAGGAGAAAATCGAAACCTAGAAGAGGTGTGAAAGAATATTTTTGTCTTCATTTAAGGTAAGAGGAAGACAATTCTTATCATCCATGGATGGTGATAAGAAGATGGAGATTGATTGTTGATTGTAGAATCCATAAGGATTCCTTTGTTTGTGTTTGTTAGTAGCTTGTTTGTGTGGTTGTTAATAGCTTTCCTATTTGATGTTTGTAATAATTTGTATGATGTTGCATGTCTACAAGCTTTAAATTGCATGTCTACAAGCTATGATAATTTGTATGTGTTAGAAATGCATGATAATGTATAGGATGTGAATAACATGCTAAGGAATGCATGAGTGTTCCAAAGAACACCACACCAAGGCTCACGGCCATTGACTAAAAGGAGAATCAAAATGTTCTCATTATTTTCCTAAAATATAATTTAATTAACCTAGGAAAATTAACAAGAGATAGAATTGTTTAGATCAAGGAAAATGAATTTAGAAATCAAATAACACAAGTGTATATTTCGGCCAACATGCCAAATCAAATATTCATGATTTCTAAAATCAATTCCAAACCATTTCCAAGTATAAAGATGCAATATATGTTAAAAAGAATTTTTCTAAAATGAGTTTTGAAGAAATAAATTGAATTGAATTAAGTTTAATCAACTAAAATTATTGATTTTACTATTAAAAAGGAAATACAGTAACTTTTGAGGATTTCTAACATATAGCTCATACTTTATTTTGAAGCATGTTAGTGGTTTTCAAAAGGATTAAATTATATGGTTAAAAATTAAGTAAACAAAATTTTTACGAAAAAATTAGGAAACCATTAATATAATTTTCTAAGCAAAATACTGTCAATTTTTAGTAAAAACGGGCAAATAAGATAGAAAAGATGTCCAAAAGACAGTATACGGTATGGAAAATATTTTACATAGTTTAAACGTATTATTTATTATTTCTGTTGATTTAAACAGTAATTTTTAAGGGATTTGGACAAGAAAATGATTTAAAAATCTTACGCGATTGAGAAAATGTATTAAAAATCTTACTCGATTTGCAAAAACAGCAAAATATATTTATGCGATTTAAAAACGTTTGTAAAAACGACGAGATTGTGAAAACACGATAAAATTTCTACGCGATTGATCAAAATGGTATTTTCTGTATTTTTTCTGTTGTCGGGCTATGAGGTGAACCCGTACAGGCTTTGGAACAGTATTTGTCCAGTGGGACTTACTGTATCTTTTTATCTTTGAGAATTTTTTTTATTGAGGATATTCTGGTAATTTCTCATATATTGAGTTTATGCCAATTTTTGGTGGATTGGTTGACGAGGTGAATCACATCGTGTTGTCGATGCGATAAACGTAGTGTGGTTCATTGTCTTTATGAACTTGGAGACGTTAGTGTATGGGATCCATATATGGACAGTCGGTCGCTCCGCTGGGCCGTGGTAACCGATAGCACACTAATGGACTCGACACGCACTATTTTTAATCGAGATCTTGTAAAGTCTAATAGTACATTACCTGTAGTGCCACAACATGAGACCGTGAACTACACCACGCCTTGGATGGTGGATTCCATGTGACGTGGGGCTATAGACGCAACGTGTGACAGCGCAATAGTTTGGTTGGGCAGCCGTGGTACTAATAGATTTTGCGAGTCATTCTCTCTCTGATATCTGTATGTGTTTTAGCTCCATGGAGCAGGATCGTGTCATATTGTATATGGTTATATATTGGATATTATTTTATTTTATCTATTTATTTTATTTAGTTATTATTATGATAATTTGTCTATTTCTTATTTTATTTTATCTGTGGTATTATTTTATCGTGATATTATTTTATCGTGATATTATGATATATTATTTTATCTGTGATATTATGTGTTGTTGTGATACTATTCTGTTATTAATTACTGTTATAGCTTTTCATATTGCATGAACTGTATATCTGTTGTTTGTCGTTTTCTTATTTGCCATGTTTGTGATGATTTTAGATTGTCTTACCTCTTTATTGTATGTGTTTTCTATATATTTATTTACGTGGTAAAGAGTTTGAGGAAGAGGAACAGCCTCTTGAGATTTTGTATCCTGAGGAGGAAGAGGAGCAGCAAGCTGAAGATCAGTACGACGACCAAGAACCATCTGATCATCCATATCCATTGGACTGATTTGCTTGGGTATGGCGGTGCCAGGATTTTTGGGTTTTGTGACACTCGAGTTTCACGGTGGATCGTTAGCTTGGCATCTGCGGGGAGATAGAGACTCAGTGACGTACGTGGGACGGCTGACTGTGTCCCTACGTCATATGTTTGATGGAGAGCCAGTGATGACGACTACTGTGTTTTTGCACTTAGAGTTGCCTTTATCTCTTAGGCGTCATTGGCGTGGTGTGTCCACTGAGCCTAGTGAGATGACTATCGTATCGACTGCGTGGTCTCGTTTCCACCGAGTGTCGAGGCATCCTGGATATTTATCTTCTGATGAGTTTCCTGAGAGTGATCCATCAGAGGATTAAATGTTTATGATGTGTATTTTTGGGCGCGTCTGCGTATGTATATATTGACTACTTACTGTTTCTGTTTACTGCTTATGTTTAAATATTTGTAGTTGTAGTTGTAAATTATTTGTATAACTTATAATTTGGACCATATGTATATTATGAGTGATGTTGTTCTTTTATTTTATATTTTCGCATTATTTTATTTAATAATATTCTCGTTTAACAGAATTATTTTACAACCCGTATTATTATATAATAAGTGTTTTACAACTTGGGTAGATTTTATTTATCTTTCTTTTATTTTCTTTATATATGTGACATCCCCACAAGGGTGTTACAATAAGTCCCGACTTCAGGCATCTTTTGTTTATGTAATTGGTATTTTTCTTCATATTTCTGTTCTCATTTCAGTCACCGGGATGAGTCTAAAGCTCGATCTCGGTGGCTCTTTGTATTTTGTGTATTTTTGCTTTTGCTTTTGCAATGCTAAGATGGGTCCAACGCTTAATTTTGATTTTTGTTTTACACTTGACAATTTGCTTGTGTAGTTTATCGAGATGGGTCCAATGCTTGATCTTGGTTGTTGTTTTTTAGTTTGACAAACACTCATTTTTCTTGACCGAGATAAGTCCAAAGTTCGATCTCGATGGTTGGGTTTGTTTAGTTTAACGAACACTCATTTTTCCTGACTGAGATAAGTCCAAAGCTTGATCTCGGTGGTTAGGTTCGTTTAGTTATATTGACAGTCGAGCTTTAGGTGTAAATAACATTGAAGACTCTCATAATGATGTTCATTATTCTGGATGATGGTCTAAAACGCATAACCATGTTAAACCTTTTGTTTGATTTATGTGTTAGGCATAATATTGTAAGAACATTTAGCCTTTTAGGTTTAAGTTCAGTTTGAAATTGTGGAATAGGTGACACGGAAACCTCTTGGTATGGAGTCCACAATCTTGGGCTACGATTGGCTACGCTTAACCTCTGTAAACCTTGACGGTTTATGGGTTAAGGTCAGACCATAAGGGTACAGGTAAAAACTCTTGAATGTGCTCATTGACCTCAGATAACTGTCAAGTGGATTTCCCTATCTGGCCATCATGTAAAAATACGTTTAACCTCTATAAACCTAGTCGATTTATAGGTTAAGGTCAGGCTCAAAAGGGTACGGGTGAAAGCCTTTGAATGCGCTGCTTGACCTCAGAGAGTAGTCAAGTGGACTCTCCTATTTGGCCATCATGTATAGATGTCAGAATAGCTTATCCTCTTTGGACCTTGTATTCCCCAGACCTTGCCAAGGTGTGGTAACCTTGTGGGTTGTGTTAGGCCGAAGTACTCGTGGACTCAAAGTCATGACCGAGAAACTAGCTAAGATAAAGATGGGCTGAAGTACTCATGGACTGATCGTCACAGCCAAAGTACTAGCTTACATGACGTTGGGCTAATGTGAGCATTCAATGCATAGAATTATTCAGTGCGTTAGTTCAATTGCAAGTCACCACATAGGAGTATGTCTGTGGCTCCCATCTCATTCGCCATGTTGATGCCTATTATACATGCTTCGTATTCGACCTAGTTGTTGGATATGGGGAACTCGAATCTCAATGGATGTTCTAGTATGAGGCTAGCTTCATTTTCCAACATAAATCCAACTTCGCTCCCTTTAGGAGTCGAGGATCCATCAACATAGATGGTCTAAGAATGTGCTATAGGATGGCCAGAGCCTAGTGTGAGTTCAATCAGGAAGTTGGATAGTACTTGAGCCTTTATAGTCAGTCTTGGCTCATAGGTAATTTTGAACTCAGAAAGCTCTATTGACTAAGTAATCATTCTCCCTACAAGATCAGGCTTGTGGAGTATTTTCCTGATTAGTTGGTCTGTCCTTACTACTACTAGGTGACATTAGAAATATTGTGTCAACCTTCTAGCAGTGATTAATAGTGCTAGACCCAGCTTCTCAACCTTTTGATAATGGGTCTCAGGACCTTGTAGGACTTTGCTGACAAAGTAAACCGTCCTCTGACCCTCATCTATTTCTCTTATCAGAACCGAGCTAATTACCTCGTTGTATGTAGTGATTAAAATTAAGATAAAAATCAGTTGTCAGGCCCACCAGAAAATAAAAACCTTACAACTAGTTGTAGTTAGTAAGGGTCGATCCACAGAGAACCAATTCAATTAACACTATTAAACAATTCCCAATTTAGACTCTGATTAACAATAAACAGTAAAAGGGGGGTTTTGGAGTTTTGATGAACAATGAACAGCTTCAAAGATAACAATAAACAAACTGAAATCAACAATATAAGAAAATTGGTTAAGAGATTGAATCCACCACTAGATTTATATGATAATGTAAATCCACATATCATTTTTATTCCAACATGCTCAATTATGTTTTTATGCAATTGTGATATTAAATCTCTATTTTCCTTACGTGTTGGCCAATTTAGCAACTGCTCAAATCAACTCCTAATCACTGATTAGTCATAAAGCAACCGCTCTTACAACTATCCAACAATTGCATTAAGATTTAGAAAACTAATTACACTAAGGTCTAATCACACACCGGGATTAAATTACTTAGAACATATATTTCTCTAGATCTAATACCGCAAATCGCAAGCATAATAAACCCAGATCTACCACTTTTATAACGGCAAATAGCACAAAGATAATTATACCCACATGAACATCATACATCCCACTAGATCTACTACCGCAACCGCGCATAATAAACCTAGATCTACTACTTTGAAAGTAGGAACAAGTACAAAAACCTTCATACCAACAATAGATTCGAAATATATGAATAAAAACATAACCGTGTTGAAATAATCAAATATGCAAAGTTTACAACATTAATACTAGCGGTTTCATCACCCCCTTAACCAAGGGAGGTTTAGTTACACATAGCTAGAAAGAAATCACAAGAAAAACTATGAAGAAACAAGAAGAAACTATGAAGAAACAAGAAACTAAGAGAGAAAATGAAGGAGAGTTACATCTTGTTCATGATAAATGGTGCCTTTTATAGAAGTCTAAGGTAACAAAATGACAAAGGGAAGTGGGTGGATGAGTGGGTGAGTGAGTGGAGTGTTTGAGTGGATGGATTAGTGGGTTGGTTTAGTGGATTGGTTTAGTGGATGAGTGAGTGGAATGGTTGAGTGGTTGAATTAGTGAAAAATGCCAAAGGACTTTTGGTGAGTGGGAAATTATAGACATGAATGGGTGAGTAGATGGATGAGTGGATGGATTAGTGGATGAGTGGGTGGAGTGGTTAAGTGGTTGGATTAGTGTATGAGTGGATGAATGGGTGAGTTAGTGGATGAGTGGATGAGTGGATGAGTGGATTAGTGGATGGATGAGTGGGTGGTTGAGGACGAAAATTTCGTGTCTGACTTGGAAGCCAAAAACGACCCACTATACTTCAGAACCACGAAAAGTGTTCTTCATGAAAGTTGTAGATCCTTGTCTTGGATATAAAATGGATAGCTGGTTCGTCCAATTTGGCTTCCTTAAGCCCAAGATATGTCCCAAATACCGTAGGTTGCTCAAACCCAACTTCAACACCTCTGTTCCGACTTGCAATCTCAAAATGACCTACTAGACTTCTTTTTCTGAAAATGTGTTCTTCATGAAAGTTGTTTATTTGGATCTTGACTATCCACTATCCAAATTTCAGCCCATCTCCATTATTACATCTTGAGATATGATTTTATGAGTGCACACTGTTCGGATTCTACTGACAGAACCCGTATTCTGACTTCCATGTAAACTTAGGTCCCTTAGACATCTGAATCGGACTTCGAGCTCTTCATCAAAGTTGTAGAGCTTCCTCTTAGCTTTCCTACAAGATAAAATTCATGATTTTCAGATATCAGGAACTCAAGTTATGACCAAAATACAGAAACAGTATAAAATCTCAATAATGCTGAAAATATTCAATTAGGACCAATTTGAGCTCAAACTCACAAAATCATGTCAAACTCAATCAATTAAGAATATGGAGAGTGTAAATGACTAAATATAAGGGTTTCTTAATGAATAAAATATGTGTTTATCAAATTCCCCACACTTAGCTTTTTGCACTCCTGGGCAAAACTCAAGACCAAAATTTTACAATCAAGAAGAACAACCAAAGGTTCAAGGGATCAAAACATTCATGAGTTAACAATTCTCCACATCTCAAACCATCAAGCAAGGTATCTTCAACATGAATCGAGAATGATAGATCTTCACAAGATTCCCTCTCAATCTCTCAAGTGTTTAAAGGGTAGGTATTTCACTCAATTCAACCCATGAAAATTGCACTACCATAAGCTTGCTTATCTTCTACTTCTCCACTACTCAAAACACATGCACACACAAATCATGAGGACTTTATTCAAGGTTGTAGTGAGGTCAAGGTAACAGGAGAGGATAAAATGGATATGAGAAGATAAATACCAAAGAGAATAAAAGCAAATGAGAGCTGAGTTCAAATAACAAGCATAAAAGTTCATCCCAACTCTAGTGTATATCCCTTTACATATTCATTTCCCAATCCTTTTCTTTTTTTAAACACTTGGTTTTTTTTTCTTTTTTTTTCTTTCTTTTTATATATATGAACATAACTATATACATACATTTTTTTTCTTTTTGGGCACTCTTTTCTTTTTCAACAACTATTTTGTACACACACCCCCACACTTGTTCAAAAACTCATCCATTAACCAAGCTAATGTTCTTTTATTCCCTAAGGTAAAATAAGAACACGATTTCTCATTTAAGGCACATGATGAGCTAGAAACAAGGAATGGTCAAATAAGCTCAAAGGGGTTAAGCAAAGGAAAATATACAAGGTTGGCAGGAATCAGAGAATTTTCAAGAAATCAAAAGAGTGCTTGATATCATATTGAAAACAAGGTTGGCTATTTGGTTAAACTAGCTAATTAAGAAAGAGGGCCTCAATCATGTTCATGCATGCAAGTGAAATGTAGCCTCAAAAAGAATCAAAGCAAGTTCTAGAGTGGTCATTAACATGAGTGAAAATCACACAAGAAAGAAGAGAATGGCATAAATGTTGAATCCATCCATTAGGCTCAAAATCTCACAAGGTATGCATCCATCAAACTCAATTCATCAATTTAATCATCCATCACCAAGCATATCAGTTCAAGAAGGGAGAAAAGTTATTCAATCATGCAATGAACCCCTTTTTTTTTTTTTTTTTTTTTTTTTTTTTGAATTTTTTTTTACAAAAAGAACATGCTGAAATCTCTCCCCACGCTTAATATAACATTGCCTTCAATGTGAAAGAGAGATATAGAAAAGAGCAACACAACCCGATAAGAAGTGAATCAACGCCAAGCGTAAAAAAAACACACTTGTCGATCGCATCGGACCGAAAAGAAATCAAACAATAAACCTTTAGTACTAATTAGTTACTACCTAAAAACTCCTTACTCTACCACCAATTAAGATGCGTCTCAAGAGTAAAATTACTCCTTACTCTCCGCCATCACTAATTGATTTAATAAGTACATGACAATCATATCATACTTTCCAAACAAAGACAACAAATTTTTTTATTAATTTTTTTATTTTTTTATTTTATTATTTTTTTATTATTTTTTTGGGTCAACTATCCTTCTCCCCCAACTAAATCACAACATTGTCATCAATGTTAAAATATAGATGAGTAAAGGACAGAAGAAATTACCTGTTGGAGAAAGCTGACACAAATTTAAACAGAAACAAGGTACAATAAAATCAAACCCATTCAAGATGAAGTCGCAGATCTGGCTTTTGTTTCTTGTTACTTCCTTCGCTGCTTCCTGTTGACCAATCTATCTGAGCTAATACCGGATCAGGTACATACTCAAAAGCTTCTAATTTATCAATGAGCTCATCAATAGTGGAGGCAGAGATAAGAAGTTGTCTTCTTTCAAGGAGTGATAAATTTATGTTCCACGACTTTGTCAAGAAAAGATAACAAAAGATCAAAGAAATTATTAACATTCAACAAACCAATGGGTCTATGGTGGATGTTTAGTTCGGCCAAGAGACAATTTGAAAAATTTCTTCTAAAGTACCAAATCCACTCGGTAAGACAATAAATGCATCAGAATTGTCAACCATTGTTTTCATTCGTCCATGCATAGATGTTACCTGAATTTCTTCTCCAACTGTCTTTCCAAAGTGATGTTATTTTCAGCCAAAGGTTTAGGAATAACACCTAAAACCCGATCGCCTCCTATAGAAGCAAAGTGATACAGCCCCCATTAACCCACGACAACCTCCCCCATATACAAGATGAATATTCCTCGCGAAGAAGTGATCGACCAAGAGTGCTAGTGCGTTTACAAAAACTCTAATCCCTTCCCATAACTCGACCCACAAAAACACAGACATTTTTGAGGTTACGAATAGAAGGCCCCATTCTATA
The DNA here is from genome assembly GCA_029884605.1 of Ormosia emarginata. NCBI lineage: Eukaryota > Viridiplantae > Streptophyta > Magnoliopsida > Fabales > Fabaceae > Ormosia > Ormosia emarginata. Next base: position 2,795,112 of record JAQQTP010000022.1, on the reverse strand, counting down.
CTCTTCCTCCCTTTGAGTGTTTCGAGTTGAAGGAAAATGGAGAAAATGGAGTGTTTAAGTAGGAAAAAGAATGGAAAGGGGAATAATTGCACCTATGAGGGTAGGTTGGTCATTGTCGAAAAAAGGTTGAAATTAAGAAACACGAGATCTTTTCTCCTCTTTTTTTTTTTACTTTTTTTTATTTTTTTTATTTTTTTTATTATTTTTTTTTGTTTGACTTCAAGAAAACCATCAAGGTAAAGAAGTCTAGAAACCCCTGAAGGACCCCGCTCAAAGGATCGTCTCAGTACAAAAATTAAAATACAACAAAATGATACAAAGATAAAAGAAATAGAAAATGATGACATACCAGTATGTACAAGTGTCCATGGCGTATCTTTATACTTTAACGCGTCATGAGTGCGAGAGACATCACGTCCTCTCTTTTTTTTTTTTTTTTTTTTGAATTTGTTAGAAAAACTTGATGAAAGATGAGTGTATACTTACTTAAGATTGGGATGGAGGTAGTCTCGCTTTTCGGCTTTGTGTCAAAGCATTGTTGACCAAGATTCGACCCATTCAAGACCAACAAGAACATAGGGCTCCCGAAAGGGACAAGTGGTCATAATACGCCCGGGTTTGCCTCACATGTGGGATACAATCTACCTTCTTTGTTTTTCAATTAAGAAGGCTGGATCGGATGCATGCATTTCCCCATTCACGGTGTGTGTTACCAAAGCCAACCCTAAGACGTATACATAATTTTTTTTTTTTTTTTTTTTTTTTTGTTTTGTTTTTTTTTTTTTTTGTTTTTGAGAGATGACATGAAGAAGAAGAAGAAGAAGAAGAAGAAGATGATATGATATGTACAGATTGTTGTGATTGTGGCTCACATCTTCCTCTAGTTTTACGTCCGTAAACGCTTAAACGCCTTCTATGAGTCGGGATAGGCTTCCCATCCAATTTTCTTATAAACGGCAAACAGGGTCTTTTAGAGTCAGATTCCCAAGACTGTAGCATTTTTCTTCATCCTTGAAGAGATTCCACAATTTAAGAATTTCACGATGCACCAATCCACAAGAATGCGTCTCAAGAGTCGATAAGATATCATCTAATGACTCCTTACTCACCATTCTTAATGAAGAAAATTTTATCTTCTCTATTTGCGGAAACCATCCCCAAAGTATGACATCGCTTGTTACGGTTCCATCGTCCACATTTGTAACGTACTTGTAACCTTTTTGCTCTTCTCCTTTTAGAATATGAACTTCTTCCAAGACCGGGCATATATGAGTCAAATGAAATTGAGGACTCACCGCTAATCGAACCTTTGCTTCAATTATCCAAACAGACATCTTCTCGGCATACCTTTGTGCATTAACGGTCTCAATCTTTCACATCGAACTTTGTAGATTTTTCTCGAGCATTTTGAGGAAAAGAAGGAAAATGTTTTCTCGTGTTTGAAAGAATGACATCCATTTTGAAGGAGAAGAAGGATTCGGTTTTTTTGGGAAACCGAAAAATAAACCGACTTGAGAGTCACGGACTACCGTATCCGCCACTTAACCGAACACAAAGAACTCAAGAACTTGATTTTCCAAGAATGGTTGAGTCTTTGTCCATTAACTTTACGCGCATTACCATTCCTAGGATCCTCAATATTTACGGCCCCGAGGATACACGTGTTTGACAAAGAAAAGAACCGCGTCAGCTAGATCTCAATTTTTCAAGGAGTAGGTGCAGATGATAATCTCAAAGCAGAACCTTTTTGACCAATTTCCGCAACTTTTGCAAAAGGTGTAACAGACCTTGAATAAAGTAGGCCAATAAAATCCATACTGCAAGATTTTCGCAGTTGTTGTCGCTGAAGAAAAGTGACCTTCACATGCTTCCGAGTGACAAAATTTAATGGCACTACCTACCTTATTGTCGGGCACACAGCTGCTTTTTTTTTTTTTTTTAGAGATTCAAATGCTTACAACCAACAAACAGATAAAAACATAATCTAAGGAACTAATGAAAACACAAAATAAAAAGGGATAAAGAGAGCAAATCTGGTTGGGTTGCCTCCCAATGAGCGCTTAGTTTATTGTCCTCAGCCCGACATGATGATACTTTCATTGCTCCTCATATTGTGGAAGGATGAGGGTCATCACTTCCATTTCTGCACTGTCAGGAAGTTCATGATATGGTTTGAGACAATGACCATTGACCTTAAATGCTTTGCCAGAATTTTCACTCCTGATCTCAACTGCACCAAAAGGAAAAACATTAGTTACCACAAACGGCCCAATCCACTTAGAACGCAGTTTACCTGGAAATAATTTGAGTCTTGATTGGAATAGCAGGACTTTTTGTCCTCTGTGAAATTTCTTTCTGGAAATCAATTGGTCGTGGAATGCCTTAGCTTTAGTCTTATAAATCAGGGCATTCTCAAAGGCCTTATTTCTTAGTTCTTCTAATTCCCATGTAATTGGAACTTCCTTTGCTTTCCAAAGACCTTCCAATTCCATATTAACTTGTTTAATGGCCCAAGAAGATCGATGTTGCAACTCAACGGCAAATGACAGGGCTTTCCATACACCAACCGAAATGGTGACATGCCGATGGGAGTCTTATAGGCAGTCCTATAAGCCCATAAAGCATCTTCAAGTCGAGTGCTCCAATCCTTTCTTGAGGGATTCACTATCTTTTCAAGGATTGACTTAATCTCCCGGTTGGACACTTCAGTTTGCCCATTTGTCTGTGGATGGTAAGGAGTGGAAATTTTGTGCATTACTCCATATCTCTTCAATAGAGCATCAAAGGTTTTGTTGCGAAATGGGTCCCTTGGTCACTGATGATAGCCCTCTTGGGGTCCCGAACCTGGAGAAAATATGTGACTTAACAAAATCTGCAATAGTTTTAGAATCATCAGATCGAGTGGCTTTTGCTTCCACCCATTTAGACACATAATCAACAGATAAAAGAATGTATGTGAAACCAAATGAAGGAGGGAATAGTCCCATGAAATTAATACCCCACACATCAAAGAGTTCCACAAAAATGATCGGAGTCTGAGGCATTTGATTACGAGGACCAATATTACCTGTTCTCTGACAGCGGTCACAAGACTTACAGAAGTTGTAAGCGTCTTTGAAAATTGAAGGCCAATAGAAACCACTTGTCAAGCACTTTATTGGCTGTCCTTTTACTTGCCAAAGTGTCCTCCACATGCATAGGTGTGGCAAAAGGAGAGGATGGAGTGTGTCTCGAATCGGGAATGCACCTCCTAATGACTTGATCTGCACAATGCTTCCATAAGTACGGTCATCCCGGATATAGTATTTACAAATCACTCCTTAATTTATCTCTTTGGGCCTTGTTCAAATCCTCCTGGAAAGTCCTTAGTAACCAGGTAGTTAACAATGTCAAGATACCAAGGGATTATGGTGTTGACAACCATCAAATATTCATCCGGAAAAGTCTCCATGATAGGCATTTCTTCCTCTTCAGTTACCAATCTACTCAAGTGATCGGCCACCAAGTTTTCGCTCCCTTTCTTGTCTTTAATCTCCAAGTCAAATTCCTGGAGCAATAAAATCCATCGAGCAATCTAGGCTTTGCTTCTTTCTTTGTTAGAAGATACTTCAAGGCTGCATGATCTGAAAACACAATCACTTTAGAACCAATTAGATATGATCTAAATTTTTCTAAAGCAAATACAACAGCTAGAAGTTCCTTTTCTGTGGTTGAGTAATTAAGTTGAGCATCATTTAGAGTCCTTGATGCATAGTAAATGGCATAAGGAACTCTATCAACTCGTTGTCCCAAGACAGCTCCTACTGCAAAGTCACTGGCATCACACATTAGTTCAAAAGGTAACTCCCGGTTAGGTGGCTTTGATGATAGGCGCAACAGTTAACAACTTCTTGAGTTTATTGAAAGCTTCCATACATTTCTCATCAAAGTTAAAATTAACATCTTTTTGAAGAAGTCTGCAAAGGGGCAATGAGACTTTAGAAAAGTCTTTAATGAATCTCCGGTAGAAACATGCATGACCAATAAAAGAACGAATCTCCCGCACACTAGTGGGTGGTGGCAAAGAATGCATGAGTTCTACCTTAGCTTTATCTACTTCAATTCCCCTAGCGAAATTACATGACCTAACACAATACCTTCATTCACCATGAAATGACATTTTTCCCAATTCAAGACCAGGTTAGTGTCAATGCATCTTTTAAGCACCAAAGTTAAATGTTCCAAACAATTTTCAAAATCATTTCCAAAGACACTAAAGTCATCCATAAAAACCTCAATGATGTTTTCAATGTAATCGAAAAATATACTCATCATGCATCTTTGGAAAGTTCCCGGTGCATTGCGAGAGTCCAAAAGGCATTCGCCTATATGCAAAGGTACCAAATGGACAAGTGAATGTAGTCTTGTCTTAGTCTTCGGAGCTATGGCAATCTGATTGTAACCCGAAAAACCATCCGTAAAACAATAATAAGAATGACCACTAATCTTTCTAACATTTGATCAATGAAAGGTAAAGGAAAGTGGTCTTTTCTCGTGGCGGCATTCAACTTCCCGTAATCAATACAAACACGCCACCCCGTCTCGTAACCTAGTGGGAATAAGCTCATTTTCAACATTTCTTACCACAAGAATTCCAGATTTCTTTGGTACTACCCGGACCGGGCTTACCCACTTGTCGTCGAAATGGGGTAGATCACCCCCACACTTAGGAGCTTCAAGATCTCCTTTTTCACAACCTCCATCATGGGAGGATTCAATCTCCGTTGAGGGTCTCTCACAGTTTAGTATCCTCCTTCATTAATATCCCGTGCATACAAACGGAGGGACTAATACCCTTGATATCGCCTATTGACCAACCAATGGTCTGTCTTATGTTCCCGCAAAAATAGCTACCGCTTCTCTTCTTGCTCTTGGGTGAGTGACTTTGCAATTATTACTTTGGAAGAGTGTCCTTCTCCCCCAACAAGATGTATTTAAGATGATCGGTAGTGCTTTCGGTTCCAATTCAGTGCCTCGCACAACGTAAGGTTGAGGTATATCGGTAGTAACGGTAAATCAACAAAAGTTACCTCATGCTCTTCCGGGAGTGGAAGAGAGCTCTTGTAAGGCAAAGAACAATTTCATCAATGTCTTCACTCCATGGCTCTTCTTCACTCTTCTTCTTTTCCTCCCGTACATCTAAGCTATGAGTTAGAATTGTATCAAGAGCATAAAAATGGTCGGTATCAAAAGTCGAAATTAAAGAATCAAAAGGATCAAAAGAATCAATTAAACAAGCAGAGTGCACATCACTTGGGTATCTCATAGCTTCAAAAATATTGAATCTAATTAATTCCCCATCAAATTCCATTGTTAGAATTCCCGAGTGCACATCAATTTTTGTCCGTGCAGCTTCAAAAATGGTCTTCCTAGCAAGATAGGAGCAGATTTGGGAGACTCATCCTCTTCCATGTCCAAAACATAGAAGTCTCCATTTAAAACACTAATTCATTCACCTTGTACCAAAACATCTTCAACCACACCCTTAGGGTATGCATTAGATCTATCACCAATTGAATAACAACACCGGTAGGTTCCAAAGGACCCAAGTATAAAGATGCATAAATAGAATATGGCATGACATTTATAGATGCACCTAAATCAAGCATTGCCCTTTCAAACCTTGTGTTACCTATAGTGCATGGAATGGTGAATGTGCTAGGGTCCTTACATTTGGTTGGGAGTTTCTTTTTAATTACAAATTTGAAACATTTTCTCCCACTTGGACCTTTTCATTTCCTTTTAACTTCCTCTTGTTAGTGCATAATTCTTTCAGAAATTTTGCATATCTAGGTACCTCGCTAATGGCATCTAACAAAGGGATATTAACCTCTACCTTCCTAAAAGTCTCAAGTATTTCTTTTTCTCGCTTCTTCTTTCTTGGTTTTAACCAACCTACTAGGAAAAGGAGCTTTAGTGACATATTTAGGAAGGGGTTCGTAAATACTTACCTTAGGGTTTTGGAAGTTTGCCCTTATCATTTGCTTCTTTGGGTGGTTCATCCTTCTCTTGAATGATTGGTGGAAGAGAGGTAGGCTCATCCATCGTCTTTTCGCTTCTCAATGTGACAAAGACTAGCATTTTCCCTCGATTCACTTCTCGGCTGTGAGGGTAGTTTCCCTGAAGCTTGGCTTTGAAACTTGTTGAATTCTCGTGGACAACTGTCCTATCTCGATTCTGCAAGTTATTGATTGCATCCTTGTTTCTTGTTTGAAACTTTGTATAGTTGCATTTGTTTCTTGTTGGAACCGCAAATTATTAGTGGCCATTTGTTTTACTAGCTCCTCTAATGAAGGCTCGATTGCTTAGGAGCTTGAACTTGCTCGTTGTCTCGAGGGAAAGGTACTTGCCTTTGTTGGAATCTGGAGGTCCATAAGTCGGAGGTTGATTTTGAGGTTGCTTTGCATAGCTGAAATTTGGATGATCCCTCCAACCCGGATTATATGTGTTTGAGTAGGGGTTGTAATTTTTGAAAGTCCAAAGATATCCCCCTACTCGCTCTTACCTCCTCATTTGTGTCTTCTTGGAGAGTGGGACACATATCGGTGGGATGTCCAGGATGAACAACAGATCCTACAAGCATGAACCGATGCTTTACCCGAATCCATTAACCGCCGAACCATAGCAGACAATTGAGTTATTTGTCAGTATACCGGTTGTCTCTACTTCTTTCACCGCTTCTTACTCCAGTGTCATTTCTAGAGTAGAATTGTTGAGTATTGGCGCCATTCTTGAGATCAAGTTTCTAGCTTCTTGAGGAGTTTTATCAATCAATGCTCCTCCGCTAGCAAAGATCAATCATGTTGCGATCCATCACTTGTAAGCCTTCATAGAAATACCGAATTAAAAGTCGCTCACTTATTTGATAATGAGGGCAGCTGAAACATAGCTTCTTAAATCTCTCCCAAGAGTCATGGAGTGATTCCCATGCCTTTGTTGAATACCACAGATTTCTTTTCGATTGTTGCGCTTTTGAGGCGGGGAAGTATCTGTCTAGGAAAGTTCGGGCCATGTCCCGCCATGATTGGATGGATCCGGGTGGCAAGTAGTAAAGCCACTCCTTAGCCGAGTCTTTCAATGAGAATGGAAAAGCTCTCAACTTGACTTGCTCTACATGAATTCCTGCAGTTTCATGCTAGAACATACCACATGGATTTCCTTCAAGTGCTTGTTGGGGTCCTCTCCGGGTAATCCATTGAAAGATGGCAAGAGATGGATTAAACCGGATTTCAATTCAAATGCCTCTTCATTTTCAAGAATGTCTATGCAAAGAGGTTGTTGATCTAGATCTGGAGCACCCAATGCCCTTAAAGTGTTTTCTCGCCATTGTCACTTCTTCGGATATTTCGGATGGCTCAAATGTCTCCGAACTTGATAGATCAATGTAACGGCACTTCAATGTCGGCAGTGTGAGTTGGAAGTTAGCTGATGGAAGGAAATTGAGGATGTGAAGTGAGTTGATCAATATAGTTCCTCAAATTTAGCAATCCTTCGTCAACTCCTTCAAAGGACATCAACACCTACAAAACACTCAGAAAGAAAGATTAAAAATAAAATAAAATAAAATAAAATAAAAACAGAATAAAAATAAGAAATAAATTAATAGTGTAATTGAAAAAATTGGTTCCTCAAGAACTCGCCAAAATTACGATGCGTGCGGATGTAGTGATTAAAATTAAGATAAAAATCACTTGTCAGGCCCACCAGAAAATAAAAACCTTACAACTAATTGTAGTTAGTAAGGGTCGATCCACAGAGAACCAATTCAATTAACACTATTAAACAATTCCCAATTTAGACTCTGATTAACAATAAACAGTAAAAGGGGGGTTTTGGAGTTTTGATGAACAATGAACAGCTTCAAAGATAACAATAAACAAACTGAAATCAACAATATTAGAAAATTGGTTAAGAGATTGAATCCACCACTAGATTTATATGATAATGTAAATCCATATATCCTTTTTATTCCAACATGCTCAATTATGTTTTTATGCAATTGTGATATTAAATCTCTGTTTTTCTTACGTGTTGGCCAATTTAGCAACTGCTCAAATCAACTCCTAATCACTGATTAGTTATAAAGCAACTGCTCTTACAACTATCCAACAATTGCATTAAGATTTAGAAAACCAATTACACTAAGGTCTAATCACACACCGGGATTAAATTACTTAGAACATATATTTCTCTAGATCTAATACCGCAACCACGCATAATAAACCCAGATCTACCACTTTTATAACTGGCAAATAGCACAAAGATAATTATACCCACATGAACATCATACATCCCACTAGATCTACTACCGCAACCGCGCATAATAAACCTAGATCTACTACTTTGAAAGTAGGAACAAGTACAAAAACCTTCATACCAACAATAGATTCAGAAATATATGAATAAAAACATAACTGTGTTGAAATAATCAAATATGCAAAGTTTACAACATTAATACTAGCGGTTTCATCACCCCCTTAATCAAGGGAGGTTTAGTTACACATAGCTAGAAAGAAATCACAAGAAAAACTATGAAGAAACAAGAAGAAACTATGAAGAAACAAGAAACTAAGAGAGAAAATGAAGGAGAGTTACATCTTGTTCATGATAAATGGTGCCTTTTATAGAAGTCTAAGGTAACAAAATGACAAAGGGAAGTGGGTGGATGAGTGGGTGAGTGAGTGGAGTGTTTGAGTGGATGGATTAGTGGGTTGGCTTAGTGGATGAGTGAGTGAAATGGTTGAGTGGTTGAATTAGTGAAAAATGCCAAAGGACTTTTGGTGAGTGGGAAATTATGGACATGAATGGGTGAGTGGATGGATGAGTGGATGGATTAGTGGATGAGTGGGTGGAGTGGTTAAGTGGTTGGATTAGTGTATGAGTGGATGAATGGGTGAGTTAGTGGATGAGTGGATGAGTGGATTAGTGGATGAGTGGATTAGTGGATGGATGGTGGGTGGTTGAGGACGAAAATTTCGTGTCTGACTTGGAAGCCAAAAACGACCCACTATACTTCAGAACCACGAAAAGTGTTCTTCATGAAAGTTGTAGATCCTTGTCTTGGCTATAAAATAGATAGCTGGTTCGTCCAATTTGGCTTCCTTAAGCCCAAGATATATCCCAAATACCGTAGGTTGCTCAAACCCAACTTCAGCACCTCTGTTCCGACTTGCAAGCTCAAAATGACCTACTAGACTTCTTTTTCTGAAAATGTGTTCTTCATGAAAGTTGTTTATTTGGATCTTGACTATCCACTGTCCAAATTTCAGCCCATCTCCATTATTACATCTTGAGATATGATTTTATGAGTGCATACTGTTCGGATTCTATTGACAAAACCCGTATTCTGACTTCCATGTAAACTTAGGTCCCTTAGACATCTGAATCGGACTTCGAGCTCTTCATCAAAGTTGTAGAACTTCCTCTTAGCTTTCCTACAAGATAAAATTCATGATTTTCAGATATCAGGAACTCAAGTTATGACCAAAATACAGAAACAGTGTAAAATCTCAATAATGCTGAAAATATTCAATTAGGACCAATTTGAGCTCAAACTCACAAAATCATGTCAAACTCAATCAATTAAGAATATGGAGAGTGTAAATGACTAAATATAAGGGTTTCTTAATGAATAAAATATGTGTTTATCATTGATAGAGAGGTAGGTGTAGAAGGTCTCACCAGGGTCTGATCTTCTCAGAATAGATAGCATGGACAGCATCCTCTTCAGCTCTTAGAATGTAGTCTCACATTCTGAGGTCCACTTGAAGTTCTTTCCCTTCTTTAAAGTTTAGAAAAGGGGAAGAGACTTTTGAGTAGCCTTAGCTAAGAAATGTATGAGGGTAGCAATTCAGCCTGACAGTTGTTGCACATCTTTCATTGACTAGGAACTGCACATGTTGAGCACGACTTGGTATTTCTCTGGTGTCACAACCGGAATATGCGACAGGAGCGACGAACAAATATGATTTTAAAAAAATATATAGATAAATAGAAAATAAAAAATTAAGTCGCTACCAATTTCATTTGAATTAGAAAAAATTAGAAAACCTTTCTTAGAAAACAATCTTTGAAACCAAATTGGATTCAGGAGTCAATTATGTATAGGGAAGGGTGGGAACTTAATCCCACAACACCCCTAACACCTCCGTCTTGAGACGGTTACCTTAAGTCAGTTGTGCAAATTTTTTACAACTCTTAAAAATATTTGTTTTACCCCTTTTGCTAAAAGATAAACGAAATAGATAAATAAATTATGAAAATTTAATTTCTGGCTTGATAGAATAGGAGTTTCGCTCCTACGTATCCCTGTGTGTAATGAGGAACTCAAAGCGACCTCATTTTTTACAAAATAATTGTGTGTAAATTGGTTTTAATTAGGAAAAGGATTTTTGAAAAGGAAATTTGTTTGAAAATAGATCTACTCTTGCACAGGATTCAAGTTAGCACCAAGTTAGTCAATAAACCCTTATGATCCAAATGATATTGAAGATAACATCCGCTATTCAATCATTATCATTGGTCATTACTTTGATTAAAAAAAAAGGTTTCATTTTCTCTTTTTCTTATTTGAAAAAAAATGATCATGGATCACATAAGACAACAACAGATAATAAGCAAGACAAAAACCAAATGAAGAAATAAACACCTTATTTCATTTTTTCTTTCTTTCTCTTTTTATCCTTGCTTAAATTTTCTATTGTTAATATATCTTCTATTTTTTCTTGTATATTTTATTTTCATTTTATTTTTAAAAAAAAAACCCTTTCTTTTTTTCAATTTTCACAAAAAAAAAAATCAAATAAAGAAAGTAGAAAGGGGGAAGCTTGGAGCTCTCCCACCTTCACGAAGCTCATATACAACACATGGGTGGGAGCTTGCGATAGAGGTGCAAATTGTTGGGCGGAAGGTGGCGTCGAACAAGTGTTTATTGGCGGTGGGTGACTGATCTGGGTGCGATAGGTTGATGGTGAAGGGTGGCACGACGAACCTGTGACAAGGTGGTCCTAGAGTCCAAGACAGAAGCGGAACAAAAGGGGTACAATGGTGACATATAGGTGGGTGGTGGATCTGCAATGTTGGTGCAACGCGGTGGCTCTGACGAATCAAGGTGCTAGTTCGATGGCTACAGGTGGTATTTATGCGTGAAAGACAGTGGTGAGGAATGGTGGCAGCTTGGTGGTGGCATAACGATGGGGTTTGGAGACCCAGCGGTGGTTGTTCACTAGGTGGAGAGTGATGGTGGGTATTAGCAGAGGACAACAGTCTCAGCTTCAGGATGGCGTCTGGCGATGCGCGGCTAAGTGCTACGTGACAAAGATGTTACCAAGTGGCTTCAATACTTAAGAGGGAGCTGAATTGAGTTTATAAAACAAGTTTGCAATTCTTTTGCAAAACACTTAACTATTGAATTTCGTTGAAGCTATTAACTATTTAAAATGAATGAATTGATAAGAATGATAGATATTGCTCAATAATTAACTAAGAGGGAAATAAACAAGCAGGAATATAAGCAATGCACAAATGTAAAGAGAATGATTTAGAGAATCAAACACAATAGTTTATCCTGGTTCGGCCACCAATCCACTTGTGATTTACGTCTAGTCCTCAAGCAACAACTTGAGATTTTCCACTATATCTTCAAGTTTTAATAGATGCTTGACAACCTTTACAAACTTGAGCACTCAACTCCTTGGGGTGCCTCACCCTTGAGCTTGAGCCTCTCCAAACAAAGGGATGCCTCACCCTTTACAATTTGGAGGGATACCTCACCCTCTCTTACAAAGCAATCAAGGTTGACTGAATAAAACTCTCATTAGAGTAAATGATACAAATTGAAACTCTTAGAATGCTCTCAAAAGATGTCTCAAGTTTTTTACAAAAACAGAGGAAGATGTGGATTCAAAGATTGATTCTCGTTTTGATGTGTTACTAAGATGTTTCAGGTTCAAGAACACTCATTAATGATGCCCCAACATCTATATTTAAAGAGATATGCAGTTAAGGAACCGTTGGGATGATTAAAGCTAAGCATTTAATGCATCTAATATAGCCATTGGGTATGTCAGAACACTGGTAATCGATTACATGTTTCTGGTAATCGATTACATGGCAGTTAGAACGTGTTCTTAGCTTTCTGGGCTTGTGGTAATCGATTACAAGACTTGTGTAATCGATTACACACCCTCTGACTTATTGTTAATTGATTACAATATTGATGTAATCGATTACATAGCTGTTTGAACGTGTTCTTGCCTTTCTGGGCAGATAGTAATCGATTACATGCTTGTGTGTAATCGATTACATGCCCTCTGACTTAATGGTAATCGATTATAATATTGATGTAATCGATTACAAGGCTTCTGTTTGCTTGTAATCGATTACCACACATGTGTAATCGATTACATTACACTTTAAACACATTTTTCAAGCCTGAAAGAGGATTCGTGTCATTCCTAACTTTAGAAAACATGGATTTGAACAATATTGAACTTTGTTTGGCATGATCCAAGATTAAAGATATCATCTTTTTAGAGATGTGAACTTTGAAAAGCATTTTGATTAAAACATCTTTGAAAAACCATTTGAGATATCTTGAGAGCATTTAACATTGATGTTCTAAGGCCTATGTCTAAACCTCTTGATTTATTTCTTTGATCTTGGTTTTCTCTTTTGCACTTGATCTTCATCTTTGGCTTCGTTACCATTAAAAACCAATTGACATGCTTCAAGACACATACATTCACATTCTCCCCCTTTTTGATGATGACAAACTGAGCATTGAAAGGAAGAGAAACAATCGCATATATATATATATATATATATATATATATATATATATATATATATATATATATATATATATATATATATATATATATATATATATCAGAGATTTAAGCGCTATTCTCCCCCGTAATGTATGCACAAGATAGGGTTAGTAATATGTTCATGTAAAAGCTTAAATCAAGCTCCCTCATACTTATGCAAGTCACTAATCTCTCCCCTGTTGGCATTATCAAAAACATATAAGCTTACAACCGAAATTTTGGCAGCATTTTTGCTAATTTTCATGATTTCCCAAAATTTGTAAATAGCAGAAAACCAATACAATATAGGCAATCAGAGTATGAGCAGTTTATAACCAATCAGATAAGTATCCAAAGACATATGAGAATCAATATACTTAGTGATCATATAAAATCATATATGAAACATTAAAATACCAAATGATTTTATAAAATAATTCAATGTCATATACAACCAATTATCAGAGAAATACAAAGAAAAAATCATGGCAATAGTTCATGATCACTATCAGTCGCCTCACTATCACTATCCACGTCTGCAACAACGTCTCCAAGGTCTACATCATTGTCACCGGGTTCGAGATCGTTCTTAGAGCCAAGGAGTTCCTTATCGTCAGCAGAAACTCCAACGAGAGTGGCAGAGGGATCAGCAAAAGATAGAGGAGCAGGTGGGGCAAAGGAGGTGGCAGGTGCAGCAGCAGGTCTCTATGAAGTGTGTCCGAGGCCCTCCAGGAAAGAGCAAATAGAAACAAGCTCCTGATCAGAGTAGTCCATCCTCAGCACAAGGTGATCCACCTTCTGCTCAATCCGGTCCATCCAGGTTTCTACCGTAGTTGCCAAACTCCGCATTTCCTGAAGTAGGAGATCCAATGTGGCTAGAGCTGGTGGAGCTGGTGCAGGCTGCTGGCCCTCATCCTCATCATCACTCTTCGGACCATGAGGGATATGCTCGTAGCTGCCATGGGCCAGATAGTACCATCTCACATCAACCTTGCTCAGCTAAAGCTTTTTCAGAGTATGTAAGCCAATTGAGTGTGGTCCCTTGGAGCTAGTATCTTTGGATTCCTCAGACAAGGAGATGTGACAATGCTCCAGGATAGCTGTCACCAGCAGGGCATAGGGAAGAGCAGAGGTCTTCTTCTTTTTCACATCCAGCATGTGCTGAATGATGTAGTTGGCTCAATTGATTGGCTGCCCTGTGGTCATTGCCCATAAGACCACCACATCATCTAGTAAGACTTAGGAGTAATTCCCGCCTCTGGGAATTAAGCCTCGAACAACCAGAGCGAATCAGGGACGTCAGAGCTCTCTTATATTCAAACTCAGCTCCCCAAGCATTTTCATTGCCATAGAAGCTTGTCCCAGCATAGGTTAGGTTGGTCAACCTCCACCACTCCTCCCTAGAGATCTTAATCTGAGTTTTCCTCACTTTAGAAATCAGGCAATGATCTTCATACCTCAAATTTGCATAAAACACTCGAACCAAATTGGGATATATGGCCTTTTGAATGTTGAAGAACCTAAGCAATCCCAGCCTTTCAATTAATTGAAAACTCTCCAGGGGTTCACTTGTGCAAAATGATTAAGTGAGATACCTGGGCGAGATTAACTTCCTCAGTTGGAAGTTTTTCCTGAAAAGCTCAGCCTTCTTAGTGGTGGAGAAATGCCTAGTAAGGTCCAGCCTGAAAATGTTTCGTGGAGGAGCACTTGAGGATTCTCCAATAGTGACCCCTGTTCTTGCACGTTTGGCACGTTGGGATGGTTTAGCCATTTGATGATTATGAGTTGAAGAGGGATGAAGGGAAGAGTGTTTGGAGGTGTTTGGGTGAAGGGAAGGATGGAAGAAGGGTAGTTTTGGGTGGTGTGGTTCTTGGGGGATGAAGGGGAGAAAGAATGAGGATTTGGGTTGAGATTTTGGGAGATTTGGAGGAGATTTGATGGTTGGGTTTTGTTGGGGGATGAATTTTGAGTGGAAGGGAGGTGAAATGAGGAGATTTGGTGGAGTATGGAGTGAAAATGAGGGATTTTGGAGGAGAGGCCTTCGTGGGTTCAGAGGAGAAGAAGAGGTGTTTCAGATGAAATGACCTTTCCCGCGTCAGAAAATCTTTTAAAACCCCTATGTAATCGATTACATTGGTTGTGTAATCGATTACCAGCCTTCTGTTTGCCCCTGTAATCGATTATAATTTCAGTGTAATCAATTACCAAGCTTCTGGGAACCTTGTAATCGATTACATTATTTGTGTAATCGATTACCTGAGTTCTGGGTTCAGTGTAATCGATTACCAGTGAGATGTAATCGATTACTTGCTTGACAGAACCTTTGTAATCGATTACAAAGGTCTTGTAATCGATTACCAGCCTACAAAAACTCAGATTTTACATTTCAAACAATAAAGGATCAATTTTAAACCTTTCAAAACAGTTCCAAAGCTTCTCAAATCAATTATAAACATCATGCAAGCATATAATTCACACAGATTGTGATTCAACACACATAATTATGTATAATTGCTACTTTTACCAAGAACTACCCTATTTGGATGGATTTGTGAGATTTTTGAGTTTCTTGGAGATCTTTGATATGAGGAAACACCTACAAAACAACTTAGGGGGAATCTCTGACGCTCAAGTCAGTATTGGATTAAAAATTCAAAAGTTATGCAGCAAAGAGTCATGATTATGCAGAAAAATGCATGTTTATGCAGCAAACAATGTATTATGTAGCAATTTAGCCTATGCGTGATTGATCTAATATGCCAAGTTCATTTCTTATATAATAGAAAGCTTCTTTTGCCAAAGGCTTAGTGAAAATGTCAGCTAGTTGCTTAGTGGTTTCCATAAATTCAAGCATGCAATCACCCTTTTGAATATGATCTCTTATGAAATGATGTCTTATTTCAATGTGCTTTGTTCTTGAGTGTAAAATAGGATTTTTAGACAAATTGATTGCACTAGTGTTATCACATCTAATGGGGATGTGATCCAGCTCAAGACCATAGTTTAGAAGTTGTTACTTCATCCAAAGGATTTGAGCACAACAACTTCTAGCTGCAACATATTCAGCTTCAACTGTTGACAATGCCACACTATTTTGCTTCTTGCTATGCCAAGAAACTAATGAGCTTCCAAGCAAGTGGCATGTCCCACTAGTACTCTTCCTATCCATTTTGCACCCAGCAAAGTCGAAATCAGAATAACCAATTAGGCTACATAAAGCACCCTTAGGGTACCGCAATCATATTTGTGAGGTACCTATTAGATATTTCATAATTCATTTTACAACACTTAGGTGTGATTCTTTAGGATTTGCTAGAAATCTAGTACACATGCATACACTAAACATGATATTCGGCCTACTTGCGGTAAGATAAAGGAGTGAGTCAATTATACCTCTATACTTAGTGATTTCTACCGATTTACCTCCTTCATCCTTGTCCAAGTAATAAGAAGTTTTCATTAGTGTAGCCATTTGCTTGGCTCGTTTCATTCCAAACTTCTTGAGCAACTCCTTGCAATATTTGGATTGACTTATGAAAGTCTCATCCCTTGTTTGCTTGATTTGAAGACCAAGGAAGAAGTTGAGTTCACCCATCATGGACATTTTGAACTCACTTTGCATAATATTAACAAATTCTTTACAAAGAGAGTCATTGGTAGCACCAAATATAATTTCATCAACATATATTTGAACAAGAAGAATGTTATGCTTTTTATGCCTGATGAAGAAAGTAATGTCAACCTTTCATCTAGAAAAGCCATTTTCTAAAATAAACTTACTCAACCTTTCATACCAAGCTCTAGGAGCTTGTTTCAAGCCATACAAGGTTTTTTTAAGTTTAAAAATATGGTTGGGCAGTTCAAAGTTTTCAAAACCGGGAGATTGATCCACATACACTTCATCTTGTATAAAACCATTTAAAAAGGCACTTTTGACATCCATTTGAAAAAGCTTAAAATCCATGATATAAGCATATGCAAGTAACATTCTAATGGCTTCTAATCTAGCTACGGGAGCATAAGTTTCTTCATAATCTATGCCTTCTTCTTGATTATAACCCTTAGCTACGAGCCTAACTTTGTTTCTTATTATTAAGCCCATTTCATCAAGTTTGTTCCGAAAGACCCATTTGGTGCCAATTATGGGATGATCATTGGGCCTTGGGACTAATTGGTTTAGTTCATCTTACATGGCCAAGATCTAATGTTCATCATTAATGGTCTCATTTATATTTTTAGGTTCAACTTGAGAAACAAAAGCTATATGGTTACATGCATCTCTAAGAGAGTTACGAGTGATTACCCCTTTTGATACATCACATATCACTTTGTCAAGAGGATGATATCTTGATGTTCTCCATTCCTTGGGAAGATCCATGATTTGAGAGTCCTCTTGTCTTGGGGAACCATATAAGCTTTCTTCTTGCTTTATGACTTCTTTTTCTTGATTTTCTAGGTGAGTTCTTGCAAGGATTTCTGCAACATCATCAACAAGCTCTTTTCTCGGCTCATTTGGGTTAGTTTCATCAAATACAACATGTATAGACTCTTTTATGGTCATAGTTCGTTTGTTATAAACTCTAAAGGCCTTACTATGTATAGAATAACCAAGAAATATTTCCTCATCAGATTTTGCATTAAACTTTCCCAAGTTATCCTTTCCATTATTTAAAACAAAGCATTTACATCCAAAAACTTGAAAATATTAGACATTTGGTTTCCTTCCTTTGTATAATTCATAGGAAATTTTCTTTAAAATTAGCCTTATTAGAGCCCTATTCATAACATAACACGCGGTGTTAACCGCATTCGCCCAAAAATACTTAGGAAGGTTGGCCTTATTGAGCATAGTTCTTGTCATTTCTTCCAAAGATCGATTTTTTCTTTCTACAATACCATTTTGTTGTGGTGTTCTAGGGGATGAAAAATTATGCTCAATGCCATGTTCATCACAAAAGGTTTCAAATTCATGGTTTTCAAATTCACCACCATGATCACTTCTTATGGATGTAATATAAAAATCTTTTTCATTTTGGATAACTTTAGTAAGCTTTTTGAATGATTGAAAAGCATCATTTTTGTGAGATAAAAATAATGTCCATGTAAATCTAGAAAAATCATCCACAATCACTAAGGCATAGTAATTTCTACCAAAGCTCATAGTTCTAGAGGGACAAAAAAGATCCATGTGCAAAAGTTGTAGAGGTCTAGAAGTTGAAACCATATTTTTAGCTTTAAAAGAGACCTTTACTTGTTTTTCCTTTTGACATGCATCACAAAGTTTATCTTTTTCAAATTTGAGCTTTGGAAGACCAATTACTAGTTCTTTAGAAACCAATTTGTTTAAGTGATCCATGTGAATGTTAACAATTCTTCTATGCCATAACCATGAATCATTTTCTTTAGTCATAAAGCATTTAGCATCATTTGAGGAAATGTCATCAAGGCTAATCATATATATGTTATTGACCCTATGGCCAACAAACTTAACATGCTTATCATCCTTACCTTCAATTATGCAACAATTTGAATTAAATATTACTCTATTCCCCTTATCACACAATTGACTAATGCTAAGCAAGTTATGTTTGAGTCTTTCAACAAGTAAAATATTATCAATGGATGAGGAAAGGATCTTACTAACTTTACTAACTCCAAGAATCTTTCCTTTGTTATTGTCGCCATAAGTCACATGATCACTCTTCTTGGGTACAATGAAGGAAAACTTAGAGCCATCATCTGTTATGTGCTTGGAACATCTACTATCAAGATACCAACTTGAGCTTTTGGACTTCAAGCACACCTACAACACACATTCAAATTTTAATATTTGGTCCCCAAATTATCTTGGGTCCTTGTGTGTTAGAAATAGGCATGGTGCCCTTAGGAACCCAAACTATTTTAGTTCCTACTTTGGTGTTTCTTTTCTTTCTAGCATTACATATAGATGCATTATGCCCTTTCTTTCCACAATGAAAGCATTTGATAAAGGAGGTACTTGATGTTCTAGATGGAACAAAGAAATTATTGTAAGATTTTTTATGATTATTTGGATTATATCCCAAACCGACTTTTTCAAAAACACACCTTTATTTCCCTAATAACATATTCAAATTATCCCTTCCCAATGTAAATTTTGCAAGAGTATTTTTCAAGTCCTCAATTTCATTTCCAAGTGCTTTACATGAAGAACAAGTTAAGGGCGTGGGTACATTATCATGTGAAGAATAAATCATGCATGATGAGTTAGCATCAATAAGTCCAAGAGTCTCATTTTTAACTTTAAGTTCTTCAATCTCCTTGGTTAAAATAGAAATTTTGTTTGTCATTAAGGAGATTGTTTTGTTGGAAGTTAAAACCATTTTAGTGAGCCTCATAGATTCATCATGCAATTCTTGAAATGCATCTTGCAATTCACTATATGAAGAAGATAGTTCAAGATTAGATGAGATTACCTTGGTTTCACTTTCTTCTTCTTTTCTCCATTTGCCATTAGGCAAAGATGAGCTTCCTCATCCTCCGAATTATTAGTGGAATCCATATCGTTATCTTCTCATACAATGTATGCTCTCCTTCATTTTCTTTCCTTGAAAGGCTTTTTTTCAAATTTCTCCATCTTTTTTTGATAAATCGGACATTCCATCTTCATGTGCCCCAGTTTTCCATATTCATAGCAAGTTAGAGTGGATGAAGTTCCTTCTCCCTTTTGATATGACTTCTTAGGAGGAAAAGAAGGTCATCTTTGATTTCCTTTCTTCTTGAGAAACCTTCCAAACTTCTTCACAAGGAGACTTAAATTTTCTTCATTCATCTCAATATTGTCAAGATCATTTCCATCATCTTCATCTTCATATTCAATTGAGGAAGAAGTGGCTTTGAGAGCAATCCCATTTTTCTTCTTATCTTGCTCCTCATTTTGATTTAGTCGATTTAGCTCTAACTCATGCTCTTGAAGCTTTCCAAAGAGGGTGGCCATGGTCATTGTGGCAAGATTTCTTGACTCCGATATAGCCGTCACTTTGGGTTGCCAATTCCTTCTCAAGCATCTCAAAACTTTGTTAATAAGATCTTCATTGGCAAAAGTTTTTCCCAATGAAGCAAGATGATTAACTATATGAGTGAATCGTTTTTACATATCTTGAATACTTTCCCCTTGATTCATTCTAAACAATTCATATTCATGGGTAAGTGTATTTATTCTAGATCTTTTTACCTCACTTGTACCTTCATGGGTTACTTGCAATGTATCCTACATTTCTTGAGCGGTCTTATAATTTGACACCCTAAAGAATTGATCATATCCTAAAGAAGTAGTAATGACATTCTTGGCTCTTAAGTTGTATTGAACCTTTCTCTTGTCATCATTGGTCCATTACTTTCTTGGTGTATTTGTTCTAACACCATCAACTAGATGTGTGGGGACAAAATGACCATTTTCAACAGCATCTCACACATCAATATCAATAGCTTCAATAAAAATTTTCATCATTTCTTTCCAATATGCATAACCATCCCCATTGAAAAAGGGAGGCCTATTTATAGAAGAACCTTCATTAAAAAAACCATTTGAAGCCATATTTACTCTTGAAGCGGCTAAGCTCTTTATATAAGAGTCTAACTCTGATACCACTTGTTACCAAGTGGCTTCAATACTCAAGAGGGGGTGAATAAAGTTTATAAAACAAGTTCGCAATTCTTTCGCAAAACACTTGACTATTGAATTTCGTTGAAGCTATTGACTATTTAAAATGAATGAATTGATAAGAACGATAGATATTGCACAATAATTAACTAAGAGGGAAGTAAATAAGCAGGAATATAAGTAATGCACAAATGTAAAGAGAAGGGTTTAGAGAATCAAACACAATAGTTTATCCTGGTTTGGCCACCAATCCACTTATGACTTACGTCCAGTCCTCAAGCAACAACTCGAGATTTTTCACTATATCTTCAAGCTTCAATAGGTGCTTGACAACCTTTACAAACTTGAGTACTCAACTTCTTGGGATGCCTCACCCTTGAGCTTGAGCCTTTTCAAACAAAAGGATGTCTCACCCTTTACAATTTGGAGGGATACCTCACCTTCTCTTACAAAGCAATCAAGGTTGATTGAATGAAACTCTCACTAGAGTAAATGATACAAATTGAAGCTCTTAGAATGCTCTCAAAAGATGTCTTAAGTTTTTCACAAAAATAGAGCAAGATGTGGATTCAAAGATTGATTCTCGTTTTGATGTGTTACTAAGATGTTTCAGGTTCAAGAACAATCATTAATGATGCCCCAACATCTGTATTTAAAGAGATATGCAGTTAAGAAGCCATTGGGATGGTTAAAGTCAAGCATTTACTGCACCTAATATAGCCGTTGGGCATGTCAGAACACTGGTAATCGATTACACGTCTCTGGTAATTGATTACATGGCAATTAGAATGTGTTCTTGGCTTTCTGGGCTTGTGGTAATCGATTACAAGACTTGTGTAATCGATTACACGCCCTCTGACTTATTGGTAATCGATTACAATATTGATGTAATCGATTACATAGTTGTTTGAACTTGTTCTTGCCTTTTTGGGTAGATGGTAATCGATTACATGCTTGTGTGTAATCAATTACATGCCCTCTGACTTGATGGTAATCAATTACAATATTGATGTAATCGATTACAAGGCTTCTGTTTGGCTTGTAATCGATTACCACACATGTGTAATTGATTACATTACACTTTAAACACATTTTTCAAGCCTGAAAGAGAATTCATGTCATTCCTAACTTTAGAAAACATAGATTTGAACAATATTGAACTTTGTTTGGCATGATTCAAGATTAAAGATATCATCTTTTACAGATGTGAACTTTGAAAAGCATTTTGATTAAAACATCTTTGAAAAACCATTTGAGATATCTTGAGAGCATTTAACATTGATGTTCTAAGGCTTATGTCTAAACCTCTTGATTTCTTTCTTTGATCTTGGTTTTCTCTTTTGCATTTGATCTTCATCTTTGGCTTTGTTATCATCAAAAACCAATTGACATGCTTCAAGACACATGCATTCACAAAAGACGGTGAAGGCTCTGCGATGGTGCTGATGGCAGTTTGGAGATGTCGTTCGACGGTGGCTAGCTGGGGGAGTTTCAAGGTGGTTCTGGTGGCTCTAATTTATTGGTGGTTAGTGTTGTGTTTGTGGTGGTGGTGTTGGTTTACCATGGTGATGTTGGTTATGGAGGTTTGACTAAGGTGATGAGGGGAGGTTAGCACGACTGGATGGTTTAAGGAAGGTGGTGAGAGGTTGAAGAAGGTGAAGGTCGGAGGAAGAGGGTGGGTTATTGTTTGGTGATGATGGTTTGAGGTTTTTATTTTTGACAGAGATTTGGACGTGGTTTGAGGATGGTGTTTAAAGGGTGAGGTTTGGTTGTAGAGGATGATAACTGTTGTAAGGTGGAGAAAAGAAAGAACAAGGATTGCTAGGGTATTTTTTGTGTTATGGCTATGTGTCTATTCGTGTGTGTTGCTTGTCTTTGTATTATGGGTTTTTATAGGAGGAAATTAGGGTTTGGAGAGTGATAGTGGCTAGGGTGGGTGAGAGATGGCTCTAATGGTAGTTGCTAGGGTTTCTTTTGGTATTTAGTAGCATATGAGTCATGCATTGGATGATAGGTCGATGGGTCAGGTTATGAGACATGGGTGGTTAATGGGTCAAGTTTAGTTATGGCTCAAGTTTAGTGGGTTTCGGACTAGAATGGATGAGTAAGTTCAATAGTGATAAGTCAAAGCATAAACCTCTCTTTTTTTCTTTATCTGCTTTTTATTATTTTTATTTTTATTTTTTTCAAAAATGCTTTATTATTATTATTTTTTCTCTTTATTTTTTCCTTTTTTTATTATTATTTTTTTTTTTTTTTATGAATGAAAAGGTCTTAACCCAGACAAAATTAGGTGTTCACATCTGAGTTAGCCTCAATACCTTGGTCTGTCAACAGAAACCCTAGAAGTTTGCCAGCCTGTACTCCAAAGGCGCGCTTCTCTGGATTCAGTCACATATTGTGCTTCTGAACCTCAGCAAATGCTTCCTCTAAGTCTTTAATGTGGTCATAGGTGTCTGTCGTCTTGACTATCATATCATCAATGTATACTTCTAGCATTTTTCCAATTTCTCCTTCAAAGACCTTCTTCATCATACGTTGGTAAGTTGTGCTTGCATTTTTGAGTCCAAACGGCATGACCTGGTAGTAGTAACTCCTTATCTCCGTTATGAAGGTAGTCTTGTCTTCATCTTCTAGGTTCATGAGGATCTAATTGTATCCAAAATAAGCATCCATAAAGGAAAGTAGCCTGAAACCGGATGAGTTGTCCACTAGCTTGTCAATGATGGGAAATGGGTAGGGGTCTTTTGGACACACCTTGTTGATATTAGTATAATCAACACATATGCCACTTCCCATTGGCCTTTTTAACTAAGACCATGTTAGAAAGTCATGTGGTGTAGGAGACTTCTCTAATGAATTCGGTGTCTAAGAGCTCTTTCAGTTGTTTCTGGATCACCTCTTGCCTTTCCAGACAAACCTTTCTCTTGCGTTAAGCCACCGGTTTTGCATTCTTCATAATAGAAAGTCAGTGGTAGATGAAGTCTGAGTCTAAACCTGGCATGTCTGCTGAAGTCTAGGCAAACAAATCCTTGTTTTTTAGTAGGACCTAGGACAACCAAAATTTTTCCTCCTGACTGAGTTGTCATCCAATCTTAGTTACATAGTCTGGCTTGGCACCAAGTTGAAGGGGTTGGAGCTCTTCGTCAGGTTTCGGGCATGTGTCATTGATCTCTTCGCATATGTCCATCTCAATCAAAAGGATGTTGATGGAGTCCGTAGTGACCTGAGTTGAATTGTTGCATCAGTACACGGTCTGGAGTTTTTTGTAGCAATTTTTAGGCTCTCGTTATAGCACTTCATCGTCGTGGCTTGATCTCCTTTAACTGTCACAACTCTGTCCTGATACTCCAAAAACTTCATGGCCAAGTAAGGTGTGAAAATCATGGCCCCAAAGGCATTAAGTGAAGGGCGGCCCAAAATAACATTATAGGCAGCAAGGCAATCAATTACTAATAACCTGACCTTGACAGTTTTAAAGAGGGGATCTTTTCCCAAGGTAAGGTGACTCTCAATACACCCAACTAGGGTGATCTTATCCCCTGTGAACTCGATCAACTCACCGGTGTAAGAGATAAGTTCTCCCTTTGATAATCCTAACTTGTTGAATAAGTCTAGGAACATTATATCAGCCGAGCTCCCCTGATCCACGAACATTCCGTGGACCTCAACGCGTGTAATTATCCCGATAATGGCCATGGGGTCATTGCGATCGAAGATGGTGTTTCAATAATCCTTATTAGAAAACGAGATTAGTGGGGTTTTTCTTGATCCACTGCTCGACTTAGATTCTGTGAGGGATGCCACGCTCATCACAGCCCAGAGGGCCCTCTTTCTGGCATTTCTAGAATTATCGCCGCCTGCGAAGCCTCTCAAAATGGTGTTTATTGTCCGGGTTACTTCATCATGGCGACGATTGTCTTTATGACTATCATTCCAAGGTTGTGATCTATAACGGTTCTGGGCATCCCAAAATGTGCCTGTGCTGGGATCAAAGTAGCCTTTAGAACAACGTCTCTCCCAATTATGAATTCTTTCAACTTGACACTTAATTTGCTCATCTTGAAGTATAACCAGAGAGAGTAGTTCTGCTCTGGATAGCTACTGATGATCACTTTCAGCATGGTGAGTTTGAGCTTCATTCTCCACATAATCTTCAAGGCATTACAGTGTTAACACTCGTTGTCCAGTATCCCCAGAAGGTGCCCTTTGTAGACCGAGATGTTGCCTCACTTAGTTCTTGGACTAGTTCATGAGCAGGGACGGATACTGGACGACGATTTGCCGATGGTGAGTTGCGCGTAGCAGAAGCGCGATTCTGGTTGGTTGAGGTTTGTCTCCTCCTTGTGTTAACCATGATGATGGTGGCAACAGCAATGCTGATGGTGGTGTTGGGAGTAGAAATTTATCGTGTTCCCACAGACGGCACCAATGTTCAGAATAGGGTTACTTGAGAAGGTAAGTGATGGTGGATTCCTCTATGGAACAGCAGCAACAGCAATGGAGCGAGAAGGTGGATACCTGCAAAAGGTACTTTGACGCTCAAATCAGTATGTGCACAAGGAGAGTAGTGTGTAGAATTGGAGATTAGCCCTGTACCTTTTTCACCTTGCTAAATATATATATGAGTGTTTTAGGGTATTGAGAATCTGAACATTTAGTGCGGATTGAATGTTGTTACATGGAATTGTGGAAACCATTATTCCTTATGATTAATCCCCTATTTATACGGAGTATGATGAGTATTCATTTATATTGAGGGAGTTATGCCTAGTATATAGGCTGCTTCACGTGTACAGTAATGTTTGGGTTCTACTCTGGCGGGTCAGGTTGCTCCAAATTCGTGGACCCATAACCCTATCCAAAACAATATCATTTAGATGACATAAGTGAAAAGCAAGACTGATTTTCTATATGAAAGGGGGAAGAGAGCAATGGGTAATACGGGCTGAGAAAATGGTTATAATCCCTTGGCTCTATTTTTGGCGTTTCCAGAATCACCGCCTCTCGCGAAGCCCCCCGAGATGGTATTTATTGTTCGGGTTACTTCAGCGTGGCGATGGTTGTCTTCATGACTATCATTCTAGGGTTGCGATCTGTCATCGTTTTGGGCATCCCAAAATGCGCCTGCACCAGGATCAAAGTGGCCTTCAGAACAATGTCTTTCCTGGTAATGAATTGTTTCAACCTGACGCTGAATTTTCTCATCTTGAAGTCTAACCAGAGAGAGTAGTTATGCTTTGGGTAGCTCCTAATGATCAATTTCAACATGGTTAGACTGAACTTCATTCTCCACATGATCTTCAAGGCATTGCAGTGCTGACACTCATTGTCCAACATCCCCAGAAGCTGTCCTTTGTAGACTGAGACGTTGCCTCATTGGAACTCTTGGGGGAGGAAGGGGGAGATTTTCTTTGGTGAAAGAAGTCTCTTGCCCGTCCTACCTGGGTTCTGGTTGAGTTACGAATGGTTCTTGGATTGGTTCATGAGCGGGGATGAATGTTCGATGGTGATTCGTAGACAGTGGGTTGCGCGCAGCAGAAGCGTGATTTTGGTTGGTTGAGGTTTGTCTTCTCCTTGTGTTAACCATGATGATAGTGGCATTGGAAGTGTTGATGGTAGTGTTGGGAGTAGAAATTTATCATGTTCCCACAGACGGCACCAATGTTCAAAATAGGGTCTTGAGGGTTACCTGAGAAGGTAAGTGATAGTGGATTCTTTTGTGGCGCAGCAGCCGCAACAATGAAGCGAGAGAGTGAATACTTACAAAAGACATTTCGACGCTTAAGTCAGTATGTGCGCAAGATTGTAAAATTGGGGATTAGCCTTGTACATTTTCCACCTTGCTAAGTATATATATGAGCGTTTTAGGGTGTTAAGAATCTGAGCATTTAATGCGGATTGAATGTTGTTACTTAGAATTACGGAATCCGTTATTCTTTATGATTAATCCCTTATTTATGCGGGGCATGATGAGTATTCCTTTCTGTTGAAAGAGTTACACCTAATATATAGATTGCTTCACGTGCACATTAATGTCTGGGTTTCACTCTGGCAGGCTGGATTGCTCCAAATTCGTAGACCCATAACCCGGTCCAAAACAATATCATTCAGATGACATAAGTGAAAAGCAAGACTGATTTTCTATATGAAAGGGGGAAGAGAGCAATGGGTAATACGGGCTGAGAAAATGGCTATAATCCCTTGGCCACTGATGCAAGTGCTTTATTCCATAAAATCCTTCCACTGCAATCTTTACCAACTTATTTCCCCAGTGCAAACACCTAGAAAGAGAGATACAAAGTTATTATAATATTAGTGTACTACGTGTATGAGAGAATCCAACCATCAAATTTTTTTTTTTTTTCATCAAATCCAACCTAATGAAAAAATGCTTGGTTGTTGTTGTGTTGCATTTAGTTGAAATTAATCCCAAATCAATTAAAATGGAATATGATCAAAACGGACTATTGGTATCATTTGAATAACAGATAGAAATAGGCTTTCTCAGATTAGTTGGAACAGTTGAAGTGAACTTTTCTTACATTAGTAGGGTATAATTATTAAAAAGAGTCATGTGAACAAATGTAGCTTGCAAGTCATAATCTATTGACTAGTTTTCCGTTACACAATGAATGTATATAATACAAGAAACTTAAGAAAGTGAGACAGAAGAAAAGAAGAAAACAAAAGCTTCTAGGTACTAGGCAGTGGTCTCTGACTTATGCCTTCCAGTAGCTCTGATATAACAGAAAACTGACACCAAGAATGTGGTGGCAAGCCCTCCAAGAATGACACCTCCCCCCGCTATGGACTTGTCAAATGAGTGGTGATGCTGCTTTAACAAGTGGACCCGACCCTGAGAACCCAAAACTTCATTATGTGGCTCAACAGAAGTTCTCTGATGATTAGGAATGCTTCCTTCAGAACTAGAATGCAGCTTGTTTTCACTTTGTGGTGCTTCAGATGGGCTAGGACTTGGGGTGCCAGAGGAGCTGACCTGCTTATGTTGGTGCTTACCAAGTTTCCTTCCAATAGAGGGTTCAGTTGAGTATGTCCTTTGGCCACTAGATGGACTTTCAGCAGGAGGATTTGAAGATGGTGCTGAAATAGATTGGACAGTGATTTGGGGTTTGTTTGTAGCCATGGCTAGACCCAGGAAAGTATTTGCTAAGAGAAAGCAAAGGAAAAGAAACTGAGCCATTCTTTTGGAGTTTTGGATTTTTGGATTTCTGAAGATGCTGTGCTTGAAGCTATGGAGGAAGATGGTTTTGGGGTTGGCTATATATGCTTCTTCATTATATAAAGAGATCCTGCAATCGTGTGGTTTGGCTGAAATTTCCTACTGTTGGATTCTGACAAATAATTTATTTTAATTTTTATATTTATTTTTCATTGAGTTGTCTGATAGATGGGAGAAATTAATTTACATGTGAAGGCATTAGAATATCAGAAATACAACTAAGAAACAACCAAGGGAACAAGATATCACTGATGTTTATATGCAGAGTCGTAATACGATTGGATTCCAATATAAAAATCAAAGTCACTGGTTCTTATAAAATTTTTCAAGTAAGGGAAGATGATTATAAGTTGCTTAGTTTACAATGAAAGGGCCTGTTCAGTGAAACATAAAATTACCCTTCTGTTCCCACAACACGTGAAAGTGGAAACATCCCCAACCTACAGTAGCAAGGAAAAATCATTTCATGCGGACAACTGTTGGTGAACAAAAAATCCTTTCTTTCTGTATTTTCAATAGACTAGATCTGGTTTAACTGCTAGCAATGGAAAATCTTACTGTTTGCCTGATTGCATTGTAAGATGCTAGAGGCTGCCCAAAAAAAAAAAAAGAAGATTAGAACATGAAGTAATATATGCTGAATGTTGAATAACTTGTGCCTCTCTATATCTACATATCTGAGAAATATGCATGTAAAGGAATAAAGAAACTGTGGTATCTAGCTACCCCTACTTTTGAAAATGTAAATTAAAACGGTAGGCATAGGAGCATGGGCATCCTTGTTTGGATCATTGTCATTAACATGTCATGTTTACAGGGGGAATAGATGTGAATTGCTAGTCAAATTCGAAAGACAATCAAGCACTGCTTCGAGTAAACAATGTTTCAATCCACATTCATGCTGTTGCTGAGAAAACCAGACATTGTTTTATTATTCTACTCCTGTTGAATTTAATTCTCCAGTCAATATATTTGTCTTGTAGTACGGGACATATTATAAACAACTCTAATTCACTAACAAGCTTAGTATTTTCATGTATAAGAGCTTCTTCATATGGAAAATTGAGTCAATCCAACCACAAAACGGAAAAGGGTAAAAATTGATGGACTGAAGAGAGAAAGAAATGACTAGCAACATAACTGAGATTATGATCTATATTTCACTCCTTATCAGTAAGATTATGGTCTAGCCACAGAGTAAAATTGTATTTAATTTTTTTTAAGATGGTGTCCAATTGAAGGCTAAGATATATTTAGTAGGACAACCCAAAATCTATGTAGACCAAAACCATGCACAAAAGAGAATCACAGTCAAAAGAAATTATGTGAATGTAATCAATCCTTAAAGAGAATAGATGTCTACCTATTGCCTGCTGATTGCAAGCCATACCATGCACACCTATAGTCATTCATCAATGGAATAAGAGGGCTGGTTCAATCACAGGAGACTGTCCCTTATATGATTTAGGAATACATGCATGTCTGCAGATACACACCATAACAATATCTATATGCACATGACATCATTTGAACCAAGAGACAATTAATGACATTCTGGAATCTGTAGCTTGTATCTATTTGTGTCCTGAAAACTAGAGACATAATGCAGGGTCCAAAACTTTTTGAACTAGAAGCTTCTGCCATACCATTAGTTTAGCTTTATTTAATTGATTAACGAAACATAACATCGATGATCATGAAATAACAGGTGTTTTGCATACCTCGGTACCCGGAGCCCACCACAGGGTCCCATTTGATTAATAATTTCTGTCAGTTGGTGTCTGTGCATTATGTGTTTTTAATTGAATTTGGTTAATGATAATTGTTAAAGAGGAACCAAACGGTAGAAGAAGCCAGCTAATGTATCAGTGATGTCTATTGGAAAAAAAGGGCTTCCATGATGGGTTGATCATATTCATGACTCAACTCAGCTAATTAATTAATTAGTTAATAATTTGAATTGAGAGTTGGAGGAAGTAGTTATGTAATTCTCTTAAGTGAATAACTTCTAATGTGTGGAAGTGTGGAAGTGAGAGATTACTTATGTGTGAGTGAACCTTTATACATAAAACTGCAACGCACCCCATTCTCACAAGACAAGAAACTAGCACATGAGATGTGAGAAGAGAGCAATTTAGTTGGGCTGAATCAAGGTACGAACTTTATTTCGCTGTTCTTAAATCTCCAAATTCCTTCCTACAATGTCAATGGCACGAGGAAAGTTGTGTAGAGCCATTCCCACGTGCAGTGAGGCAAGAGCAACTGAGGGGTGCTGAGGTTCCTAGAAAAAGGCTGTACCATGTTTGACGGTACCTAATTGAGGATATAATACAAAAAATCGATAGATCTAAGGACTTTGTCCTGCTAAAGGCCCAGGGGACAATATCTTGGAAGGTTCAGATATTTTCAAGTTTCAGGTAGCCTCACTAATAGTAATGGATCAAAATTTTAAGTAATAGAAGAAAAATAATATTATTAATATTATTTTAAATAGTAAGAATAAAAATTATTTTTATATATATAAAAAATAAAAAATATAAATATATATATAAAATCAAAAAAAATTATAACTTTAATGAGGAGATAAATCTTCACTCATTTATGTTTGGGTCCGTCCCTGTTCACCAAAGGAAGAGTAATAGTGCAGGTCATAGCCTAGTAGAGTGGAGAAACGATGTGTCAGATGCATACCGGATATTAGAAATTAAAAAAGAGAGATTCTTATGTTACCGTAGAATATGTACCACATTTGTTACACGAAGAATCATTATCTCTTATTTAATTTTTTTTTTTACGGGAATAGTTATTTTAACTATATTTTTTATATTATAATTATATTTTAAATGTTATAATATAAGTAAGGTGATACACATTTAATAATTAATATTACAAAATAAAAAATAATCTCTTAATGTAAATGCACTTGAGAATTTATCAAAAACATAAAAAAGACAAAATATTATCATACATTAACTCTCTCAAAAATTTAAGTTATTTGACAAAAGTAAATAAATAATTTTATTATATCTTTTACATAACTTATCACACAAGAGCTCAAGCGTGAACAATGCACAACCCACCTTTATCACTACAGGAAATTTGCCTCGGCGAATATTTTTGGCAGATATATATATGTTAATAATTATTATATTTTTCACAAGGTAAAAAATTTCCAACAGCAAAAAATTTATCAAAAATGTTTTCAAAAAATAAAAAGAAACAAATATTTTTTTATAAAATAATTAAAAACATATTGATGGTGCCTAATTCTTTGCCCGCCACAATTTTTAATTTTTAGTAGAAAATTCTATCAAAAATATTTTAAAAGAATATAATAAAAAAAGAAAAAAAATTTCAAAAAATGTTATATTTTTTTAGCTGAAAAATCTATTGGCAAATTTTTGGAGAAAAAATAAAAAAGAATTTTTAAATTTAATAAAAAATATTAATGGCACATGTTAGTGCACCAATATTTTGAAAAAGATTTTAAAAAAGATTTTAAAAATAATTTAAAAATATTGTTTTATTTTCCAGCAAATTTTTTCGCCAAAAATGTTTTAAGTAAACCGAGGTATCGTCGCATACCTTGTTTGTGGCGAATTTCAAATAAAAAATTTAAAATTTTCTCCGAAATTTCAGATGTGTTCGCTAGAAAATGAACAACTTATTTGCAAACAAACCTTCCCCTCCCCATTTCCCCATTATCTCCATATTTACTCTCATTCTCCACCATCATTATTTCTCAGTTTCCATTGTTGTCTCCATATTCACTCTCCCTCTCCCTCGCGTCACTGCCTTCTCTTATGCTATGCCCTTCCTCACGCCCTCGCCCTCCTTCCCGCAGTTGGCACTATTGTCCATCGTCGATGCTACTCTTGGTCGTTGCGTGAACTCAGTCTCTCCCTCTGCACGTATGTTGCTCTCCTTCAAAGGTAGGTTCTTATGCTGTGATCTCTACTATTTTCTAGTTTAGAAACTTTAGCTAGATGATTTAAGTTAGTAATTGACATAAGTAGCAAATGTAAGTTTCTATTAGATCTAATTTTTATATAGGTTTGTTATGCAATCTATGATTCAAGTTAGTAATTTTCTGTTGTGCCTATAAATGTGGATTAAATTTTTTTTTTGGGTTAATTGTTAGTTATGATGTAAATGCTGTAAAGAATTTTATTATTAGTTTTAAACTTAAATTGCATGTTTTAAACTTAAATCTGAGGTCATCATAGGTTATATACTTATATTGAATCTTTCATGGGTTCCATGAAAATCATTAGTGCAAGCTTTAGGCTATATTTGAGAGTTATAGACTTTGTTTGGATTGGTGGAAAGAGATGGAATCGAGGAGGGTTCCATGAAAATAATTAATGCAAGCTTTAAACTATATTTGAGAGTTATAGACTTTGTTTGGATTGGTGGTAAGGGATGGAATGAAGTGGAAACTCCATCCTTAAATATCCAAACAATGAGGGAAAGGAGTGAATTTGTTAAAGTCATTCCTTCCTTGACCCTACCTCCAAATTGGAAGGACAATAATTAGAGGCTTTGAGTGGCAAGAATGGGACTCCTTGACCCTTCCTTGCCATTTCACTTCCTCCTTTAAATTGAATGTTAGATGTTATGGTTTAGGTCTTTATGGATTTAGGGTTAAATTACAATTTTATTTGTTGTGAATTACATGAGATGGATATCCCTAAAAATTGGCGATGGATGTATAATAGGCTTCTTCCTGGTAGGAAGGGTTTTGTACTAGAATTTTTGGATGAGGTTGAAGAATTTGTCAGTTTTGCTTGTCGGTCTTCACAATATGAAACTGAGGGAACATTTAGGTGTCCATGTGTGAAATGTTGTAGTGGAAATATAACATCCTACTTTAATTTTACAATTTTACTTAATATTTTTTATAAGTAAATTAGATTAACACACATTACTAACATTGCTAAAGTTTAATGTGCAATATTTTACACTCTGGGTGAAAACCCTTCAAAAGTTAGTTATACACATACCAATGCTAGTTAAGTTAAGCACCTATTTCTTAAAAGTTAGGCTTATAAAAGCCTTTACAAAGTGCTACTATTTACATATTTACAAACATACAAACATTAAATACTATAACTATTCATCAAAGAGTAGTATTATCAAGAACATATCTTCATGAGTGACAGTGAAAACATAGTCTCTTAGTTCTGACATATAAACTTATTGTACACAGAAATTAACCATAACTCTAACTGTCAGCATTATTTGAAATATCATGTCAAAAGATGTAAGATAAAAATCCCAGTAGGAAAAAGCAAAAATAGTAATAAGTTGAACTAATGATATTCCAATCGTCTCAAGTACGAAAAATACTTTACTACTCTTTTCAATTCTTTCTTTCTTGATACCATATCTGAGAGTCCAACTAAAATTCTTCTTTATTTAAAATTAAAGATAAGAATTTGCAAATCAATATTTAATAAATATATTGAAAAAGTAATAAGTAACATAATACTTAAAATGAAGGGTAATATATAACTCAAGAATGAAAATATGAGTAACTCTATTTTTTATTTTCTTATCATCATTCCATTTTAATACTCTCAACCAAATGTGCATATTTCTCTTCATTAGGGCATCCTTCAATGCTCTTATCATGACCATAATAATTTTGATTAAGACGTCATTTAATCCTCTCATCATGACCACAATCATTATTTTGATTAAGGCATCTCTTAATCTTCTCATCATGGTCACAATAATTTTGATCAAGGCATCCCTTGATCATCTCATCATGGTCATAATATTAATCTCTAATTGAGGCGCCCCTCAATTCTCTTATCATATCCACAATAATCTATTCTCTTTACACATTGATTCATTTTTATCTATAAGACGATATTTCTTAAATACTTTTTTCATAAAAAAATATTTATAAAGATAACTCACATTAAATTATTTCAACAAGATCATATATATATATATATATATATATATATATATATATATATATATATATATATATATATATATATTGTAGAAAAATAGGACTAAAAGAATGGTAGATATCCCAATTAATATAAATGTCATATTCATAAAATAATTGATGAAAAAGAGTTAAAAGAATAAATCATATTAAAAAGAATTATAAACAAACAAATGAAATATTCACGTACAATAGACATCACAATCTCTAGCTTTTGTATGAGATTTATTCGAATAGACAATTAGCTTATTCAAATAGATCTCATTAAAATCTAAATTTTCAATGCTTCTGCTTATGTTTATTTGAATAGAGGGAGGATTATTCGAATACAACCAACCCTTATTCGAATAAAATGGTCATGTTTGCATTGCTGATATCTATGGAAACCATTTTATTTTCATTCCAAAAATAGAGTAAACATCAAAGGTAGCCAAGGTATGGACTAAGAGGTATGGATAATAGAAATCACTACTAAAAATTTCTTAAATAGCGATGAAAAAATTTCGTTGCTGATCCATTAAATTAAAGAAGAAAGAGTGATTTTTTTTTTGGCTATTCCCTACCTTTGTTACAAAATTGAGGAAGATGAAAAATGGGTTCAAGATGGAAGAGTTATGGTGGCAAAAAATAGAGGTGGTTTCGTGAGTTGAGTGAGTGTGTGTTCTGATGAGAAAAGCGAGAAAGAAATTGTATTTATAAAGCTTAAAGTTGGGCTGCCTTTCGTATGGGAATGATGTGAGATCGATGTCATATGATTTGTTGTCAAAAAGTTAAACCACCTTCATAAAAATCCCTTCCTGTAATCATGCTGCAAATTCTAGAATTTTATTTCTTAAATATGTTTCTTTCTTCTATTTTATTCAGTTCTTAGCCACTTGTGTTTCTATAATCATTGTTGTAAGATCAAGTGTTCCCCTTAATGACACATGTTCATGCTGACTTCATTTGCTTATATCGTCTTCAATAAATTCATGGACACTTGTTACTTAAATCAACATCTTTTCTTCTATTTGCTTGATACTTATTCCTCTGTAATCACTACTTCTTCCTTAACCAACATTCCATGAATTTCCCTCTTTGTCAACTGTTCTTGTTGACCATACTTTGTTTACCTCATTCTCTAACTTCATCATTTGGTTTTAATATAACTAGATTAAGAACCAAAAGAAATTGAATGAAACTAGATTTTCATTTTGTTATCATGCAACGTGTTTTCCATGTTTTCTTATATTTGCTACCTTATTCGAATAACAACCTTGTTATTCGAATAATTCATTATGTATATATGTTCATAATAGTCTGTTTATTCGAATAAAGTGATATGTTCTCTTATATACAGTAATCAAAATAATCTCATTGGAAAAATTATACCTATTTTATTATTAATATTTTAGGGAAGTTACAAGAAACCTTGTAGACCCTGACACAATTATGTTACATTTGTATAAGAAAGGGTTCCAACCATGTTATTGGTATTGGTCGAATCATGGGGAGTTTGACCCAACTATGCTTCAATTTATGTACAATGCTGGTGTTGGCACTTCTGCTACCCCTGAAGTTGGTAATGAAAATGTAGTTAATGACTACCAACAACTTGTATATGATGCTACTAGAGTAGAAATTCCTAGTTTTAGTGGTCCTTATAATGATAAAGTAAAGGAAACCCCAAATGATGAGACCCAGCAATTTTATTACTTATTAAATGCTACAATGCAATCTTTGTGGGCCAGGTGCAAAAAACACTCCCAATTATCTGTTGTCCTTCATATGTTGAGCATTAAATCGGACCATAACTTGTCTAAGAAAGCTTATAATAATGTAATGAGATTAATGAAAGAAACAAATCCTATTGGGTCACTTGTTCCTCATAATCTATATATGACAAAGAAATTGGTTACTAAATTAGGGATTAAATTGGTTGAATATGATTGTTGTGTTAATAGATGCATGATATTCTACACCGACGAGGATAAGTAATTGAGGCAGTATAAATTTTGTGGTGCGTACAGTTACAAACTAAAATAAAAAAGGTGTTCTTGAGTGAAGAATGCATTATTTACCTTTAATTCCTAGGCTTAAGAAATTGTATGCTTCTATGTATTCTGCT
The DNA here is from genome assembly GCA_029884605.1 of Ormosia emarginata. NCBI lineage: Eukaryota > Viridiplantae > Streptophyta > Magnoliopsida > Fabales > Fabaceae > Ormosia > Ormosia emarginata. The sequence goes on along the minus strand of JAQQTP010000022.1, from coordinate 2,759,310 downwards.
GAACACATGAGGTGATGTTATTTAAATAAGAGACAAGACAAGGGTCCTATGTCACCCATCGAATGGAGAGGCATGGAAGTAGTTTGATGACATTCATCCAGATTTTGACGTGACCCCCAAAATGCGAGGCTTGGTCTGTGTTTTGATGAGTTTAATCCATTTATCCAATCATCTACACCTTATTCTGTTTGACTTATCATTGTCACCCCATATGACCTTCTCCCAGAAATGTGTATGACGAGACTGTATATGTTTTTGGCATACATCATTCTTGGTCCTCATAATCCGAAACACAAGATTGATATTTACTTGCAGCCATTGATAAATGAGTTGAAAATTTTGTGGTGTGGTGTTAAAACTTATAATGTGTCAATGAAATAGAATTTTATTATGAGAGCAACATTGATGTATACAATTAATGATTTTCTTGCGTATGGTATGTTGTCTAGTTGGGTGACTTCCAACAAACTAGCATGTCTTTGTTGCATGGAACAAACTTAGCTTAATGCATGGTATGAATAATTCGTGGTTTGATTGTCATCACCAATTTTTGGATGCTGACTATATGTTTAAAAGGAATAAGGATACCTTTAAGAGAAGAACTATTGATCATGAATCCTTTCCACACAATTATCTGAACAAGTTGTGTCGGAAATTGTTAGTAACTTGCCAAAAGTAACATAAACAGGTGGTTGAAGTAGGTTGTTAGAATATGGTGTTAATCATAACTAGACAAAACAAAATATTTTTTGGGAGTTGTCGTATTGGAAGGATAACATGATAAGACACAACTTGGATGTTATGCATATTGAGAAAAAAAAATTGACAAAGTGTTTAATACTGCAATGGATATCAAGGGCAAAACAAATTATATTCAGAATGCGCGAATGGATGTGAAAGAGTGCTACAAACGTCATGAACTATAACTTGTTGATATGGAAGATGGTAAATTGTTGAAACGTAAGGCAAATTATGTGCTTAATAGGGAGCAGAGGATGTTGATCTTTAAATGGGTTAAGGAGTTGACAATGTCTGACGGTTATTCTTTTGATTGGCTAGATGCGCGGATATGAATTAGTTGCGTTTTTTTGGGTTGAAAAGTCATTATTATGATGTGTTTATGAACTCTTTATTGTCAATTGCAATTCACTTGCTTCCTGAACATGTTTGGAAGCCTTTGACATAAATAAGTCTATTCTTTAAAGACTTGTGTTCCTATACTTTGGGAAGAGAAGACTTAATGGAAATAAAAAAAAAACATTCCTATCATTTTATGAAAATTAGAGCGAATATTCCCACTTGGTTTTTTTTATTCTATAGTGCATTTGTCATTTGTCTTATGAAGCGATGGTAAGTAGGTCAGTTCAATATAGATAGATGTATTCATTTGAAAGGTACATGAACAAGTTAAAAAGACTAGTCAAGGATAAATCACACGTGGAAGGTACAATATGTAAGTAGTGTACCACAGATGAGACTGCACAAAAGTGGGGCACAATGATGATGGGTGTCAAAATTATGTCTCACAACCTTACGTATCAATATTCAATCAACCTGACCAATCAGTTGGAACATTTGCTACTAAATGGTTGAGGATTCGTGTTGCAACACTAACACTTGTACGAACAACGTCTAATTTTAAAAAAAAATAGACTTTGACAAGGTTAGGATATTGTAAAACACAGCTCTGCACAGTCGTTTAATATATGAAAACAAAAAATAGATAGAGGTTGGTATGTTTTTAAGCAATTTTTAATAATTATATATATATGCGTTGTATCTGTGTCCTAAAATTTATATTTTCGTATTTGTGTCGTGTTTGTATCTCCTTCATAAGTGTTAGTTAGATTAATTTGAATAAGGTACTTATTAGTTAATTACTCTATATTTTTTATATAATTTACATTACTTCTCACCGTTTCATTTTTGTCCTTTTTGTTTTGTTATCCAATACAAGGCGCTACGGATCTTCATCGTAGATTACCAGAACATGTACGAGTAGCATGTTTGGTTCAATTTTTTTAGCTGAACCAACAATTTATTTTTAGAGAAAAACTGTTGTACACTTGCTGCAATGTATTTGGGTGAGAGCCATAAAAAATCAATAGCTTTTGTCTTGAGAAAAAAGTTGTTGGAGCTAATAACTTATGGTTGAACATTTTTATAAAAAATTATTAGGATTATTTCTCACTTTGAGATATAAATATCATTTTATCATCAATCAAATAATTTTTTTAATCAATCAAATAATTTTTTAAATTATTTTATATTTATTTTAATAATTTAATACATAAAAATAATTTTTTATACTATCTAAATAAAATATATTAATTTAAAATTATTTTTTAATTAATATATCTAAATATAATCAATTATTAAAATTATTAAATTTTTATAATTTAATTATTAAAATAATTAATCTTTTACAGCTGTCTCAAACCGAGAACTTGAACAATGCTTGGGTGGGGATCAACCTCGACCACCCGACGAGACGCTGGCATTGGACACGGATGTGAAGGAGTTTGTGGTGTCGGATTTGGAGAGGTTTGTGAGGAGGAAGGAGTATTATAGGAAGGCTGGGAAGGCGTGGAAGAGAGGGTACTTGCTGTATGGCCCACCGGGTACTGGGAAATCTAGCCTTATTGCTGCTATGGCTAATTACTTGCATTTTCATATCTATGATTAGGAGCTCACGGAGTTGCAGTATATAAGTGGGAGCTGAGGTGGTTGCTGATTGCGATGGCTAATAGGTCCATTCTTGTGGTGGAGGACATTGATTGCATCATTGAATTCTACGATCGCATGGTGGAATCACGAGCTGCGCTACCGAAGCAACGACAAATAGGTTACTACTTTTTTTCTATGACATTTTTTTGGTTGAATTAAAATTTTAGTCTTTATAATTTACATTTATTTTTAATTTAATTCTTATAATTTTTTTAAATTAATCTTTATATTTATAATAATTTTTAAAATAATTTTTGTCATTAATATTTGTTATAATATTATTATAATATCAATTAACTAAAAAATAAATATTTCTTTATCTAATAAAAATTTATTTAGATGCTCTTTTTATTTGTAAAACTTTAAATAAGATGTTTATTCACTCTAATAGTTACTTATTTCTTCTTAATAAATACTTTTTATTTAATAAGTACACTCTTCTAAATATTCTTTTTTTTTTTCATAAGATACATAATAAAGATTAAATTAATGGTGTTAAAATGAAACTAGTGACATGAATTATTAGAAAACATTTATAAATATGAAGATTGATTTAAAAAGATAAAAACTATAAAAATTAAATTAAAAACATGTAAACTATATCGATCAAAACTTCAATTTAACTTTTTTTCTTTGCTTTATTTCTTCTTTTGTCTTGAATAAAATGCACCAAGCATTGTTTTTCTTTGTTTGTGCTAATTAAAAATGGTCAATGGTGAAAGTTTATTCTTGATATAGAAAACAAGACCAATTGCCTCCTATAATGTGTAAAAGTAAAAATTTCAATAGTATAAAGAAAAGATAAAATATCAAAATACTAATGAAGTTGTGAAAGCGTTTTAATTTAATGCATGTTAGAGAGGGACGGTTTTGGTCTTAAATGAATCGTGAAAATCTAGTAATTTATTTATTTTTTCAAGCACTTGTCACCTTCAGGGTGGTATTCAAATCGTTTTAAACTATTGATAATCGCATAAGTTTTGTTTTATCATTTGTTTACAGCTGATTACTTCCTCCCCTAAGTTGTCTTTCTAAAATTGTTCCTGTTCACTAGATTGATAACAGCTGAGTAATGTGGTAATACAATCCTGTTAAAAATTACTTGAAATGTCTTAGTATTATATTAGATAATTGCTTTTATCATATATTCAATTATATTGTATTTATGCAAATTTGCCTTTTTTTCAAAAAAAAAAATACATGGAAATAAACTCATGTGCATGAATAATGTTAGTGCCTGAACACACTATGCCCCAAAAAACACTCAATTCTGCATCCTGCTTGTGTGCATACCATACCATTGATATATGCAAATTAGTGCTGCAAAAGAGTAGTTTTGTTTATTTTTTATCAAACAAATATTTTTATATACATTTCTCTTATTATATTTTTTATAAATATAAATACACATAAAATAAAATAAAATAAATATAAAACTTGGAATTTTTTTGTTTTGATTATAATATAAAACTTAGAATTAGAGAATAGGTCAATGAGTTTACCATTCTTCAAAATCAGAAAATGTACTTTGCAAATTGGGTCATGACCAGGGACAGATGCAAAAAATGTTGGATAAAAGAGTTGAAAATCATAAATTATATTATTAAATATAAAAAAAATTAAAATTAACAAATAAAAATGTATTTACTCTTATATTATTTAGTAAGTTAAGATTAAAATGTACTATTTTAAATTAAGTGTATATATACTCTTATTTACTCTCTTTAAAAGAGTATTTTCTTTTATTAAATAGGAAGTTTTATGAATAAAGTGAAAAAGAATAAAAAAATATATTTATATTAGATATTAAATGCATCAATGCGTTCTCATATCATGATTCATAAGTAAAATAAAATTTTTATATATTTAGATTTTAAAAAATGGAAGAGAGTAAAATGGAAGAGAGTGAATTTGAAAGTGAGATGAGTGAGTAGATTTATTATACAAAAATTAAAAATTAATAAAAGATAAGTTGAAATTGTAATATCAATATACATAAAATAATCATGAATCACATGTCAAATACATATCAAGTATAAATTCTTTTAATTTCATCATTTTTATCTTTGGAATAATTATACTAACCTCTTCTAAGGTTAATGTTTATTATATTGACACTCTTCTTGTTTAAAAAATTACTCATATCTCCTTTGTTTTATATTTTCTATGAGACTTTGTGTAATATTCATACATAAAACAAAGGAGGTATGTGTAATTTGATAAACAAAGAAATGTATTGAATTGTAATAACTACATAAAAGTAGGAATGCTAGTATAATTTTTAAATAAAAAGAGTGCAAATATAATAAAAATTAATTTTATTGAAGATTAATGTAATTATCTTTTTATTTTTTAATAAATTAGATTAAATTATTAATACATTAAAAAAAAATTGGTGAGAAAAAGGGTTGAGACCCATGCTCCCCCTCTTAAATCCATCTTTGGTCATGACTGATGATGACAAAGTCAACTTACTCTTGTTGGCAGTTTTGTAAAGTTGTCTCTAAGATGTGCATTTATGTGCATTTTTTTATAAAAATATTTTTTATTAAAAATAATTTTAAAACATGGACATCTATTTGAATAAAATTTTGAAAAAAAAAGAATTAAAAAAACATTTTTTTGCTTTTTTTGAATGAATTGTTTCTCAAAATAATTAATTATAAAGAAGTGTAATAGAAGAAATAAAAAATAAAAAATAATTTTTATAATTATATTCAAAGGTAAAATAAATTATAATTCTCATAAATTTTTTTAAAAAAATCATTTATTTATAATATTTTATAATCACGTTTTTTTAAACTTACCAAAATGCACTTTATATTCAACCTTAATTTAATAAGTCAGGAATGGACATGTCAATTATTTTGATTTTGCTCTGTCGTTATTCGTGAAAACTGAAAACCTTGTCTCGGAGGAATTCGAATTCCGTGCAGATCAACTGCAGAGGCAGTTACTCATGTTTTATGGAAAACGTTTTTCGTCCAACGAAAATACTCCAACTTTCTTTCACCGTATGTTTCCGTACGTATGTTTGTTGACTTTTTTGTATGTCAATATTTTAATTTCTCGCTTCTTATTTCTCGCTTTTTGGATTCTCCAATTAACCACTTATTCCTAACGTATTAACCACTTACTCATTATTGGGAACTCTTTCTTGATTCACCGAAACTTATACTTGATTAACCACTTATTCTTAACGTATTAAACTTACTCATTATTGGGAACTCTTTCTTGGATTCACCGTAAACCTTAATTGATTAACCACTTATTACTAACGTATTAACCACTTATTCATTATTGGGAACTCTTTCTCGATTCACAAGAAACGATATAGATTAACCACTTATTTCGAATGTATTAACCGTAAACTTATCTTGATTAACCACTTATTCCTAACGTATTAACCACTTACCGATTATTGAGAACTCTTTCTTGGATTACCAAACTTATACTTGATTAACCACTTATTCATAATGTATTAACCAAGATTATTTGTCCGCGGCATTCACAAGTTTTGTGCGTGAAAAACTTATACTTGATTAACCACTTATTCTTAATGTATTAACCTTATTTGTCAGATTCACAAGTTTTGTGCTGCGTGAATTCACCGAATTAACCACTTAAAATCTTGTGCATTCACAAGTTTTATCAAAATTTCAAATTTTAAATTCTCTAAGCAATCAACAAAATACGAAGGCAGTTAGTCGTTGGACGCGCGACCGATGTTTTATTGGATAAAATGGAATGAAGTTAAACAGAACAGAATAAAATGAAATGAGAATAAGTTATTTTCATTTCCAATGTTTGGTTAGGTTATTGGAATGGGAATGAGTTTTCTTAAAATTGTGGGAATAGGCAAATAAATTAATGGGATTCTCATTTCATTTCATCATAATACATGTGTAAAAAATAGTTCAATCCATTAGATCCACCTATTTAGATGAAAAATATGTTTGGGCCAAGTCATATTCTTTAGGCCTAAAAAATTAGCCTGGATCTTCTTATGCCTGTTTGCAAAAATCGGGTCTTGTCTATTGAGCTTAAAAATCATAAATGTTGACAAAAAAAATCATAAATTAATTTTTATTATATTTTTAACATACCGAACATAAAAATTAAATAAAGTCATTATCCTATTTATACCCAACAAAACATAAGAATGAATATTTCATTTCATTCTTACTCCCATTCCTATTGTTGTTCTCATTCCATAAAAAATAATTTCATTAAACTAAACATGACCTTATTTAAAAGAAACATCAAAGTTGAACTCTCATCAAAAGCACAGTTACTCATATGAATCGGAACAGTGACAGAGAAAGAAGTCAAAGTCACTTTTACCCTCCATACGTTTTACCCTCCATATCTTAACCAACCTTAGTATTTATTTAGGGTAGTTAGAGAAAGAAGATTTGTTAAATTTTAAATATAATTTTCATATTGATTAATATTATATATTGGATAGTTTTTTTTTAATCTTATGATGTTTCATCACACTCTTTGAGTGTGAAGCTAATTCTCATTTAGAATAGTAATATTGTCCTTTCTAACAAGTTTTTTCATATAGATTTAAACCCTTAAGATATTAGATAAATATCTTATGCTATAAATATAATTATTTTTATCAATTTCTATTAGGATATTTTTCAAATCAAAATAAGAAAAATCCATATAGATACATCTCTTGAGCCTAATTTCACTTGATTTATGTTGATACCCAATTTTGTCCATAAAATTTTTATTACTTAATCAATGATTAATATTTTAGTGAAAAGATGCTTAATTGCAATGTTGTGATCACACTATTTTTATTGTCTATCTTACTTTTTCTTATTTGTGCAAAATAAAAAAATTATTTTGTAGCTTGTTCATCTCTCACTACACACACTCATCCCCCACTCACTTTTCACTCCACTCACTACACACACTCATCCCCCACTCACTTTTCACTCCACTATCACACATACACTCACTTTTCACTCCACTATCACACATACACTCACTATTCACGTAACCTACCATCTCTTTGCTTAATTATGGAGTAAGGTGGTGATGGTGATATGGTGAAGATGGAAGTTTAATGGTTGTTAGTTATGGATGGTGGCATATGGTGGTGGAGGTGAAGATGAAAAATGGTGGTTGTTTGAGGTTGATGATTGGGGTTGTGATGTTGCTAGTGGAAGGTACGGTAAGGAAGATGGTGAGGGTGGTAGGTGTGGTGGTTTGTGGTGGTTTGCGTGTGAGATTGTTAATGGAAAGTGAAGATGAGAGGTAAAGGTTATGGAAGATGGAAAGTGGTGAGTTTGAAGGAGAAGATGATGGGGTGAATGTGTGTGTGTGTTAATGATGGAAGGTGGTGAGTTTGAAGGAGAAGATGATGAGTTGAGTGTGGAGATGGTGGCGGATATGGTGGAGCGTGGAGGTGCTTGGTTTGGGTGGGCTACGGTAGAGCAAGTGTTAAATACTTGGATGTGGTTCTTTGGTGATTTCTAGCCATAGAAATTGAATGGCCATAATTCATTCTTGAAGCCTATATAATGGAGGCTTGAATGAAGGTTAAATCATCCAAGGTTTAGGCATCCAAGAAGCAATTCAAGAAGATAGAGAGTGAAGAGACAAGTTGTTTGAGTGCAGAGTATTTTCTCTGAGTGAGAAATAGAGAGTTTGAGTAATTCCTATTTGTTTGTGAGTGTGGGTATACACTGGGAAATATTGGGTTTCATCTCTAAAGGTCTCATTGAGTGCCACTATAATTTTTGTATCACTTGAAAGAGAGTAGAGTGTGTGTGAGGATACTTGTAATTATCCTTATTATAGTGGAATATTTCTCGGAACTTGTCCCATGATTTTTCCCTCAAACATTGGAGGGTTTTCCACGTTAAAATTGGTGTCTCTTGTATTTATTCTTTCTGCTTGTAATTTCATAGTACGTATTTATTACGTGGTGGGAAAAGGTGATCCTGAGAAGCATCCGCTGCATATCAAATCTCTGATCAATTTTCCCAACAAGTGGTATTAAGAGCTGTTGGTTACGACAATGTCAGATTCTTCAGGAACTTCTTAGTATGCTCTGTGGTTGCAACATTGATTGATCTTCCACATCAGAAAAGAATTGTTCTTAGTTTATTTGGCGTGAAGCACTCTACTTATACACCTGATTGTACTGTGTCAGAATTGTCATAGCGTGGAAGTGCATGTCTAGGAAAAGTTCTGACTAAGGAAAGATTTGGTATTTAAGTGTGTCTTTTTGTGACTCACCTCTCTTTCCTGGGAACATATCTGGTGTATTGTTCACATACTGACATTATTCTGATATACAGTTATAATTCTTGGTGAATAAGTGGAAGTTTGATGGAAATCAGTACAAGCAGAATGATTAGTCTGAACGGGACCAACTATCACATATGGAAGGGAAAAATGAAAGATCTTCTTTATGTGAAGAGTTGGCATCTATCGGTGTTTGCTACACTAAAGCCGGAATAAAAAACCGACGAAGAATGGGAATTTGAGCATGCCCAAGTATGTGGTTTTATTCGGCAATGGGTGGATGACAATGTGCTCAATCATATTTGTGATGAGACGCATGCAAGATCGTTGTGGGAGAAACTTGAATCTCTATATGCTAGGAAGACCGGCAACAACAAACTCTTCTTGATCAAGAAGATGATGAATTTACAATACAAAGAGGATAGGACTATCTCTGATCACTTAAGTGATTTTCAAGGAGTTTTACAGCAACTGTCCTCTATGGGTGTAAAGTTTGATGATGAGATTCAAGCACTTTGGCTACTTGGAACTCTACCAGACTCTTGGGAGACATTCAGAATGTCCCTTTGCAACTCCGCTCCTAATGGTGTGGTGACAATGGAACTTGTCAAAGGAGCTGTTTTGAATGAAGAGATGAGGAGAAGATCTCAAGCCTCGTCTTCACAATCTGAAGTTCTTGTTGCAGAAGATAGGGGGAGAAGTAAAAATAAAGGTTCGAGAGGTAGAAGTAAAAGCCGAAGCAAGTCAAAGTCCAATTACAAAGACGTGGAGTGTCACTATTGTGGCAAGCTGGGACACATTCAAAAGAAGTGCTTCCTCTTTAAGAAAGATAAGAAAAAGGGCAAAGTTAAAGACAATCAGAAAGACAATGATCACAACGATACGATTCTTTGCAATCGACCTTGTCATTGTTTGTGATGAGGAGGTAATTAATTTTGCCTGTCAAGAGACAAGTTGGGTCATTGACAATGGAGCTTCCTTACATGTTACATCAAGGAAGGAATTATTCTCATCTTATACACCCAGAAATTTTGGGGTGTTGAAGATGGGTAATGATGGTTTTTCAAAGGTTGCTGGCATGGGAGACATCCACTTGGAAACTAATACTGGAACACAACTGTTTCTTAAGGATGTTAGGCATGTGCCTGATATCCGCTTTAATTTGATCTCTATGTGAAGAAGCTTGACGATGAGGGCTATTGTAACACCTTTGGTAATGGACAGTGGAAGCTTACTAAAGGTTCATTGATTGTGGCCCGAGGAGAGAAGAATCTTAGCTTGTATTTGACACAAGCTAAGATTGTTGGTGACTCCGTCAATGTGGTGGATGATGAAAAGACAACCGAGTTATGGCACAAGAGACTTAGCCACATAAGTGAGAAGGGACTAAACTGCTTGGCCAAGAAGAAACTATTGTCAGATATAAAGAACGCAAGTTTGAAGAAATGTGCGCATTGTATGGCTGGAAAGCGAATGCGAGTTGTCTTCAAAAGTCACTTTCCTTCAAGGAAGTCAGATTTGCTAGAGCTAGTGCATTCTGATGTTTGCGGTCCCTTGAAGGTAAAGTCTTTTAGTGGTGGACTTTACTTTGTGACGTTTATTGATGATCATTCAAGGAAACTTTGGGTTTATGTTCTGAAAACCAAAGATCAGGTGCTTGATGTTTTCAAGCAATTCCATGTATCAGTTGAAAGGGAAACTGGTAAGAAGTTGAAGTGTATTCGCACTGATAATGGTGGTGAATACAGTGGTCCTTTGATGAGTACTGCAGAATGATGGGTATTAGACATCGAAGACACCTCCAAAGACTCCACAATTAAATGGTCTGGCTGAAAGGATGAATCGAACTTTAATTGAGAGAGTCAGATCTTTGCTTTCAGAAGCAAAATTGCCAAAATCTTTTTGGGGGGAGGCATTGCTCACATCAGTACATGTTATCAATCTGTCTCCAGCAGTGGCTCTGAATGGTGATGTCCCTGACAGAGTTTGGTATGGCAAAGAAGTTTCTTAGATCACTTATGAGTTTTTGGATGTAAGGCTTTTGTTCACATTCCAAAAGACGAGAGATCAAAGCTTGATGCTAAGACACGACAGTGCATCTTTATCGGTTATGGTCTTGATGAATTTGGCTACAGGTTGTATGATCCGATTGAGAAGAAACTCATTCGGAGCCACGATGTAGTATTCATTGAAGATCAAACCATTAACGACATTGAAAAAGCTAAGAAGGAAGTGTCTAATAGCAGTGAAGGCTTGGTTGATCTAGATTCAGTTCCTATGTCTTTGAATTTGCCGATCCAGCTTGATAATGGTACTCAAGGTGATGAACAAACTGCTAACCAACCAAGGGCGTTGATGCTTCTACGGATGATGTTGGAGAAGATGATGAGGTTATTGAGCGGGGGGAGCAGCCCCTTCACCTCCGCCCGTAAGATCGAGAGAGAACGACGACCTTCTACCAGTACTCCGGCCGAGTATATCCTTCTCACCGATGAGGGGAGCCGAAAATTTTGATGAAGTTCAAACTCATAAGGATAAAGCCCAAAGGGATAAGAGCCATGCAGGATGAGATCAATTCCTTGCAGAAAAATGTCACTTATGAGCTTGTGGAACTTCCCGAAGGCAAGAAGGCTTTGAAAAACAAATGGGTGTTCAAGCTTAAGAGAGATTGTAACAAGCTAGTAAAATATAAAGCTCGTTTAGTTGTGAAAGGCTTTGGACAAAAGCGAGGGATTGATTTTGACAAGATTTTCTCCCCGGTTGTCAAAATCAGCTCAATCAGAACCATACTGGGTTTAACAGCTAGCTTGGATCTAGGGCTTGAGCAACTTGATGTGAAGACTGCATTTCTCCATGGTGATTTGGAGGAAGAAATCTACATGGTTCAACCGAAAGGGTTTGAGAAGAATGGGAAGGAACATATGGTTTGCAAATTGAAGAAGAGCTTATATGGGCTGAAGCAAGCTCCGAGACAGTGGTATAAAAAGTTTGACACTTTCATGATAAGTCACGAATATACCAAAACTAATGCGAGATCATTGTGTGTATTTCAAAACTTTCCCGGATGGCGATTCATTATTCTTCTCGCTATACGTAGATGATATGTTGATAGTGGGGCAAGACAGGGTGATGATTGGCAATTTGAAAAGGAGTTGTCAAAAGCATTTGATATGAAAGATCTAGGACCTGCAAGGCAAATTGGGAATGCAGATTTTGCGAGACCGAAAAGCAAAGAAGCTTTGGTTATCACAAGAAAAATATGTGGAGCGAGTCTTAGAAAGATTCAACATGCGAGTGCTAAACCGGTTAGCACACCGTTGGCTAGTCACTTTAAACTCGAAGGAGTTGTCCCACAAGTCAAAAAGAAAAAGAAGACATGGCTAGAATTCCTTACTCATCTGCAATCGGAAGTCTAATGTACGCCATAGTTTGTACACGTCCGGATATCGCTTATCTTTGTAGGAGTTGTCGGCGTGTTTCTTTCCAACCCGGTAAAGACCATTGGGAAGTCAGTGAAGTGGATCTTGAGATATCTCGTAGGCGGTACAAAAATGTGTACGTGCTTTGATGAGTCTAAACCAATTTTGAAGGGATACACCGATGCGAGATATGGCGGGTGATCTTGACAAGTAGAAAATCCACTTCGTGTTTTTTATTCACTTTTGCGGGGGAGCTGTATTATGGCGCTAAATTGCAGAAGTGTGTTGCTTTATCTACAACTGAAGCAGAGTATATTGTTCTAACCGAAGCAGGTAAAGAAATGCTTTGGTTAACTAGATTCCTTCAACAATTGGGAGTGAGACAAGAAAGTATAGTGATTTACTGTGACAGTCAGAGTGCTCTAGATTTGAGCAAAAATACTATGTATCACTCGCGCACGAAGCACATTGATGTGAGATATCATTGGTTGCGATTGGCAGTTGGAGAAAAGCAATTTCGATTAGAGAAGATCCACACTGATAAAAATCCTGCTGATATAATGACAAAAGTTATAGCTCGGGAGAAGCTTCAACTATGTGTCGGGATGGTCGGCATGCACTCCATTTGATCATTCTCTTTCCCCTTGGGCTGGAGGGGGAGAATTGTTGAGTCCAACCCATTATGGCCAAGAATTGTGTGGCCATAAATTCTTAATGGTGTGGCAAAATATTAGCCAAGTGTTAAATACTTGGATGTGGTTCTTTGGTGATTTCTAGCCATAGAAATTGAATGACCATAATTCATTCTTGAAGCCTAGATAATGGAGGCTTGAATGAAGGTTGAATCATCCAAGGTTTAGGCATCCAAGAAGCAATTCAAGAAGATAGAGAATGAAGAGACAAGTTGTTTGAGTGCAGAGTATTTTCTCTGAGTGAGAAATAGAGAGTTTGAGTAATTCTTATTTGTTTGTGAGTGTGGGTATACACTGGGAAGTACTGGGTTTCATCTCTAAAGGTCTCATTGAGTGCCACTATAATTTTTTGTATCACTTGAAAGAGAATAGAGTGTGTGTGAGGATACTTGTAATTATCCTTATTATAGTGGAATATTTCTCGGAACTTGTCCCGTGGTTTTTCCCTCAAACATTGGAGGGTTTTCCACGTTAAAATTGGTGTCTCGTATTTATTCTTTCTGCTTGTAATTTCATAGTACGTATTTATTACGTGGTGGGAAAAGGTGATCCTGAGAAGCATCCGCTGCATATCAAATCTCTGATCAATTTTCCCAACAAGTGGTATCGAGAGAGTCATTGGTTACGACAGTGTCAGATTCTTCAGGAACTTCTTAGTATGCTCTGTGGTTGCAACATTGATTGATCTTCCACATCAGAAAAGAATTGTTCTTGGTTTATTTGGCGTGAAGCACTCTACTTATACACCTGATTGTACTGTGTCAGAATTGTCATAGCGTGGAAGTGCATGTCTAGGAAAATTTCTGACTAAGGAAAGATTTGGTATTATCAGTTGAATCGCACTCCTGCAAGGATATCTCTCTTGTCCTTGTTGATGAATTCTGAGCCGCATAGGAAAGTATTGATGAATATACTAAATCAAGCACATGTTTCTCATGACATTACAGTTAACAAGTTTGGTGGTATTATTGGCAACATTACTGCTGATAATTATGTCACTTTCACCGATGATGAGATCCCTGCTGAAGGAATGGGGCATAATAAGGCGCTGCATATTTCCGTCAAATGCCAAGATCATATAATGGCTAGAGTGCTCATTGATAATGGTTCTTCTTTGAATGTAATGCCAAAATCAACTCTCTCCAAGTTGTCTTTTGATGGGACTTACATGAAACCAAGTACCATGATCGTGAGAGCTTTTGATGGGACCCGAAGAGAAGTGATGGGAGAAATAGAGATCCCAGTTCAGGTTGGGCCTGCTACCTTTCATGTACTCTTTCAGGTGATGGATATCACACCAACTTACAGTTGCCTATTGGGACGACCCTGGATTCATTTCCACACGGCGCGGTGCCGTCCTCTTTGCACCGAGAAAGTGAAATTCATAGTTGACAATAGTTTGGTGATCGTCTCGGGTGAGGAAGACTTATTGGTGAGTAAGCTCCCATCGACTCCTTACATCGAAGCTGCAGAAGAAGCTCTTGAAACAAACATTCCAAGCGTTTGAGGTTGTCAATGCTTTGTTTATGTAAAGGAAGGAGCTCGAATTCCAAAACCACAGTCATCTAGTGCATCCATAATGATGGCTAAGGTTATGCTCGAAAGAGGATACCAAGGTGGAAATTGACTGGGAATGAATGAACAAGGCCCTGCAAAGTTTTTGCAGCCATGTGAAAACAAGGACAGGTTCGGGTTAGGATATAAACCGACTAAAGCTGACAAGAGAAGGGTCATAGAAGAGAAAAGGGAGAAAATGTTGGCTCGGTTGGAAAATCGGGAGCCTAAAACTGAGAGGATTCCCATCTGTGACATCCAACAGAGTTTCCGAAGTGCAGGATTGGTGTTTCTGAACCAGGTGACGACTATCAATGATGATCAATCCATCGACCTTGGTGTCAGTCTGGTGTACCCTTGTTCTCCGGATGCAGAGCTCCACATTTGGGAGATCGTCGATTTTCCCATGACTTTTGAAACTGATTCAAAGTAATTCTGTAATGCTAATCCTATAGCTATGCCTAACGCTTTAGGAAAATATGTTGTAAAAACGGGCTCACATGTTTCCTTTTCAATATTTGCTATCAATAAAATGCATTTTCAAATTATCTTCCCTTTTAGTTTTTCTGTTCAACCATTGCATTAGCTTTTATTCATTACCATTTACTTGTCTTGACATCAATAAATGCAGATCTGAAAGTGATTCTCTTGAAAATGACAGTGCTATGACCCCATTGTATAATTTTGACCATCCCATTAATCATGTTGATGAAGATGATGACGATTGGGAGCCCTCTTCTGAGCTAATGAGATTAATAGAACAAGAGGCCAAAGAGATTCAACCCCATGAAGAGCCAATTGAAGTGATTAATTTGGGGACAGAAGATGATAAAAAAGAAGTTAAAATTGGCACTTCCATGAAAGAAGAGGAGCGAAGCAAGTTGGTCAAGCTCCTATCTGATTATTGTGACATTTTCGCATGGTCGTACCAAGACATGCCGGGGCTGGATGTTAGCATAGTTGAGCACAAATTGCCGTTAAGACCAGAATGTCCTCCCGTCAAGCAAAAGTTGAGACGAATGAAGCCAGAAATGTCGCTAAAAGTTAGAGAAGAGGTCAAAAGGCAGTTTGATGCAGGTTTTCTTGCGGTCGCAAAGTACCCTCAATGGGTTGCCAATATCGTACCTGTCCCGAAGAAAGATGGGAAAGTGCGCATGTGCGTTGACTATAGAGATTTAAATAGGGCCAGCCCTAAAGACAACTTTCTTTTACCTCACATTGATATTTTGGCGGACAACACTGCTCAACATGCATTTTTCTCCTTCATGGATGGTTTCTCAGGATACAATCAGATCAAGATGGCACCTGAAGATATGGAGAAGACCACATTCATCACTTTGTGGGGGACTTTTTGCTATAAAGTGATGCCGTTTGGATTGAAGAATGCCGGAGCGACTTATCAAAGAGCGATGGTGGCGTTGTTCCACGACATGATGCCCAAAGAAATAGAAGTTTATGTGGATGATATGATTGCAAAGTCAAAAACAAAAGAAGATCACATAACTAATCTACAAAAGCTCTTTGAGCGGTTGAGAAAGTTCAGGCTCAGATTGAATCCTGCTAAGTGCACTTTTGGTGTGAAATCAGGAAAGCTCTTGGGGTTTGTGGTTAGCGAGAAAGGGATAGAAGTTGATCCAGAAAAAGTTCGAGCAATCATAGAGATGTCAGCTCCTCGTACTGAAAAAGAAGTTCGTGGATTTTTGGGGAGGCTAAACTATATTGCTAGGTTTATATCCTAGTTGACTGCAACGTGCGAGCCAATCTTCAAGTTATTGCGTAAAAACCAGACAGTAGAATGGAACGAGGATTGTCAAGAAGCATTTGAGAAGATCAAGCAGTATCTGCAAGAACCCCCAGTTTTGGTACCTCCAATGCCAAGAAGGCCTCTCATCATGTATTTGACTGTGTTGGATGAATCCATGGGTTGTGTACTTAGACAACACGATGAAACTGGCAAAAAGGAGCAGGCCATCTATTACTTGAGTAAGAAATTTACTAACTGTGAGGCAAAATACTCATTGTTGGAACGCACGTGTTGCGCCTTGGCATGGGCGGCCCACCGGTTGAGGCAGTACATGTTGTGTTACACCACTTGGTTAGTATCCAAAATGGACCCAATCAAGTACATCTTTGAAAAACCTGCCCTCACCGGGAGGATTGCACGTTGGCAAGTTTTGCTATCGAAATATGACATTGTCTACGTCACCCAAAAAGCAGTCAAAGGCGGTGCTGCGGCGATTTCTTAGCTAGTCAACCGGTGGAGGACTATGGGTCTATGCAGTATGAATTCCCTGATGAAGATATAATGGCTTTGTTTGGAGAAGAAGAATCTTCGAAAAAGAAAAATGGACTTTGTTGTTTGACGAGCTTCTAATTCACTGGGGCATGGAGTCGGGGCCATACCGATTTCCCCTGAAAGTAATTTTATCCCAATCACTGCTCGGTTGTGCTTTGACTGTACAAACAACATAGCCGAGTACGAAGCATGTGCCATGGGAATCCAAGCAGCGATAGAATCAAAGGCAAAAGTTCTTGAGGTATACGGGGACTCGTCTGGTCATCCATCAGCTAAAGGGAGAATGGGAAACTCGAGATACCAAGTTGATCCCTTATCATGCTTACATCAAGGAGTTGATTGAACAACTTGACGAAGTCACATTCCATCATGTCCCTCGGGAAGATAATCAGTTGGCTGATGCTTTAGCCACGTTGTCGTCAATGTTTAAAGTAAGCCATGATAAAGACTTGCCACTCATAAAAATGGAAAGTCGTGACCAACCGGCATATTGTCAAATGGTAGAAATAGAGCCAGATGGGAAACCGTGGTATCATGACATCAAATGCTTCATCAAGAACAGAGAGTACCCTCCAGATGCTTCAGAAAATGACAAAAGAACCCTCAGAAGACTCTCAATGGGTTTCTTTCTAAATGGGGAAGTTCTCTACAAGAGGAACCACGACATGGTGCTGCTAAGATGTGTTGATGCAACAGAAGCAGAGAAAATCATCAAGGATGTCCATGAAGGTTCTTTTGGAACTCATGCAAGTGGGCATGCAATGGCAAGAAAGATACTAAGAGCTGGGTATTATTGGTTGACAATGGAAACCGATTGCTTCAATTATGTGAAGAAGTGCCACAAATGCTAGACATATGCTGACAAGGTTCATGCGCTACCCGTACCTCTGAATGTTTTAACAGCACCATGGCCATTCTCGATGTGGGGAATGGATGTCATAGGTCCGATTGAACCGAAGGCCTCAAATGGACATCGCTTTATTCTTGTCGCAATTGATTACTTCACAAAATGGGTCGAAGCTGCTTCTTATGCCAATGTGACTAGGAATGTAGTGGTCAAGTTTGTCAAAAGGGAGCTGATTTGTCGCTACGGTCTGCCAAGCAAAATAATCACTGACAATGCCACTAATCTGAATAACAAGATGATGAAAGAGATGTGTGAAAGTTTTAAAATTGAGCACCACAATTCCTCACCCTATCGCCCAAAGATGAATGGGGCAGTGGAGGCGGCAAACAAAAATATCAAGAAGATTATTCAGAAGATGGTTGTAACGTATAGAGATTGGCATGAAATGCTACCATTTGCACTGCATGGTTATCGCACGTCTGTTCGTACTTCAACTGGGGCAACCCCTTTCTCTTTGGTTTATGGAATGGAAGCAGTACTCCCTATTGAAGTGGAAATTCCATCATTAAGAGTGCTGATAGAAGCAGAATTAGAAGAAGCTGAATGGGTCCAAACTCGACTTGATCAGTTGAACCTCATTGAAGGAAAGAGATTAACGGCATTGTGTCATGGCCAACTTTACCAGAAGAGAATAATGAAAGCCTATGCGAAAAAGGTGCGTCCGCGACAGTTCCAAGAAGGAGACCTAGTACTGAAGAAGATTCTTCCCATCCAAAAGGATAATCGAGGAAAATGGACTCCAAACTATGAAGGACCTTATGTTGTAAAAAAGGCTTTCTCGGGAGGAGCTTTAATTCTCACAAATATGGATGGTGCAGATTTACCACTTCCTGTAAATTTAGATGCTGTCAAAATGTATTATGCTTAAAAAAAAACAAAAAAAAATAACAAGAAAAAATTGACTCGCTAGGCTGAAAACCTGAAAAGGCGATCTAGGCAAAAATTAGAGCGACCTGCTCGGTTGAAAACTCGGAAAGAGCGACCTAGGCAAAAGTTAAGGTCAAAGATGGTTCTTGACACATCTGAAAAAGTGGAGTTGCCTCGAATCACAAACTGGGGCAGTTTGAATGGAAAGTCTTGTCATGTACCCTCCCGACGCGTGAAAACTGGGTCAACTCATGTTCTTAAAAATAGAAAATGGGGTATTTAAGGGAAATTAGCACTGGTCATCCTAGAGAGCATCACTGGAAGAGCTGGAAAAATCTACTCCAACATTCTTCTGTAAACCTTTCAATTCTAACCTTTGTGGTACCACATTCCCTGTACTGTTCCTTTCCATAATAATAGTCCATTTTCTTGCAACCCATTGTTGATTCAATATGCATTTATTATGATAGATTTATTTTGAGTGAAACATGTGATTATATTACAAAAGCATTCAGTTTTGTTTTAACAATTTTGAAAGGTCATGGGGAATGCGATGAATTTCCTGATAAGAGTATTGATGAAAAATAAAGAATCACCAGCAAATCAAGAAGCAAATCGATGAATGTTGTTTACCGTTCAACCCGGATCCTACTATGGGAAGAAGTTCTTAAGGGTGTTGTGGAGCCAAGAGCGATCCAGCTAAAGCTCTGATGTGTCATTTTTGTTTACCCAAT
The DNA here is from genome assembly GCA_029884605.1 of Ormosia emarginata. Classification (NCBI taxonomy): domain Eukaryota; kingdom Viridiplantae; phylum Streptophyta; class Magnoliopsida; order Fabales; family Fabaceae; genus Ormosia; species Ormosia emarginata. The sequence continues at coordinate 2,739,844 of JAQQTP010000022.1, read as the reverse complement.
TTGTCCATGAGAATCTCTATAGTAAGACATTCATTGCATCATCATGCATCCATTACATCATGCATCATCCCGAGCATTACATGCACTGTCCTCAAGCTGCACTTTCATTGCATCATCATGCATCCATTACATCATGCGTCATCCCAGGCATTACATGCACTGTCCTCAAGCTGCACTTTCATTGCATCATCCTATATCCATTGCATCAAGCATCAATTCAGGCATAACAAAAAAAAAAAAAGAGCAAAAGCCTTTTTGTAGCTTTTCGGGTCCCCGTGCCCATTGTCTTTTAGTTTCCGGGTCCCCGCGCCTATCGTCTTTTAGTTTTCGAGTCCCCATACCCGTTGACTTTAGTTTTTACTAAGTTTTGGCGGATACCCGACTCCGCAAGCTTTTTCCCTTTCCTACTTTAGTTTTTACTAAGCTTCGGCGGATACCCGACTCCGCAAGCTTTTTCCCTTTCCTACTTTAAGTTTTTGCCAAGCTTCGGCGGATACTCGGCTCCGCAAGCTTTTTCCCTTTCCTATTTTAAGTTTTTACTAAGCTTCGGCGGATACCCGACTCAAGCTTTTTATCTTTCCTGCTTTAAGTTTCATCAAGCTTCGGCGGATACCCGACTCCGCAAGCTTTTTATCTTTCCCGTTTTAAGTTTTTGCCAAGCTTTTTCCCTTTCTTACTTTAAGCTTCGGTGGATACCCGACTCCGCAAGCTTTTTATCTTTCCTACTTTAAGTTTTTGTTAAGCTTCGGCGGATACCCGACTCCGCAAGCTTTTTATCTTTCCTGCTTTAAGTTTTTGTTAAGTTTCGGCGGATACCCGACTCTGCAAGCTTTTTATCTTTCCTGTTTTTATCAAGCTTCAGCGGATACCCGACTCCGCAAGCTTTTCCTTTTTGCTTTAAGTTTCTGTCAAGCTTCGGCGGATACCCGACTCCGCAAGTTTTTCTTTTCAGGGTCTTCATACCCTGTGTTTCTATCTTATTTTGATGACTATTGTGTCTTGCATCGATCTGCAGAGGAAAATTTTTATGTACAAAATTGAATCAATTCTTTTGCTTTCCATTTATTTTAAATATAAAGTAAAGGGGGGCAGCTGTTGATACTCAATTTTGTCCATAAACTTTTTTTTACTTAATCAGTGATTAATATTTTAGTGAAAAGATGCTTAATTGCAATGTTGTGATCACACTATTTTTGTTTTCTATCTTACTTTTTCTTATTTGTGCAAAATAAAAAAATTATTTTGTAGCTTGTTCATCTCTCACTACACACACTCATCCCCCACTCACTTTTCACTCCACTCACTACACTCACTCATCCCCCACTCACTTTTCACTCCACTCACTACACACACTCATCCCCCACTCACTTTTCACTCCACTATCACACATACACTCACTTTTCACTCCACTATCACGCATACACTCACTATTCACGTAACCTACCATCCCACCCATATTCCATTTTTTTTTTGTTTCCACCTACACCCACCAAGCACTATCTAACCTATTTCCCACAATTATCATTCTTAACCTCCATCTCCTCACGACAAAGATATAACCCTTACCATGTTCTTCCTTCTATATATAGCCTCCATCACCAATCACCCTTCAACGGTGCTCCCATCACCAACTCTTGCTCCACCTTCACTCTCCTTCATCATCTCCTCATCTTCAAGCATCTCTCTTCCTCCATTGCTTCCATTTCACCATCCTCTCTACACCTTCACCATCACAACCGTATCACCACCCCACCCTTCACCTCTCCAACAAACTCAAACCGTGATCACCACTTTTCATCACCACCGAGTCAACTCGGTGACCAAAACCACCTCCATAACTTCCATTCCTCACTTGCATGACCACATCCAACCTCCATCCTCTATCAACCTTAACCCACCATCACCCTCTTCAAACTTCCCATCTCTCCCTCCATCACTCAAAGCCACCTTGCTCCACCGTAGCCCACCCAAACCAAGCACCTCCACGCTCCACCATATCCGCCACCATCTCCACACTCAACTCATCATCTTCTCCTTCAAACTCACCACCTTCCATCATTAACACACACACACATTCACCTCATCATCTTCTCCTTCAAACTCACCACCTTCCACCTTCCATCTTCCATAACCTTTACCTCTCATCTTCACTTTCCATTAACAATCCCACACCGCAAACCACCACAAACCACCACACCTACCACCCTCACCATCTTCCTTACCGTACCTTCCACTAGCAACATCACAACCCCAATCATCAACCTCAAACAACCACCATTTTTCATCTTCACCTCCACCACCATATGCCACCATCCATAACTAACAACCATTAAACTTCCATCTTCACCATATCACCATCACCACCTTACTCCATAATCTTCATAATCACCTTCAACTCACCATACTCATTTTCAATACCATTATCCACAAACCTTTAACCACCATAACAACAAATAATCACAAAATACCACCTTATACCACCGATATCGTCGAGTTCTGTGCCGCCCAGATCTGCTCCGCCAACTACCACAGGTTTTTCCGTTCTTGTGAGCATATTTTCTTTTGGTAAGTTAGAGTTAATCCATTGCTGACAAATTTGATTTTAAAAGTTTTAAGTTTCTCTCTTAATTAAAATCAATCAACCCACAACTATTTTCTAAAGAACTACGTGACTTTGAGTTCCTCATTGCACCCGAGGATAACGTAGTGTTAGTAATCCCTATTCTGTCAAGCCGAAAAAATAAATTTTCATAATTTAGTTATTTCTTTTTTTTCTTTCCTTAAAAAAAATAAAATAAAATAGTTACAAAGTCTTTTAAAAAAGGGGTAAAATAAATAAATTTGATATTATTAAAATTTGCACAATTGACTTAAGGTACCGTTCTTGGACGGGCAGTGTAGGGTGCTAACACCTTCCCTATCTGTAATCGACTCCCGAATCCAAACTTTTATTAAAGACCAGTTTTGCCCATTTTAAGGGTTTTTCTAATGTTTTCCCAAATCAAATAAACATTGGTGGCGACTCCATTGATTTTCAAATCTCTAATCCATTTTCGGTCGTCCCGTCGCGATCTCGGTTGCGACAGCTGGCGACTCCACTGGCGACTCCCATCTTTTCTTTTGAACAAAACTGTCTCTATAACACCCTTATAGGACTCGCTCCCAATTGAAGGTCATGGATGAACTGGGACAGTCGCAAGAAGAACTGAGGGATGAAGTAAGCCAATTGAAGGGACAAATGGCTAAGATCTTAGAAGTCGTGCGAACTTTGGAAAGAACAAAAAACACAGAGGGAACTCCTTCAGGAACAAATGAAGGGCACCCGGCCACACCTCTTTACCCACCTGGCTTCTCTCCATCCACTCTGCAATATCAAGGCTTCAATCCTCAAGGAGTTATGATGCCGCTAACTATTTATCCAAACAAATACCACTCAACCTGCTGTCTCACCGGTTCACAGGGAACTCAGGCTCCATCATTCCCACCATATGGCCTCCCTCCCGGGTATGTACCACCATTGGCCACAAATTCCCTTGATAATGGCACGTCAGCTGTAACACCGATCCCAAACTCGCCAAATACTACTAAAGCTCAGGTTACTCTGCCAAATGCTAATGAAACACCACAAACACAGCACCCATTCCCCTTCTTTCTTCCACCATATGGTTTTCCTGCCAGCTTTATACCACCATAAGCGACCAATCCCCCGGACGGCAGTAATCCCGCTGCTAACTCTTTGAACACAACTCAACCACCTGCCAACGGGACCTTGCCGGCACAACATTTTATCCCCACTTTTATGCCACAACACCCATTGAATCCCTCCGCTGAAAATTTCCAATCCAGAGAGAAGTTGGAAACTCTAGAAGAGAGACTGCGAGCCATAGAAGGGGGCAAGTAGTTACGGTCTTCTTGATGCTTCAGAACTCTACCTTGTCCCCAATGTGGTGATCCCACCGAAGTTCAAAGTTCCAGATTTTGATAAATACAAAGGGACCACTTGTCCAAAGAACCATCTGACCATGTACATCCGCAAGATGGCTTCGCATGCTCACGATGACAAGCTGCTAATTCATTTCTTCCAGGATAGCTTGACTGGAGCAGCTTCGAATTAGTTCGCGCATCTTGAGCGTGCTCATGTTCGATGTTTCAAAGACTTGGCTGACGCTTTCTTGAAGCAGTATAAGTACAACATTGATATGGCACCCGATAGATTACAATTGCAGAATATGACTAAGAAAGATGTTGAAACTTTTAAGGAATATGCTCAACGATGGAGAGAAATGGCTGCTCAAGTAGAGCCCCCATTTATAGAAAGAGAAATGGTGGCCACGTTTATTGACACTCTGCAACCGCCCTTCTATGACAAAATGATAGGGAGTGTGTCATCAAATTTCTCAGACATGGTTATCATCGGAGAAAGAGTTGAGGGAGGAATGAGAAGTGGGAAGATCGTTGAAAGTTCGACAGGAACATTTAACGCCAAGAGGCCCCCGATGGGAAAGAAAAAAGAAGGAGAAACTCATGCTATTACTTTCGACCAAAGAAACTTCACCCAAGGGAGATATAGTCAAGCACCTGTGGACCATCAACCATTCTTCCAAACCCCTTTCGCACCTTACCACCCATACTTTCCCACTACTCCATCGATTCCATATCCCCAGCCTTATCAACCCCATGTCGCCAATACTTCACACGTTCCTCATCCTCAACCTCACCACTCAATGAGGCCTCACCAAATGCCATCTCATTCTCAATACCAGACACCCCCTACCTTACCACCTCAAACAATTCAACCATGGACCCAAAATCTAAACACGAACCAAAGAAGACCACTAAATAACCAAGAAAGGAAGTTTGTCCACTTTGACCCAATTCCTATGACCTACACCGAGTTACTACCCCAACTCATCCGTAACTCTCTCTTGGCTCCTTGCCCGATGAAGCCATTGGAACCCCCATACCCTAAAGGTTTTGACTCCAACGCCAAGTGTGATTACCATGCAGGAGTCGTAGGGCTTTCCACAGAGAATTGCAAAGCGCTGAAGTTTAAGGTACAAGATCTAATCAATGCCAAATGGTTGAATTTCAAGACAAATACCCCTAGTGTGGGCCACAACCATTTGCTTAACCATGAGAATCCTACAGTCAATGCTATAGAGGAGTGTTCTGTCCAGCAACTTATAAGACGAGTGGCAGATGTCAAAACCCCCATGAAGGTTATTTTTAAAGAACTGTGCAAATTCAGGATGATGGAAGTTCATATTGAAAAGAAAGGGGGCGGCGATAATGAAATAATGTGCAATCTCCATGGGAATGTGGGGCATTCTATTAACGAATGTGGTGAGTTCAGACAAATCCTCCAAGATCTAATGGACATGCAACTAGTGCAAATAGGTCATTTATGTGACAATGGTGGCATAAGCATGGTGGATGAATGTGCTATTCCACAGTTTCAAGAAGGTCATGAAGCCATAAACTCTCTGCTCCCTTCCATTGTAAATCCAGCTATCAAACCGTTGGTTATCTATTACACTGCAAGTTCGCCTGCACCACCTCCATGTGGCCCGAGGCCCATCACCATTCAAGTTCCTAGTCCTTTTCCATTTAAGGACACCAGAGCAGTACCGTGTAATTATGATATACAAGTCCTTAGAAATAATCTCACAAATGATCAACCAAAGGTTTTATCTTGTTCAAATATATCGGGGATTGGAGGGATGACACGAAGTGGTCACATTTACACTCCTAAGGAGTTGCGAAAGGGGTAAGAAGAAGAAGAAAAAAGAAACAACAAGGGGAAGAGCAAGACAGGAGAGACTTCTATGGGGAATGATGTGAAAGAAAAAGGAGGATTGACAAAGCCAAATGAGTATAAGAAAGAGGTATCTGATGAAGAAGTTTATGAGTTCTTGAAGTTCATCAAGCAAAGCGAGTATAGGGTGGTTGATCAGTTGAACCGCACTCCTGCAAGGATATCTCTCTTGTCCTTGCTGATGAATTCTGAGCCCCATAGGAAAGTATTGATGAAGATAGTAAATCAAGCACACATTTCTCATGACATTACAGTTGACAAGTTTGGTGGTATTATTGGCAACATTACTGCTGATAATTATGTCACTTTCACCGATGATGAGATCCCTGCTGAAGGAATGGGGCATAATAAGGCGCTGCATATTTTCGTCAAATGCCAAGATCATATAATGGCTAGAGTGCTCATTGATAATGGTTCCTCTTTGAATGTAATGCCAAAATCAACTCTCTCCAAGTTGCATTTTGATGGGACTTACATGAAACCAAGTACCATGATCGTGAGAGCTTTTGATGGGACCCGAAGAGAAGTGATGGGAGAAATAGAGATCCCAGTTCAAGTTGGGCCTACTACCTTTCATGTACTCTTTCAGGTGATGGACATCACACCAACTTACAGTTGCCTATTGGGACGACCCTGATTCATTCCGGGCGCGCATGTCAGTCCTCTTTGCACCGGAAAGTGAAATTTATAGTTGACAATAGTTTAGTTATCGTCTCGGGTGAGGAAGACTTGTTGGTGAGTAAGCTCCCATCGACTCCTTACATCGAAACTGCAGAAGAAGCTCTTGAAACAGCATTCCAAGCGTTTGAGGTTGTCAATGCTGTTTATGTAAAGGAAGGAGCTCGAATTCCAAAACCACAGTCATCTAGTGCATCTATAATGATGGCTAAGGTTATGCTCGAAAGAGGATACCAAGGTGGAAATGGACTGGGAATGAATGAACAAGGCCCTGCAAAGTTTCTGCAGCCATGTGAAAACAAGGACAGGTTCGGGTTAGGATATAAACTGACTAAAGCTGACAAGAGAAGGGTCATAAAAGAGAAAAGGGAGAAGAGGTTGGCTCGGTTGGAAAATCGAGAGCCTAAAACTGAGAGGATTTCCATCTGTGACATCCAACAGAGTTTCCGAAGTACAGGATTGGTGTTTCTGAACCAGGTGACGACTATCAATGATGATCAATCCATCGACCTTGGTGTCAGTCTGGTGTACCCTTGTTCTCCGGATGCAGAGCTCCACAATTGGGAGATCGTCGATTTTCCCATGACTTTTGAAACTGATTCAAAGTAATTTTGTAATGCTAATCCTATAGCTATGCCTAAGGCTTTAGGAAAATATGTTGTAAAAACGGGCTCACATGTTTCTTTTTCAATATTTGCTATCAATAAAATGCATTTTCAAATTATCTTCCCTTTTAGTTTTTCTGTTCAACCATTGCATTAGCTTTTATTCATTACCATTTACTTGTCTTGACATCAATAAATGCAGATCTGAAAGTGATTCTCTTGAAAATGACAGTGCTATGACCCCATTGTATAATTTTGACCATCCCATTAATCATGTTGATAAAGAAGATGACGATTGGGAGCCCTCTTCTGAGCTAATGAGATTAATAGAACAAGAGGCTAAAGAGATTCAACCCCATGAAGAGCCAATTGAAGTGATTAATTTGGGGACAGAAGATGATAAAAAAGAAGTTAAAATTGGCACTTCCATAAAAGAAGAGGAGCGAAGCAAGTTGGTCAAGCTCCTATCTGATTATTGTGACATTTTCGCATGGTCGTACCAAGACATGCCGGGGCTGGATGTTAGCATAGTTGAGCACAAATTACCGTTAAGACCAGAATGTCCTCCCGTCAAGCAAAAGTTGAGACGAATGAAGCCAGAAATGTCGCTAAAAGTTAGACAAGAGGTCAAAAGGCAGTTTGATGCAGGTTTTCTTGCGGTCGCAAAGTACCCTCAATGGGTTGCCAATATCGTACCTGTCCCGAAGAAAGATGGGAAAGTGCGCATGTGCGTTGACTATAGAGATTTGAATAGGGTCAGCCCTAAAGACAACTTTCCTTTACCTCACATTGATATTTTGGTGGACAACACTGCTCAACATGCGTTTTTCTTCTTCATGGATGGTTTCTCAGGATACAATCAGATCAAGATGGCACCTGAAGATATGGAGAAAACCACATTCATCACTCTGTGGGGGACTTTTTGCTATAAAGTGATGCCGTTCGGATTGAAGAATGCCGGAGCAACTTATCAAAGGGCGATGGTGGCATTGTTCCATGACATGATGCACAAAGAAATAGAAGTTTATGTGGATGATATGATTGCAAAGTCAAAAACAGAAGAAGATCACATAACCGATCTGCAAAAGCTTTTTGAGCGGTTGAGAAAGTTCAGGCTCATATTGAATCCTGCTAAGTGCACTTTTGGTGTAAGATCAGGCAAGCTCTTGGGATTTGTGGTTAGCGAGAAAGGGATAAAAATTGATCCAGACAAAGTTCGAGCAATCATAGAGATGTCAGCTCCTCGCACTGAAAAAGAAGTTCGTGGATTTTTGGAGAGGCTAAACTATATTGCTAGGTTTATATCCCAGTTGACTGCAACGTGCGAGCCAATCTTCAAGTTATTGCGTAAAAACCAGATAGTAGAATGGAACGAGGATTGTTAAGAAGCATTTAAGAAGATCAAGCAGTATCTGCAAGAACCCCCAGTTTTGGTACCTCCAATGCCAGGAAGGCCTCTCATCATGTATTTGACTGTGTTGGATGAATCCATGGGTTGTGTACTTGGACAACACGATGAAACTGGTAAAAAGGAGCAGGCCATCTATTACTTGAGTAAGAAATTTACTAACTGTGAGGCAAAATACTCATTGTTGGAACGCACGTGTTACGCCTTGGCATGGGCGGCCCACCGGTTGAGGCAGTACATGTTGTGTTACACCACTTGGTTAGTATCCAAAATGGACCCAATCAAGTACATCTTTGAAAAACCTGCCCTCACTGGGAGGATTGCACGTTGGCAAGTTTTGCTATCAGAATATGACATTGTCTACGTCACCCAAAAAGCAGTCAAAGGCAGAGCTCTGGCAGATTTCTTAGCTAGTCAACCAGTGGAGGACTATGGGTCTATGTAGTGTGAATACACTGATGAAGATATAATGGCTTTGTTTGGAGAAGAAGAATCTTCGAAAAAAGAAAAATGGACTTTGTTGTTTGACGGAGCTTCTAATTCACTGGGGCATAGAGTCCGGGCCATATTGATTTCCCCTGAAAACAATTTCATTCCAATCACTGCTAGATTGTGCTTTGACTGTACAAACAACATAGCCGAGTACAAAGCATGTGCCATGGGAATCCAAGCAGCGATAGAATCAAAGGCAAAAGTTCTTGAGGTATACGGGGACTCTGCCCTGGTCATCCATCAGCTAAAGGGAGAATGGGAAACTCGAGATACCAAGTTGATCCCTTATCATGCTTACATCAAGGAGTTGATTGAACAACTTGACGAAGTTACATTCCATCATGTCCCTCAGGAAGATAATCAGTTGGCTGATGCTTTAGCCACGTTGTCGTCATTGTTTAAAGTAAGCCATGATAAAGACTTGCTACTAATAAAAATGGAAAGTCGTGACCAACCGGCATATTGTCAAATGGTAGAAATAGAGCCAGATGGGAAACCGTGGTATCATGACATCAAATGCTTCATCAAGAACAGAGAGTACCCTCCAGATGCTTCAGAAAATAACAAAAGAACCCTCAGAAGACTCTCAATGGGTTTCTTTCTAAATGGAGAAGTTCTCTACAAGAGGAACCACGACATGGTGCTGCTAAGATGTGTTGATGCAACAGAAGCAGAGAAAATCATCAAGGATGTCCATGAAGGTTCTTTTGCAACTCATGCAAGTGGGCATGCAATGGCAAGAAAGATACTAAGAGCTGGGTATTATTGGTTGACAATGGAAATCGATTGCTTCAATTATGTGAAGAAGTGCCACAAATGCCAGACATATGCTGACAAGGTTCATGCGCCACCAGCACCTTTGAATGTTTTAACAGCACCTTGGCCATTCTCGATGTGGGGAATGGATGTCATAGGTCTGATTGAACCAAAGGCCTCAAATGGACATCACTTTATTCTTGTTGCAATTGATTACTTCACAAAATGGGTCGAAGCTGCTTCTTACGCCAATGTGACTAGGAATATAGTGGTCAAGTTTATCAAAAGGGAGCTGATTTGTCGCTACGGTCTGCCAAGCAAAATAATCACTGACAATGCCACTAATCTGAATAACAAGATGATGAAAGAGATGTGTGAAAGTTTTAAAATTGAGCACCACAATTCCTCACCTTATCGCCCCAAGATGAATGGGGCAGTGGAGGCGGTAAACAAGAACATCAAGAAGATTATTCAGAAGATGGTTGTAACGTATAGAGATTGGCATGAAATGCTACCATTTGCACTGCATGGTTATCGCACGTCTGTTCGTACTTCAACTGGGGCAACCCCTTTCTCTTTGGTTTATGGAATGGAAGCAAGATTCTCTATTGAAGTGGAAATTCCATCATTAAGAGTGCTTGATAGAAGCGAATTAGAAGAAGCCGAATGGGTCCAAACTCGACTTGATCAGTTGAACCTCATTGAAGGAAAGAGATTAACGGCATTGTGTCATGGCCAACTTTACCAGAAGAGAATAATGAAAGCCTATGCGAAAAAGGTGCGTCCGTGATAGTTCCAAGAAGGAGACCTAATACTCAAGAAGATTTTTCCCATCCAAAAGGATAATCGAGGAAAATGGACTCCAAACTATGAAGGACCTTATGTTGTAAAAAAAGGCTTTCTCGGGAGGAGCTTTAATTCTCACAAATATGGATGGTGCAGATTTACCACTTCCTGTAAATTCAGATGCTGTCAAAATGTATTATGCTTAAAAAAAAACAACAAAAAAAAAGTGACTCGCTAGGCTGAAAACCTGAAAAGGCGATCTAGGCAAAAATTAGAGCGACCTGCTAGGTTGAAAACTCGGAAAGAGCGACCTAGGCAAAAGTTAAGGTCAAAGATGGTTCTTGACACATCTGGAAAAGTGGAGTTGCCTCGAATCACAAACTGGGATAGTTTGAATGGAAAGTCTTGTCATGAACCCTCCCGACGCGTGAAAACTGGGTCAACTCATGTTCTCAAAAATAGAAAATGGGGTATTTAAAGGAAATTAGCACTGGTCATCCTAGAGAGCATCACTGGAAGAGCTGGAAAAATCTACTCCAACATTCTTCTGTAAACCTTTCAATTCTAACCTTTGTGGTACCACATTCCCTGTCAGATCGTTCCTTTCCATAATAATAGTCCATTTTCTTTGCAACCCATTGTTGATTCAATATGCATTTATTATGATAGATTTATTTTGAGTGAAACATGTGATTATATTACAAAAGCATTCAGTTTTGTTTTAACAATTTTGAAAGGTCATGGGGAATGCGATGAATTTCCTGATAAGAGTATTGATGAAAAATAAAGAATCACCAGCAAATCAAGAAGCAAATCGATGAATGTTGTTTACCGTTCAACCCGGATCCTACTATGGGAAGAAGTTCTTAAGGGTGTTGTGGTGCCAAGAGCGATCCAGCTAAAGCTCTGATGTGTCATTTTTGTTTACCCAATTTGTCCATGAGAATCTCTATAGTAAGACATTCATTGCATCATCATGCATCTATTACATCGTGCATCATCCCGAGCATTACATGCACTGTCCTCAAGCTGCACTTTCATTGCATCATTATGCATCCATTACATCATGCGTCATCCCAGGCATTACATGCACTGTCCTCAAGCTGCACTTTCATTGCATCATCCTATATTCATTGCATCAAGCATCAATTCAGGTATAACAAAAAAAAAAGAGCAAAAGCCTTTTTGTAGCTTTTCGGGTCCCCGCGCCCATTGTCTTTTAGTTTCCGGGTCCCCGCGCCTATTGTCTTTTAGTTTTCGAGTCCCCATACCCGTTGACTTTAGTTTTTACTAAGCTTCGGCGGATACCCGACTCCGCAAGCTTTTTCCCTTTCCTACTTTAAGTTTTTGCCAAGCTTCGGCGGATACCCGACTCCGCAAGCTTTTTCCCTTTCCTGTTTAAAGTTTATACCAAACTTCGGCGGATACTCGACTCCGCAAGCTTTTTATCTTTCCTGCTTTAAGTTTCTGTCAAGCTTCGGCGGATACGACTCATGCAAGCTTTTATCTTTCCCGTGTTTTAAGTTTTTGCCAAGCTTTTTCCCTTTCTTGCTTTAAGCTTCAAGGATACCCGACCAAGCAAGCTTTTTATCTTTCCCGCTTTAAGTTTTGTTAAGCTTCGCGATACCCAACTCCGCAAGCTTTTTATCTTTCCTGCTTTAAGTTTTTGTCAAGCTTCGGCGGATACCCGACTCCGCAAGCTTTTTATCTTTCCTGCTTTAAGTTTCTGTCAAGCTTCGGCGGATACCCGACTCCGCAAGCTTTTTATCTTTCCTGCTTTTATCAAGCTTCAGCGGATACCCGACTCCGCAAGCTTTTTCCCTTTTGCTTTAAGTTTCTGTCAAGCTTCGGCGGATACCCGACTCCGCAAGCTTTTCTTTGCAGGGTCTTCATACCCTGTGTTTCTATCTTATTTTGATGACTATTGTGTCTTGCATCGATCTGCAAAGGAAAATTTTTATGTACAAAATTGAATCAATTCCTTTGCTTTCCATTTATTTTAAATATAAAGCAAAGGGGGGCAGCTGTTGATACCCAATTTTGTCCATAAAATTTTTATTACTTAATCAGTGATTAATATTTTAGTAAAAAGATGCTTAATTGCAATGTTGTGATCACACTATTTTTATTTTCTATCTTACTTTTTCTTATTTGTGCAAAATAAAAAAATTGTTTTGTAGCTTGTTCATCTCTCACTACACACACTCATCCCCCACTCACTTTTCACTCCACTCACTACACACACTCATCCCCCACTCACTTTTCACTCCACTATCACACATACATTCACTTTTCACTCCACTATCACACATACACTCACTATTCACGTAACTTACCATCCCACCCATATTCTATTTTTTTTGTTTCCACCTACACCCACCAAGCACTATCTAACCTACTCCCCACAATTATCATTCTTAACCTCCATCTCTCACGGCAAAGATATAACCCTTACCATCTTCTTCCTTCTATATATAGCCTCCATCACCAATCACCCTTCAACGATGCTCCCATCACCAACTCTTGCTCCACCTTCACTCTCCTTCATCATCTCCTCATCTTCAAGCATCTCTCTTCCTCCATTGCTTCCATTTCACCATCCTCTCTACACCTTCACCATCACAACCGTATCACCACCCCACCCTTCACCTCTCCAACAAACTCAAACCGTGATCACCACTTTTCATCACCACCGAGTCAACTCGGTGACTAAAACCACCTCCATAACTTCCATTCCTCACTTGCACGACCACATCCAACCTCCATCCTCTATCAACATTAACCCACCATCACCCTCTTCAAACTTCCCATCTCTCCCTCCATCACTCAAAGCCACCTTGCTCCACCGTAGCCCACCCAAACCAAGCACCTCCACGCTCCACCATATCCGCCACCATCTCCACACTCAACTCATCATCTTCTCCTTCAAACTCACCACCTTCCATCATTAACACACACACACATTCACCTCATCATCTTCTCCTTCAAACTCACCACCTTCCATCTTCCATAACCTTTACCTCTCATCTTCACTTTCCATTAACAATCCCACACCGCAAACCACCACAAACCACCACACCTACCACCCTCACCATCTTCCTTACCGTACCTTTCACTAGCAACATCACAATCCCAATCATCAACCTCAAACAACCACCATCTTTCATCTTCACCTCCACCACCATATGCCACCATCCATAACTAACAATCATTAAACTTCCATCTTCACCTCTACCACCATCATTACCTTACTCCATAATCTTCATAATCACCTTTAATTCACCATAACCACTCTCACTCACTTTCAACTTATCACCATATCACCCTCACTACCTTACTCCATAATCTTCATAATCACTTTCAACTCACCATACTCATTTTCAACACCATTATCCACAAAATACCACCTTACACCACTGACATCGTCGAGTTCCGTGCCACCCAGATCTACTCCGCCAACTACCACTGATTTTTCTGTTCTTGTGAGCATCTTTTCTTTTGGTAAGTTGGAATTAATCCATTGCTGACAAATTTGATTTTAAAGTTTTAAGTTTCTCTCTTAATTAAAATCAATCAACCCATACTTATTTTTTACAGAACTACGTGACTTTGAGTTCCTCATTACACCCGAGGATACGTAGGAGCAGAATCCCTATTCTGTCAAGCCAAAAATAAATTTTCATAATTTAGTTCTTTTTTTATTTTATTTTTTCTAAAAGGGGTAAAATAAATACATTTGATATTATTAAAATTTGCACAACTAACTTAAGGTACCGTTCTTGGAATGGGCAGTATTGGGTGCTAACACCTTCCCTACCTGTAATCGACTCCCGGACCCAAACTTATTTTCTAAAAAACCTGTTTGCCTATTTTAAGGGTTTTTCTAATGTTTTCCCAAATTAAATAAACATTGGTGGCGACTCCATTGATTTTCAAAATGCGCTAATCTTTTTCGGTCGTCCCATCGCGATTTCAGTTGCGACTGCCCCCCTTTGCTTTATATTTAAAATAAATGGAAAGCAAAGGAATTGATTCAATTTTGTACCTAAAAATTTTCCTCTGCAAATCGATGCAAGACACAATAGTCATCAAAATAAGATAGAAACATAGGGTATAAAGACCCTGCAAAGAAAAGCTTGCGGAGTCGGGTATCCGCCGAAGCTTGACAGAAACTTAAAGCAAAAGGGAAAAGCTTGCGGAGTCGGGTATCCACTGAAGATTGATAAAAGCAGGAAAGATAAAAAGCTTGCGGAGTCGGGTATCCGCCGAAACTTAACAAAAACTTAAAGCAGGAAAGATAAAAAGCTTGCGAAGTCGGGTATCCGCCGAAGCTTGACAAAAACTTAAAGCAGGAAAGATAAAAAGCTTGCGGAGTCGGGTATCCGCCGAAGCTTAACAAAAACTTAAAGCAGGAAAGATAAAAAGCTTGCGGAGTCGGGTATCCGCCGAAGCTTAAAGCAAGAAAGGGAAAAAGCTTGGCAAAAACTTAAAACAGGAAAGATAAAAAGCTTGCGGAGTCGGGTATCCGCCGAAGCTTGACAGAAACTTAAAGCAGGAAAGATAAAAAGCTTGCGGAGTCGGGTATCCGCCGAAGCTTGGTAAAAACTTAAAACAGGAAAGGGAAAAAGCTTACGGAGCCGGGTATCTACCGAAGCTTGGCAAAAACTTAAAGTAGGAAAGGGAAAAAGCTTGCGGAGTTGGGTATCCGCCGAAGCTTAGTAAAAACTAAAGTAGGAAAGGGAAAAAGCTTGCGGAGTCGGGTATCCGCCGAAGCTTAGTAAAAACTAAAGTCAACGGGTATGGGGACTCGGAAACTAAAAGACGATAGGCGCGGGGACCCGGAAACTAAAAGACAATGGGCGCGGGGACCCGAAAAGCTACAAAAAGGCTTTTGCTCTTTTTTTTGTTATGCCTGAATTGATGCTTGATGCAATGGATATAGGATGATGCAATGAAAGTGCAGCTTGAGGACAGTGCATGTAATGCCTGGGATGACGCATGATGTAATGGATGCATAATGATGCAATGAAAGTGCAGCTTGAGGACAGTGCATGTAATGCTCGGGATGATGCACGATGTAATAGATGCATGATAATGCAATGAATGTCTTACTATAGAGATTCTCATGGACAAATTGGGTAAACAAAAATGACACATCAGAGCTTTAGCTGGATCGCTCTTGGCTCCACAACACCCTTAAGAACTTCTTCCCATAGTAGGATCCGGGTTAAACGGTAAACAACATTCATCGATTTGCTTCTTGATTTGCTGGTGATTCTTTATTTTTCATCAATACTCTTATCAGGAAATTCATCGCATTCCCCATGACCTTTCAAAATTGTTAAAACAAAACTGAATGCTTTTGTAATAAAATCACATGTTTCTCTCAAAATAAATCTATCATAATAAATGCATATTGAATCAACAATGGGTTGCAAAGAAAATGGACTATTATTATGGAAAGGAATAGTACAGGGAATGTGGTACCACAAAGGTTAGAATTGAAAGGTTTACAGAAGAATGTTGGAGTAAATTTTTCCAGCTCTTCCAGTGATGCTCTCTAGGATGACCAGTGCTAATTTCCCTTAAATACCCCATTTTCTATTTCTGAGAACATGAGTTGACCCAGTTTTCACGCGTCGGGAGGGTTCATGACAAGACTTTCCATTCAAACTGCCCCAGTTTGTGATTCGAGGCAACTCCACTTTTCCAGATGTGTCAAGAACCATCTTTGACCTTAACTTTTGCCTAGGTCGCTCTTTCCGTGTTTTAAACCTAGCAGGTCGCTCTAATTTTTGCCTAGATCGCCTTTTCAGGTTTTCAAATTTAGCGAGTCACTTTTTTTTTGTTGTTTTTTTTATTTTTTATTTAAGTATAATACATTTTGACAGCATCTGAATTTACAGGAAGTGGTAAATCTGCACCATCCATATTTGTGAGAATTAAAGCTCCTCCCGAGAAAGCCTTTTTCATGACATAAGGTCCTTCATAGTTTGGAGTCCATTTTCCTCGATTATCCTTTTGGATGGGAAGAATCTTCTTGAGTACTAGGTCTCCTTCTTGGAACTGTCGCGGACGCACCTTTTTCGCATAGGCTTTTATCATTCTCTTCTGGTAAAGTTGGCCATGACACAATGCCGTTAATCTCTTTCCTTCAATAAGGTTCAACTGATCAAGTCGAGTTTGGACCCATTCAGCTTCTTCTAATTCTGCTTCTATCAGCACTCTTAATGATGGAATTTCCACTTCAATAGGGAGTACTGCTTCCATTCCATAAACCAAAGAGAAAGGGGTTGCCCCAGTTGAAGTACGAACAGACGTGTGATAACCATGCAGTGCAAATGGTAGCATTTCATGCCAATCTCTATACATTACAACCATCTTCTGAATAATCTTCTTGATGTTCTTGTTTGCCGCCTCCACTGCCCCATTCATCTTGGGGTGATAAGGTGAGGAATTGTGGTGCTCAATTTTAAAACTTTCACACATCTCTTTCATCATCTTGTTATTCAGATTAGTGGCATTGTCAGTGATTATTTTGCTTGGCAGACCGTAGCGACAAATCAGCTCCCTTTTGACAAACTTGACCACTACATTCCTAGTCACATTGGCATAAGAAGCAGCTTCGACCCATTTTGTGAAGTAATCAATTGCAACAAGAATAAAGTGATGTCCATTTGAGGCCTTCGGTTCAATCGGACCTATGACATCCATTCCCCACATCGAGAATGGCCATGGTGCTGTTAAAACATTCAAAGGTACGGGTGGCGCATGAACCTTGTCAGCATATGTCTGGCAGTTGTGGCACTTCTTCACATAATTGAAGCAATCGATTTCCATTGTCAACCAATAATACCCAGCTCTTAGTATATTTCTTGCCATTGCATGCCCACTTGCATGAGTTCCAAAAGAACCTTCATGGACATCCTTGATGATTTTCTCTGCTTCTATTGCATCAACACATCTTAGTAGCACCATGTCGTGGTTCCTCTTGTAGAGAACTTCCCCATTTAGAAAGAAACCCATTGAGAGTCTTCTGGGGGTTCTTTTGTCATTTTTTGAAGCATCTGGAGGGTACTCTCTGTTCTTGATGAAGCATTTGATGTCATGATACCATGGTTTCCCATCTGGCTCTATTTCTACCATTTGACAATATGCCGGTTGGTCACGACTTTCCATTTTTATGAGTGGCAAGTCTTTATCATGGCTTACTTTAAACATTGACGACAATGTGGCTAAAGCTTCAGCCAACTGATTATCTTCCCGAGAGACATGATGGAATGTAACTTCGTCAAGTTGTTCAATCAACTCCTTGATGTAAGCATGATAAGGGATCAACTTTGTATCTCGAGTTTCCCATTCTCCCTTTAGCTGATGGATGACCAGGGCAGAGTCCCCGTATACCTCAAGAACTTTTGCCTTTGATTCTATCGCTGCTTGGATTCCCATGGCACATGCTTCGTACTTGGCTATGTTGTTTGTACAGTCAAAGCATAACCGAGCAGTGATTGGGATAAAATTACTTTTAGGGGAAATCAGTATGGCCCCGACTCCATGCCCCAGTGAATTAGAAGCTCCGTCAAACAACAAAGTCCATTTTTCTTTTTTCGAAGATTCTTCTTCTCCAAACAAAGCCATTATATCTTCATCAGGGAATTCACACTGCATAGACCCATAGTCCTTCACTGGTTGACTAGCTAAGAAATCTGCCAGAGCACTGCCTTTGACTGCTTTTTGGGTGACGTAGACAATGTCATATTCTGATAGCAAAACTTGCCAACGTGCAATCCTCCCAGTGAGGGTAGGTTTTTCAAAGATGTACTTGATTGGGTCCATTTTGGATACTAACCAAGTGGTGTAACACAACATGTACTGCCTCAATCGGTGGGCCGCCTTTGCCAAGGCGCAACACGAGCGTTCCAACAATGAGTATTTTGCCTCACAGTTAGTAAATTTCTTACTCAAGTAATAGATGGCCTGCTCCTTTTTGCCAGTTTCATCGTGTTGTCCAAGTACACAACCCATGGATTCATCCAACACAGTCAAATACATGATGAGAGGCCTTCCTGGCATTAGAGGTACCAAAACTGGGGGTTCTTGCAGATACTGCTTGATCTTCTCAAATGCTTCTTGACAATCCTCGTTCCATTCTACTGTCTGGTTTTTACGCAATAACTTGAAGATTGGCTCGCACGTTGCAGTCAACTAGGATATAAACCTAGCAATATAGTTCAACCTCCCCAAAAATCCACGAACTTCTTTTTCAGTGCAAGGAGATGACATCTCTATGATTGCTCGAACTTTTTCTGGATCAACTTCTATCCCTTTCTCGCTAACCACAAGCCCCAAGAGCTTGCCTGATTTCACACCAAAAGTGCACTTAGCAGGATTCAATCTGAGCCTGAACTTTCTCAACCGCTCAAAGAGCTTTTGTAGATTAGTTATGTGATCTTCTTCTGTTTTTGACTTTGCAATCATATCATCCACATAAACTTCTATTTCTTTGTGCATCATGTCGTGGAACAATGCCACCATCGCTCTTTGATAAGTCGCTCCGGCATTCTTCAATCCAAACGGCATCACTTTATAGCAAAAAGTCCCCCACATAGTGATGAATGTGGTCTTCTCCATATCTTCAGGTGCCATCTTGATCTGATTGTATCCTGAGAAACCATCCATGAAGGAGAAAAACGCATGTTGATCAGTGTTGTCCACCAAAATATCAATGTGAGGTGAAGGAAAGTTGTCTTTAGGGCTGGCCCTATTCAAATCTCTATAGTCAACGCACATGCGCACTTTCCCATCTTTCTTCGGGACAGGTACGATATTGGCAACCCATTGAGGGTACTTTGCGACCGCAAGAAAACCTGTATCAAACTGCCTTTTGACCTCTTCTCTAACTTTTAGCGACATTTCTGGCTTCATTCGTCTCAACTTTTGCTTGACGGGAGGACATTCTGGTCTTAACAGCAATTTGTGCTCAACTATGCTAACATCCAGCCCCGGCATGTCTTGGTACGACCAAGCGAAAATGTCACAATAATCGATAGGAGCTTGACCAACTTGCTTCGCTCCTCTTCTTTCATGGAAGTGCCAATTTTAACTTTTTTTTTTATCATCTTCTCGTCCCTAAATTAATCACTTCAATTGGCTCTTCATGGGGTTGAATCTCTTTGGCCTCTTGTTCTATTAATCTCATTAGCTCAGAAGAGGGCTCCCAATCGTCATCATCTTCATCAACATGATTAATGGGATGGTCAAAATTATACAATGGGGTCATAGCACTGTCATTTTCAAGAGAATCACTTTCAGATCTGCATTTATTGATGTCAAGACAAGTAAATGGTAATGAATAAAAGCTAATGCAATGGTTGAACAGAAAAACTTAAAAGGAAGATAATTTGAAAATGCATTTTATTGATAGCAAATATTGAAAAAGAAACATGTGAGCCCATTTTTACAACATATTTTCCTAAAGCCTTAGGCATAGCTATAGGATTAGCATTACAGAATTACTTTGAATCAGTTTCAAAAGTCATGGGAAAATCGACGATCTCCCAATTATGGAGTTCTGCATCCGGAGAACAAGGGTACACCAGACTGACACCAAGGTCGATGGATTGATCATCATTGATAGTCGTCACCTGGTTCAGAAACACCAATCCTGCACTTCGGAAACTCTGTTGGATGTCACAGATGGGAATCCTCTCAGTTTTAGGCTCCCGATTTTCCAACCGAGCCAACCTCTTCTCTCTTTTCTCTTCTATGTCCCTTCTCTTGTCAGCTTTAGTCGGTTTATATCCTAACCCGAACCTGTCCTTGTTTTCACATAGCTGCAGAAACTTTGCAGGGCCTTGTTCATTCATTCCCAATCCATTTCCACCTTGGTATCCTCTTTCGAGCATAACCTTAGCTATCATTATGGATGCACTAGATGACCGTGGTTTTGGAATTCGAGCTCCTTCCTTTACATAAACAGCATTGACAACCTCAAAAGCTTGGAATGCTGTTTCAAGAGCTTCTTCTGCAGCTTCGATGTAAGGAGTCGATGGGAGCTTACTCACCAACAAGTCTTCCTCACCCGAGACGATCACCAAACTATTGTCAACTATGAATTTCACTTTCTGGTGCAAAGAGGACGGCACCGCGCCAGCGGAATGAATCCAGGGTCGTCCCAATAGGCAACTGTAAGTTGGTGTGATGTCCATCACCTGAAAGAGTACATGAAAGGTAGTAGGCCCAACCTGAACTGGGATCTCTATTTCTCCTATCACTTCTCTTCGGGTCCCATCAAAAGCTCTCACGATCATGGTACTTGGTTTCATGTAAGTCCCATCAAAAGGCAACTTGGAGAGAGTTGATTTTGGCATTACATTCAAAGAGGAACCATTATCAATGAGCACTCTAGCCATTATATGATCTTGGCATTTGACGGAAATATGCAGCGCCTTATTATGCCCCATTCCTTCAGCAAGGATCTCATCATCAGTGAAAGTGACATAATTATCAGCAGTAATGTTGCCAATAATACCACCAAACTTGTCAACTGTAATGTCATGAGAAACATGTGCTTGATTTAGTATCTTCATCAATACTTTCCTATGCGGCTCAGAATTCATCAATAAGGACAAGAGAGATATCCTTGCAGGAGTGCGATTCAACTGATCAACCACCCTATACTCGCTTTGCTTGATGAACTTCAGGAACTCACAAACTTCTTCATCGATACCTCTTTCTTATACTCATTTGGCTTTGTCAATCCTCCTTTTCTTTCACATCATTCCCCATAGAAGTCTCTCCTGTCTTGCTCTTCCCCTTATAGTTTCTCTTTTCTTCTTCTTCTTGCCCCTTTCGCAACTCCTCAGGAGTGTAAATGCGACCACTTCGTGTCATCCCTCCAATCCCCGATATATTTGAACAAGATGAAACCTTTGGTTGATCATTTGTGAGATTATTTCCAAGGACTTGTATATCATAATTCCACGGTACTGCTCTGTGTCCTTAAATGGAAAAGGACTAGGAACTTGAATGGTGATGGGCCTCGGGCCACATGGAGGTGGCGCAGGAGAACTTGCAGTGTAATAGATAACCAACGGTTTGATAGCTGGATTTGCAATGGAAGGGAGCAGAGAGTTTATGGCTTCATGACCTTCTTGAAACTGTGGAATAACACATTCATCCACCATGCTTATGCCACCATTGTCACATAAATGACCTATTTGCACTAGTTGCATGTCCATTAGATCTTGGAGGATTTGTCTGAACTCACCACATTCGTCAATAGAATGCCCCACATTCCCATGGAGATTGCACATTATTTCATTATCGCCGCCCCCTTTCTTTTCAATATGAACTTCCATCATCCCGAATTTGCACAGTTCTTTAAAAATAACCTTCATGGGGATTTTGACATCTGCCACTGTCTTATAAGTTGTCAAGGCGTAACACTCCTCTATAGCATTGACTGTAGGATTCTCATGGTTAGCCAAAGGGTTGTGGCCCACACTAGGGGTATTTGTCTTGAAATTCAACCATTTGGCATTGATTAGATCTTGTACCTTAAACTTCAGCGCTTTGCAATTCTCTGTGGAATGCCCTACGACTCCTGCATGGTAATCACACTTGGCGTTGGGGTCAAAACCTTTAGGGTATGGGGGTTCCAATGGCTTCATCGGGCAAGGAGCCAAGAGAGAGTTATGGATGAGTTGGGGTAGTAACTCGGTGTAGGTCATAGGAATTGGGTCGAAGTGGACAAACTTCCTTTCTTGGTTATTTGGTGGTCTTCTTTGGTTCGTGTTTAGATTTTGGGTCCATGGTTGAACTATTTGAGGCGGTAAGGTAAGGGGTGTCTGGTATTGAGAATGAGATGACATTTGGTGAAGCCTCATTGAGTGGTGAGGTTGAGGATGAGGAACGTGTGAAGTATTGGCGACATGGGGTTGATAAGGCTGGGGATATGGAATCGATGGAGTAGTGGGAAAGTATGGGTGGTAAGGTGCGAAAGGGGTTTGGAAGAATGGTTGATGGTCCACAGGTGTCTTGACTATATCTCCCTTGGGTGAAGTTTCTCTGGTCGAAAGTAACAAAGATGAGTTTCTCCTTCTTTTTCTTTCCCATCGGGGCCTCTTGGCGTTAAATGTTCCTGTCGAACTTTCAACGATCTTCCCACTTCTCATTCCTCCCTCAACTCTTTCTCCGATGATAACCATGTCCGAGAAATTTGATGACACACTCCCTATCATTTTGTCATAAAAGGGCGGTTGCAGAGTGTCAATAAACGTGGCCACCATTTCTCTTTCTGTCAATGGGGGCTCTACTTGAGCGGCCATTTCTCTCCATCGTTGAGCATATTCCTTAAAGGTTTCAACATCCTTCTTAGCCATACTCTGGAGCTGCAATCTATCCGGTGCCATATCAATATTGTACTTATACTGCTTCAAGAAAGCATCAGCCAAGTCTTTGAAACATTGAACATGGGCACGCTCAAGATGAGTGTACCAATTTGAAGCTGCCCCAGTCAAGCTATCTTGGAAAAAGTGAATCAGCAGCTTGTCATCGTGAGCACATGAAGCCATCTTGCGGATATACATGGTCAGATGGTTCTTTGGGCAAGTGGTCCCCTTGTATTTATCAAAATCTGGAACTTTGAATTTCGGTGGGATCACCACGTTAGGGACAAAGCAAAGTTCCGAAGCATCAAGGAGACCGTAGCTACTTGCCCCTTCTATGGCTCGCAGTCTCTCTTCTAGAGTTTCCAACTTCTCTCTGGACTGGGAATTTTCAACAGAGGAATTCAATGGGTTTTGTGGCATAAAAGTGGGGATAAAATGCTATGCCGGCAAGGTTCCGTTGGCAGGTGGTTGGGTTGTGTTTAAAGAATTAGCAGTGGGATTGCTGCCGTCCGGGGGATTGGTCGCTTGTGGTGGTATAAAGCCGGCAGGAAAACCATATGGTGGAAGAAAAAAGGGGAATGGGTGCTGTGTTTGTGGTGTTTCATTAGCATTTGGCAGAGTAACCTGAGCTTCAGTAGTATTTGGCGGGTTTGGGATCGGTGTTACTGCTGACGTGCCATTATCAAGGGAATTTGTGGCCAATGGTGGTACATACCCGGGAGGGAGGCCATATGGTGGGAATGATGGAGCCTGAGTTCCTTGTGAACCGGAGACAGCAGGTTGAGTGGCGCTGTTTGGATAAATAGTTAGCGGCATCATAACTCCTTGAGGATTGAAGCCTTGATATTGCAGAGTGGATGGAGAGAAGCCAGGTGGGTAAAGAGGTGTGGCCGGGTGCCCTTCATTTGTTCCTGAAGGAGTTCCCTCTGTGTTTTTTGTTCTTTCCAAAGTTTGCACGACTTCTAAGATCTTAGCCATTTGTCCCTTCAATTGGCTTACTTCATCCCTCAGTTCTTCTTGCGACTGTCCCAGTTCATCCATGACCTTCGATTGGGAGCGAGTCCTATAAGGGTGTTGTAGAGACAGTTTTTTTTCTGTGGTCATATTATTATTATTATTAGGAATATGATCAATAAAATGCAAACTAAAGTGAAAATGTATGCAAAAACATGATCCAATGAAGCAAATGATATCAATAAACCTCGTTCATTCAAAGATAAAAGCTTCATAGGGAGTTTCCCTTTACATCATGTTGATCATGCTACTCCTTAGGTCTAACTTGCCCTTATTTGTTTAGAGATAGAAGAACAAGATAGAATGAACCAGACCATTCTCAATTTCCAGAAAGCCAACAAAAATACATCAGTACTCTTAAAGACTAAAAATAAAAGACTAATTTTGTTGATTTTCTTTAGTGAAATTTGCCAAGGAAATTCAGGTCCATCCTAACCCGGGTCAGAAGCTCTTGGGTTTCTCCTGGTATCAACTTAGCTTCCACTTCGAAAATCTCTTTTGCCCTTTTTCTCGAACGGTTGAAGATCTCCCTCACATTATTAATCACCAATTCAGTTCTCCGCTTCATGTCTTGACTTGCATTTAGGTAGAAGTCTTTTTCATTAGTCAAAAAAGTAACATCATTTTCCAGCTTATTCTTCTGCTGATTTAAGATTTCAACTTCAGCCTTGTAACCTTCAAGTTGACCATCTTTCCCTTGAATGATTGCCTTAAGAACTTGACAAGTCTCTCTTAGCTTCTCTATCTCAATTTCCTTAGAGACTATTTTCTCGTTCTTGATTTTGGATTCTCTCTCTCGCCGTGTCATTGAGTCTTCAAGGATCTTCTCTCGGGGCCCACCGTTGACAAATGATTTCATACCGGCCCTCCGCTTCAGCATGATAATCAATAGGTTCATTAAACCGGTGCATGGGTGGCTCCGGCCCCGTACCTTAAGAGCAAGAAACCCTTTCTTCCTACTAGCTTGCCAAATTGGGTAGTCTTCTCGTTGTTTTGGATGAGGGAGGCCAGGCTTTATACTTCTTACATCTTTCCAATCTCCAATGACCTCTTTGACCTTATGGTCGATTCCTTCATCATCATATGAGAATTCATATTTTGACAACCCATGAGTTATAGGAATGAATTGCAGGGATGCCATTTGTCTTCGGACCATTGCCGGAGCATAGCTCACTACTCCCCATGGACCAATAAGTGGAACCCAAGGCTTACTCCCACATCTGTATATGGTGTATGTAAGAGGAAACCACTTGGCTCTCCAAACCACTTCCTTCATTTCCACGAAAAAACTGATCCATTGCCCCATCATCGGAGTTCGGGAAGGCCAATTATCACGACCATATAGCGAGAGCGGGTGTTTAGTATGACAAACTATTTAAGATCAATCTCCGGGTGACCAAAGCATTTCAAGGTCGGTAGATGACTAAGCATCCATACTGCTAGCAGTGATGCACATCCCCAAAATCTTCCCTTTTGATGAATTTGACAGTAATTCAAAGATCGAATTGTCTCTGCCAAGATTGGTGGGGCTGGGTGTACCCCGTTGTCAATCTGCTCAAACAAATTGATTACATGTCCATCTATCTGATTCTTTACTCTTGGGAATATTACCAACCCGTAAATAGCTAGAGCCAGTGCTACCAAACCAAAACTTTGATCAACCTGAGTTTCAACAATCCTAAGCAGAAACTCGGAATCCAGGCTTCGTCCTCTATCTTTCATGTACTTATTCAATTCATTTGCCTGAATTCCTATGAGTTTGGACAACGTCCTTCTTGGCGTCTTCTTAGGGTCATGCGAGTATACTTTATCCTTGGGTATATTATCTTTATTGAGCAATTTAGCATACTCCTCAATTGTTGGTACCAGGTCAAACTCTTGAAAAGTGAAGCATCGATATGAGGGGTCCCAAAAGCGAAGCATGGCTTTCAACATTTGGGTATCAGGAGCGATAAACATAAGAGCTACAATATCTCCATATTTGTCATTGAACTCTTCCTGTCTTTCCATGTTATACCACACATTACGGAGTCTTCTAATATCATTTTGCTCAAAGTCATGGCCTCTCATTAGAGGTGGTAAAAGAGTATCCTTGCGTTGCGAGCTATTTCCTTCACTTACTTGAGCCCTTGCAGACTCTTCAATAATAGCCCATATACTTTCAGCAGCCTCAGACATTAGAGCTTTTTTCCCTTTATCCATGTTCGAGGTTTACCGATATCTTTGCAAAATTGGACCACACATGCAAATGCAAAAAGAAAATTAGTGTCTACAAAAATGAAATAAAAGAAAAGAATATAGACAAAAAGAATTTTCTCATGTGTTAAAGGAAAATGATAGTCTAGGCTTGGTACCTGTCTTTTTAAAAAAAGTTCTATGGACCATAGTACCTCTAAGGGTATTTCATCACGTGAAAACTTTGGTTTTAGACCCCTATCAGACAAAAGGTCCCCAAATTGTCCCTTACTGTCACCAACACTTTGGCTAGCAAGAGTCCTCAATCCTCACCCATGATAGGCTACAAGCGGAAAGAGTTCAATCTGAGTGAGGGATTTTCATGTGCCTATTCGGAGACCAAAGGTCTCTCAAAGCAACACTACTTCGCCCTCTATCTAATCCTACAAGGTACTGAGCCCGGGTATAGAGCTTGTGTGTGAGGTAAGTGATAGTGACGTATGTGAGGGAGCATACAAACCTATACCAAAATTTAAAAAGACCAATTTACCCCCCCAACATGTAAAAGCATATATACAACAACCAAGCCACAATCATCTACCCTAAGGTTTCAACAATTAAACTCAAAATATATACAAGTAAGTCATGTCAAAATGAACACAAAATAATACCAGCAAATATTTGCATAAAAATATCATATAAAATTTATTCATAAACAAGTAAGAAAACAGAAATAAAGACAAAAAAGGGTAAAATAAATAAATAAAAATTATTAATAATTTGCACAACTAACAACAACAGGCTTGACTCTCATCAAACATCCCCAGTGGAGTCGCCAGCTGTCGCAACCGAGATCGCGACGGGACGACCGAAAATGGATTAGAGATTTGAAAATCAATGGAGTCACCACTAATGTTTATTTGATTTGGGAAAACATTAGAAAAACCCTTAAAATGGGCAAAACTGGTCTTTAATAAAAGTTTGGATTCGGGAGTCGATTACAGATAGGGAATGTGTTAGCACCCTACACTACCCGTTCCAAGAACGGTACCTTAAGTCAATTGTGCAAATTTTAATAATATCAAATTTATTTATTTTACCCTTTTTTTTTAAAAAGACTTTGTAACTATTTTATTTTTATTTTTTTAAGGAAAGAAAAAAGAAATAACTAAATTATGAAAATTTATTTTTTCGGCTTGACAGAATAGGGATTCTGCTCCTACGTATCCTCGGGTGCAATGAGGAACTCAAAGTCACGTAGTTCTTTAGAAAATAGTTGTGGGTTGATTGATTTTAATTAAGAGAGAAACTTAAAATTTTTAAAATCAAATTTGTCAAAGAATGGATTAACTCTAACTTACCAAAAGAAAAGATGCTCACAAGAACGGAAAAACCTGTGGTAGTTGGCGGAGCAGATCTGGGCGGCACAGAACTCGACGATGTCGGTGGTGTAAGGTGGTATTTTGTGATTATTTGTTGTTATGGTGGTTAAAGGTTTGTGGATAATGGTATTGAAAATGAGTATGGTGAGTTGAAGGTGATTATGAAGATTATGGAGTAAGGTGGTGATGGTGATATGGTGAAGATGGAAGTTTAATGGTTGTTAGTTATGGATGGTGGCATATGGTGGGTGGAGGTGAAGATGAAAAATGGTGGTTGTTTGAGGTTGATGATTGGGGTTGTGATGTTGCTAGTGGAAGGTACGGTAAGGAAGATGGTGAGGGTGGTAGGTGTGGTGGTTTGTGGTGGTTTGCGGTGTGGGATTGTTAATGGAAAGTGAAGATGAGAGGTAAAGGTTATGGAAGATGGAAGGTGGTGAGTTTGAAGGAGAAGATGATGAGGTGAATGTGTGTGTGTGTTAATGATGGAAGGTGGTGAGTTTGAAGGAGAAGATGATGAGTTGAGTGTGGAGATGGTGGTGGATATGGTGGAGCGTGGAGGTGCTTGGTTTGGGTGGGCTACGGTGGAGCAAGGTGGCTTTGAGTGATGGAGGGAGAGATGGGAAGTTTGAAGAGGGTGATGGTGGGTTAAGGTTGATAGAGGATGGAGGTTGGATGTGGTCGTGCAAGTGAGGAATGGAAGTTATGGAGGTGGTTTTGGTCACCGAGTTGACTTAGTGGTGATGAAAAGTGGTGATCACGGTTTGAGTTTGTTGGAGAGGTGAAGGGTGGGGTGGTGATACGGTTGTGATGGTGAAGGTGTAGAGAGGATGGTGAAATGGAAGCAATGGAGGAAGAGAGATGCTTGAAGATGAGGAGATGATGAAGGAGAGTGAAGGTGGAGCAAGAGTTGGTGATGGGAGCACCGTTGAAGGATGATTGGTGATGGAGGCTATATATAGAAGGAAGAAGATGGTAAGGGTTATATGTCTTTGCCGTGAGGAGATGGAGGTTAAGAATGATAATTGTGGGGAGTAGGTTAGATAGTGCTTGGTGGGTGTAGATGGAAACAAAAAAAATGGAATATGGGTGGGATGGTAGGTTACGTGAATAGTGAGTGTATGTGTGATAAGGGAGTGAAAAGTGAGTGTATGTGTGATAGTGGAGTGAAAAGTGAGTGGGGATGAGTGTGTGTAGTGAGTGGAGTGAAAAGTGAGTGGGGCATGAGTGTGTGTAGTGAGTGGAGTGAAAAGTGGTGGGGATGAGTGTGTGTAGTGAGAGATGAACAAGCTACAAAACAATTTTTTTATTTTGCACAAATAAGAAAAAGTAAGATAGAAAATAAAAATAGTGTGATCACAACATTGCAATTAAGCATCTTTTCACTAAAATATTAATCACTGATTAAGTAATAAAAATTTTATGGACAAAATTGGGTATCAACAATTTATACATGAAGTGGGTCGCAATGGTAGTAAGTTCAAGTGTTGCCAATCACACATTGTGGTTGGTGCATCCAAAAACTTACGTAGTACCAATACTTTAAAATTGTCATCGATATTTGTGTGTACATACTTTTTAATATTTTTCATCTATATATCTTTCAATTATTTTTGAATTTTTGCCCGATCAAAAGTATTATGCATTATGTTCACCATTACCATTTCTGTTACACCTACAGGTGACTCTACCGGGGCTGCTGAATTTCATTAACAGACAATGGTCAAGTTGTGGGGATGAGAGGATTATAGTGTTCACAACAAACCACAAAGACAAGCTTCACCTAGCGTTGTTGCGCCCTGGTCGCATGGATGTTCATATTCACATGTCCTATTGCACCCTTTGTGGTTTTAGGCAGCTAGCTGCCAGTTACCTTAGCATCAAAGAACACTTGATCCTCTTCAAAGAGATTGAGGAGGCAATTCAAAAAACACAGGAGACTACAACTGAAGTGGCGGAGCAACTTCTGAAGAGCAACAATATTGAAACTACTCTTAAAGAGCTAGTTGATATTCTTTAAAAGAAGAAAGAAAATCAGGAACTCGAGGCTAAAAACAGGGAACAAGAGTCCAAGGATAAAGAGGAACAATAAAGGAAGCAGCAAGATGATGGAGACCAAGGAGAAAAAATTGATAAAGAAGATGATAATGACGAAAAGAAAAGTGAGGATTGAGTTAAACACTAGCCATAAGCTGAGAATTTTAGATTCAGTAGGGTCAGATAAGATCAGTCACTACTCACTAACATAAAAATGTACCTTTTGTTTTGTTTGAACTTTGGACTACTACTATATGGTTATCCGTCTTCTTGAATCTTCATAAGATTTTGAGGCATACTATTTTTGTTTTATCATTTTTGTTCTGAAGTGGATTTAGAGGGTACCTGAGAAAGACACGTATATGGTGGACTCTTCCGTAGTACAGTTGCTCCTGCGGTGGTGCGAGGGGGTGGGTACCTGCAAAAGGCATTCTGACGCTCAAGTTAGACCATGCTCAAGAGAGGCGGTCTATATATCAGAGGAGATACATACCTTTGAGACCTGACATTGCATTTATAAGAGCATTTTAGGGTTTGTGCAATGCAGTTATTTAAGATTAGTATCTGTTAGGGATTATGAACCTTTTAACTAGTTTCCCTGTTTGTGTGGGATAATTAGTGTGCATATCCACTAAGGATTCTATGAGGAATTCGTGCCTAATAAATAGGCAGATATGCTTATCAAGATAACGCGTAATAATATCTAGGTATCATTCTGGCAGGCCGAGTTGCTCCTGATGTTGACCTAAAATCTCGGTCTAGAACAGTTGTCCCTAACTTGGCGCTTAGATGGGACAGCTAAGTGTCAAGGTACCCATGTTTAACAGAAGCACACGACACGCAGTGAATCAAAAAGATCCAAATAAGAGTTAACGCCAGATCTTACGATGTTTTCTAAAGAGCCAAGGTCCATGATATATCATAGTATGTCTCTGGGGTTTGCGTGTAAGGCCAGGATCTGAGTCAGATTGCTTTGCTTACGTTGTCATTTCGTCTTCCAAGGTATTTCATATATTCCCCCTTATCTAGGGTCCATTACCAATCGCTTCGGTATTTAGGATGCCATGTGACTTTGGTTGGGAAACCTTGTCGGATGTCCATTACCAATTGTTTTGGTGTCTAGGATCCCTCGTGACTTTGGTATAAAAACTTTGTCCGGAGTCCATTACCAATCGCTTTGGTATTTAGGATGCCATGTGACTTTGGTTTAGAAACCTTGTCCGGGGTCTATTACTAATTGTTTTGGTGTCTAGGATCCCTCGTAGGAAATCAACAATGATTTTGCCATGGTTGGTTCTCGTTGATCTGACAAATGGATCATCAAATCTAGCGTATGGTTCATGTGTTTGACAGATCCATATCTCGCGATAATGGGGGTGCGATTTGAAGTTTATCGGTTCCCACAGATGACACCAATGTTTTGAAGTGGATTTAGATGCTACCTAAGAAAGGCACGTATATGGTGGATTCCTCCGTAGCATAGCTACTCCTGTGGTGGTGCGAGGGGGTGGGTACCTACAAAAAACACTACGACGCTCAAGTTAGACCATGCTCAAGAGAGGCAATATATATCAGAGGAGATGTATACCTTTGAGACCTGTCAGTGCATTTATAAGAGTGTTTTAGGGTTTGTGCAATGCAGTTATTTAGGATTAGAATCCGTTAGGGATGATCCCTTTTAACTACTTTCCCTGTTTGTGTGGAATAATTAGTGTCATATCTATTAAGGATTCTATGAGGGATTCGTGCCTAATAAATAGGCAGATATGCTCATCAAGATAGCGTGTAGTAATATCTGGGTATTA
This sequence comes from Ormosia emarginata, assembly GCA_029884605.1. NCBI lineage: Eukaryota > Viridiplantae > Streptophyta > Magnoliopsida > Fabales > Fabaceae > Ormosia > Ormosia emarginata. The sequence goes on along the minus strand of JAQQTP010000022.1, from coordinate 2,708,502 downwards.
TTTCGGCAGGCCAGGTTGCTCCTGATGTTGACCCAAAATCTTGGTCCAGAAAAGTTAATATTCTGAAGTGAATTCAAAGGGTACCTGAGAAAGACACGTATATGGTGGACTCCTCCGTAGCACAACTGCTCCTACAATGGTGCGAGGGGGTAGGTACCTACAAAAAGTACTCTTACGCTCAAGTTAGACCATGCTCAAGAGAGGCATTCTATATATCAAAGGAGATGCATACCTTTGAGACTTGACAATTGTTTGTCCTTTTTTTAGGCTGCAAGTGCACGGGTCATTCAAGTAATACAACGAAGAGTAAAGTTCGTTCCTTCGAAGATGATTGACTTCCAATACTAAGTACCAATCAACAACTTATCTAAATTCTATTCAAGAACATATAAAATAGGAGAAAGTGTAGTAAAACTAATCTAAAGACAAAAAAACAATAAATGAAAGTAAAGATAATGATTTAGAGATTTAGGGAATCCTTCTTCACCTTATACTTCAACTAATGTTCTGCAACCCTTCACGTAATATAGATGGATAGTTAAGTTAACTTGAGAATCTGTTTTAGTTAAAAGCTTATGTCTAGATCAATTAATCCTGACTTCCTTCACCTAGCTCACTATGTCACGAGAACCAGAATGAAATCCACTAATGAACAATCTATTCTCAAACACACGATATGCATAACTAAGAGGTATATTTCTATCCCATTACCGAATCAACTTATCCAAACCAGTTGAACTCATCGAACATGCATCGACCATATATATGATCTCAAATCCAAATTCTTATGTTTAGGTTCATCAGATTTCATCAAATCACTTAAAATCTGATCAAACTATTAAGAGCATTAAGATCTAATATAATTAAACATAACCAAACATCAATATATACTCAAAGTAATACATAAACATCAATATCCATAAAAAGATCTAAAGTTATCCCTAAATACAGCTCAACTAATCATTGAACATGAAAATACACACAAAATCAGTACTCAAAGGATAAGGAAAAAGAAGAAAACTAAGGGAGAAGGAAGGAAGCTCATAGATGTGATCTTCTATGTTTGAATCATCCTCCATAAGGAAGATGACCTCCAACCTTGGCTCCCTAGGCCTCCAATCTGCCCAGAAATGAAGTTCCAGCCACAGTTTCTCTTAAACCTAAAAAACTCCTTTTGTAAAATCTGTTAAAAACGTATTTATAGGCCCAGAAAATAGAGTTATGCTGCAGCGTGCAAATTTTTTAGCTCTCTATATGGATGCAAGGGATTCACCACACTGCGACATTGATATGCCTACGTCACGGCGTCAGCTGCCAGAATGCTTCTTTGGCTTTCTCTTCCAATTTTTGCTCAAATGCTCCATATATCCGCTTATTTGGGCTCTTCATGCAATAGAGAAATCACCAACTCATTAACAATTGCAAATCCACTTAATCAATAACATAATGTGCATAGTTTGCTTAATATCATATTGGAAAGGCATCAAAATAGAATATAACAAATATAAGCATAAAACTTCCCAAATATGCATAATAATTAGGACTTAAGTAATCAATAAAGTACATATATGAGGCACAAATAACAACACATTGTGGAATTGTCACACCCCCAAACTTAGACTTTTGCTTGTCCTCAAGCAAAACAAAGTATGACTAAGTAAATTTACTTTAACAATTTATATTTCACATGTATTCAACAACTTTCAATTTCAATTTTCTCTCTAATATATAACCAGTGTAGAATGATTGCATGAGTCCTTAGTGAATGCTAAAATCTCACAATCAACTCCACACATACATAACCCTAAACATATTAACAACCCAGTTTCCTTTCATGAAGATCACACAACCCTAAACATATCAATTACATAATCCATAAAATTGATCCTAAACTCTCTCTTCACTAATATAAATCACACACAACTGAGGATCAAAAGGGTCTTTAAAAGCTTGTAATGTCAAGCCATGGTAATAGGCGTATGAAAAGAAGGGAAATGATATACAACAAACATTGAGAAACATAAACATGTTATTTCAAGACTTGAGCCATCTAGTGATACTATCAGGGTATTCAATAGTGAAAGAAAAAAACTCACCGGAACCATTCAATGCTTTTCATTTTTAACTTTTCTTCTTTCTTTGTTTGCTTTGCTTTTTTCTCTTCTCATATTCTTTTTTCTTTTCTTTTCTTTTCTTTTTCTTTCATAAAGCAATTTCTTTTTATTGCATTTGGTTCCTTCAGGCTCATTTTGTGTTGGATATGAATTTATACCTTTAATCACTGGACTCACTTCAAGAAATAACACATCATGTACTCAACAGACATTGATGGTATGAAGAAAATGCAATGTTTTTACATGCATTAGAACGGTTAACAAGCTAACGAATACAAGGGCTGAATGAAAAACATATAAGGCTAAACAATTATAAGGCTTCAAAATAGGACCTAGAGATATCATCATATCAGGGTAAGCTTGAAAAGGCTCAAGCGGTCCAAACAATACCCTAATCATTTTCTCAGTCATGCACAATCTAGGATTTCGCCTCAAGAAAGTTTAAAAATAACTTCTAGGATAATCGAAACGCTACATGTACATCTATAAGCTTTCTCTAAACATGCATTCTTATCATTTTCAAAGTTATACTAGTATCTAAGTGGATTGTAAATCATACATAAAAAGTAACTAAATTGTTTCACATGCTTCTAATCACATATGGTTTCGCTAAAAGTAATCAAATTACAACCATTTATGTCATTAGACAACCAATTCCACACTAGCATCAATCTAATCATGCATTAAAAAAAATGAAAATTTTTCTCAGAAACCCATCAGTAATAGTCAACCTCAACATATGACCATGTTAACATGGTGACTATCATCACTGCATACTGTAAATATCAATACATGTTACACAAATTCAACATTATAGTAACAAAACATGTAATAATATTCTCCCAAATCGAAGTGAAACAATGTCAATGATTTCTAGGGTACCTGAGCCCGAATAAATACTGAAATATGAGAGCTGAGTATACTACAACATTTAAAAATACTTAAAATAAACAAATTATGTAAAATATATACATTACAAAATGGCATGCCACAACACACAACATCCATGCCGCGGCATTTAGTTAGAATAGGTGCTTTCAGCAGCACCCAGATCAAGTCTCTCTCACTCTCTCTCTCTTTTAACAAGTTTAAATGGCATACTGCGACATTGAACTTTTCACGCCGCAGCGCTGAGCTCTATGGATTTTGGCTTTATACGCATAAAATAACTGTCACGTCGCGACATACAACAAACTACGCTGCGGCGTGAGAGATCAACTTGCTGAATTCTGCAGCAAACTCAATTTTGCTGCAGAATTTGGTCCATAGAGGTCCTCAACACCTCTAAAACTTGTCCAAATAGCTAAAACATAAAATATACAACTAAAAACTATCAAAACTACAAAATCAACATATTAACCTATATATGGCTTAAGACTAAACATAAACATAAAAACTAACTAAACTTATAACAATCAAACATACTAACTACTAAATTACAAAAATCAAACATACTAACTAATATAAGACTCAAAACAAGATAAAAGCATAAAAACTAACAAAACTACAAAATTAAACATACTAACACATATAAGACTTAATACTAAAGAAAAGTATATAAACTAACACATAAAAACTTGGGTTCCCTCCCAAGAAGGGACTGAGTTATAGTCTCAACAGGACTTTCACAAGGCAAACCGCCACACTGCACTCCAGTGTGCATCTCCTTGGAGTATGGTTGGTTTGATCCCAAAATGGATGGATAGGATGGTAGGCCTTATTTTGCCTAAGTGAGGCTCACCATTGTGGGTTCTCAAGCTCCCTCAAAGGCCTCAAATAATTAAGCTCATCCTCTATTTATTGTAGCTAAAATTACAAAGAATGAAGACTTAAGTTAAACTGTACAAAAGAAAACTTGAACTATACAACTTGAATTAGAACTAAATAAGCTCGTTATTGATATTAGCAATATATAAATAAATCGGCATCCCAAGAAAATGCCAAGGAAGAAGTCTAAACTATACGAAAATAAACCAACATCCCCAGCAATGGCGCCAAAAACTTATTTATCCCTTTATTAAGCTGCAAGTGCACGAGTCATTCAAGTAATACAATGAAAAGTAAAGTTCGTTCCCTCGAGGATGATTAACTTCCAATACTAAGTACCAATCAATAGCTTATTTAAATTCTATTCAAGAATATATAAAATAGGAGAACGTGCAGTAAAACTAATCTAAAGATAAAAAAACAATAAATGAAAGTAAAGATAATAGTTTAGAGATTTAGGGAATCCTTCTTCACCTTATACTTCAACTAATGCTATGTAACCCTTCACGCAACATAGATGAATAGTTATGTTAGCTTAAGAATCTGTTTTAGTTAAAAGCATATGTCTAGGTCAGTTAATCCTGGCTTCCTTCACATAGCTCACTATGCTTCCATGAGAACCAGAGTAAAATTCACTAATGAACGATCTATTCTCAAACACACGTTATGCATGACTAAGAGGTATATTTCTATCTCATTAGTGAATTAACTTATTCAAGTTAATTGAACTTATCAAACATGCATCAACCATACATATGAGCTCAAATCCAAATTCTTATGTCTAGGTTCATCAGATTTCATCAAATCACTTAAAAGCTAATCAAACGATTAAGAGCATTAAGATCTATATGATTAAATATAACCAAACATCAATATATACTCAAAGTAACACATAAACATCAATATCCATACAAAGATCCAAAGTTATCCTTAAATACAGCTCAGCTAATCATTGAACACAAAAATACACACAAAATTAGTGCTCAAAGGATAAGGAAAGAGAAGAAAACTAAGGGAGAAGGAAGGAAGCTCATAGATGTGATCTTCTATGCTTGAATCATCCTCCATAAGGAAGATGGCCTTCAACTTTGGCTCCCTAGGCCTCCAATCTGTCCAGAAATGAAGTTCCAGCCACAGTTTCTCTAAAACCTAAAAAACTCCCTTTGTAAAATATGTTAAAAATGTATTTATAGGCCTAGAAAATAGAGTCACGTCGTGACATTCACAAGCTTACGCCGCGACGCGCATACAATTAGGTCACCACGTCACAGCATTAACATGCCTACGCCGCGGCATGCAAATTTCGTAGCTCTCTGATTGGATGCAGGGGATTCACCATGCTGCGACGTCAGCTGCTAGAATGCTTCTTTGACTTTCTCTTCCAATTTTAGCTCAAATGCTGCATATATCCGCTTGTTTGGAGCCCTTCTTGCAATAGAGAAATCACCAACTCATTAACAATTGCAAATCCACTTAATCAATAACATAATATGCACGGTTTGCTTAATATTATATTGCAAAGACATCAAAATAGAATATAACAAATATAAGTATAAAACCTTCCAAATATGCATAATAACTAAGACTTAAGCAATCAGTAAAGTACAAATAACTACACATTGTAGAATTATCAATAGTGCATTTATAAGAGCATTTTAAGGTTTGTGCAATGCAGTTATTTAAGATTAGTATCCGTTGGGGATTATGTTCCCTTTTAACTAGTTTCCTTGTTTGTGTGGGATAATTAGTGTGCATATCCATTAAGGATTCTATAAGGGATTCATGTCTACTAAATAGGTAGATATGCTCTTCAAGATAGCGCGTAGTTATATCTAGGTATTATTCCGGCGGGCCAGGTTGCTCCTGATATTAACCCAAAATCCTGGTCAAGAACAGTTGCCCTTAACTTGGCGCTTAGATGGGACAACTAAGTGTCAAGGTACCCATGTTTAATAGGAGCACACGACACGCAGTGAATCAAAGGGATCCAAATAAGAGTTAACATTGGGTCTCACGATGTTTTCTATAGAGTCGAGGTCCGTGATATATCATAGTATGCCTCCGGAGTTGGAGTGTAAGGCCGGGATCCGAGTCAGATTACTCTACTTACGTTGTCATTTCGTTTTCCAATGTATGTCATATATTGCCCCACTGTCTGGGATCCATCACCAATTGCTTTAGTATTTAAGATTGCTTGTGACTTTGGTATAAAAAACGTTGTCCGGTGTCCATTACCAATCGCTTTGGTATTTAGGATGCCACGTGACTTTGGTTTAGAAACCTTATCCGGGATCCATTACCAATTGCTTTGGTGTCTAGGATCCCTTGCGACTTTAGTATAGAAACCTTGTTCGGGGTCCATTACCAATAGCTTTGGTCTTTAGGATATCACGTGACTTTGGTTTAAGTAGTCCTTGCCGGGGTCTTTTAATGTTTACGGTTTAGTGCATGAATTTTTTCAAGACTTGGGATTTTTCTACTGCTCAACATGTTTAACATAAGATAACTCACGGTTGGTACCATAATGTCAAGGTTTTGCGACTCGCGACCAACCTACTGAGAAGGGTTTGGTGGGTTGCCCTCTTATCCTGGAATGTAAGGAACTCACTCATTCCCATTGGGAATGGGCTCCTAAGGCTATTGAAGGCGAAGTCCGGCTTGAGGGTCCTTTGAGACATTTTAAGCTTAGCCTTTGTAAACCTCGTCAGTTTGTGGATTATGTCAGGCCAAAGATTTTGTAGACTCAAGGTTGCAGCCAAGGTACTTGGCACTTTTAGCCGAGATGAAGTCCTTGATTGCTAGATTTGAAAAGTATCAGCTTACTCCAAACTATCGAAGATAAATCAACAATGATAGAATAACCTGGTTTCATGGCTTCTTGTAACCATGAAAGAAGCGGTGCTGACCATGATCAATTGTGGCATTATATATGAGGTTTAGACCTCCAATGAGAAATAGTTGCTAAGAATGCCTCCAAACATCATCGATAAGCACTTTAGAAATATAGGGCCCGTTACAAACCCGTCTAAATAGATGGTGTAGGATTAGCATAGACCGCACTATTGGTCCAATGCTTTCCACCACGAGCAACTTGAAAAGTTTCAAAAACACTTGCACAGAACCACCTTTAAGTCCATCCTCTTGCTTCTCTCACTTCTGAGTCATTAACCACGTTACCTGGGTTGTCTTGCATGTCCTTGGTGTCTAGTGCAATTCCGTCTTCTTCCTCGTGGGGCAGTCATGGTCGCTGCACTTCGAATGGTTTTAAACTCCACTCTGTCAATCCCCACATCCAATTCGTGGGAGAAGAACGATGGAGTTATAGTGTTTGTAGAGCGATGATGGCTCAGATATGCAATCATAGGTGGAGGACGATGGCTCATCCCTGTCAGACCCTATCACCAAAGTTTGGATTTTGGGAGTGGATCGTGGTGGTGGAGACCATGGCAGTTTCCTCTGTGGCTTTAGCAGGGCGCGGACATGGCAACAGAGGCCGCGATGACTGCCGTAAAGCCTCGGACTATCGCAGTGCTTGGTGGTCCACGATGGTGGTGGTCGCGCTAGCCGCCAATCCTCGTCGCGTGGGTCACGAACTTGGGACTTACGGTGACGGAAAACAGTCACGTTGGGCTTGGCACCATTTGTAGCAAAGAGGTGGCAACTGAGATAGTCTGGGGATCATGGTGCTATCATCTTTGTCGAGCTCTCTGTGATTCTAGTAAAGACGGCTACATGGGGAATAAGAACGAGAAGCCCCATATTGTATCCCGTAACTTTGGTCTCAGTTGGGTGTGACCATTGAAGGGGAGCATGATGGCTTTCTTAAGGGCGTCGATCTTGGCGACGTCGTCGTTTCACCTGAAAGCATCTATGATGTCGTTAGACAATGTGGGTGTGCCCCTGTCAAAATGCAGGAGCAGACTGCATAACTCGTGTGTCGAGGGGTCTGTCTTTTGAGAATCAATTCTCGTGCTTCTGGACTTGAGGAAGTTGGAAGAGACAAGGGACCTACAGTCGAAGAAGGTGGTTAACCTGGGATTTGACTAAAGATCTGAGCTTTTGGATCCTCGATTAAACTAAATCGTGTGCAGTGAAGTTAGCCATGGGAATCTGACAGTGTTGCTTGAGAGATTGATCATGATGGTGGTATTGGGAATCGAAGTTTATCGTTTCCCACAGACGACGTCAATGTTCTGAAGTGGATTCAGAGGGTACCTGAGAAAGGCACGTATATGATGGACTCTTCTGTAGCACAGTTGCTCCTGCGGTGGTGCGAGGGGGTAGGTACCTACAAAAGGCAGACGCTCAAGTTAGATCATGCTCAAGAGAGGCAGTCTGTATATTAGGAGAGATGCATACCTTTGAGACCTAACAATGCATTTATAAGAGTGTTTTAGGATTTGTACAATGCAGTTATTTATGATTAATATCCGTTAGGGATTATGATCCCTTTTAACTAATTTCTCTATTTGTATGAAATAATTAGTGTGTATATCTATTAAGGATTCTATAAGAGATTCATGCATAATAAATAGATAATATGTTCATTAAAACAACACGTAATAATATTTAGATATTATTCTAACAGATTAAATTATTCCTGATATTGACTCAAAACACCAGTTCAGAACACTTTTGTTAACTCCAAGAGAATGCAGTACTGCAATTAATGACAAAAGAATTGTTAATGTACCTGCTCTCGGGAGGCCTTGCTCCTAGCACTCATATACTTGATCTATGACTATATATAGAGTAATACCAATTATAATAGTATTTTTTTTCTTGGTACATTATAATAGTGACTTATTGTTGTCTGTGTTAGCTTATGTGTACTTTTGCATTCTTTCATATGTAAATGCAGATAAGCTTTTTATATCTTGTCAAACGGATAAAGAAAACTTTCTTGGATCCATTTTTTAGTTGTCTTTTTACTGTGGCATTTACTGGTTCTTTGGACTCTGGCAATTTGTGCCTTTGTGGGATTCTCGTCAGAGAGAAGTTTTCTGTTTTTCTGGAAGTCATTGTTGAAGTGAAAGGGTATGCAAAAACATTCATTCTCTTTGGTCTTAAATATTTCCTTCTGTCTAACTGGATTTCTTATTGAAAATTGGTACTAACCTAATACTTTCTTATAAACCTACTGAGAATCTAGTCTAAGATCGCATGTGCAGTTTTTGTTAACAAATAAGAACCCCAAATGGTACACTTAATCAAGAAGTTAGTAGGAAAGTAATTAGGTCCTACTTATTTGTATACTTAGTTAAGGTGCAATTATTCATGCTGATGTTGGGGCTACCTTACAATGTTTAATTTCTTAAGTTTTAGTTTCTTTCTTAGGGCTTTTGCCCTCAATAGCACCAAAAAAATAGTGAACAAAATAGGACTAATGAAAAACTTGATAGTGTACCATGACACGTTATCAAGATATATTTGAAGTATTAGTTTCCTTTCTCCATTTTTATATTTTGAACATTTACTCGTACTACACATGTGCGAAGGGAGTGAGGGACCATTTGTTTAGTTTAATGCAAATCATTACATAAAAGCATCCTACATAAGCACCATTCTTTTTAGCAACATAAGACAAATGATGTTAAGTAATCAAAGTCCTTTTTCTTACATTTTCGTGCGGCATTTGTCTACAGTGGACATGTTGATGGAATTATTTTTATAAAACGAAAGCAGACCAAACAAGAGTAGAACAGGAACAGGACACAAGGTTATCTATCCCTTTCCTTGTTTTTAAAAACTTCTTTTGGCTGAATGAGAATAAGATCGATTCAATGAAGGCTTTTGATCACGACTGCTGCTAAATAGTCAAGTTTCGTCATGTTTAAGAATTTAAGCATGATATATATAATCAAAATCAGTGAGACAATCTTCAATTAGGCATGCCGAAAGTTAGTAATAATCTTTGACTAGGTATCTCACGGACATTGTTGTGAGATTAATCCTCAGACACTATTGTGATTAAGAAGCCCTCCTATAAGTTGTCTTCTTAGCCCTTCCTTCATTTATATAGTTTTGGCCCATGCTGCATGCACATCAAGTTAAAAGAATAACATAGGAAGATGTAATATTGAAAGTTGAAACATATTAAACAATAACAAAAGGTTTTGAATTATCAATTACTCTAATTTCATGAATATTCACCAAGTAAATCAGCTAATGCAGTTGCATTATGATTAGTGATTATTGCAGATATAATAATGCAAGAAGTATATATGCAGCTAGTTTAAAATTTTTCCGCGATCACTATAGACTTTAGTACTTGAATTTTATGAGTGTCCAGATTCCGTTCCCAAAAAGAGACACGACTGATTTCTTTATTTTTTTTAATGAACTTTTTTTTATCATGAATGAAGAAAATATAATGCATAGTTCCACACTTCCACTCATCCGTCGTGTTTAGGAAAATCAGTGATAGATATGTATTGTTGCAATAAGATATGTATGTGTTTTGCTGAATAGTCTCATTAAGTTTAACATAAAACGGTTTGGTTTAACATATTTGAACTCATGGCACAAGCGTTTGTTTCAAGGTATGTGATTACATTCTCATAAATGACATTTTCAGAGAAATACTATGATTGGGAATGCTATTTCTAGGTAAATTCAAAAACATGTTTAGTTAGCATTTAATATTTTTTGGATTGTTTTTCAAAATTTGTTTGATTTACAAAAAAAAAAATGATGGAAGAAAGAATGTGGGAAAAAGAAGTAGGAGTGGAAAGTTAATGATTAGGTTATAAGATTGAGATATTTTTCCTGCATACAAATGTAACATATTATTTTTACACACACTCATATAATTAATGTGTAAAAATAAATTTTAAGGAATTTTTTTTTTTTTATGAAATGTGAGTGAATCTCATTTTTATGTGTGTGTAAAAATAACATGTTATATTTGTGAGCAACCAAAAATATCCTATAAGATAATTTCCTTTCTCATGTCACCAGAAAACAGCATACCCAACCCTCATCATAGGAATACAAATCATGCAAAACATGATTATGTCACTTCCCTGGGAATCAATAATGCCTAAGAATATTTTTTTTAAAAGTTTGTGCCGAACATGAGAATGCCATATTCCCAAAGTTCACTCTCCCATGAATAACTTGAGAATCCTTGAAACAAAAACACCCAAAAAGATATATTCATATCATAAAAACAAATCCTTTCCATTTAGGCCAACGATAACTAATTAATAACCTAACTCTACGCGGAACTAGTAAAAGACACATAACTAACTAAATTTGTGACAAAGAGCAATCTAACAATATATTTACTTCTTCGAAATAACTTCAAAGTACATAATTTTTAGTTCCTACTAATTATTAGAGGCAGTATGTGAATACAACACCTACTTGTCAACAACAAATCAGATCTCACAGTCCGTAGAAATAGGCATATCTATAAGAAAGACCTTCAGCAAAAAATTAAACTGCCAAGATCGTTAAATTATCAACATGCCTAATACTGTAGATGATCAATTTCACAGATGGATTGATAACTTGTTTTTTTTTTTTCTTTTATTTAGTTATTGTCATTTGAACTTTCTATAATTAGTACAATCGGTACACTTGTTAAGAAGAAGGGTATTGATTATTATTATTTAAGTAATTGTAAGTATCATAAGTATTCAGCATCAAGTGAAAATAATTAAACGAAAGAAGTAATTATGAATTCACGAGTAAGCGGAGGACAAGATCCAGAACATGAATAGTTTTGGCACTATGAAAGCTGAAGGAGGTTAGTATAGACGAATATATATACCATTTCATTGATGAAAAAATATATTTACAATTGGCTCCAGTCATTCCCTAACAGAACATAGGTACAAAAACTCGAGAAAAAAAAAAAACTAAAGATCACAATCAAATATTGTTCAACCGAAATATACTATTTCTCCTTCCTCTCAATCTCTGCTAAGGAACTTCTCTTCATCCAAATCTCTCAGCGTCATAAACTCATCCTTCAGCACCAGACCCAAAATATCCTTCAACGGATTTACCCTTTTGTAGTCTGTCAGTGAAAGACCACACAGTCCTTCCAGCTCTTCAAAAAGACTTCAAATTATCATCAATAAAAACAGTTCTCTCTATCTTTTGTACCATCACTCGAGCAGCTTCCCTATCCCTCTTCCTTTGCAAGTCAACATTGCAACTAAACAATTGTGCAGCTTCCCTTTCCTTCTTCCTTTGCAAGTCAACATTACAACCAAAGAGTCTACTCTGTCCAGCCAAGATGGTATCCAGAAAATATACTTCCTTTGGCTTGGCAATACCCATGACCTTTTCTTTTGATAATTCTGCATCTAAGGCAGAACCCACGAAGGGAGCTTGACACATAGGATTGGGGCATGTGTTCTCTTCACTACTCAATTCAGACATTAATTTCCTTTTCTTTCCTGCTTTAGATGTTACCAATCCACAAACCTTTTCCAAAGGCTTTGGCTTTTCTTCCTCTCCCTTTGCTCTCTCAGCTGCCCACCTTTCCTCCAAAGATTTCCACTTGGTCTCAAAAAGCTCACTAAGTTTCATTGCTATTTTATGAATTTCATGGCTCACAGGATAATACAACATAGCATTGCAAAACATAATCCTAATATCACGTGCAAACTCATCAGTTTTCATGTATAAACCCTTCTTCAGTTTCCAATTAACAGTCTCCAAATCCACCAGGGGCTTCGATACACTATCAGAATAATCACGAATCGCCAAAGCATTTCCATCCACAGGTTTCTTGAAAGGCCACCCATCTGGGTGTACCATTAACCTTTTCAAAGTCACAAAACACTGCATCTTCTTAAAATGATCAATTTCCAATATCCTTTGTTTCTTCATTTCCCGTGCCTTCTCCACCATGCCCAAAGCAGTTCTTGGATACCCTGTTGCAGCCTCATGAACCATTTTGCCTTTGCTATAATGGGTTTCCCTTGTGCAGTTGAAGCCCGAATTGCCTTCAATCTCCACCCTCTTTCTCTTCTTGGTAAGAGAATTCAAAACATCCTTGTAGGTGGTGCTGGTAGGCCGAGACACGTGTGATATCATTTGGCGGAAAACCGCAAAGACTTGAGCAAAGGAATAAACTCTTTTGGGTACCTTATTGTTTCAACCATCATCTGAAGATTCTTTGGCCATTGCAGAACGGTTCTGCAACGAAAGTTGAAGAGTTTGTGTTGTATAGAGAATATGGTGAATGTTAGTATGTCATGGTGAATCAACAGAAAACGTTGTTAGTGAGTGTTGTGTCAAAATTTATATTATAGGATCTGTGAATACTGAATACTTGGGATATTCAAGCAATCGAAGATAATGTTCCTTAATTTTTTATTTTAATTTTGATGGATTGTGTAATCCAATTAGATATTGTCAAATCATAAAGGACAAAAATAAATATGACTTAGAATTGTTATCCTTGATTTATCTTCACTATATTTTTGTGACTTCAACTATGGGTAAGAAATGTACTCAGATGCTTGATTATAGATGAAGGACTAAGAACGGATGGAATGGAAAAACACGATAAGCATCTAGCAATTATGTTCTCTTTGATCAGACTCTTTCCTATGCCATATTTGTAACTCTTAATCTTAACTTTCATTAATTTTTATGAGGGGATCAGTTTATATTAGTATAAGTCTTTTTTTTCTTACACTTATTTTTAACCGTTAGTTTTACTTTTATCTAATGATTTAGATGATTTCATCAAAGATAACCATTAGATAAAAGTAATCTAACAGTTAAAAATAAATATAAGAAAAAAAAAATTTACACTAATATAAGTTGATCATCTCTCAATTTTTATTATTAATAGTTATCTTATTTTGAAATTTTGAATTCCCATACATAACTTATCTTCTTAAACAATATAATCATTATCTTGATAAAATGCCAGTAATAGAAAAAAAGAAAAATTATCTTGATGAAATAATGAGATATATATAATTCAACTGTAAAGTGTTAATCATGTGGATCTAGTGCGTTCAAAATTTAAAAGATTATCATGAGATCATAATACAATAGCAGTAGTTATTTTACCCGTGCATTCCACGGGTTGTTTTAAATTTCATATCTATAACCGAGTTTTTAATATAATAGAAAAATATCTAGTACATGTTTGAATTAATTTATTTTACTTTTGTTTTTGGCAATCTTTTGCATCATTTGAGACTAAGTATCCGACTCAGACAATTTTAAGGACACGCACACCCCACATTGGCCTACTAAATAAACTACCGTTTTAGTCATTGAAAGATAGGGTTGACATTAATTTAATTTCTTGAAGATAATTTGCATCAATTTATATAGTTCATCAATGATAAAAAGTAACATCAATTTAGTCATTTAAAAAAATTTACATCAAATTAATCCCATAAATAATAGAAAAATGACATTAATTTAATCTTTCAATTATAACAATTAACATCATTTTAGTCCCTCAATAATAAAAAATGACATCAATTTAATCTCTTAATATCATGATTTATGCATAGAAGGACAATTTTGATATCACTTTCCATTATTGAGGGACTGAGTTAATGTCCACTTTATTTCAGGGACTAAACTAATGTCAATTGTATCTTTCAGGAACTAAAATATTAGTTTTCTCTACATTTAAAGGAATAAATTAATTAATCCTCAGTTTTAAAGCTTACTTTTTTTTCTTTAAGAAAAACTTATAACCAATATATTTTAAATAGAACTTTTGAGAAATAATTAATTATAAAATAAAATAATTAAAATAATTCTTTTACTCTTCAACAATTAATAAAGAGACTTGGATTTAAAATTTAATAATTATATGAATCGATTTTGTTTTGTTTATTTGTAGAAATATTTAGTAGTGTAAATAGAATAAAAAAATTAAAAAGTACATTTTAATTTATTTTGACACGTTAAGTAATTTTTTATAACATAAAAAATAAAAAATATAAAAATCTTCTCTTTCTCTTTTTTAATTTTATTAATAATGAATTTAGATAATTGTTGGAAAAAAATACTATTTTTAATTTTATTAATAATAAATTTAAATAATTGTTATCGAAAGACAAATTTTCATTGAAAAATAATATTTTATTTTTATATAACTTGTTAAAGCGTTGCAAGTCATACGTAAAAGCTAAAAGGATATTTTTTTTGTACATTGGCCAAAAGAAAAGAAACTAACGAATAAAAACGATGCCTAGAGCAGGAGGGGAGTCCAGAAGCACCAGATTTTGAAGGCAAACAACTTCAGTCTTGGCAAGAAAATTAGCAGCAGAGTTTGCTTCTCTCAAGACATGCTTAACATGAGCAGACCAAGATCTACCAAGAAGGTGGACAATGTCAGCAATAAGAGCACCATAAAGATGAAACTTGGACAAAGTTGGGGAAATTACCACCATGACTTTAAACTGCGGACCGCATTTCCCACCAGCATGATTTTAAAATGCAGACTGCATTTCCCACCAGCATGGTTTTAAAATGTAGATTGCATCACATGATGCGGTCGCAATATTCACTACTATAATTGTATCAGACAACAATTGCGGTGTGAAAGAAAATTACAGAAAAATTTTACGATGTATCGGTGTTGCGGTCACAACAGACCGCAACGGATACAACATTTTGTGTAAACTTAAAAAAAATTCATACCACAATGACCACAATTCGCATTACAATAGCCACAATGCCCACAATTGCAGCGACTATAACCGCGACCGCAATTACAATTTAAAACCATGGGCACCAGCCAAACTGCTTCCAGGAAATTTGACTCAAGATGAACACGCCTGAATCCCAAATTCCAAGAAGAAGGCCAATTTTAATGACTAACAGCTCTGTAAATAGAATATCCATGTGCCGAGCTGAGCCATAGAAACCCAGAACCCATTCACCATTAGCTGAAGACCTCCATATCCAACTTTATGAGTATTGGCATGGAAGCTCCCATCAACATTGATTTTAACAAAGCCAAAAGGAGGTCTAGACCATGACACTTCCCTTGATCCTGTAGTATGAGAAGAAGCATTATGGAGATAAAGAATGTATTCCTGGGCAATGTGAACGATGTTGTGCACTACTCTGTAGATGTCCCAATGTTTATCCTCAAAAATCATGTTATTCCTCCAACACCAAATCCACCAAATGGAAGCAAAAAACAGATTGCTATATTCACTCTTAGCCATGGTTAACACCCAATGAGATAGGCCCAGTGTGGAAATAAGTTTGTCCTAGTGGTTTAATATGTTTAGTTTTGACGATGATAAATACAAGACAAAAAGAATGATGCTTATGCTACATAGATGTACTTAATAAATTATATTAGATCATGCAGGATCATGTATTCTATCTTGTTTTATTTCATATAAGAACCATGCATTTTCTTCATACAATCATTTATAGGATATATCTAATAATATGTAACATAAGTGAAATTAAATTAATATTGAATTTGACTCTACTTAAATGAAAATGTGCAAAGTATTCTTTGTTGCATCTAATATAGAACATATCTATTAATAATTGATAAATGTCTTATTTGGATGTGTCTATGAAAGTCTTATATGCATGTTAGACTAACTAGAGTTATACGTTTATGAATCATGCATATGAAGATATTGAATTATGAATTTGAACTAATTATATTTATTTAAGTGAGTAATACTTTGTAAGATAGTCCAAGTATTAAGAGTGAGCATTGCAACAAGAAAACAAAAGATCACAATCATGCTCAACTCAAGAACAATGAGAATGATAAAATGTTCCAAGTATTTGCAAGATTTGAAGAGAAGAAATTTGTGAAAGCTTGGAATACATCAAGAAGTTTAAGAACTAAAATTGGTATATTTTCCTTTTAGGCTTTCTCTTATGTAAAGATAGAAGTTTTACAATAAAAGAGCTCAAATATGTTTTAAATCTTTACAAATGGTTCTTGCATGCTAAAATTCTCAAGAAACATGTTTTGAAAAGCTAGTCATGGTAGTAGTTCAAAACTATGAAAAAAAGTCAAGTTTGAGTTTTGAAAGGTTGACATTTGGTTACTCTTTTTATCATAACTTTTACAATACTTTGAGTTTTGTCCTGAAACCTATTTCATTTTGAAAATAAACTCAAAAATCTTTCTAATGAGTGATCATTTCCTTTAAACGGATAAAAAAAGAAGTTATGACCATTTGCTTTAAACTATGAAAAATAGTCAAGTTTGAGTTTGAAAAGCTGACCTTTGATTGCTCTTTTGATCATAACTTTCAAAATACTTGATTTTTGTCCTGAAGCCTATTTAATTTAAAAATAAACTCAAAGATCTTTCAATGAGTGGTCATTTGCTTTAATCGAATAAAAAATGAAAAAGTTATAATTTTTTAAAGTTAGTTTTCAAAACCAGAGGCCATGTAATCGATTATACAAGTCCTGTAATCGATTACAACTTTGGCAGAGATCATGTAATCAATCACAACATGTCCAGAAGTGTTCCTAATGGATATTAACAACTAGTTTTCATAAAAAAAAAATCATTTCTAAACACTACCAATGGTTATTTTATCACTTGAACTCTATAAATAAGTGCATATTGAAGCATTTACATCTTAAGAGACTATAGAACAATTAATTTGATCCTTGAATCATCAAAATCATATTTTGAGGTCTTTATTACAAAATCTTATTATTCCTTTGTTCTTCAAGTTGTATATCTACTCTTGTGAGAGTTTATAATCTTTCTCTTTATCTCAAAATCATTGTAAGAGGGTGAGGTATCCCTCAAGAGAGAAAAGGGTGAGGTATCCCTTGTAGTGAGACTTAAACACAAATGGTGAAGTATCCCAAAGGTATTGTGAGTGCTCTTGAATGTAAAAGTTTTTCAAGTACCTATGAAGCTTGAAGAGTTGGAGGCTCTAGCACAAAGGTGAGGCATCCCAAGGTATGAGGAGTAGTCTTACTTGTACAAAAGTTTTCATAGCACCTGTGAAGTCTAGGAGATAGTGAAGAAAATCTCAAGTTAAGCTTGTGGACTGGATATAGGCCACAAGTGGTTGGTGGCTGAATTAGGATAAATTATTGAGTTTGATTCTCTCTTCCCTAGACTCTTTATATTCTATATTAACGTAATTTATGCATGTTCTGCTGTATTTATTAACTGAGTGCTTCAAAATGCTTAATTTCTTAATGGTGTTTTAAAAATTTATAATTTGTGATCACCTAATTCACTCCCCTCTTGGATGATGGTTGTCATGATTAACAAGTGTCGCAACTAGGATCACGATGGGACGATCGAAAAATATAGAGTGTTTGAAAATCATTGGAGTCGTCACTAATGTTTATTTAATTTGGGAAAACATTAGAAAAACCCTTAAAACAGAAAAACTGGCCTTTTGGAAAATGAGTTTGGATTCAGGAGTCGATTACAGGTAGGGAAGGTGTTAGCACCCTACACTGCTCATTCCAGGAACGGTAACTTAAATTAGTTGTGCAAATTTTAATAATCTCAAATGTATTTATTTTACCCCTTAAAAAAAAGATACAACTAAATTATGAAAAATTAATTTTTGGCTTGACAGAATAGAGATTCTGCTCCTACGTATCCTCTGATGTAATGAGGAACTCAAAGTCACGTAGTTCTGTAAAAAATGATTGCGGGTTGGTTGATTTTAATTAAAAGATTTTTTTGAAAAGAAAAAATTTTGTTTGAAAACAAAATCATTCTTGCACATGATTTAAGGTAGCACCAGGCTACTCAATAAACCCATATGATCCAAACAACGTTGAAGATAACATCCGTTATTCAATCACCATCATTGGTCATTTCATTTATTAAAGATTTTTTTATGTATTTTCATTTTTTATATTTTTTATTGTTTTTTATTTTTCTTCATTTTTTTTATATTTTTTATAATTTTTTATTTTTCTTTATTTTTTAATTTTTTTAATTTTTTTAATTTTTTTCTATGCTTAAAAATCATCTACATAAATAAATAAATAAACAAAACTTAACAAATGAATAAGCTAAAATGAATAACACATGTATATAATAAAAAAAATATATAAGGAAAAAAAGAATAAGCAAGCTTACCTCCAAGGCGTATAAAAATGTTATACTCAAAGAAGTTAGTGCACAAGGCTCTCGCGTGTTCTCTTCAAATCGAACCTTGAAGAGCAGCCCACTTGTAAGAAATTTTTTTACTAAAACCCTCGAGCTCTTATACTTAGTATTAAGCCCAAGGGTCTAAATTTTTTGGATGTCAAAACAAATGAGAACCACCTCTTTATATAGGAGGAGGGGAGGGGGAAGGAGCATGACTTCTCCAATATGGGACTTAGATACCTTAGTTTTTTTTCTTCAAATTTCTTCTTCTTCTTTTTTCCTTTTTTTTTCTTTGTTTTATTATGAATTTGAATGACCCAAGCAACAAAAGTTTATGGACAAAATTGGGTATCAACAGCTGCCCCCCTTTACTTTACATTTAAATAAATGGGAAGCAAATGAATTGATTCAATTTTGTCCATGAAAATTTTCATTTCCTTTTCTTTTTCTTCTTTTCTTTCTTTCTTCTTCTTTTTTTTAAGAAAGCTGACTGACGCAAAAGGTAATGGTCATTAAAATGAGGTAAAAAGCTTGCGGAGTTGGGTATCCGTCAAAGCTGGACAAAAGGGTAAAAAAAACTTGCGGGACAGGGTGCTTGTCAAAGTTGGACAAAAAGGTAAAAAAAACTTACTTGGAAGATGCCCAAGAAGGTCAAATTCCTAGACGAAAAAGGTAAAACTCTTTTTGCGGGGTAGTATCCGTCGAAGCCATGGATAGAAAGGTAAAGAGCTTGCTAGGATTCCCGTCGAACTTGGAGTTTTGATAAAGAGCTTGCGGGGTAGGGTGCCCATCGGTGGATAGAAAGGTAAAAACTTGCGGGGTAGGTGTGCTCGTCGAAGTTTTAGTCTTCATTTAAAGATAAAGAGCTTGCTTAGGGTGCTCGTCGAAGCCGGACATAAAGGTAAAATGCTTGGGGTAGGGTACCCATTGAAGCTTGATGCATTGTAAAGGTAAAAAGCTTACATTTGGGGTAGGTGCTTGGTGTGAAGTTGGACAGAAAGATAAAGCAATTAAGGTAAAAAGCTTACAGAGTCGGGTATCCACCAAAGCTTGACAAAAACTTAAAGCAGGAAAGGGAAAAAGCTTGCAGAGTCGAGTGTTCGCCGAAGCTTGACAAAAACTTAAAGCATGAAAGGTAAAGAGCTTGCGGAGTTGGGTATTCACCGAAGCTTGGTAAAAACTTAAAGCAAGAAGGGAAAAAAGCTTGCGGAGTCGGGTATCCGTTGAAGCTTGGCAAAAACTTAAAACAAGAAAGGAAAAGAGCTAGCGGAGTCAGGTATCCACCAAAGCTTGGCAAAAAACTTAAAACTGGAAAGGAAAAAGCTATGCACATTGTCTAGATTGACAAGAAACTTAAAGCAGGAAAAGGAAAAAAGCTTGCGGAATCGGGTATCCTCCGAGACTTGACAAAAAACTTAAAGCGATGAGTGCGAGAACCTGCAAAGGAAAAGGTAATAGGCATAAGACCCTGGCTTGTCGTGAAAGCGATGGGTGCGAGGACCCGGAAACTAAAGACAGATGGGTACAGGGACCCGGAGACTAAAGGCAGATGGACATAAGGCCTTGAGAGCTAAAAGGGTTTTGCTTTTTTGTTTTTTTTTTAAATGCATGTGATGCCTGAGTTGATGCTTGATGCAATGGATGCATGATGATGCAATGGATGTGAAGCTTGAGGACAGTGCATGTCATGCCTGAGATGATGCATGATGCAATAGATGTCTTACGGTAGAGATTCTCATGAACAAATTGGGTAAACACACATCAGAGCTTTAGCTGGATCACTCTTGGTTCCACAACACTCTTAAGAACTTCTTCCCATAGCAGGATTAAGGCTGAACAATAACAAAATTTGATTTATGATTTGCCTAGTTATTCTTCATTTTCTCATCAATACTCTCAAAGGGCCTTGAGCCGGAAAAACTTTGTGCAATGAGCCATGAGCCAAAGAAGTAATGTACTTGACAAAAACATTTTTCATTTTTTACCAAAGGCTTCTTGGAAAAAGGGATCATTGTCAATCTCATCATCTTCAAATTTCTCTTCATTAGATGTGGCTTACATAGAAGCTTCTGACTTTCTTCCTCCAAAGATTCTTATTCCACCGGACACACTTCAATCTGAATTATCCATTGAGGATGTCATTTCCTTCATCGATTGAAATTTTGGAGCTCTTTTGGCTTGAGTTGTTCAACAGGAGACTACCATCAAATGGTTAAGTTGTACTATTACACTCATGTTCACCGAACTTAAAGCATCATGTACCAGATATGCATGGATTCAAAAGTGGAACAGGAAATAAATTTACTAACTGAGTAATTTCTTGACTGACTTTGGGAGTATAACTACACAAAGGGCATTTACAAAGGATAAAGACACCGATTGCCCGTGGAACAATGATGAATGCCGTGAACTACACCCTAGTTTGGATGTGATTGATCTTTACTTGACAATTGGACATCATGACCATTCTTTTATCAAGTATCTACAAAAAAACTGCCCCAGTGTAAGGTATCTAAAAAAGAATTTGTCTCAGGGTGAACCATTTGAGAACAAACCAGCCCCAGTGTAAGCTATTTGACAGCAAAATTTGTCCCAGTGAAGCTTGAGAGATTTTTTTTATTTTGCCTAAGTGTGAGGCAGAATAGACCTAGAAAAAAAAATTGCCCCAGTTTAGAGATAAATTGAAAAGGATAGAGACTTGCCCCTAATGCAGAGCCAGATTGAATCAAAAGATTTGCTCCAACATAGGCCAAATTGAGCTAGAGAAAAAAGTTGCCCCAGTGTAGGGCCAGATTGAACAAGGTGAAAACTTGCTAAGTCTCTTTTTTCTTTTTTTCATCTTTCTTTTTTTTATCTCTTGTTTTTTAGACCGCCCTTGTGGGTTTTTAGTCTACCAAAAATTTTTTTTTTGAAGGAGCAATGCAATAGATACTTGTATGAGTACAACTCTTTTGTCTCAAAATTAAAACTTATGAAAATAAAGGCAATTATTCATTGATCAGAATGGACCTTTTAAGGATTGTAATGTGGTCAACGCTAGTGGTTATTGTAACACCCCAATTTTTAGAAAAAAGTCCCGAATGTTTTGTTTGTTGTTTTTCAAGCTTTTGTGTAAAAGACTGTTGTGTCTCTATTTTACTGTTTCTTGTTTTCTGTATGAAATACAAATACGTTTTTACAGGCTAAGATTTTCTTTGGTTGTTTTGAATATTTTGCTTCGAGATGGTAAAATAAAAATTTTCTCAAGCTTACCTTTAATTTTTAAGGTGATATACGGACATATATCTGTCCTGTAATTTTATTTGAACGTTTTGGATGATTTGCTTCGTCGTGAGGAAAAATAAAAAAATGACCATTACGTCTCGATTGTACTGTTTTTAATTTTTCCTATATGATACATTGTTTAATATTAATGTCTGTGATTTTATTTGGACTTTTTGTGTGATTTGCTCCGAGACAGGAAAATAATATTTTTCCGGGCTGGGGAAAACTTGTTTTAATTATTCGAAACCTGGGATCTTACTAAACCCGATTCTAATGATAAATTATTTGTTAATCTTTTAATTTTTAGGATTTAATATGTATATAAAATAATTTTGTATTATTATAATATTATTTTATTAGTCATTATAATAAAATGACAAAGTGGATCGAGAAATATTTTACAACCCCATGTTTAGTTAAAATGTTAAACTTAGTAGCTTAATTAAGCATCATTAGTAGTAGAACTTTCAAGAACATGGTGACTAAGCTTAATGACTAGGCTAATTAGTGACTAAGCATGGTGACTAGGTTAAGTGACAAGGTTAGGATTAACCAATGGGAGCAAAGCTTGGTGAACAAGGCTTAATCTTGATCATTGATCCATCCTAAGGCTTGGATGAAGCCAAGCCAATGGACACCTTGCATGGCTTGAAGTCCACGGCCATTTGGCCTTTGGAGGACAAAAATCACTTCATCTTTCATGCATTTTCTCTCTTCTCTCTCTTCCAAAAACCCTAAACTCTATTGAAGCTTCCTTGAAGCTCTATTCGGCCAAACCATAAACTACACCATCCAACCACCCAAAATTTTATCCAACCAAGTTTTCTAAACCTAAACACAATCCTAAGAGCATCTCTAGTTGAGAGTTCTTGCAAAATCTTTCATTTGAAGCTTGGAAACCTATTTGGAAAATTTTACCTAGAAGGTGAAATTTCTTGTTTTCCATTTCTAAACTCTTTTTCAAAGTTCTAAGCCATGATTTCTCAATGGTTTAAGCTCTCTTTTATGGTTAATAATTTGTAGTTTTGTTTAAGCTTGATGGGTGACTTAGTGAAGTGAAAACCAAAACCTAGAGGAGGTGTGAAAGAGTATTTTTGTCTTCATTTAAGGTAAGAGGAAGACTAATCTTATCATCCTTGGGTGGTGGTAAGAAGATGGAGATTGATTGTTGTGATTGTAGAATCCATAAGGATTCCTTTGTTGTGTTTGTTATTAGCTTGTTTGTGTGGTTGTTATTAGCTTTCCTATTTGATGTTTGTAATAATTTGTAGAAAGTTGCATGTCTATAAGCTTTGATTTGCATGTCTACAAGTTTTGATAATTTGTATGTGTTAGAAATGCATGATAATGTATAAGATGTGAATAACATGCCAAGGAATGCATGAGTGTTCCAAAGAACACCACACTAAGGCTCACGGCCATTGACTAAAAGGAGAACCAAAATGTTCTCATTATTTTCCTAAAGTGTAATTTAACTAATCTAGGAAAATTAACAAGAGATAGAATTGTTTAGATCAAGGAAAATGAATTTAGAAATCAAATGACACAAGTGTATATTTCGGCCAACATACCAAACCAAATATTCATGATTTCTAAAATCAAATCCAAACCATTTCCAAGTATAAAGATGCAATGTATGTTAAAAAGAATTTTTCTACAATGAGTTTTAAAGAAACAAATTGATTAGAATTAAGTTTAATGATTAAACTTAATAATTTTACTGTTAGAAATGAAATACAGTAACTTTTGAGAATTTCTAACATATAGCTCATGCTAAAATTTTGAAGCATGTTAGTGGTTTTCAAAAGGATTAAAATTAAATAAACAGAATTTTTATGAAAAAATTAGGAAACCATTTATATAAATTTTCTAAACAAAATACTGTCAATTTTTAGTAAAAACGGGCAAATAAGATAGAAAAGATGTCCAAAAGACAATATACGGTATAGAAAATATTTTACGTAGTTTAAAAGTATTAAATATTATTTCGTTTATTTAAACAAGGTAATTTTTAAACTTTGGACAAGAAAATGATTTAAAAATCTTACGCGATTGAGAAAACGTATTAAAAACTTACTGTGCGATTTTAAAAAAGGAAAAATATATTTACGCAATTTAAAAACATTTGTAAAAACGATGAGATTGTGAAAACGCGATAAAATTTCTATCCGCGATTGACACCAACGGTATTTTACGTATTTTTCTCATTGCCGTCGGGCTATGAGGTGAACCTGTACAAGCTTTGGAACATTATTTGTCCTAATGGGACTTCTTATCGTATCTTTTTATCTTTGAGGATATATTTTATTGAGGGTATTTTGGTAATTTCTCATATATTGAGTTTATGCCAATTTTTGGTGGATTGGTTGACGAGGGTGAATCACATCGTTTGTCGATGCGATAAACGTAGTGTGGTTCATTGTCTTTATGAACTTGGAGACGTTAGTGTACGGGATCCCATATATGAAGCTTGAGGACGGTTGCTCCATGCACGAGAATGCATAGCACACTAATGGACTCGACACGCACTATATTTAATCGAGATTTCATAAAGTCTAATAAATTGCCTCGTAGTGCCACACGTGAGACCGTGAACTACACTATGCCTTGGATGATGGATTCCATGTGACGTTAAGAACTTCTAGACGCAAGTGTAAGGCCAACAACAACAAAGTTTGGTTGGGCAGCCTTCATGGTACTAATAGATTTTGCAGGTCATTCTCTCTCGATATCTCGTATATGTTTAGCTCCATTGAGTAGGATCGTGTCATATTGCATATGGTTATATCTTGACGTTATTTTATTTTATCTTTTTTTATTTTATCTTTTATTGTTTAATTCTTATATTATTTTATCTCATTATATTATTTTATCTCTGATATTATTTTATCTAGATATTATTTTATCTTCCTAATATTATATGTTGTTGTGATACTATTCAATTACTAATTATCCATTGATAGCTTTTCATATTGCATGAACTGATATCTGTTGTTTGTCGTTTTCTTATTTGCCATGTTTGTGATGATTTTAGATTGTCTTACCTCTTTATTGTATGTGTTTTTTGTATATTTATTTACGTGGTAAAGAGTTTAAGGAAGAGGAACAACCTCTTGAGATTTTGTATCATGAGGAGGAAGAGGAGCAGCAAGCTGAAGCTCAGTACAAAGATCAAGAACCATTTGATCATCCATATCCATTGGACTGATTTGTTTGGGTATGGCGGTGCCAGGATTTTTGGGTTTTGTGCAACTTGAGTTTCACGGTGGATCGTTAGCTTGGCATCTACAAAAAGATAGAGACTCGGTGACTTATGTGGGACGGTTGATTTGTGTCCCTACGACATACGTTTGATGGAGAGCCGCCCCAAAGGACGACTTTGACGGTGTTTTTGCACTTAGAGTTGCCTTTATCTCTTAGGCGTTATTTGGTGTGTCCACCGAGCCTAGTGAGATGAGTCTCGATCGAGCGCAAAAATGTGTCCGCCGAGTGTCGAGGCATCCTGGATATTTATCTTCCGATGAGTTTCCGAGAGTGATCCATTAGAGGATTAAATGTTTATGATGTGTACATTTTGGGCGCAAATCTGAGCTATGTATATATTGACTCTTTCTTAAGTTTGAACATTTCTGTTTTTGTTAAGTTTCGTTTAAATATTTGTAGTTGTAGTTGTAAATTATTTGTATAACTTATAATTTGGACCATATGTATATTATGAGTGATGTTGTTCTATTTATTTTATGTTTTCGCGTTATTTTATTTAATAATATTATATTGAACAGGAATTATTTTACAACTCGTAGTAGTACGTAACAAATGTTTTACAACTTGGGTAGATTTTATTTATCTTTCTTTTATTTTCTTTATATATGTGACATCCCCACAAGGGTGTTACAGTTATGAAATAAAAGATATAAGGTTCAAACAAGTGTTTAAAGGTTAAATGGGACCAAGGATCCTTGTTCAAATTTAAACTTTGTCAATTACTTTTGCACTTTCAAACACTATCTTTTCTTATTATTTTACTTTCTGCCCTTTTCACATTTTCTTCCTTTTATTTTTTTTTCATTATGCTTCAAAATAGTAATCATGGCAATCAACCTTTGCTTTGTTTTATTCCTTAGTGTAGGGGTGATCCTTGTCCTGGGTTTATTGAAGGAAACTTTCAAGCTCAAAATGGGACAACGAGAGATAATGAAAAGAAAAGATGAATTCTTATGAAGGATAGAGAAAGATGACCAATCTTCATTTCAAATCTTGAATGCTAATTTTCAAAAATTTAATTTAGAGGCAAAAGGATAATACACACCAAGTGATTACTTATTTACTCCCTTTATTTTTCTTTTTTCTTTTACCTCTCTTTTAGTTTTTTTGTTTTGTTTTTGTTTTTTTTGTTTTTGCAAAGAATACCTGCACACGTGGGTTTCATGACCACCAAATTTTTTTCTAGCACGAGATTCTCATGGGATCCGGACCAAAAGAAAGCAAGTAAAAGAAAGAAAAGAATGACAAGAAAGATATGACAAGGATATGAGTACCAAGAACATAGGAAAATGACACAAGATATGGTGAGATCCATGCAAATCCATTACATCAATGGTTCAAGAAAGTTTACATAAGTTCAAAATCGGAAGGAATCACCACTAAGTTGAACTTTCTAATGTTGCCCCTAATTGACCACTCCAAACATCCGCTCTTATCACAGATGAGCATGACTAGAAACATCTGACACTGCTTGCTGGACTACTGTTTAGGTAGCCTTTGTCATCCATGACTTTTCTTGAAAGCCCATTTGATTCATTCGACCTGAAGTTCACCCTTAACCAGTTCAACATTTTTCCATACTTGCTTCTTCATCATTCATTTGATGCAATCTTCCCTTTTTCATTCCGCTTTCAACCCTTTCACCAATCATTACGATATCTGAGAAATTCGACGACACACTCCCAATCATATGATCATAGAATGACGCATGAAGTGTATCGGTGAAGATATCAGCCATTTCTTTCTCTGACAAAGGGGGTTCTACTTGTGCAGCTATTTCCCTCCACCTTTGAGCATATTCCTTGAAGGTCTCAACATCATTCTTAGACATGCTTTGTAGTTGCATTCTATCTGGTGTTATGTCAATGTTGTATTTATACTGCCTTACAAAGGCATCAGCTAAATCCTTGAAACTCTTTATATGAGCATACTCAAGATGTGTGTACTAATTCGAAGCTGCCCCAGTTAAATTGTCTTGGAAGAAGTGGATTAACAACTTGTCATCATAAGCATGGGAAGCCATTCTACGGATGTACATGGTCAAATAGTTCTTTGGACAAGTGATCCCCTTATATTTGTTGAAATCTCAGACCTTAAACTTCGGAAGAATCACCACGCCTGGACAAGGCAGAGCTCAGTAGCATCCCTGATACCATAACAACATGCTTCTTCAATGACCCGTAATCTTTCTTTTAGGCTTTTCAACTTCTCTTTGGACTGAGAATTTTCCGCAGAAGAATTCAAGGGGTATTGTGACATGAAAGTGGGGACAAAATGTTGCAATAGTGGGGTTCCACTGATACCAAAGTAATGGGCATGTGGTTAGGTTGTGCTCAATGGATTGAAATCAGGCTTATTGCTGTCTAGGGAATTGATAGTGTGTTATGGTACAAAGCTGGAAAGGAGGCCATATGGTAGGAAGGGTGGTAACTGAGCTTCTTGAGAACTGGTGATTGAGGGTTGAGTTGTGTTGTTTGGATAAATGGTGAGCGACATCACAACTCCTTAAGGATTAAAGCCTCGGTATTGCATAGAGGTTGGAGAGAAATCGGGAGGGCGAAGAGGTGCGGCCGGATGTCCTTCATTCGCCACTGAGAGATTCCCATCTGTGCTCATTTTACCTTCCATGGATTGTAGTATCTCCATCATCTTAGACACTTGATCTTTGAGCTGATTCACCTCATTCCTCAGCTCTTGAGTTTGTTCTCTGTCATCCATGACCTAGCTTGGGAACAAGTCTTGTAAGGGTGTTGTAGAACTTGCTTTTCTGCTACAATGTCTACCCTTTTGCGAGGGGAAACATGATATGAGTATGCATTTATCAGTATTGATTGAACAACATGCATGTATGCGAAGTATTAATTTCTTGTGCATATGATTTTTTTTTTAAATGCTATGAATGCCATGAATGTCATGATATAGATTTTTTTTAAAAAAAAGAAAATGTTGTGAATGTCATGGTAATGCAAGATGATGATTCTTTTTTAGAATTGATTTTTAAAAAAATGCAAGAATGAATGAAAATGCAAAATGATATATTTTTTAATTTATTTTTTTATTTCTAAGAATGCTATGAATAACAGAAAAATGCAAGTCATAAAAAAAGGATGCATGAATGAATGTCATGAGAAAAAGATAAATAAAAAAAGTATGCTCCCTTTGTGTCCTAATCATGTGGAACCTAAGAAGCTGAATTTCCTTAATATCATGACTCTAATTTTGGAAGTCACTATGTTCAATCTATCAGTGCAAGATTCTCATGACAGATCTAAACTTCTAAAAAGCCATGGTTCCTAGATTGCCCCTATCTCAAAAGATAATGATCGAATTCATGAATTAATCATAAGTAGGGATAAACTCTCTCAATATGACTAGTCCATGATACTGGTAACAATCTGAGTGGTGTCCCAACAAATGTCAAGTGAGCATAAAGCCCCTCAATAACAAAAGTGAGACCCTTCCTATTCCTTGGGTTCGCACAGACTTGGGTATAGAGCCCAAAAAGTGTATGAAGTAAGTGATAGTGATGTATGTGTGAGAGAGCATACAAAACTATACAAAAATAATTAAAAAGCTAAAACTACCCCAACCTGCAAAAAATATATATACAACAGCTAGCCAGCAATCTTCTACCTTAAGGTTTCAGCATTTAAGCACAAAATATATATACAAGTAAGTCATGTCAACACAAAATAAAAAGCTAGCAAATATTTACAGAAAAATATTATATACAAGCTATAACAAAACAAAAACAAAGACAAAAAAGTAAAATAAATAAAGAGAAATTATTAACATTTTGCACAACTAACAATACAAGCCTGACTCTCTAAATGTCCCCAGTGGAGTCGCCAGCTGTCGTAACCGAGATCGCGATGGGACGACCGAAAAATATAAAGTGTTTGAAAATTAATGGAGTCGCCACCAATGTTTATTTAATTTGAGAAAACATTAGAAAAACTCTTAAAACAGGAAAACTGGCCTTTTGGAAAATGAGTTTGGATTCGGGAGTCGATTACAGATAGGGAAGGTGTTAGCACCCTATACTGCCTGTTCTAAGAACGGTACCTTAAGTTAGTTGTGCAAATTTTAATAATCTCAAATGTATTTATTTTACCCCTTAAAAAAAAGAAAAAACTAAATTATGAAAAATTAATTTTTGGCTTGACAGAATAGAGATTCTGCTCCTACGTATCCTCTGATGCAATGAGGAACTCAAAGTCACGTAGTTCTGTAAAAAATGATTGCAGGTTGGTTGATTTTAATTAAAATATTTTTTTTAAAAGAAAAAATTTTGTTTGAAAACAAAACCATTCTTGCACAGGATTCAAGGTAGCACCAGGCTACTTAATAAACCCATATGATACAAACAACGTTGAAGATAGCATCCGTTATTCAATCACCATCATTGGTCATTACATTTATTAAAGATTTTTTTTTTATGTATTTTCATTTTTATATTTTTTATTATTTTTAATTTTTCTTCATTTTTTTATATTTTTTTTAATTTTTTTAATTTTTCTTTTTATTTTTTTATTTTTTTCTATGCTTAACAATCATCTACATAAATAAATAAATAAACAAAACTTAACAAATGAATAAGCTAAAATGAATAACACATGTATATAATAAAAAAAATATATAAGGAAAAAAATATATAAGCAAGCTTACCTCCAAGGCGTATAAAAATGTTATACTCAAAGAAGTTAGTGCACAAGGACCCCACATGTTCTCTTCAAATCAAACCTTGAAGAGTAGCTCACTTGTAAGAAATTTTTTTACTAAAACCCTCGAGCTCTTATACTTAGTATTAAGCCCAAGGGTCTAAATTTTTTGGATGCCAAAACAAATGAGAACCACCTCTTTATATAGGAGGAGGGGAGGGGGAAGGAGCATGACTTCTCCAATGTGGGACTTAGACACCTTAGTTTTTTTTCTTCAAATTTCTTCTTCTTCTTTTTTCTTTTTTTTTCTTTTTGTTTTATTATGAATTTGAATGACCCAAGCAACAAAAGTTTATGGACAAAATTTGGTATCAACAACAAGTGGTATCAGAGCTTCGTACTCTGTTGAAAGCTTAACCGCTTAGAATTAAATATCCTTATTTGTTAGCAACCATTGAAAGCTTTTCAAAATGGAAGGTTTTGAAATTGATAAACCACCATTCTTTGATGGTATGCATTTTGTTTATTGGAAAGGTAGAATAGAATTTTATATGCAATCTATTGATTTGGATTTGTGGGATGTTGTGTTTGATGAATTTTCTCGTAAACCAAAATAATATTGGAATGTTTATGACAAAAAATGTTTTTCCTTGAACATTAGAGCAATCCAAATCTTGAGAAGTAGTTTGAATGATGATGCTTATGCTAAAATTAAGAGTTGCTCTAGTACTAAAGATATATGAGATGCTCTTGATGCTATTCATCTTGCTAACAATGATTTTTTTGCATAAAGTTGTATATAGAGAGCAAGAAGAGCAAAAGCCTTTAGAGGAAGACAATATTGAAAAATATCCTCAAGAAGATGTTCTTGAATCCTTAAAGGACAACAATGAGGAATATGATGAATCCCTTAAAGAGTCAAGTATGCTAGAAATTGAGACCATTTCCTATACGGCTAAAAGGGACTTTGAGGTAAATAATACTAAACTATATTATAGTCCTTTCTATTATGAGCTACAATGTGTATATAATGAATTGTATGATGGTTTGTTGAATTTAGAAAAGAAAAATTTATCTTGTTTAGAAAACATTTCCTCCATTGAAAATAAAATTGAGATTTTGAAAAATGAATATACTTTTCTTGATGAGGAAATGTCTTTGAAATGTGAAGCCTCAACTTCTTGTGAAAAGTGCATTGATTTACAAAATCAAGTTGATGACTTATCTTCTGAATTTTCCAAAGCTAATGATTTTATTGTTTACATTCCATGTTTAATAAGAATGAAATTAATGTTATTCCATATGGAAATTCAAGCAAGACTTATGACAAAAGTAGTTTAGAATGTAATAACAACAAAAGACTTGAGTTTTCTAAAGATAATCTTCAAAGGACTAAACCATCATTGAATTCAATTATTTATAATTTTTGTGGTCATTTAGGACATATTTCTTATTTGTGCAACTATAGAAGAAATCCTTATATGAGAAATAACATAGTGTAGGTTCCTAAAAGTCTTAAAGGCTCTAGTACTAACATTCAAGGACCCAAGATGAAGTGGGTACCAAAACGTCCTCCTAATGTTTCAATTATGTAGCAACTTTCTCAAAAGGATGGACTAATTTGTCAAAAGAAAGAGAAATCATCAAGAAGAATGCTTCCAAAGCCCAATGACAGAAGTTTTGGTCAAAGAAGGAAGATGACTTCAACTAAAGCTTCTCAAGTACAAAATGTAGAACTCATAAAGTTCAAGACTCCAAAAGAGAAGCAATGAGTAAGAAAAAATATTTCCTTGTTTACCAAGGTCAAGGTATCAAAAGCTTTTACCTCATGCACATTCACTTGTAAAGTCAGTGAATTTGAGGTATATTCCTTGTAGGCCTTAAGTGATTGATAGAATCATGTGTACTTAGTAAAATTTGAATATTATGTTTAGCACATGATTATGTTCATTCTTATTGTACCATAACTCATTAATTTGTTATATATCTTAGTACATAAGGTTCTACAATGCCTAGGTATGCTTACTATGTTTCGAATTGTCTATATATCATGAAAGTAAGTATGCTATTAGCTATGTGCTTAATGATAATTGATTATTTATTTTATTGTGCTCAATTTACATACTATGAAAAATTAATCTTTATAAGAGCATAATGAATTAATAATCAATGAATAGCCTTTATGGATCCAAAATTGGTGGATACCAAAAAAAGTACTTTGAATTATGTTGTAGGGTGACTATTAGCTCAAACATGCATTGAAGTAAAATACATCTATGCTACTTAAGGTTTAAAAGATTTGAAATGGTCTAAGTTCTCCAAAAGTGAGGAAAATACAAAAAGAATGACATGAAGAACCACAATATTCTCAAGGAGCCTTGAGGCATGGAAGTTAGAGTCACCTACAAAAACTCAAAGAGTACACTTTTGGTGACATTAATCTCTTATCATTGTTTATGCTTTAAATTGAATATCATGTGATATTTGGAGAAGTAAAGAGTTGTTTTTATGCCTTAACATGCCTTAAGTTATGCTTCTCTAGCATTGTGTCTTGAGAGTGTCTTTACATATGCTAACATGCTAGATAAGTACAAACCTTATTTAGAATAACATGTCTTATAGTAATATCTTTGTTCTTGAGCTTGTGACCAATTCTTTTTGTTCAAATATAGAAATTCACATGCTCATAAGTAGTTCTAATCATTTCTCTTTGATGTTTAATTATCTTATATACTTACTTGGAGATTGAAAAGTTAAAATTTATATGTCCCCTTGTTTGAAATTGTTTGATATGTTCATATCTTGAAAACAAGAAGTAAATGATTCATCTTGTGCCTTGAACTTGTCTTTGAACTTCAATGGTTTTTACACTAAAGTATATCTTGAAACGAATTATAAATGGTTTCACAAGTTATAGTTTCATGGTTTTTCAATTCTTGCATTACACTAAGGGACTTTTGTTCTTGATTGGCATGTGTGCTTACTAGAATTCCTTACTTGATATTACGTGCCTTACATGATTATTATTTGCCCCAAAATGCTTATATATGTTTTGATAATGATCAAGTTTTTCTTGATAAACTTGAATCTTGCATTGAAAATGATTAAACTATGTTTTGGATTCAAGTTCATATGTCTTCTTTTGTTCTCGTTAGAGCTAACATTGCATGATTGATAATGTGATACATGCTTTATATTATATGTCAACCTAAATTATGCTTGTAAATGGACTTAAATGATATTTGATGCTAACTTATGTTTTAGAGAACTTTTAGAGTAAGCTTTGCAAGTCTCTCTATGTGCTTCAAATATAAGCATCAAATATTGAAATGTCAAACGTAAGTGGATAAAGAGAAGAGTTAGATGAAGAGGGATATGAAGAGACTTTCTTCAAGTGCAATGGAATGGAGTATTAAAAGGAAGAAAACTCGAAATAAAATGACCAATAGAAAAAATGAGCTACACTCTCTATCTAACTCAATAAGTATCTCTATCCCTAAGCTATTGGGATATTCTATATGCTATGGATTGTATGATACTAGTTAATAAATTGATCTTAAATGATTAGATGTTTTCTTACATGGGAAGTATGCTTAGCATTGACAAAGTGCCTAATTGGATATTAACTTGCTAATTTTGTCATTGCAAATAGGATGGATGATGTTAGTTCTGTACATGCTTTGATCCCTATAGCACATTCATCAAGATGAATGTTTGATATCTATGATTCTCTTAATCTATGGTTTCTTAATGGTATAACACCTATGTGAATCATGCTCATGTTTTGAATAGAGATTTTGGTTTGATTAAAAAAAGTTTATTTTTTTAAAACAAAATCCCTTATCTTTTTTTAAAGAAGCTTTTCAAGTTTCATATCCTTGAGAATCGTTTGAACTTATCTTAAGACCTTGAAAGTACTTTCACCTCCTAATTGTATTGAAAATTTGGAAATCATTGGATATGTGCTATAAATGTAATACTATCTTTATTTGCTTTGAAAAGTTTTATTATATCTTGAGAGAATGTTTAAGAAAGTTTCCAAGTTAATCTTTTGAAATATTCTATAGAGCCCATCTTAATACTTCAAAAGATAAGCCCTGTTCTTCAAAGTGTTTTATTTTCTCAAGGCTCTTGTTCAATGAGAAAAAGAGGAGATGTACTTTCATATATTCTTTTGACTTGAGTTTGATCTCTCTCTCTCTCAAGGAATATGTGGTTTTAATATAAAACCTCTCTAACCTTCTAAAATGCTTTTGAAAATGTAATGTATTTTTGTAAAATTCTTTTTAAAAGGAGAGAAGTTTTAAAATGGTTTTTGTTTGATGGATTAAGAATAAGTATATTTTGCCTTGCTTTACTTTATAGTAATGAGCTTACATGGTCTTGGCATACATATTTCCCCTTATCCATCTTATAGCTTACATCCTTATTTGATTACATAGAGTATTTTAATAATATCATATGCTACATGTTGATATACCAAAATATGACAAGTTTTGCATGAATAATCTTTTATATCTTGAAAGCATGTTTGCTTCATCTCTCTATTATTGAATCATATGTAGAATCAAATAGGATAAATATGTTTTTGAAGAACCTTTTGGTTTTGATGATCCTACTCTATTTAGCAATATGAGTTTTATCTATAGGAGAAGAGAAAATATTATATTTCTTTTCTACGCCTTTTTGTTGATGTCAAATAGGGGGAGTGAGTTTTGGAAAGAAAAATATGTTCTTGTGCGTATTGTTTGATATGCTTGTATTGCTCAACATATATTTTCTTTGGTGATTTGTCATCATCAAAATGGGGAGATTGTGGAAATAAGTTTGCCCTAATGGTTTAATATGTTTAGTTTTGATGATGACAAATACAAGACAAAAAGAATGATGCTTATGCTACATATATGTACTTAATAGATTATATTGGATCATGTAGGATCATGTACTCTATCTTATTTTATTTCATATGAGAACCATGCATATTCTTTATACAATCATTTATAAGAAATATCTAATAATGCGTAACATGAGTGATATTAAATTAATATTGGATTTGACTCTACTTAAATGAAAATGTGCAAAGTATTCTTTGTTTCATCTAATATAGAGCATATCTATTAATAATTGATAAATGTCTTATTTAGATGTGTTTATGAAAGTCTTATATGCATGTTAGACTAACTAGAGTTATACATTTATGAATCATGCATTTGAAGATATTGAGTTATGAATTTGGACTAACTATATTTGTTTAAGTGAGTAATACTTTGTAGGATAGTCCCAGTACTAAGAGTGAGCATTGCAATAAGAAAGCAAAAGATCACAATCATGCTCAACTCAAGAAGAATAAGAATGATAAGATGTTCCAAGATTTGCAAGATTTGAAGAGAAGAAATTTGTGGAAGCTTGGATTACATCAAGAAGCATAAGGACTAAAATTGGTATATTTTCTTTTTAGGCTTTCTCTTATGTAAAAATAGAAGTTTTACAAGAAAAGAGCTCTAATATATTTTAAATCTTTACAAATGGTTCTTACATGTTAAAATTCCTAAGAAACATGTTTTGAAAAGCTAGTCATGGTAGTAGCTTAAAATTATGAAAAATAGTCAAGTTTGAGTTTTGAAAAGTTGACCTTTGGTTACTCTTTTCACCATACCTTTTACAATACTTTGAGTTTTGTCCTAAATCCTATTTCATTTGAAAATAGACTCACAGATCTTTCCAATGAGTGGTCATTTCTTTTAAACGGATAAGAAATGAAGAAGTTATGACCATTTGCTTTAAACTATGAAAAATAGTCAAGTTTGAGTTTTTAAAAGCTGACCTTTGGTTACTCTTTTAATCATAACTTTCAAATACTTTGATTTTTGTCCTAAAACCTATGTCATTTGAAAATCGACTCAAAGATCTTTCTAATGAGTGGTCATTTGCTTTAATCGGATAAGAAATGAAGAAGTTATGACCTTTTAAAGTCAGTTTTCAAAATTAGAGGCCATGTAATCGATTACACAAGTCCTATAATCAATTACAACTATGGCAGAGGCCATGTAATCTATTACAATATCTATGTAATCAATTACAACATGTCCAGAAGCATTCCTAACGGCTATAAACAACTAGTTTTCATAAAAAAAATCATTTCTAAACACTACCAATAATTATTTTATCACTTGGGCTCTATAAATAAGTGTATATTGAAGCATTTACATCTTTAGAGACTCTAAAATACTTGGTTTGATCCTTGAATCATCAAAATCATATTTTGAGCTCTTTATTGCAAAATCCTTCTATTCCTTTGTTCTTCAAGGTGTATATCTACTCTTGTGAGAGTTTATAATCTTTCTCTTTATCTCAAAATCATTGTAAGAGGGTTAGGTATCCCTTAAGAGAGAAAATGGTGAGGTATCCCTTGTAGTGAGACTTAAACACAAAGGTGAAGTATCCTAAAGGTGTTGTGAGTGTTCTTGAATGTAAAGATTTTTCAAGCACCTGTGAAGCTTGAAGAGTTGGAGGCTCTAGCACAAGGGTGAGGTATCCCAAGGTATGAGGAGTGTTCTTGCTTGTATAAAAGTTTTCCTAGCACCTGTGAAGTCTAAGAGATAGTGAAAAAAATCTCAAGCTAAGCTTGGGGACTGGATGTAGGCCACAAGCGGTTGGTGGTTGAATCAAGATAAATTTTTGAGTTTGATTCTTTCTTCCCTAGACTCTTTGCATTTTATATTAACGTAATTTATGCATGTTTCGCTGCATTTATTAATTGAGTGCTTTAAAATGCTTAATTTCTTAATGGTGTTTTAAAAATTTATAATTTGTGATCACCTATTTCACCCCCCCTCTTAGGTGATGGTTGCCATGAATAACACCATCCCCCCCTCTTAGGTGATGGTTGCCATGACTAACACCTTGAGTACAACAATTAGTAGTATACATTAACCCAACTCTAAGCCAAACCTCACTAGAATGGGCACAATCTCGAAAACGATGGAGGATGTCTTCCTCAAGGCCAGAATACCTAGTGCAGAGAGAAAAGGATGTTAAGCTACACCGGGCCCTAAAAGAATTGCAAGGCAAGGCCTCATGGAGAATAAGCCAGAGAAGCGATTTAACTTTTCCAGGGACCTTAATTTTCCAAAGCCAATTCCACAACGAGTTAGAATTCCAAATTCTCGATCTCTGCAAAAGCCAACATTACCCAGAAGAAGCTGAATATTCACCAAACAAATTCACATTCCACACCCAACAATTATCCAAGAGTCTAAAGGAAGGAATTAAAATCTTTGAAAGATGAGTTTTCATGTCATTTGGAATAAGAGTCGCCAAATTATCAAAACTTCAAAGCTCTTGAGACCACACATATTTTAGCTTAAGATCATAATCAACAATATGCACAAAGTCCACATAATCACAGAGAAGACCATTGCACAACCATCTATCATACCCAAGGTTTCAAAAAACGGTCCGAGATTACTGTAGCGGCCGCGACAAAATGGTCGCGGCGGCCGCCGGTACCGCTTCAGCCTGTGACACGGCTGAGCTTGAGATTCACGCGCGACGGCCGCAACGGAACAGCGTTGCGGCCGCAACGGAACAGCGTTGCGGCCGCAACGGAACAGCGTTGCGGCCGCAACGGAACAGCGTTGCGGCGTTGCGGCCGCAACGGACGAAATGTAATGGCGTTTCCGCCGCAACACACCTCTGTTCAAATCTCAGGACTTCCAATAGGACAAACACCGTTCCGTTCCATTTTTCTCGGTATAAAAAGCAAAAAACAGAACAGAGAAGAACACCAAATCAACCCTAACAGAATTCTAACTTGTTGAGAGACTCAAACACCTATTTTTCTCCTCATCTCTGTCATCGCGTCTCTGCCGTCGCGTCTCTGCCGTCCCATCTCTGCCGCCGCATCTCGGTTCAAGTTGCAGCAGCTCAGATCTGGGGGCGTAGAGCTCTGTTCTTCTTCGATTTGAAGTTGTAGGCTTGCAACAGCTCAGATCTCAGGTAACCCATCTTATCCATGGTTGATTTGTGTGTGGTTGTTGCTGATTTGGGTGTGGGTGGTCATTGTTGTGCCGTGCCCTGTTTCGTGCGGCCATGGCTGATGTGAGCTCAAAACAGAGGAGAGGAGGAGCAACCGAATGGGAAAGGGGAAGGCTGTTGTGGGTGAGGGAACGGATGGTGGGTGAGGGAACAGGAAAGGGGAAATTTGGAGGAGTGAGGGAGGGAGTGAGGGAATGGGAAATGGAGGAAGAGGAATTTCGAGATGAGGGAGAGGGACGGACCGTGTGGTGAATGAGAAACAGAGGGAAGGAAGATGACGGGGGAGGGACGGGAAATTATAGGAAATGGGAAAAAAAAAAGAAACCGTGGAGGGAAGTCGAAAAATGAGGGGGGGGAATGAGGGGGGAACGAAAATTTTGTGAAAAATGAGAAAAAATTGGGAGAATGTGTAAAAAATTAGTTAAAAAGTGAGAAATTTAAGATTATGGAAAGAAAATTAAAGATTTAAAATAGAAAATTGAGGATGAGAGAAAAATTTTGTGTTGTAAATTCTTAGAGAAATTTAGAAAATTTTAAGAATTAAATTAAAATTTATTTTCAATTAACTTGTTAATTAACAAATTTTAAGAATTAGCTTAAAGTATATGTTATAATATTTAAGTTTTAATTATATAATTTATCATTGATTTTATTTTAAAAAATTACAAACACATATCTGTTTATATGTAGGTTGGTTAAACAATGTCGCCAAGAGAAGAATTTCCAACAGGTAAAGCGTAAGGTGCTCCAAGTGAAGATATTGGTTGGCACTTTGGAAGACTTGTACTGGTAAAACCGAAATAATGTACAATGCAAATTACGTAGCGAGTGTTA
Source organism: Ormosia emarginata (assembly GCA_029884605.1). NCBI lineage: Eukaryota > Viridiplantae > Streptophyta > Magnoliopsida > Fabales > Fabaceae > Ormosia > Ormosia emarginata. The sequence goes on along the minus strand of JAQQTP010000022.1, from coordinate 2,669,494 downwards.
ACGGGTGGAATTACTCGGTTAAAAAACATCTTGCACACATGCAAGGAGAAGTTAAAGGTTGTGCTAGGGTCTCAACTTTTGTCAGAGAAAATATGAAGAAGCTTTTGTTGGATAATAAAGCAAATAAAATTGACTTTAGAAAGAGAAAAGAAGAACTTGTGGCACGTTTAAGAGGAGATGAAGATGATGATATTGAAGGTTTTCTTGATGAAGACAGGGTTATAAGGCAAGCTACTGAAGAAAGCATTGTATCACAGAGACAATGAGAAGACAGACAAAGATTTAGACAACAAACTGGAAGATTGGATTCTATATATGAAGGTGGAGGCAGCTCTCATGCCGGTGGCAGTAGCGGAGCTTCTCGTCAACAACAACCAAGCGATCTTGAACGCAGATTGAGGTCAGTGGATGTTGATTTGACTAGAAGCAAAAGTATGAAACAGACCAAAATTACTACAAGCATTATGAAAACACTAAGAAATAAGTTAGCAGAAGCGGTCTCTAAATTGATAATATATGAGCGTCTTCCTATGAACTTATGCAATTCTCCATGGCTACACATTTTACTCACTGAAGCTGTAGAGTTGGGACCAGGAGTTAAATTTCCTACTTCTTATGAGGTTTCAAAGGTGTACTTGGAAAAGGAATATCAGTCTATGAGACGGTATATAGATGAAGAACTTAAACCAACATGGAAGGAAAGGGGGGTGACAATAATGTGTGATGGCTGGACAAATAGCATAAATCACATGCACATTATGAATTTCCTAGTGTATTGCGAAGAATGGAACAATGTTCTTAAAATCTGTGATGCTTCTAATGTTCCCGTAGAAACACACGATTATTACTTTAAGCTTCTTGATAAAGTTGTGGAAGAAGTCGAGAAGATAATGTTGTCCAAGTGGTCACCGATAATGAGAAGGCACTAAAAGTCACCGGTTTGAAGTTGATGGAGAAAAGACCACATCTTTATTGGTCTGCATGTGCAGCTCATTGCTTAGATTTGTGTTTGGAAGATATTGGAAAAAATCTAATGTCCAAAAGATACTAGATGATGCAAAGAAAGTGACTTTATTTATCTACAATCACATTTGGACAAGAATCTTATGAAGAAGTATACAGTGGCGGGAAATTATTCGTCCAAAGAATCACTGTTTCGCAAATACGCTTTTGCGGTTGAATCAATTGTGAAGCAAAAACATGCTTTGAGGAATATGTTTGAGTCCGAGGAATTCAGAAAATCTAAGTGGGGAAAGGAGAAATCAGGACCTGCATATGAAGCTAAAAAAATTGTTTTGAGCAAAGATTTTTGGAGTAAGGCCAGTGATATTATAAAGGTATTTGAGTCAATTGTCAAGGTTTTGAGATTGATGGATGGTGATGACAAACTAACAATGGGCTTTGTCTATGAAGCAATTGATAGAGCAAAGCAATCCATTCAAAAAAATTGTCATTATCATAATCAATATAATGAGATCATTGGCAAAAGATGGTTCTTCATACACTCTGACTTGCATGCTGCAGGTATATCAATATATTTAATTTAAATTTTTTTTCAAACGCTTATATTTAATTTTGAGATGCTAATTATTATTATTTTTATTCATAAGGTTATTTTCTAAATCCTCAATTTCAATTTGGAGTTGAACATGGAAGAGATGTAGCAAGAGAAACCTTGGATGGAACTACAAAAGTAATAAGCAAATTGGAGGCAAACATTGATCAATCAAATCAAAGCTATCAACCAGGTGAATTAATTTGCATTTAAGATTTTGAAATATATCATAATTTGTCATCTAAGAACCAAATTGTGATATGTTAATGTTTAGAAACTTATAGTTTTTGAAGACTTATATGAATTATTGGTACTTGTAGTTGTTACTTTTTCGAGATAAGAAAGAGACATTTGGTACAACACAAGCTCAAAGAGCTTGGTCACAAATGAATCCTGGTAAGATTTTGTAGTTTTTGGTGTTTGATGTGTAAGTGCAAGATGTTTTTTACCTTTTATTTTTTTATTAATATATATAATAATGGTTAATGGACAATCGTTTATTTAATCAGCTGAATGGTGGATGATATATGGATCTTGTGCTCCTGAGCTTCAATGCATAGCTATAAAAGTTCTCAGCCAAACAACTTCAGCTTCTAACTGTGAGAGAAATTGGAGTACATTTAGCTATATTCATACAAAGACGAGAAATAGATTGAAGTACCAGAAATTACAGAAGCTTGTCTTTACATTTTACAACATGAAGCTGAGAAAGAGAGATTCTATGAGGAGAAGTCAAGAAGAGATTGATGCTAGCTTCAATCCTATTAATCTTGATTATATATTTCAGGAAGAAGATCCTTTATCTCCATGGCTTGAGGACAGAGAAGGACCATTATTGGATGGGATCCAAAACTCAGAATGGCTCCCTATTGATTCTGATGATGATGGTGAAGGAATAGCTGGTGGGGATGATTCAGATTCAAGTGAAACACCTAGTCAAGGTCATGATAGTGGATTAAGTCCACCAAGTAATAACACTGGTAGTGGTGGTAATACAGAACAAAGTCAAGAAGGAGGTGAAGAGTCGTATCATTCTTTTCAGGAAGAACCATACTTCAGACGTGATCAAAATCTCATGATTGACATGACAAATTATAGGATGGAGGTGAATGTAGATCCTTCTGATGATGTAATCGGTGGTAGTAGTAGAGGTGGATCCCAACCTAGGAAAAATAGAAGGTGTGAAAATACTATGTTAGATGATTCTTCCTCATCTAGTGTATCATAATCCTTTGGTGATTTTGGTATTGATGCATCATCTGAAGGCAATCAAGGCAACTATCTACCATATTATCAGCATCCTTCTTACATGTCTCATGGCTACTATCCATCTATGCCAGCCCCACCATATTATCAGTCTTTCATGAATTACCAAGAGCCTTATCAGTATCCATCATCACATGTTTCCTATGATCAACAACAACAAATGGAACCACCAAGAAATTCAGGATTTTTTGATTATGTCTTTGACGGAGCAGGATATAATGATAACCAAAGTGAAAGTGGAGGTTATGATCCAGCACGTCATTCTACCATGTGGTGAAGTAATCACTCATGTATGAACTTTGTTTAATATATTAGTAGCTAATGATTTGTTTATGTTGAAGTTGAGGTAATCACTCATGTATGAACTTTGTTAAATATATGAGCATGTATTGATTTATTTATGTTGAAGTAATCATTTATATATGAATTTTGTTAAATATATGAGCAGGTATTGATTTATTTATGTTGAAGTAATCATTTATATATGAACTTTGTTAAATATATGAGCAGGTATTGATTTATTTATGTTGAGTAGTTACTAATTTATTTATGTTTTAATATTGGTCAATTAATTTATTACTTTTGGATATCTCTTATTAATGAAAAAAATTATAAATTATTAGTTATGATACATTCTATAATAAAATAGATAATTTAATCTAATTTATGCCAAGTTGTGAAGAATTCACACCGCAACGACCGCAATCTGCATCGCAGCACTCGCAACGCCCGCAATAGCAAAAACTGCAACGCGACTGCGACCTGGACCGCGATCGAGATTTAAAACCTTGATAATACCATAACGAGTTGTCCCTATTGCTAATCTTGATATTAAACCGATCTTTCAAGACTGAGAGAGCTTTAACTAAGCTCTTCCAAATTGGCGAGGTATCCCTTGTCTTGGAAACATCCATAAGAGACTTCCCCTTTATGTATTTATAGGAAAGAACATTGACCCAAAATTTATCCTCCTCATGTAACATTTTACAAGCTAATTTACCAAGAAGAGCAATATTAGACAAAGGAGTATCCCTAATACCAAGCTCGCCAAATTGCTTGGGGCTAGTAGCGACATTCCCATTAACGAGGCTTAAGCTATGGGTTCCACCTTTTTACTCCAAATAAAATTTCATGTGAAATGATCAATAGCAGAAACAGTGGCTTACGGAAGCCAGTAACATTGGATGGTGTAAATCGAGATTGAAAAGATCACCGACTTAGCCAAACAAATTATGTCGGCTTTGTTTAGAAGTCTACCCTTCCAAGAAACAAGTCTTTTTTGAATTTTCTCAATGATGGGTTCAAACAAAGACTTTTTAACCCAAGCCCAAGTACTTACCTAAATCATTAGTGAAACAAATAGTGGAAACACTGGTAAAAAATTCCTTCCTTCTTCTAGAGACATTTGAATAGCACATGACACGGGACTTATCAAAATTGACCTTCAAACTTGAAGCAAGATAGAAATTATTAAGGATGGAGGTCACTAATCGAACTTGGGAACTTTTAGCTTTGCAAAAAAGAAGGACATCATCGACAAAAAAAGATGAGAAATAGCCTGATCACCCTTGGAAACATGAATAGGAAGCCATTCCTTACTATCCACTTTCTGCTGAATTAAAAGGGCCAACTTCTCCATACACAAGACAAAGGGTTCAAGTCTGCTACACTTCACGTCTTGATTAACTGTGAAGAGGTTTAACCATTTATAAAGTTAGTATCTCTACTTGCTTTTTAAATTTCATCACGTCTACATTTTTAAGAACATAATGTCTAACATTTGTTCATTTGTGGAGCATGGTTAGTATGGTTGTGGAACATTTCAATATTCCACAAGAACATTCGCACCAGAAAATATAGGTTGTTTTTGCAGCATGGTTCCAACACTATGTATGTATTCTACACCTAATATTAACTATTTATTTTGTGAATATCTTGATAGACAATGTTGGCACCTAATAAGAAATCATGATGTGTAGGTTCACGAACCTCAACATATGGTAACTAATCATGGCATATGTGATCTTGCTCATGGCCCAAGTAGACAAGTGAAATGTTATTCATAATATTTCGTTAATGGGTATAGATTTAACACTCCTAAATGGTCGCAATAAAGAAAGACGATTAGTAGTGGGGTTTCTGTTAAGGGATCAAGTGATGGTAAAGAAGATGATTACTATGGGGGTATGTGAACACCCAATTTTGACCGGACAAAAAAAAAAAAGAGACAAAAAATGAAAAATAAAAAAATAAAAAAAATCAAGCAAAAAAAATAATTAATTAAAAAATTGTGGTCCACTTTCCTAGCCTTTTCCTTAACCCAAACAATAAGCTCACCTTAGCTTTTTTTTTTTAAAAAAAAGAAGAAAACAAAAAAAACAAAATAAAATAAGAAAAAAAGAGAATGCTGCTTGATTTATTTTTAGAAGGAAACAAATGTTCTTTTCCAACTCTATCTTCTTTTTTCCTTTTTTGGCCACGCACTACCTATGCATCACCATCACACACTGCAACATAGGTATTGCTTAGGGAGACAATGTTGCTTTTGGGGGCTCTTCACTCACCCACTATCAATGCTCTGCAGAGACCCTTCTGCAGGCTCACATTTTCTTCACTCCCACACACTCACGCAGAGGACAATGGCATAAGGGGAAGGCACCAACAACACAGTGGGGGGGGTTTCTGATTTTTTGGTTCTTTTCTCAAAAAAAAAAAAACATATCACACTTTGAGCTCATTCACGTAAGGTAGGGGGAGAGGATTTTTTTTTCCTTTGGATTCACATTTCACCTTAACTCACCATTCACACCTCACCTTCACTCCCACCATCATTACCACAGAGCACCACCTTAACTCACCCTTCCACCACCCATCTTCACACAAAAAAAAAAAACCAACTTCACCACCATCATCTCTCGCCCTTCACTACCTCACCTCCATCTTCAACCCAAGCCTCCATCTTTTACCTTCACCATTCTCCCACACTTTCCGAAACCTTCATCATAACCACCACCTTCAACCTTCCATCCTCACCACCTCTATTACCCTCACTCATCTCTATCATTTTCAACCTACAAATTAACCACCACACCTTTTTCCACCTCACCCAAGACCACTTGGATCTAACCACTTCGCACCAGCCATCTGCACCGTCGGCCTGCCCAGCGACACCGCACCAGCGTCACACTCCCGACGTCAAACCGAATTGAGCCGCCGAACCCAGAACGGCGTCACACTGCACCACCTCTACGCCGACACGTCACTCTGCCAGCCACCACGTCGCTCCGCCTCAATGACACCGGAGCTCTATGCAACCTGCGTCTTCATCATCAACCCGTACCTATGCAACAGCAAGATCTGCGGGTCCTGACCCGGTCAACCTCGCAGCATCGAACCAGACCAAACGTGTTCTGTCGCTGCAAACTGCCCCTACAACCACTCCTTGGCCAGTCGACGTCTTCTTCGGCTGTGCCATCGTGTTAACCAGAGCACGAACCCAACCGTCGAATGCGCCACCCGGCAGTCCCTCCATAGCCAGCCGTGAAGCCTCAGATCTGCACCGCTAGATCCGACCTCCAGCATCTCGGGTCACGCATCACCGCTCATCGTCGTGCCGCAGCACCACCTCCCAACTTCCTCATTGCGCGTCCGTTCAACAGAGAAGAGCCCCCTTGGTTGTGTGTTGGTTTTCTCTGTTTCAAAAAATTGAAGGTGAGTTGTTAATTTGTTGTGGCTTGTTGTCCTTTTTTTTAAAAAAAATATAAATATATATATGTAAGAAATGTTGAAAACGTAAAAGGGAGGTTATGAAAGCTTTCTTTCCTTTTTTTATTTTTTTTAGCTTCTGAAGTATGCCTTAAATATGTGTTTTGATTTTTTTGTTTTTTTTGTTTTTTTTTACTTTCCTTATTTTGGTCAAAGTTTGGTTTTGCTTAATGGGTTAATTGTAGATTTAACTTGAGGATCCGATTCAAGTTAGGTTTGAGAATTTGATATCGAAATTGCTAACTGGAAATTTGAAAAAATAAAAAAAGAAAAAAAAAAAGAAAAATAAAGGTAATTAAAAAAGAATATATAATAATGAATAAAATAAAGAAATGAAAATATATAAAAAATATCTTTTAATCAATGCAATGACCAATGATGTTGATTGAGTAGCGGATGCTATCTTCAATGTCGTTTGGATCATAAGGGTTTATTGAGTAGCCATGTGCTAACTTGAATCCTGTGCAACCATGGATTTGTTTTCAAAAATAAAATCTCTTTTCAAAAATTTTTTTTTTAAAATTAAAATCAATGAACTCACACTCATTTTCTATAGAACTACGTGACTTTGAGTTCTTCATTGTACCTAGGGTACATAGGAGCAGAATTTTTATTCTATCAAGCCAAAAATTAAATTTTCATAATTAGGTTTTCTTTTTCATTCTTTTTCCTAAAAAAATAAAAAAAAAAAAAATAATTACAAAGTCTTTTTAATAGGGGTAAAATAAATAAATTTGTAAATAGTTTCTGTTTGATACTTTGGTGTAAATATTTGATATCATTATCTTGTGTATATTTTAACTTGTACATATATTGTTATGCTTAATTGTTGAAACCCTAGGGTAGATGATTGCTGGCTGGCTGTTGTATATATGTTTTGCAGGTTGGGGGATAATTTTTGGTCTTTTTAAATTTTTGTGCAGGTTTATATGCTCCCTCACACACGTCATTAACACTTACCTCACACACTTTTTGGGCTCTATACCCGAGTCTATGCGAACTCGAGGAATAGGAGGAGTCTCGACATTTGTTATTGAGGGGCTTCATGCTCACTTGACATTGGTTGAGACACTACTCAGATTGCTACCAACATCATGGATTAGTCATATTGAGAGGGTTTATCCCTACTTGTGATTAATTCATGAATTGGGTTCTTATCTTTTGAGATAGGAGCAATCTAGGGACCATGACTTTTAGAGGTCTAGATCTGTCCTAAAAACCTTGTACTGATAGATTGAACATAGTGGCTGTCAAAATTAGAGTCGTGACTTTAAGGAAATCCAACCTTTAAGTTTCACCCGATTAGGGCACAAAGGGAGCGTACTTCTTCTTTATCTGTTCATTTCTCATATCATTCATTTCTTTTTAAAAAAGAAAATCATAAAAAAGGGGGATGTTTCATCTTGCATTTTCATATCATTTGCATGACATTCATAGCATTTTTCATACAAAAGAGAAATAAAAGAAAAGATATGCATCATATTGCATTTGCATGACATTCATAGCATTTATCAAACAAAAGAGAAAATAAAAAAGGACATGCATTACCTTGCATTTACATGACATTCCCAAAAATAAAGGCATCATCTTACCTTTCCATGTCTTTTTCTTGCATTAAAAAAAATAAAGAGGGCATGCATCAGCAAATCATACGTAATCCTTTGGGTTTACGACCCTATAAGGATTTCTCCATGTAGGATGTTAGGGTACATTTTAGAGTTACCTCGATAAGGGGTATCCTTAGGATGCATTCTTCATTTTTCTGGTTTGCTTACATTCTTCTTTGTTTACTTTGTGGTAGGGTGAGTTTACTTGATAAAGTAGAAAGATTAGTACTCATTCAATAGTAAGGAATGGAAGAGATATGTCAAAGGAAAAACACCAGCAATGCAGTTGATCTTAAGAGAAATATGAAGATTACAGTAAATGGCAGTGATTTGAAGTGTGTGAAGGACATTACTCAACACATGACTCCTAAGGCTCAATCAGAGTTCTCAAGCAGTTATGGACATATCCTAGATTTGTTGCGCATCCCTGTTGAGGAACCTGTCTTGAGTGGCCTTGCCCAGTTTTGGAATTGTTCTCTGAAATGTTTTGAGCTGCCCGACTTAGATATTACACCGACCATAGAAGAATATGCCATTATGTTGAGACTCCCAATGAGCAAATACCTTAACATTTACCTTTATGGAGGACATTATGTGTCAGAAGGAAAAATAATAGAACTTATAGGGTTTCAGGCAAATCAATTAGGCATGGAAAAGAAAGGAGGAACATAAGGATTGAAGAAGAGTTACCTAGAAGCATATCTTGAGCTACTAGCACAACAAGGAAGGTGGGATTTCTTTAACAAAACATTGGCGCTAACCATATTTGGATTAGTATTATTCCCATTCACTTCAGATGTAGTGGACCAAGCTGCAATGGATGCTTTCTTCAAGTTTGAGAATCATATGGCAAATCCAATCCTTGTTATTCTCACTGATACTTTCTTGACCATGGAGATTTGCCATAAAAAATGAGGGGGGATGATCCAATGTTGCACACATATGTTGTATGTTTGGATCATAACACACATAGATGTACACAATCGCCTAGGCCTCTTACCTGATCCGCTAAGAAATTTTGGTCGCATGCTAGTGAAGCAGCAGAAATCCCATGAATGGAAAGATGAGTTCATGAAGATGGGATCAGACTCTTTCAATTGGGTTTGCTCTTAGTATCATGGGGAAGAGATAGTGCTCAGTTGTGATGACTTTTCTAACGTTCTTTTAATGGGCGTGACAGGTTGTGTATCATTTTCACCGGTCCTTGTGCTTAGACAACTCTAATAGACTCAGCACATGCCTGATGAAGCACAACTTAGAGGATTCAGCTTTTTATATGGGAAAGATGGAAGCACTACCAAGCAGGAAAAGGAGGTCAGGGACGCTTGGAAAAATATTCATAGGGCAGGAGCAAAAGAACTGGGAAAACGTGTGGTAATTCCTACTCTTAAATACCTGCAATGGAGAGCAACAAGGAAAGCACAAAATAATACCCCTCAGGCAGTGTCAAGCGATGAAAATCACTCCCAGATTATATCTCAAATGACCACCCAGATAGAGAGGATGAAAGCACAGACGTAGTTTTTGGAACAAGGAAAAGAAGTCGCCGAGTTAAAAGTTGTCATTCACACAAGTCGATGCCAGAAGTTAGCCGACAAGATTGAAGACTTAAAGGATACACAAGTTGATGCTGCTAAAGCTCCGAGCTGAGTAAAAAGGGCAAGAAAAGGAAGAGAGGTAGAATCAAATAAGATCACATTAGAAGTCCAGGAGCTACGAGTGAAGGTAAGTGCTCAAGAAGAAATGATAGAGAAGATTTCGCAAGAGAAAGAAGAATTGGAAGTAAATACTAGAGCAGAAGACCAAAGGATGCAATCTTTACAAGAAACTCTGGTTGAAGTGAAACGATGCTCTGATCAAAGACAGGTTTTGGCTGCAGAATATTATAATTCACTCAAGGAAGCAAACAAGAGAGCAAGGCGTTTGGAGTTGAAAGCTCAAGAGCTAGAGCAATAAAAAGAGCAATGGAGACTCGAAGCTCAAAGGCAACGACTGCAAAAAGAAGAAAGTGAAGGCGTGTGGCAGTGGGCAGCTCAAAATGAAAGGGCTCAAAAGGAATATTGGATGAAGAAATATGAAGACATGTCTAACAGCTTGTAGTACTACACTACGCAACTGGTTAGTCGTTTTAATGAAGTAGACCTTCAGATTCGCATAAATCCGTTGCTAAAGCTACCACAGAAGATAGCCGAGTTTATGAAATATTGTCGAGGTCTTGTTAAAGGTCTTAGGAAGAAACAAACAAAATTGTTGATGTAATGTAGTTTATGTTACACTTTGAGGAGACTAAGACCTTGTATTGATTAATTTTGGAATGAAATGAATTACCAGTTGCAGTGTTTTGCTTTGAATGTTGATGTCACTATTTTTTATTTAGGCACTATTCATTGAGGGGTGAATTCCCCCTTGAATAGGTTGTCAACTGTATTTTCGCCCTGAGACAATTTGTCCTTTAGCGAAAATACGAGAATCTTGGCATTTGGTGAAAGAATGATTGCATTGTTTGAAGAGGGCACCATTAGTGAACCTGCTAACGCTAAATCGAGGATCCTACCTTACTATTGAATGACCATGCGAATCTTTCCACAATCGCCAAGCATCCTCACAATAATGTTAACTGTTTTTTCTTTTTTTCTTTATTTAATGTGTTTTTGTTTTAATAAATCAATTTGGTTCAGGAATCATTGCATGGCCTAGGAAAGAAGAGACCAATCTAACCCGAGTTCACAATACCAGATCTCGGACCAGAATAGTTGTTGATAATTCCGAGACAGGAAGAAACTTGAGTAGGGAGGTCGATGAAATGACAGGGAGAATAAATGAGGTGTCAGAGAACCAAGCGAGGTTGGAAGCGATATTGCAAGATATAAGGGAGTCTCTCCACTTAATCAGTGGAAATAGAAATGTAAATGGGGTTGAAACGTATGCAAATGTGCCATCAGTAACTGCTCTGATCTTTTCAGCCATAACCTCAAGTATCGCTGCAGGAATCCACGAGCGACCACCTCAGACAGCATCAATAGTCATGCCCATTGGGGAGGGGTATCACGCTTTGGAAGGCGCCCATAATGAAATCCCTGATTATGCGAGCCCTACTTGGGAACCATCTCATATGTATATTCCGGGGCACATGACAATGACTTATTCTGGGAATAGCCACGTCATAACTAAGAAGGATAAGATGAAAGAAGATTGGATGGAGAAAATAGAGGAACAGATCAAGGCGATAAAGGGCCCCAATGCGTATGGACCCCTGAGGATAGAGGAGTTGTGTCCTACCACAGATGTAGTAATCCCCAAAGACTTTAAGATTCCTGATTTTATGAAGTATGACGAGAGCAGCAACCTTCATTTCCATTTGATCAGTTATGGGACTAAGATGGTTGTTTGGTCCAAGGATGATAAGTTCCTCATCAGTTTCTTCCATGAGAGTCTTACAGGTCCCACTCTAGGGTGGTATCCTCAGTTAGATCGCTTAAGGATCTCGCGTTGGACGGAATTGGCTGACCTATTTATGGACCAGTACAAATTCAATCTGGATGCAGCCCCAATCCAGGAACAGTTGAGTTCGATGCAAAAAGGCAATGAGGAACCTTTCAAGCAATATGCACAGAGGTGGAAAGCCTTGGTAGCTCAAGTCCAGCCCCCATTAACTTTGTCTAAGATGTGTTCTTATTTCTTGGGGACCTTAGGAAATCCTTTTATTAGGGCGATGGCTAGTGCAACATATAAGGATTTTACAAATTTGATAACTGCCAGAGAAAGAATTGAAAGCTTGGTCAAAGCTGGGAGATTGCCGGTAAGTAGCACAAAGAATACTGCTTTCAAGAGGGGATTCCAGCCGAAGAAAAAAGAACCTGAGGTAAATTATGTTCAACGCCAACAAAATTTCAGACCTCGATATAGCCTAAGTCATGAGCTACCATGCAACCCTAACCCTCATTTTACATACCAAACACCTCCACTGCTTTATTGTCGACCCCACCAAATTATACCGGCCACAAACATCACCCCAACCGCACAATTCCAAATTAACAACGTTCCCACACCGCAACCATATACACCAACTCGCCCAACCTATACCCGATACCCACCTACGCCTAATTACCCAAACCACCCACAACCTCGGCCGAACCTCCAAAATCAAAGCCGCTTTCATCTCCAAAACCTTCCCCCTTTTCCAAGGTTGTCCATTCCGAATGCAGACCTTTTCCAAAGATTGTTTGATGCTCACCTTATTTCGAGAATTCCTGTACGTCCCTTAGAACCACCATTTCCATCCTGGTACAACCCGAACTCAACCTACAAGTACCACATGGATATCACAGGGCATTCAATTGAAGATTGCGAGTCTTTTAAGACGACAGAAAGAAAGTTAATTGCCTATGGGAAGCTTGATATCTAGGAAGAGGCTAGATCCAATATCGTTAACAACCCAATTCCTAATCATGGTGGAAGGAATGTGGTGAATGCTTTAGAGGTGGAAGGATCATCCATAAGAAAGGTCATGATTTTGCGTACGCCGATGGCAATAATATTCGAAGGGTTGAAGAAAGCTGGCTACAGTATCACTGCACTAGCCGCCACGATGAAAGAAGAGGAAAAATATGATGAAGAATCAAATTGTGCTTATCATTGTGGGGGAATGGGACATGATATTGAGGACTGTTGGGACTTCAAGGTTCGAGTCCAAGGATTGCTCACTTTATGAATAATACATGCAAAACAAGGGTTAGCTTCCTCCGAAGAGGTCAATGTGGTCGAATGCTTTGTGCTTAAGTTGCCACCTCTCAACCAAGTCTCAACATCAGAGAAAGTAGTGGTAACGATTAAGAAGCCAGTGCCATTTGTTTATAATGACACTCATTCAGTGCCATGGAATTATGAAACTAAGGTAGAGACAAAAGGAGTTGGGGAAGAGACTTCGAAGGCCCAAATTGTTGAAGTACACAAAGATTAGGAGTTAGTGACTAACATAGTCAGGGTAGGGGGAATTACAAGGAGTGGGCGATGCTATGACCCAAGAGAGTTAGAAAAGGAGAAAATTGTTAAGGAAGGGAGTAAGGAGGAAATGTCAAAAGAAGATGAGAGAGAAAAGGAATGTGAAGAAGAGTTCCTGAAGATAATGAAGCAAAGCGAATATGATGTAATGGAACAATTGAAAAAGACTCCGGCCAGAATATATCTTTTGTCACTCATCTTGACATCTGAGATGCATCAGAAGGTGTTATTGAAAATTCTAAATGAAGCCTATATGAAACCCGATGTTACCCCCGAAAATGTTATTAATATGGTGGACCCTATGAAACGCATTAACATGATCACATTCACTGATGAAGAGATCATTTCTCAATTTGAGAAGAACCCGCGGGCCTTGCACATAACCCTCAAATACAAAGGGTACATAGTTGCTAAAGTTTTGATTGACGGGGGGTCTGCATTGAATATCATTCCCAGGTCGACTCTAACCCCGTTATCAATAAGTGAGGATGGATTGTCGCCACGAGAAATGATGGTGCAAGCCTTTGATGGAAATAGGAGAGGCATTATGGGAGAGATGATGTTGCCGCTAGAGATTAGTCCAAGTAATTTTCAAGTGCTATTCCAAGTTATGGATATTGAGCCTAGCTACACCATGCTACTGGGGAGACCATGGATCCATACCGCTGGTGCTGTTCCTTCCACCCTGCATCAAAGTGTTAAATATGTTGAGAATGGGTCGGTCATCACCATACATGGAGAGGAAGAAATTATGTTGTCAAAAGCAGTTTCAGTGCCGTATGTGGAGAGTGTAGAAAAAAAAGAAGAAAACATGTGGCACAGTTTCGAAATAGTTGAAACTGGGCTTGGAAAAGATGAATCTCTCATGCCAAGTGTAAATTAGGTGGTGGCCCGGATCATGGCTAGTAGTGGATACCAGGAAGGAAAAGGTTTGGGCTCAAAGCTGCAAGGTACTCGGTCGCCAGTGTCATTCTCAGAAAAGTTAGATAAGTTTGGGATAGGGTACGAAGCATCTCTGGAAGAGCATATGAGGAGCATGACTCTTGGAAGAAAGGATGACAAGGGCAAGATGAAGCATATTCGTTATCTGAGGGAAACATTCCCAGCACCGGCCGAGGTAATCATGCCTGAGGAGGTCATTCACCCCCAATACCGCCTCATTATCAATGCATTGCATGAAGAGGTCTAGGAAGAGCACAAGGCAATCCGTCCTTTTGTTGATGAGGAGCCGCTGAAGAACTGGCAATCTGAACAAATTATTAATGTGATTGTTTCAAAGTAATTGTCTAGTCATTTTGCATTAAGCAGATGTTTAAGTTGTTTTAAGCTTATGGTTTACATTATTTGAGACATCAATTGAATGAATTTGCATGAATATTCAGCATTTCTCTTCGTTGCACTTTCTGACTTATCCTTTTGCATTTATCAATTTTCTTTTTACATTTCTGTACCATATATCATTTATCCTTTGTCGTTCCTACTCTATTTTGCTTTTCCAACTCCACACAAAAATTGCTTTCCAGGGATCTGAGTTTCGTAGAAAGTTTGCCTCATGAAAGGGACTTCGAAAACTCATCAATTGATTCCCCTACAATGTTTGATGAAGAAGACCCTGGATCTGGAGAAGAGGAAGATGTTGTTGAAAATTTTGCAAAATTACTGAAGTACTCAGAGAAGGGATTTAACTTGAATGGCGAGGAAGCAGAGGTGGTCAACATGGGGACAGAGGAAAAGAAAAAGGAATTGAAAGTAATGGAAAACCCAGACTTTGAAGATATGATCACGTTATTCAAAGAGTATATGGATGTTTTTGCTTGGTCTTATCGGGATATGCCTGGGTTAGACCCAGAGATAGCATCGCATAAAATCCCATTATACCCGAATATTGAGGCAAAGAAGGAGAAGTTAAGGAGGATGCATCCTGATATGTCCCTGAAGATCAAGGAAGAGGTGACTAAGCAATTGGAAGCAGGATTTGTGGAAGTGTCAAGGCACCCAGAGTGGGTAGCCAATATCGTGCCAGTGCCTAAGAAGGATGAAAAAGTCAGAATGTGTGTAAACTATAGAGATCTGAATAAGGATAGTCCGAAGGATGATTACTCACTCCCTCACATCGATGTTCTGGTCGATAACACTGCTAAGAATCACCGGTTCTCATTCATGGATGGATACTCATGGTACAATCAAATTCTCATGGATGTCAATGACAAAGAAAAGACCACTTTCATTACTCCTTGGGGAACGTTTTGTTACATGGTGATGCCGTTTAGATTAAGGAATGTTGGGGCTACTTACCAACGCGCTATGGTGGCACTGTTTCATGACATGATGCACAAGGAGATTGAGGTGTACGTGGATGATATAGTGGCCAAGTCTAAAGAAGGAGAAAGTCATGTGGCAATCTTGCATAAGCTATTTGAAAGACTCAGAAAGTACAAGTTGAGATTGAATCCTGCTAAATGTGTTTTTGGAGCATCTACTGGGAAATTACTCGGATTCATTGTTAGCAGAGAAGGAATAAAGGTGGATCCAGATAAAGCGAAAGCAATACAAGAGATGTCTGCCCCTAAGACGGAGCGTGAAGTGCGAAGTTTTCTTGGGAGACTCAATTACATTGCTAGATTCATTGCTAACTTAACTAGCACTTGTGAGCCTATATTCAAGTTGTTGAAGAAGCATCAACCAGGAAAATGGGATGAAGAATGTCAGGAAGCTTTTGACAAGATAAAGACTTATTTAATGAATCCTCCTATTTTGGTACCCCCTACGTCGGGTCGCCCTTTAATTTTGTACCTAACTGTATTACCAACCTCGATAGGGGCAATGCTGGAATAACAAGATGAATCGGGAAGGAATGATCAAACAATTTATTATCTGAGTGAAAAGTTTAACGACTGTGAAGCTCGTTACATGGCCATTGAGAAGACTTGTTGTGCGCTGGTATGGACCTCAAAATGGCTATGGTAGTACATGTTCTATTACACCACATGGTTGATCTCCCGAATAGACCCTCTGAAGTACATATTTGAAAGTCCTCATGTTTCATTAAGGGTTTCAAAATGGCAAGTGATGCTATCAGAATTCGATATCAAGTACATGACTCAAAAATACATCAAAGGAAGTGCGATTGTTGATCATTTAGCTGAAAACCCTCTTGAGGGTGGACAACTAGTGACATCTGAGTTCCCTGATTGAGAAATACTGATAGCGGGAAAGGAAGAA
Source organism: Ormosia emarginata (assembly GCA_029884605.1). Taxonomy (NCBI): domain Eukaryota; kingdom Viridiplantae; phylum Streptophyta; class Magnoliopsida; order Fabales; family Fabaceae; genus Ormosia; species Ormosia emarginata. Next base: position 2,653,078 of record JAQQTP010000022.1, on the reverse strand, counting down.
GAAGAAGAAGAACCTGTTTGGAAGATGTATTTTGATGGAGCGGTTAACATGCATTGTAGTGGCATAGGAGCCGTGGTTGTTTCACCAACTGGAAAACAATACCCAGTCGCTATCAAGCTGGATTTTGAGTGCACTAATAATGTTGCGGAATATGAGGCCTGTGCTAATGGTTTACAAGTTGCAATTGACTTGGGGATCAAGCAGTTAAAAGTATTTGGAGACTCAACACTCATCATTTATCAGGTGAACGGTGAATTGCAAACCAAGGATCCAAAGTTGGTACCTTATCAAAAGTATTTGATCCAGTTAGTTGAGAAGTTTGAGGAGGTGACCTTCTCCCATTTGACCCGAGACAAGAATCAATTTGCAGATGCCTTGGCCACTTTGGTTGTAATGACCAAGTTGGATATTCATAATAATATCCAACCCATCCAAGTGAAGATGCACAATGAACCTGCGTATTGTGCTAATGTGGAAGGCGAGCCAGATGGTAAACCTTGGTATCATGACATCAAGCAGTATATTCAGTACAGAGAATACTCAACGGGGGCAAGTGAGGTGAATAAGAAGACTATCCGCTAGTTGGCAATGACTTTTTTCCTGAACGGAGAGGTTCTGTACAAAAGGGGTCATGATGGCACTTTACTTAGATGTGTGGATGCTCGTGAAGCTCGTATAATCATGACTGAGGTTCATGAAGGAATCTGTGGAACTCATGCCAATGGTCATATGATGGCCCAAAAAATTCTAAGGAGTGGTTATTATTAGTCTACTATGGAGACAGACTGCATAGATTATGTACGAAAGTGCAAAAAATGCTAGATGTATGCAGATCGAGTCAATACACCTCCTTTCCCTTTGCATAATTTGGTATCTCCATGGCCTTTCTCAATGTGGGGAATAGATGTCATCGGACCCATTAATCCCAAAGCTTCCAATGGTCACCGCTTCATCTTGGTGGCGATGGACTATTTCACCAAGTAGGTAGAAGCTTCCTCTTATGTCAGCATTACTCAAAAAGTGTTTTTGAGATTCCTCAAAAGGGATATTGTTTGCAGATATGGAATTCCAGAAAAGATAATCACAGATAATGGTACCAATCTCAATGGTGCTGAGATTAAAAAGTTCTGTGAAAATTTCAAAATCAAGCATCATAATTCAGCTCCCTACAGGCCCCAGATGAATGGTGCAGTTGAGGCAGTAAATAAGAATGTCAAGAAAATTATTGCTAAGATGGTAGTGAACTACAAAGACTAGCATGAAATGTTACCCTATGCTCTTTATGCATATCGTACCAATATATGATCAAGCACTAGGGCAACACCTTTCTCTTTGGTGTATGGGATAAAGGCTGTCTCTCCAATAGAAATCGAGATCCCTTCTCTAAGGGTTTTGATGGAAGCAGAGTTAGAGGAATTTGAATGGATGAAGACTCAATATGAGTAATTGAATATGATAGAAGAGAAGAGATTGGCAGCTATTTGTCATGGGCAATTGTATCAAAGTAGAATGGCTAGAGCCTTCAACAAGAAAGTTCGTCCCAGAGAATTCTGTTCAGGAGATTTGGTTTTGAAAAAGATTCTCTCTAACCAAGAGGATGCCAGAGGAAAATGGGCTCCGAATTATGAAGGCCCGTATATAGACAAGTAGGCATTTTCAGGAGGAGCGTTAATTTTACAGAATATGGATGGGGAAGAATTTCCAAGGCCCGTGAATACTGATGGTGTTAAGAGATTTTATGCCTAAAATAAAAAAAGAAAGGGCTCGTTAGGTTGAAAACCCGAAAGGGTGGCCTAAACAAAAGTTAGAGCAATTGAAAAATGAAAAAAGAAAAAGTTCGTTAGGCTGAAAACCTGAAAAGGCAGTCTAAGCAAAAGTTAGGACAAATGAATAGGCAAAATTTTCAAGAGAGTGAGCTTGAAACTCTTCGAGGGATTCACCAAACTGGGGCAATTTTTGATGTGCATCTAATCAGTTACACAGGAAGGCAAGTCGTTTGCATTAAATTGGCTATACTGGGGCAAATTTTTTGAGAAATTAAAGAGGACTCGTTTTGAAAGAGGTATCAGCAGAGACAACGATTGAGTTATCAAGCATTTGCAGTGAATCAATTGAATGAGGAACAAGGAACCAATACTGAGGCAAATTTTTTTATTTTTCTTGCAACATTTTCTTTTGTCTTTCAAGTACGTGTCTTGTCAAAAAATCATGTACGACTACATTACCAGAATAATAAAAGGAAGTTTGTTCATTCAACAAATTTTTGTCCATTCATGAATGCATGTTTACTCATTAATTTATGTTTCAAATAAAATAACTTAAGGTCAACAATTTGATTTGACATTTTGCAGTAATCCTTCAATGATTAATTTAGATTAAGGGATCTCAGTAACTCAAGATACAGGTTGCAATATGTTGCCAAGGAGAACAAGGTGGTCAGAAAAATGAAAAAAAGAAATGAGAAAAATCTAGAGGAGTCTTAGCTGACAAAAGGATCTGATGAAGAAAAGCACGTGGACAAAGGGTTTGATTGGTCAAAGCTTTCCAGGATCACCGTTGGTTAAGATGACTTTGGATAAATAAATGAAAAAAGTAAAAAAAAAAGAGAAAAGGAGAGAAAAGAAAAGAGGAACAAAAAATAGAGAAATGAAAAATTTTAAGTCCATGCATTTTTAAATTCCTGTCATTTAATTTTGAGCTCATCGGCTCTTGTCATTTGTTCTTTGAGCGCATCGGCTCCATGCATTTTAATTTCTGTTGAGCGCATCGGCTCCATGCATTTTATTTTTCTGTTGAGCGCATTGACTCCATGCATTTTAAATTTCTGTTGAGCGCATCGGCTCCATGCATTTTAATTTTCTATTGAGCGCATCGGCTCCATGAAATTTATTTTCTGTTGAGCGCATCGGCTTCATGCATTTTAATTTTCTGTTGAGCGCATCGATTCCACGCATTTTAATTTCGGTCAACATGAGAAGAAGATGGTAATATAGAATTTCTTATGTGATTGTTGCAACATCCTAATAATTCAATCTTATACTTTTGTATAATTATAGTATACGTGAGTTAAGGTTCTAGCAGCTTGTATGTTGTGTTATAACTTTGGCTGTATGAATCTAAATTGTATGAAGTTGGTCCCATTTTATAAATAAGACACAAGGTTTCTTATAGTAAAGATTTTAGAATTTTATATTATAATAGATGTTGATTACAAGAGGTAAAGCTGAAGTGTCTAGTCCTTTTCGAAGATTTGTATGAAAGTGTTCATAAGAGAAAAAATGGAGAATATGTCACCCAACGCTCGAAGAACATCATTGTATGTGTCTTTAAAATTAAAACTAATCATATTTGTTAAGTTGTTGATTGTTTTGATAAAGTTTTCTACATTTTTCGTTTCAAGACTCTTATGACACCACAATGTTAGAGAAGTATGGAGAAGACTCTTCAATGTATCCTATGGTTGATCAGGAGGTATGGGTGGAAGTGACAGGTCCATGGCATGAGTCGCAACTTAGATATTGGCATTCATGGATCTAGCTATGCTTCATCCTCATAGGTTGCTAGTTCCTCCAGCACTGTTTCGACACAAGCTATAAAGGAAGCTATTAATGAAGCAATGACTTCTTTTGTCCAGACGCAGCTGGTGTCTATGTTGGAGTCCATCCTATATAGGATTGTTGGCTCCTAAGCATGAAGTGGTGTGCCACAGGCACCATCACAAGGCGATGCAGTTGGGGAGGATCATGAAGTTGATGATGATGGGGCTAACTTGGATTGATTAGTTGTGCTTATTGATAATGAGACTAACTTGTTTTGAACTATTTATAATAACTTAGACTTATTGATTAGCTATGCTTTCTTTGTAGAACATGATTTGAACTTACTAATGCAATTATGATATTTTGTTGCTTTGCACAACTGATTTGATGGGTTTTTCTATTTGGATTGAAATATTTATACAAGTATAATTTTAAAATATACTAATTATTATTATAAAATTAATTTTGGTTAGCTTCAGAATAGCTACAGAATTACTAGGGGTTTAACAACATAATAGCTGAGAAATAATTACGGAATTGCTACGGATTTAGCAATACAATATCTAGGAAATAACTGAGGAATTGTTATGGATATAGCAACACAATTGCTGGGGAATAGCTACAGAATTATTACGGATTGAGCAACATAATAGTTACGGATTTGCTACAAACTTGCTACAAATTATTAAAAATTAGCTACGAAATTAACTACAAATATTTCGTAGCTAATTAGATACGGAAACAAAGGAAGTTTTGAATAAAAATTAACTATATATTAACTTCAAATTAACTATGGAAATTTAAAAATTAGCTACAAAATTTTTTAGTAGCTAATTAGCTATAAGAATTTGACTACAGATCAATCATTAGCTATTCTGTAGCTAAATTGATTAGTTAAGGATTAACTACGAATTAGTGCGTAGCTAATCCATAAATTTATTGTAGTGATCTTTTGATCTAAAATGTGGAAGATAATACCTCATGTTCCTATATAGTCCTAAGAAACCCTTGAATAACAGGTATCCTGCGTTGATGAAGTAATACTTACCTATACATAAATAAAAAATATATTACACAATATGTTGTAATTCAACAAAAATAATAATAATTCAAGTTATATAACATTAACCTTCAAGAGGATAGGGGAATTACAATTTTGACTTGCGAAGAGTCTCCATAAGAATTTTGACATCATGAACAGATCCTTTCCAGCCGCACAATGCAAATGTAAAACACATGTTAAAATCATATATTGCCAACACATTTGTGCTTGTGTATCCTTTCCTATTAAAAAAAAAAGTAACTGCTTATCTGCTGGGACATGAATACTAATATGAGTGCCATTTATTGCCCCTATGCAATCTTTGAAGTAAGGCCAATATCAATCATCATCATTAATGTAGTCAAGGATACCAGAATACGTTGGATCAATAGGCCTAATTATTCAGTTCCCTAATTTGTATACAACTATTAAAACTCGATGAAATTGCCTGTGAATGGTCTCACCAGAATGTTGAAATCACTCTTCAACATTTTTATATGTAGCTCCATGACCTATCATGTATAAGAATATTGCCACACTTTCAATTGCTTAAACACATGTTTTCTCATTCGGAATTGGTCTAAAAGCCTATTCTCATTTCTCTCTTGCAAGTCTATTAACCACTTATAACCTGAGAAAGTTGAAGACATTTTCTGCTCTTTCACAACATATTACAATACAAATTCTCTCAGGGCATAAAAAAAGCACATTCATATTGTTACTATCCGAACAACTTAAAATTACCTTTTTAAAATAAAAAAGTGTTTTTTAAAATTATATCCAAACGCAAAATAACATATGCTTTTCTTAAAAATCTAAAAAGAAATCACTTGTTTTTCACTATCTCAAAATCATTTTTTTAAAACTTATCCAAACATACCCAAATGTTAATTAGATGCTACGCACCCCCTATGTATTTGTTCAGAATTATGGATATGTATGAATTGTTTTTTTTTTTTAAAATTCTGGAATATGTATAAATGGTTTATGTAGCATCATTCTAATTATTTAATCTATTTCACAGGTGGGTACAAGCAGTATGGAGCCACGAATTGGCCAGGGTGCCAAACTTCGCAGTTTCATGGAGATACTAATTTTAAGTTGAAATACCAGGGCCGTTTAATGTACTCATAAACGGTATTGGGGCAAAGATTGCTCTCAAAGATTGACATGCAATAGTTGGTCAATTTTTGTTGACTTTTTTTTCTTTTACATTTTTTTGGTATGGTGGAGAGAAAAATAAATAATGATCAAGAGAAAAATTAAATGATGATTCTTGTATAAGTAGTAGTAATTAATAACTTAAACTTAAATTATTATATAATAAACTTAAATCACCATTTATTTGACATCAATTATAGGTCACTAGATCATGAATTAATATATATATATATATATATATATATATATATATATATATATATATATATATAAGTATAAGAGGATCAACTTACACCAAGATAAATTAATTTTTTCTTACACTCATTTTTAGCAGTTAGATCTGATTTCATCTAATGATTACCTTTAACGAAATAATCTCAACCATTAGATAAAAGTTGAACTAATGGTTGAAAATGAGTGTAAGAGAAAAAAGACTTATACTGGTGTAAACAGATTCCCCTATATATATATATATATATGAAAGTTGTTAAGTCTCACCAAAGAAAAAATAAATGGTAATTCCTGTGTAAGTAATAATGATTAATAAGTTGAACTTAAATCACTATATAATAAATTTAAATCATTATTTGATATTAATCATAAGTCATCATATCATGCATGAGTCATCCGTTCATGAATTAATATACATGAAAATTATTAAGTGGTGACCAAGGAAAAAATAAATAGTGATTTTTATGTAAATAGTGGTGAAGAATGACTTGAATTTAAATCACTATTTTTCATCACTCATATGTTACTAGATCATAAGTAAAATTAATTCTCATGATAACTAAATAAGTGGTGATCACGAGAAAAATAAATTGTGATTTTCTATATAAGTTATGGTGATTAATGATATAAACATAGTTAATGTCTTTGAAGACTTACCTATTATAGAAGTATAATTAATCATTTTGAACTATTAATCAATTTCATACCAGAATCAATATTCTAGATGCTTGGAGCACTGGAATCTCCCAAGATGATTATGAGCACATTAAACTTTTACGAAATACCCATCTATGCGATTTAAATATAACATGGTAAGACCAAAAAATATAACCTCAAATTTTTTTTTTTCGGTTGGTAATCATAAGGGACAAAAGCCCATAACCTCACTCTCAATTTTTCTATAAGCATGAATGGGATCTCATTTATATTTTTGTCAAAAAATATATGACAACGAACAAAGGATTAACAAACCATGACTTATTTAAATTCTTTTAAAAAGATAAAACTTATAAAGTAAAAAACTACCAAAAATTAGTAAAATGTTTAGAAGAAATAGTATTATTTTAACTGTTTTGAGTCTGATATGTTCAGAGTTGGATTGGGCCCGTTAAGTGACCTGCCTGCCGTGTCATTTATTTCTGGAGGGTTGGGTTTATATTATCCCAACCCACTGTAAGTGGGCTCCATTTAGTGCAGTCTCTTGGCCCATCCCTCTGGTCTCATACCCAGCCCATCTCTACAGTCTCATCCTAAGAACATTTCCAGAGTCCAATAATTCTTTGGGCCTTAATTAAAATGAGCCAGCTCACTGCTCATCTACCTTTTCCAATTTTCCAACTCCCAATGTATCACTTGTTACTCGAATAATAGGTAACAAGAGAAAGATAAAGGAAATAAGAGAAGAGAAATAACTTCTCTTATTTAGGAATTTTAAATACATAAAAAATAAAAAGAATATATGAAAAATTATTTCTTCTATTTTTCTTTCAACGACTCAACTTTTGTTTCTTTTAAAATTGAGGTGGTATGGTTCCGTTTTATTCTCTTATTAATCTTTTAAACAAAAAAAATACAACTATGTTCAATTTTTCATTTTCCTTCTCTTTTTGGTATATTTTCACATATTCTATTTTGTTCTATTAATAAAAAAATATTTAAATGCATTATTAAGAATTTAAAAATAAAAGTATTAAATGATAGATAAAATATTTAATTTAATACAAATGAGAATTCAAAATGTTTTATTTTTTATTTAATATTTTAAATTTTAAATTTCTTAATAATTACTTTAAAATTGTCCTAAATTTTTTAATATTTAATAAAAAATAAATATATTCAATATTCTGAAAATTTAAAAAATATTAATATTTTTTAATTTAATAATTAAAATAATTGGTTATGATTATGAAGATCAAGAATTACTCTATAAAAAACGATTAAAAACAAGAACAAGGGCCATATTCTGGTTTTCATCCTTTTTTTTTATGTACCTGACTTTCATCTTTTAACCAATAACGTAGCTACAGCATTCTTTAGTTGCGACAAATCACTAATTGCCACATGCATTCGATTCCTATTCCCATGTTTGAATGGATCAAAATAGCATACGTTCAGGGAATCGGATGACTCGGTACAAAATAAAATGATTGATTCAACAATAATATTATAACTTTTTTTTACATTACTTTTTATATTATTTTTTATATAATTAATTACATTATTTTCTTCTTATCACTTTTTTTATTTAATCATAATTATTTAAAAATAATGTAAAAAGTGGTATTTTAAAATAATAATGTGATATAATATTTTCCATGTATATAAGGCTCAAGTTCTGTTGACTTTGCGAAGATATAATACAATGCTAGTTGAGTGATGAGATTCTAAAAGCAGGCTTTTGAATTTTGAAAGAGCGATGGATCTCTAAGTGGAAAAGCTGAAGAATGATGGATGACAGATTGACAAGTATGAACTGGGGATAATAAAGTTGAAACTGATATGACCAAACGATCCAAACCAGATTGCCTTTGTGCAGGAATAATACCACAGTAATGTAGTTAACTGTACACAACGACTTTGACGGAAAATAAAAAAGGCTTTTACATGTACCAAAAACAAAAAAGGCATTTACGTGTCACATATACAGTTGTGCAAAGTTAGGACGGCAAAGAAATTTTTTTAAAACTGAGTTTGTCTTTCAAATGATTAAATAATTATATATTTATTTTTAATTTAATTTAAAATATATTAAAATTTAATTTATTAAAATTTAATAATAATTATTTTTTATTTATTTATTTTAGATAAGTCTTATCTAAACAACAAAAGTGATATAGATAACATTACTTTCGGGATCGAGTATTAAACGAGTTATAACATTAAATTTGAAGGTGTAAATGAGAATCTCGCAATATAAGCAGGTGATAAATCACGAAATGAGAGAGCTTCTATGGTTTAATCTCATATCCTGGCACAATTGAAGGACAACTTCAAAGCAATCACTAAAGTTACAATTATAGTGCAAGGGCAACCGTCTTTTATTTGTCTAGTTATCCAATTGCGACTTCATGAAAGTGAAGTGAAGCACAACACTAAAAACAAAAGTCAAACAGCATACGCAGCATTGACTTTTGAATGTTATTGCTGCTTTTTCTGTTACCCTTTTTGTTACCATATTTTTGTTTAATCAAAATCATTATTTTGTTTAAAAAAGAATGTAATAAGTGAAGACTATATTAGAAAAAAATTCTATTTTAAAATTTTGAGATAAGATAAAATATAAAATCTATTAAATATAGTTTCTTACTTAATTCATTATTAAAGATTTCCTTCATTTTAAATTCTTCTTAATTACTCTACATGCATGTAAGAAATGAAAATAATTTCTCTTCTCATATTTATTGTTCTTATCTTCTTATTTGGAGAAATGATTCTTATTTGGTGTCAAGTAATTCTTTATTCTAAGTCTAATTATTAGTTTATTGATAGACATGCAATAAATTAATGTTAAAAGTGGCAAATTTTATTATTTTGCATTCTATAAAAAACATCTTAACTTTAAGGAGGTAAACAGAATTAGTGTTAAATCCCCAGCTAAGGTGGCAAATGCAAGAATCTAGCTAAATTAGTCTTGCCTTAATACTCAGTGCATTGAAGAAGCACTGAGGCAAGAATCTAGCTGAATTAGTCTAGCCTCAATTTTAAGGCAAGGTAAGTCGCTATATGGTTCCTGCCAAGCATGCACCAAGACAGCATGAGGCAGGGCTACTAAACACCTGTAGAGTACTTAGAGAGGGTAGTTTCAAGAACATACTAATCGTCAGCAATATCTTCAGCAACAGCAGATCAGAATGATGGCTATTCATTTAAGGGTCCTTCCTGCTATTTGCATTTCTTTTCAAACTTTACACAATGCAGACAAAATTGAGAAGTAGAAAAGTAAAATAAGAACACTATCAATCAATAATCAAATGAAGGGTTGTAGATCACCAGTTAAATGACGATAGAAGCTACAAATTAAAGTGATAATGAGAACCCCTTTATCAAATAGATAGCAATAAAGGTTGTCACAGACATGTCCAAGAAAGCACAACAAAGACACCTGGGAAAAGCAGAATTAAAAGAGTCCCGGGGTTTTATTCATACATCTATATTATGTAAATATATGACAATATATAACAAAATACAATACAACAATAACAATCAAAAAACTTTTCCCATTTATGGGGTTAATTCTACTGGATCACATTGATTTAACTATCAATAAGTCTTGAAAAAGCCAAAATCTTTCTTTTTAACATTTCTAACAAATTTTTGGTCTTCCTCTACCTCTACATTGGGCTATAAATCGATCTAAACAAGAGAGGAAAAAGCTCCTTACATAATATACATATAAAATCATGAAAAAAATTTTAAATATAATTCTAGCATAAATAAATTGATTTAACTAATGCAATAAGTATTAAACCAAAAATATTTTTTAGTACATTTCTCTAACAAATATTAATCCCACATCAAATAAGTAAATGATAAAAAGAAGAGAGGAAAAGCTTCTAATCCTACGTGAATCCCACATCGAATAAAATAAAAGAGAAGGTATGAGACTTCTCATTGTAAATAGGAGTCAAACCACTTTTGTATTACATTATCTAATTTGTCCCATATTGGACAAATCTATAGAAGAAACTGATGAAGCAAATAAATACGGGACCAATTCAATGCACACGAGAACACATCAACTTCAAAAATTATAGGATACGGACACGACATATATATATATATATATATATAATTTCAAAATTTTAGAAAAAATTCATAATTCATTAATATCATTTCTATAAACTTAAAGATTTATAATATTTTAATATATGTCATATATGTCAATATTTGTTATTTAGTAAGTCTCTCTTAAAAAATATGGAATATAATTTCTATTGACATAATCTAAAAAATCTCTTAAACTAACTTCTCCTAATAAAACTAATCATGTACAAGTATATGTGCATAAAAAAAATAACTAGATGGAATATTGGTGTGAGGCAAGCTTCAGTGACAACGAAGTAGATGACTTGGTACGAGTAGAGGTAGAAGGAACAGATGAAAATAGTATTGTGTGAAAAGATAAAACTTAAAAGTATAATAGTGACGTGTGAAAAGATAAAACTTAAAATACTTCTATGTGAAAATAATGCATTAGCGAATCATGTGAGCTTGAGTGAGTTATAAGACACTAATTGAACGTTAGTTATGGAAACTAAGTTTTTTTTGAAGAAAATATTAATGAGTTGTGTTTTTCGTGTCTGCTGCTCAATCGTAGGTCAAAGTATCCGATCGTGTCAGAAGTATATCATGTCTGAGAAGTGTCCAAGCGTGTCGAGACGTGTCCAACCTTCCAACTAATCTTTTTAATTGGACACATTTGGACACACATGACACGTGTGTCATACGGGTGTCTCCATGTGTCTGACACAGGCACGTGTCCGACAAGCGAACACGCCTCATAAACGGCAATCTGTACTTCATAGGAAGAGAAGCTGAGTTTTCATCATAAAAATTTAGAATCAAACAATTCAGTCTAATAAAATAAATATTTAGCTAGTCCTTTTTAAAAAAAAAAATTAACCGATTCAACTGCTCGGACCATGAATAGATGGATAGGTTTAAGGTTTATTTAAACTAGTTGATGGATTGGTTCTTGATTTTTTTTGTCTGATTAGCCGAGAAACTCTTAGTTAATTACGTCTTGCTTAGGGAGCATCTAAGAATTTTTCTACTAGGTTGGTTTGATTCTAAGAACCTTGATTAAAATTGAAAACAAATAGAAAAACGAAAAACAGAATGTGGCTTGACTTCCTTATGACCGAATCATGGAACAACATCTATCATTCTTTTTGAAATTCTAATAAAATGAAAAAAAAGATGATCTTACATTTTTTTTAGAGGTGTAGATATTATACACACTCTTTTTAAAGATGTGTGATTGAGAAAGATAAAGTGATAAGAAAAAATAAATATAATAAATAGTATTAAATGAGGTGTGAAAAAAAATGTATGCAAAGAGTTATTTTTTTTTTCTTCTTCTGACTTTATATTACATGCATTAGATAATCACAACACAAGTTTTCGTTCAAGACACCACATAAAGTAAATAGTTGTTATATTTTGATTTTTGAACCGAAGTTCCTAAATTACTCCTGTCTTTTAAGGTCTGCTGCTCATACTATAGGTCAAAGCACTACACTAACGAAACACAAATATCATTTCTGAAGTAAAAGATTTGTGTGTGTTGCAGCGAAAGGCCCATTTAGAAAAAAAATAATAGAGAAAAAAATGACACCGAGATTTAACGTGGTTCAACGAATTTGCCTTCACGACCGAGAAAGCGGTGAGATAAATTCCACTATAGTATCAAAGAATTTACAAGAGCCACTCAGGTTTCACTTAGTTCCTCAGAACCCAATTACACCCAGATTCACTCTCCAAACTCTCTCTCAGAACCTCTCTATTTTATAAGAACTTTCCTTATTATGATACAAAGGAAATAAAGACTAGAGAAGTAGAGAATTTTTGGTATCTTGCAAATGAGAAGGGAAGGGTATTTATAGGAGAAGGAGGACCAAACATGTGGTCTTTGGAGATGCCAAGTGGCATAATTTTTAGCCATAAGTGTGGCTAAATTTGAGCCACACAATTTCCTCAAATTATGACCACACATTTCAAATCTCCACCTTGGCTGAAATTATGCATAGTATTTTTCTTCTGAACTGCTCCCCTTCATATTCCTTAGAGTTTCTGAACTCTAATTAAGTCCAGACAATGTCTGAACTTGGTTGTTGGAACTGGCTTCGTCATCATGTCTGCCGGGTTATCTGCCGTGGGTATCTTCTCAACTCTAACAATTTCTCTTTCCACGATATCTCTGATAAAGTGCATTCTGACGTCGATATGCTTAGTTCTTTCGTGATACATAGGATTCTTTGTCAGATGTATAGCACTTTGACTATCACAGTAGATGGTTGTTTCTTCCAGTTGTATACCCAACTCTTCAATCAATCCTCTCACCCAAATAGCTTCCTTTACAACACATTTGTTGCGATGTACTACTGCTTTTATTGTAGACAAAGCAACAATCGATTGTAAAATGCTTTCCAACTAATAGTATAACCGCACGGTGTAAAGACATACCCAAGGTGAGTGATCTTCGCTTATCTAGATCTCCGGCATAGTCTGAGTCAACGTATCCGGTGATCTTGCTCCCGACATCTTTGACTTTTTTATACACTAGTCCTATATCCGTGGTACCTTTTAGATAGCGCAAAATCCACTTTACAGCTTTCCAGTGAACTTTACCAGGACTTGCCATATACCTGCTTACCACGCTTACTGCTTGTGCAATATCTGGTCTAGTGCATACCATGGCATACATGAGACTGCCAACTGCACTAGCATAAGGTACATCTGACATCTCCTTCTTTCACCCTCAGTTTGTGGTGAAAGAGGCTGGAAAGTTTGAAATGGGTCGCCAATGGAGTAGTGACGGGTTTAGCATTTTGCATGCCAAAACGTTCTAGCACTTTCTCAATATACTTCTTTTGTGATAGAAAGAGCATCCACTTTTCTATCCTGTGAATCTCCATTCCCGAATTTTCTTTGAGCTCCTAAATCCTTCATTTCAAACTCTGAGCTCAATTGAGCTTTCAAGTTCTTTATTTCAGACATGTTCTTACAGGCGATCAACATGTCATCAACATACAGGAGCAAATAGATGAATGACTTATCTGCAAGCTTCTTGTAGTAGACACAACTATCATGCTCACTTCTGCAGTAGTCATTTCCAAGCATGAAGGTGTCAAACCGCTTGTACCACTTTAATACGGGAGACTTGTTTTAGGCCATATAAAGATTTCTTCAATAAGCAAACATGGTCTTCCTTCCCTTGGACTTCAAATCCCTCGTGTTTTGCTTTCATATAGATTTGTTCCTCCAACTTCGTCATGCAAGAATGCTGTCTTGACATCTAACTGCTCAAGTTCTAGATCAAATTGAGCTACGATGGCAAGTAGGATGCGAATAGAGCTATGTTTTACCACGGGAGAGAAGACTTCATTGAAATCAATACCTTCTCTTTGTGTAAAACCTTTAGCCACTAATCGCGCTTTGAATCTTGCATCTTCAATTCCAGGGATTCCTTCCTTCTTCTTGAAGACCCATTTGCATCCAACAATCTTTTGAGTCTTCAAATTTTTCAACAAGAACCCAAGTATGATTCTTATGAAGAGATTCAATTTCTTCTCATTGAACATCCAACGAGAAGCTTCTTTGCTAGATAGCTTCTTGGTATGACCAGGCTCACAATTGTTGATATTATCGGCAACATTTAGAGCATATGCTACCAAGTCGGCATAGCCATACCTCGAAGGAGGTTTTATCTCTCTTCTTTGCTGTCTCTAGCTAGCGATAGTGTTGCAATTGTTGTGTGTCTGAATCCTCAAGTGGGGTTTGTTCTTCTTCTTCTTGAACTTGATCCAACGAGGTTTCTTTGGAAGACTCCACCTCAAGCTCCACCTTCTTCGAGATATTAGAATCTTTGTTTTCATTTGATGACTCTTTATGAGGCTTTAGCATTTCAACTTCATTAAAGGTAACATCCCCGCTAATAATGCATTTTCTTTTCTCTTCAAACCATAACTTAAATCCTTTCACACCGTCGGGATATCCAAGAAAAATGTATTTCAATGCTCTTGCATCAAGTTTTCCTTCTTTGATATGAGCATATGCGGGACAACCAAATATCCTTAAATTTTCATAATTGGCGGGAGTACTTTACATCTCTTCTCGGAGTTTTGAAACCAATGGCCGTTGATGGACATCTGTTGATCAAGTAACAAAGAGCTTGATGACTTCAAGAAAATACTTTTGGTAATCCAAAGACATTTGACAAAGATACATCCGGTTCTTTCAAGTAAAGTTCTATTCATTCGCTCTGCAAGTCCATTCTGTTGTGGAGTGTGCCTCACTGTATGGTGTCTGACGATACCATTATCCTTGCAAAATGTTTCAAATTCTCCGCTACAGAACTCCAAACCGTTGTCAGTTCTTAGTCGCTTGATCTTGCCTTCCATGTTTATCTTATGCTTTTCGATCAAGGTTTTCCACTTTGTTTGAACTTGACAAATACTTCATTTTTATGTTTCAAAATGAAGATCCAAACCTTCCTTGAATAATCATCAATGAAGGTTAACATATATCTGCCACCACCATGAGAAGGTACTTGAGAAGGACCCCACAAGTCGAATGTATATAATCCAACGTGCCTTTTGTTCGATGAACTAGGGTGTTGAATTTTATCCGACACTGTTTTTCGAATACACAGTGTTCATAGAAATCTAACTTCCCAACTTGTTGACCACGAGTAATCCTTGCTTGCTCAACTCGCTAGACCTCTTTCACCGACATGCCCCATTCGCAAATGCCATAACTTGGTGACATCGAGAATCAACATTAAGGAGAAATGGCATGACTAGTAATTGTGCTTCCTTGTAGTACATAGAGACTATTCTCTTTCTTTCCCTTCATCACAATCAGAGCGCCTTTAGAGATTCTTATAGCTCCACCTTCACCTTTGTAGCTATAACCTTTTGAATCTAGCGTTCCCAAGGAAATCAAATTTTTCTTCAATTGGAACATGCCTTACATCCGTCAATGTCCTCACGATTCCGTCGAACATCTTGATTCTAATGCCAATGCCGAAGACCTTACGGGAGCATTATTTCCTAGAAGGACCTTGCCCCCATCTAAGGGTTGGTAAGTGGTAAACCAATCCTTATTGGGACACATGTGATATGAGCATCCGAGTCAAGAATCCACTCATCTTTTGAGTCATGATCTTTGCTATGAGAGCATCTGCCTTTTCATAGCCATCTGCAAAAACCACACTTCCGATTTTCGAGATCTTCTCCTTTCTTTGCGCTCGGACAATTTTTTCTTATATGCCCTTCTTTGTGACAAAGTGGAAGCATTTAAATTTTCTGGGTTTCACTTTGGATTTTGACCTAGATTTGCCTCTCCGCCACTATTTTGATCTCGTTTCTCTGTGTTTCTTCTCAAAAAGAGACCTTCACCCGAGCCTTGATTTTGAATCTGATACTCTTTTCTTCAGTTTTTCGAGTGCAACGCAGCCTTGACTTCCTCCAAGGTAAGATCTTCTCGACCATACATCATGGTGTCGATAAAGTGCTCGTAAGAACTTGGAAGGGAACATAGTAGAAGAATTGCTTGATCTTCGTCATCGATTTTAACATCAATATTCTTTAGATCAAGAATAATTATTAAATTGTCTAGGTGCTCTTTATAGGCTTTCCTTCTTGCATTTGAAGAGTATATATTCTTTTCTTCAAATATAGTCTATTGGTGAGCGACTTCGTCATAAAGTATATTAGCTTTCCAGAAACCATAATGAATGAAGCAAGGAATATTTTCTTCGACACTTCTCGTAGAACTTCATCTCCTAAGCACAACAAAATTGCACTGTGTGCTTTTTCCAAGATCTCACTTTTCTCGATGTCGGTTAGACTTTGTGGCAGCTTGTCTCTACCTTCCAAGGCTTTGCCCAAGCCTTGATGAACCATATTTCATCTTCAAACCGTAGAAAAATCATTTTCTCCATTGAATTTCTCCAAATCAAATTTAGCACTCGCCATGATGACCGTATAGTGACGTACGTTTGAAAATATTTTATAATTTGGAACAATGTCGTAAATCACGTGAACGGTATACCAGGTAAGTTCCCAGGAAAGAGAGGTGGTGTCTGTAACACACTTAAATACCAAGTCTTTCCTTAGCCAGAACTTTCCTAGACACGCACTTTCACACTACCACACTTTTCCAGAAACAAGAATAATTCTTTTCTGATGTGGAAGATCAGACAATACATGACACAGAGTATACTAAGAATTTTCTTATAAATCCGGCATTATCCGAGAGCTCGATAGCTCGATACCGGTTGTTGCGGCGAAAGGCCCATTTAGAAAAAAAAAAAATAATAATAGAAAAAAAATGACACCGAGATTTAACGTGGTTGAAAGCGCCTACGTCCATGACCAGAGAAGAAAGCGAGATAAATTCCACTATGGTATCAAAGAATTTACAAGAGCCACTCGGTGTTTCACTCAGTTCCCGAACCCAATTACACCCGATTCACTCTCCAAACTCTCTCTCGAACCTCTATTTTATAAGAACTTTCCTTATTATGATACAAAGGAAATAAAGACTAGAGAAGAGAGAATTTTTGGTATCTTGCAAATGAGAAGGGAAGGGTATTTATAGGAGAAGGAGGACCAAACATGTGGTCTTTGGAGATGCCAAGTGGCATAATTTTTAGCCATAAGTGTGGCTAAATTTGAGCCACACAATTTCCTCAAATTATGACCACACATTTCAGTGTGTGTACAATTTCCTTCCAACTCAATTGTTTTGGCCGTTTGATCATATACACTCTTCTCTTTGCATCGCTCTTCCTTTCATCCGGAAACTATACCTATAAAATTATTTATATGTCAATTGCCAGTTGCTATGAAACGAAGTCCATTAATAGGTATTAGGAATGTACTTTTTATCTCTAAATAGACTTGTAGCTTAACAACAAGCACGCACTCAGTCTTAAAAAGATAAGCAGAGAATTAATTTCAAATCTTAATAATTGAATTTTAGAAGGAGTAGCATCCTAACCGGCAAACCCCATGCGTATAGAGAATGACTCTACCTACTCCACTTAAAGAATTCTTGCCAATGTCAACAAAACCTTCACATATCATGGTCTCCTTCTCATCAGTAACTTTAATAATAAATAATGATCTCTCAGTTCTCTAAGTGGTGAAGCATCCAACTAATAAGAAAAAAGCAACACAAGAGGAGCGAATTGGATTGTTGCAAATTTTCATTCAGCAGCAAGCCAACAATACAACATTATTCAACTAAACAAATATAAAATATAATTACAAAGGCAAATGGATATTCAATGCAATAACAAAGTGCTAGTTATCAAATAACACAATCCAGAGTCAGATATAAAGATGGGGAACAATTCAATGCACACCATTTTTAAGTAAACACCTTCTTCAGTTATTGTAATTAACAATAATCAGAACTCAAATTTTTGGATTAATAATTAAAATATATGGGCTATTTCTTAGTGATTACATTGTCCGACTTTGATTGTGTCTAACTCCTCAATGGCTCTATCTTGGGTGGGTGATGGGAAGAGTTTTCCTTAACGTTTGCGTTTTTTATAAAATAAGTTCTAATCTATCAAGAGGAGTTTTAAGGATTTACGTTTTGTTCACCAGAAAAGACACTATAAGTATAAAGCAGGTCCTTGGGCTTTGTTAGAAGATCAACAGGTTTCTTAGTTTTGTTCTTAATCTTGTTTTGATGTTTTTTATGTTCAGGGTTGTATTCTTTTTGTTTTGCTTACGAATTGTACTTGCTCATCTCTGGTTTGGAGAGTTTTAGAGTCTGTTTCTCTGTTATTTATCAAAAAAAAAATATGGGTTGTTTGCTAGTATGAAACCTATCCTATTAATTTAAGCCATATGTTCTTCATCATTGTCCCGTGTTAATTTTTCAAGAAGTGCTATAATGTCACTCATCATATCATATGTTAGCCACCCAAGCAAGTTGTCTGTTTGTTTTAACTTTTTTCCAATGGCGATTACTTTCAGTGTGCATTCTTTCAAACGTGCATTAGCATTCAAGCCAAAAGATAAAACAAGCAGATCATTAATAGAGATTCTAGCAGTTAATTGGGGCATTTTCTTAAGCCTTGCATTTTCAAAGTGATTATGGAATTCAATATGATTAGTTCATGAAATTCATAGAATGAAGACTTTAGAGAATAGCGCAGCCCTATTAGTGACGCTGTAAACATTCGAGCTATTGACGTAGTACCTCTATCAAAATCTATATAACATAGGGGATGATCGTATTCAGAAAATCACTTGGAAGATTGGTATTCAATAGTGGATACTAAGTTGTACCTAGATAGGCATATTCTAGTGAATGTGTTGAAACGAGCAGAAGGGGGGTTGGTACCTACATAGGGATTCTAACGCTTAAGTCAGACTGTGCACAAGAATGATTTATGTTATAGAGTAATAAGTTACCTGTAGAAGGTGAATAAGCCTATTATTTATAAAGTGCAATTAGGGTTTTGACTCCCTTAATTGTAACAGGAAATCCTTATAAGATCATAATACTGATACTGCAATTATGAGCAGTTTAGGCAGTTATTAGCATTTTTATTACGCCAGATCATGATTGATAATAACAGATAATCTTAGAATTTATCCACTACACAAATCTCGTGATAAGGATGCAGTTGCCCAATGCTGCAGTCTGACGTATACGTGGTACCGAGGTCCTGATGACGTGTCCTCAGTGCTTAGCTGGGATATCCATGAGGAACTCCAATGGTATGCGCGTTGGATTAATTCACTAGACATAGTCCGAATCACGGTCTAGAACAATTTGAATCTCAAATGTGGAGTCCCAAATCATATTAATAATGTCCAATGACCTAAAAAATATGGTGACGTTTACTAGTGCTCCAACCTAATTTACATTTTATAGTGGTTAATCAGATTTTTTTTAATTTATTAATTTATGTGTAAATATTATTAGTTAAAATCTATAGAATTTTTTGTATGCACAATTATTTACAATAAAAAAATAGAACTAATCTAAGTTTTCTGTGTGTGAATCTACATATGTATAAATATTAACAGTTAAAATTATAATTTTTTTGTATATACAATAGGGACCATACCTATTATCTATTATGTAGGTTATATGTAATAAATCAAGACCATTGATTTATTTTAATAATAAAATCAATGGCATCTAGTCATGGAATGGAGCACTATAAACGTTCCCTGAAAATATATCCTTTTACCTAATAGCCTAATATATTAGCTCTAAAATAACCACCTTTCTACTGTTATGGACAAATTGGAGAGTATAAACTAGAAGTCAATAGGGGTGTCAAAATAGGACAAATTCGATGGGTCAGCCTGAATAGCTAGACAAAATAGACGAGTTGAGCTAGCAAAATGTCAGCCTGAAACTTACATGACCCGAATGGGCCGGATCAACCCGTTCTTTTAACACTACATAAGGCTAAATAGGCTGAATTAGCAAAATACTAATCTAAAACTTACATGACTCGAATGGACTAGCCTGAAATGGCTCGACCCCGAATGGGCCGGCCCAAATGGCCCAGAGCGGCCAGTTTTGAAACCCCTAGAGATTAACCATTAATTTGTCATTGTTTGCATAATCCTGCCAATCATACTTGAGACTGAGAAACCTTTTTGGTTTTGTGGTCAAATCTATAGTACAAATAAATACCTATCCCCGAAGCATTTGATTTTGTGGGTCGATATATATACACTTTAAAGATATCTAGTTTCATCATTTTTTTTCATCAAGGAAAGAATTATAATTAAATAAATTATTATATACTATGCCAACTATTATTATTCTTTTGGTAGAATAGGTACATTGGTCTTTTATCTTTATTTTTTTTAATTTGGTTCTTTACTTTTTATTTTTATCAATTTGATTCTTTATCTTACAAATCGTTATTTAATGTAGTCTTCCATCATGGTTTCGTCAACCCAACTAACGAAAATTATGACATGGCGTTAACGACACTTACTTGGCACTAAGGTGATCTTTCAATCTAATTTTCTTTTTCAATTTAATCTCTTATTATTGATTTCGTTTTCAATTTGGTCCCTTACTTATAACCAAACGAGTCAAACCAAAAATCCCTTTACTCTCTCACTTTCTCATCCCTAACCCAAGTCGTCACCAACTAGCCCTAGTTGTCACACCACCATTATTTACCAATCAACCAACGCCTAGCAATTACTGTGAGTTATTTAGCAGCCAGTAACTACAACCAGAACTCCAGCGCATATCACCACTAAGTTGTCCGACGTATAGTACGAGCCATCGTCGACGGGTCTAGCATAGTGCAAAGCCTAGTTATCAACCCTAGTCATGGCACCACCCTTCCACCACCTACCACAATGAAGACACCACCATTCATGACCAAATGCGACTGAAGGTGCCATCAACCAGCCGTTGGCACCATGCACAAACCAGATAAAACTTAAGACACCCATTGCTATGCGAGTCGCTAGCCAAAATGTTATCAACTGGTCCACAACCTCTCGAATCTCACCCACCATCCCAAGACCCAATTGTCAACCACCATAAGCCCCCATAACCCTAATGGAGAGGAAGAAGAAGAAGAAGAAGATTTGGGAGGGGGACCAAATTGTAAAGGAAATATAAAGTAAGTGACCAAATTTAAAACACTTAATGATAGGTTAAGCTACTTAACAGCCACATCAGTGTCAGATATTCATTGTTATAACCATATTTGTGTGTTTCGTTAGTGTGAGTAACAAAATCATGATAGAAGATCACATTGAATAATAATTCTAAATATAAGAGATTAAATTGACAAAAATAAAATATATAAAACTAAATTAAAAAAAATAAAATAAAATAAGATAAGAGACCAAAATATCCTTCTTGCCTATTGTTTTTTCAACAACCTATTGTAATGAGAATAAGATAGCCAGCTGCTTCTCGTTAATTAGCAGGTTGAATAAAAATCGTGTCCAACGCACCAAAATTCTGCTAAACTATTAAGGTACCAACTATATTTCTATATCAATAGGGTCAAGGTCAACCATGGTGACCACTTAAAGCTTCTGACTTGCTCACCTTAGTCCCCAACTATACGAGTGGTCTAGTGGGGTTGTAGGATTCAATCTTCTTCAAACCACTGGAATCCATTAGTACATTTTGTCTTATGTTTAATTATGATAGGGATGTCAATACCGAATAAATGTTCTTAGATTCTATCCCCTTTTAATGAAAATTACAGTCAAGCTTCAGAATAATTTAAAACTTGGTTTTCTAACCAGATTTGCTTTTGGTTTGTGGTGGCTACATCAAGCAAATGGTGACACACACATATAAATTATATAATATTGTTCTTAACTTCATTTTGGATAGCCTCTAATAATAAGTTGCAAAAGGCTGGATATGATTAGCTCAGTAGTGGAAAATTAATTACTAATAAAATATCTAAAGATGTTTTTCCAATATGACGCACCATTACTGTATTTAGGTCCTACTGATGTAGGCTGCTAGATAATCTGATCGACAAGCGTGTGAATGTGTTTAAGCACTATCTCATACCATGCTTTTCTCGGTGGTTAGACTATTGTGTAGTGGGTGATGTGCCTACTTAGTTGAAGCTTCCCAGTCACCTAGCCGCCTTGAAAGCTTTAGTTGCGATCGGTTTAATCTTTTATGTGTTTGGATAACTTCAAAAAAACAAAAAACGTGCTTTCATGATGTAACTTTTTTTTAAGTATTTTTTCATAAGCTATTTTCTCCAACTTTAAAAAAATAGTAAAATTATTTTTTCTTTGTATTTCTGTTTTGTTTTTAAAAAAATATCTAATTTTCTTAAAAAATTTAGACAATATATTTTAATTAAAAGAGCGGTTTTTTTCTTTAAAAAAACACAAATAAACCGTCCCTATATTAGTGATAGATTTGGCGGTACTTCCTTCTTTTTCTTTTAATTATTTTTTCTCCATGATAGAATAATATATTAATATATTTCTTTTATAAAAAATATAAAATTATTAATTATCTTATAATTATTTTATAAATTACAAGCGTATTGACAACCACATCATTTTTTTTCTTTTATGAAGATGCATCTATTATTGTGTTTAGCCTTTGAACCTTTGATTTTTTTTGTTCAATTATTCAAATAGTTACATTCAATTATCTAAAGAGTTTAAATTTTTTAAAAAAAGTTTGAGGTCAGATTTTGGTGAGTTTCCATATAATTTGAAAAGAGGAAGATAACACGTTTATGGATTGTTCGAATGTTCAAGTAATTGTGACGGTAAGTAATAACGTGATTCTTTTACTATTTATCATTTTTTATTTATTTTTAAATGAATTATATTAAGATTTTAGTAACAGTCAAGATGTGATTAGAGATGCAAAAATATTTGTATCCGTGAAGATCCCACAAGATGTGAGATGAATTTCATCCATTTAATAAATAAAAGTAGGGGTGGAGATTATAATAAGAGATATACCCGCAAAACTTGTTAATTATATTTTTTTATTTAATATATATAATATATTATGATTATTTTTTGTTTTTAATTTTGAAATGAGATGAAAATACATATATTTTTATTATTTTAAAATAAATTTTTTATTGAATGAACCTATAATGATAAAATTTGTTAAAAAAATATATTTTTATATTAATTTATAAGTTGATTATCATATAATTGAATTTAGTTTGTTATTTATAATATTTTTTATTTTATAAAAATCTTAAATTATTAAATGAAAATTGTAGTATGTAAAATTGTAGTATGTTATATTTTTATTTTATTTTTTTTTATAATTTTAAAATTTTATTTTAATTTTATTATACTAAATTAATTATATCATGACCACGCACAATAAAATTTATTAATGTGAAAATGATAAATTATTATTTAAAATGTAATAATTATTTATATATATATTTTATTTAATATATATAATATATATAATTAAATTTAAAATATTATATATTATTTTAAAATAATATTTTTATTAAATTTATAAATAAAACTTGTTGAAAAAATATATTAATTTATGTAATATTATTTATGTAAAAATTATTATAAAATATAATTATTTATTTATTTATAATAATTTTTAATTTTATTTATATTTTAAATAAAATTATAATTTTTAAAATTTATTTTATTTATAAATATTAAAATTTTATTTTAAAATATCAAATATCTATATTCAAAATCTATCGATTTATCACGAATATCATGACCCCGTCCACCTCATTGACATCCTTAGATGTGACCGAACTTGAAGAATCCCAATTGTATAGATATTATATTTTAATATGATATTTTCAAATTATTTAAATAATCAACTTATTATAGAATAATCACATTTTTTTTTTGTAAATTATAACTATTCAAAATAGAATAAACATATTCTTTTTGTGGTTTTCATGTCTCCATCAATAGAAAAAGTCCATATCATGTCAAATCAAGCATTAAAATAAAATATATCATCCGAATTAAAACTTAATTATAATTTTTTTAACAAGAATATTAAACCTTGAAGATGAGTAGAATTTAATCTTAACAGTATTCTTGTTTTTCTTTCCTTCCCCGCTGTTTCTGATCTTCGAGAGGTATATGTGTTTGTGTTTGTGAATATTTTCAGATTTTATCGAACTACAACTAAGATAACTAATCTCAAGTTTTCTTTCAGTGATATTCTCTTATCCTTTGTAGTGTTTTAGTCTCTCGTAGATTCTTTATTTAATGGAGACTTGACTCATTTAGCAACAACCTTCTTTATTTTTTTCTTTTTTTTTTTTAAATTTTTCTAATAATTTTATAACATATATTTTAAAACTGTGTTTTTTAGATAAATCAGGACATGTTGGCTTGGGTTTTTTTAATATGCCTTCTATTACTTTTAAGATGAGTGTGAAGAGGTGCAATAAAAAAAGTAGATGATTGAAACTCTTGACCACGACGGAAAAAAAAAAAAAAACTTTATTAGGAACAAGATGAAAACACCCTTATTGAAATGGAAAAGAGTGATGTATTTTAATTCTTTCACGTTTTTTTTTCTCCTTTCACTTTCATTGTTTGAATTCTTTTTGGCATTTTTTTTTGGAGAATGCTATTTTATATGAAGACAAATTCGTTAAACGACCTACAAATTCAAATCTCTATTTGTTATATAGTTGCGTTATATTAACTACCCAACCCATGTATCCATATGTGGCTTCTAATTTCGTTTTTTCCTTAACTGTGATTAGGCCATGCATTTCATAAAAACCCTTCGTCAAACAATTTGCACAACATAGCAGTGCTGTCTCTTTTTTTGTTTTATGTTGTGATGCGTCAAAAGCGCGCGTTTGAATAATCTTTTCAAGTTTGTTGAAAGTAATTTTGGTGATAGTCCACATTTCAGTATCTTGAAACTTATTTATTATTTTATTTTCAGTCATAAATTTCACCATTTAGAAACCAATTTTAATTCGTAATGCTATTATATATAGTTAAGTTTTTGTTCCTATTCATCGTATTTCTCTCCTTCGTCATAAAGTTAAAATAATTGCAAAGTGTAAATACCAAAAGAGCAGCTTGAAGTGACATCTTCGCTGGCGAATTCTCATCACATTGGTCAATGGTCAATTAATATTAATTAGGGACACATTAATTATGAGATATATTTATATATTAAATATATATTTGTGTTAGATATATAAAAATACTATATAATATATATATTTTATATATTTAAATATATTTAATTAAAAAAATTATTTTTTTCAGTTTAAATACGTTTCGAATACGTTAGAATACTTCTCGAATATCTTTAGACACTTCTTGAAGCACTTAGATATGATTAGGACATGACTTGAAAATGACTCATTAATATTTTTTTAAAAAAAATTAATTTTCATGACTAACGTTCAATTAGTAAGCATATAAGCTACTCAAGTACAATCACATGACTGACGTCCTAAGTCACTATTTTCATATACCAGTATTTTAAGTTTTATCTTTTCACACGCCACCATTAGACTTTTAAGTTTTATCTTTTACACACTACTATTTTCATCTGTTCAATTTATCTTTGCTCGTATCAAGTCATCTTGTCTCATACCAATATTTTCCTTAGTTATTTTTTTTATGCATATGTACTTCTACATGATTAGTTCTATTAAGAGAAGTTAATTTAGGAAATTTTTTAGAATATATCAATAAAAATTATATTTTATATTTTTTAGAAGAATTTATTAGATAATAAATATTGATATATATAACATATATTAAAATATTATAAATCTTTAAATTTATAAAAATAATATTAATGAATTATAATTTTTTTTAAATTTTGAATATATATATATATATATATGTGTGTGTGTATTTTATATTTTATAATTTTTGAATTTAATGTAATTCTATATTCATATCTATATTGTATCATGTGCTTCATAGGCGATTACTAATCAAAACTATATTTGTACACTAAAAAATTATAATATTTTTACATTATTTTCTTTTTAAATGGTGAAACTAAAAATGGTACACATTTTAATACACTTTTACTTTATGTTTTTCACTCAAATAAACAAAGTATAAAAAAAATTGTGTGGATTTTGTTGTACAAATATCATTATTTATTACCAAGTCTGCGGTGAGTCTGGTAACACAGGGACAACTTTTTTTGAATGCTGAATTTTTTTGGCCTTTATTGGATGCTGAACTTTTTTAATTGGATAATAATGCTTGTGACACTGTACATATCTTACATATGAGATATGTGAGAGAATCAAGTTATATGTGTACAAAAAATAGAGTAAAATCAAATATAATCTAATAGTAAAAATAACATATATGAAGTAATGTATGTTTAAATGTATATGTGTAATATTATTCTTTTAGATCCTATTAAGAATGAAATAAAATTTATTTATTTGATACACGTGAAAAATACACCACACATAAAAACATGTGACATGTGGAGTTTTGAGGCTGCAAGGAGTGCCAAGTGGATAATGAAGTAATCCATCATTGGTATTGAAGTTGTTGAACTAGGCAATAATGAAGTCGCCTAAAATCAAGAGAAATTGCTTAAGAGTCATTATGAAGAAATCAAGTTTAAGCAATCTCAGTAGTATTAAAGCCACCTTAAGAAGAGATAGTACTGATGCTATTTAAAAGAAATTCTATCAATACTGATGTTGTCAATGTAAAGATTAATGGTAATATTGAAGTTACCATTAAGTTGACAGGTAAGGATATAAGTGGTCGACAGTTGAATCTTAGAATCAGAAATAAAGATGTACATAACAATAATACTGATGTTATTAAAGAAAACTCCAAAAGTGACTAAGTTCTTAGGAGTCAACTCTACAAGGTTGCATAGTGACAATATTAACATTGTCAAATGAAGATTCCGAAAAGACTCAATCAGAGCAGCTTGTAACAAGCACACAACTTTTTAAAAGATCTTTAGTTATAAAAGTGCAAATCATAGGCAAAATACCACAATGGGAAGTTACTCCCACTACTCTTCACTCTAGCATAAGTAACTTACAAAGAGAAAATGCTCAAGTGGAAGAGAAACAATGATTGTCGAGGACAAATGGTGTAATCTTAACGTGCTTCATATTTTTGCAAGATCGTTGGATACATGGAGTGGTTATCATCTTCATCTATAAATACGAGATCTTGGTAAAACTGCAAATGATCTTGAACATTTTACACTTTTCACATATAATAGGAAGACGAGTTACTAGGAATTACCTTTTTTTATTTTCTAGATTATCTAGTATTTTCTAGATCATTAGCCTTAGTCTTAGTCATAGTCGTATACTTAGCTCATAGATTGCTCTCAACGCATTCTTAGTTTTGTGCTGTAAGTGTAACTTTAAGTTTGATTTTAATTACAATTGCTATTTAATCCTCTATACTGTTTACATTTGTTGATGTTTAATTCATGCTTTCACACTAACACTTTGTCAAGTATCACAAATATCAACTAGTAGTGCAGAATTGGAGTGTATAAAAAAAAAAAAAAGAGTCTGTAAGAGAAAGTTGATTCTCCTCTCCATTCCAATTAATGGACCAAATTTTAAAGAATTTTAGTCCAGATGTGAATCTTGTAAGTCACATAATCCCTAGACATTTTTCCCGGAAATAGACCCGTTGTTATTTCATTATTTGGTGAAAAATAGTGATATCAATGTTCAATGATTTGTTGTTGTGGAAATAAATTTTAATTTTTAAGGGACTGATTTCTTTTGTCAAATTTAGTCAATGAAAATACATTTAAATACCTATTTTTTTTAAAAAAATATTTCTTTATACAAAAATTTGAGAGGATTAGAATTTCTCTTATTTCAAGATCAGGACATCTCAAACTTCTTTAATGAAAGCTTACAATAATCCTTTCAAACAACTTTTCTGTAAAAGATCACCAACAATGATCGAATCTAAAACTTTGTATGAAAAATCTTTTCTATAAAGCCAAATATATTGTCTCTAAAGACTGACCTAGATGGCTAGAAGTAAGTAGTAAACAATTACTTAGCAGTGCCATGCATGTTTAAGAGATTCTTTTGAATAAAGAATATGATATTTTTAATTAATTGTATCTTTAATATTTTTTTTTTATTTTGAAACAGGCAAATGAATTTCATCAATTCAATGGACATACAGAGGACATCAGAAAAGCCGTAGTCTACATCCGTCTGTGATCTATCTTCCACACAGACCTTATCATGAAACTCAAGGATACTAAGAATGAGATGCTCATCTCATAATATATTGAATTTATTAGGTCATAATATTAATTACTTACAAAAAGAAAATGCTACTCTTACATGAATACCACACTCATCTGTCTCATATTTGTTTATGTAATAGAATCAAAGTATAAGGGTGTAAAAAATAAAATAAATCCAGTTATAATTAAATGATAAAAATTATAAAAATGTGAGTAATATAAGTAGAGGTATATGTAAATAATATTAATTTTATAAAAAACACTAGTAGTACTAATAAATAAAATAATACTTCTTTAAAATAAATTTATCTCTAAAACAAATAAATAAAAATATATTTATTCTTAATTTAATAAAATAAATTAAAATATTAACATATTAAATAATATAAAAATAAATACATTCCTATTCATTCATTTTAAATTAAAGTCATTTTAAAGACACTTTTCCCAACAAATGAGTACTACAGAGTTCTCCATCATATAACTCAGAAGGGATTGAGATCCTCTCAATTGACCACATCCAGTGAAAATATCTCAGTCATCTATCAATTATAAAGAAAAATCAACGGTGGACAATTGAGAGGGGTGGGACGACGTCGTTTCTATTATGCAGTCTGAAATTTTGCTTCCCATTTTCCCTCTCATTCTCCCCTCCCCGCCTTTTCTTCGACAAATCCCGTTGAGGCCATCGACTCACTCCGACGATCAATCACCACCACAACACGCCATCTTAGCTTCTGCCATCGCTGCCCCCGTAGCCCGAAGCACTGCCGCCTTGAGCCCTTGCGTAACCCGACGACAATGGTTCATTGTTCTTCTTCCCCTTTTCACTGTTCTTTTCTGCTCCTGTTGTGCTTTTTTGCAGTTGCATGTTGGGGTTGTTTGGCTGTGTACATCTATATATTTGTCACTTAAGTATTTTGTATGTTATTCTGCATAGATCCTCAACTAGTGTCCTTTTCTTTGTCTTTGCTCTATCTGGTCAATTGTTATGTCAATCTGTTGTTTCTAATATTGATTGTTTATTATTAGCTCTTAACCGTCTTTGTTATTGCAATATCTTGACTGAAATTGACTATTTCTTCTTGTTTCTATTCAAGATTTAGCTGTTGTGGTCTTGCTAATACTCATAACTCTTATTTCACCTAATTCTTCCAAAAGAGGGGTAACATTTTCTTGCACTCTTTGTCTTAAAATACCTATAACAGATAGGTAGACAATATTATGGTCATGAGATTTAAAACATGGTTACTTAAAGTTGTATCAACTGCTTGTAGCGTGAGTCAGTTTATAACATGAAACAATTGAAGATTTAGTTTAGCATGCAGAAAGGAACATGAGAATATGGAAATCTAAGCTACAAATTTCAAAATATTACTTAGTTAGTAAAACCACATTGCATAATGACTAGAGTTCTGAGTGAATCATTTCCTTCTCCCCTCCCCCTCCCCCCCCCCAAAAAAATGTGAGTTCTTTATTGTTTAGAGTATTTGCATTTAATTGGATAAATTAGTTTTAATTTTTCTTTTTTATGATATATGCATGAAAATGGTCAACACATAGTTCTCTCTTTCTAATTAAAGTTGGTTTATGTTATTCACCTTGATTAGAAGTCATTGATTTGGCCTTACTTTATTGTCACATGTATATTGTTGTTGCAGCCTATATTGTCTTCATGTGAAATACCATATGTTTTCACATTGGTTTTCAAGCATGTAATTTACTTGTATTTTGTTAGATATATTAATAAAATTTATTTTTTATTGGTATTAATCTTAGATATTTTGATTTACAAGTTTTAGTTGTTGTTGTTATTATTATTATTATAACTGATAGGTGGTTAGTTTTTTTCCTCCCCATTATTTTCAATTCTTTAGTTATAAAGAGATTTTGTCCTGATTGCCAGGTGGAGGTGCATCGAACATAAGCTTTTGGTGACTACCAAAAATATATTGAAGCATAAGGCAATTTATAAGAAGAGAATGAGTATAGCCTCTTTCAGGAGTGTGTGCCTGTAGAATATAATCCATACAGGTAAGCCACTAAGCCTATAGTGGGTTGAAGATGATGATGGGTCATCGGGTTTGGATGTAGAAGCCATGTGATGTTGTGTCTTGGAATATAATGTTTACTATTTTCATTGTGCAAACAAAATAGAAAGATGAAAATTCTAGGACCTTTTCTAAATGACACCAGAATATGGACTTTTGAGGCTCAGTAGAATTTAAGCAATATTGGTAGAGAGGCACATAGACAAAAACCAATGCTTAAATGTTAGCTACCACAGGTTTCCATATGTATACTGTTGTTGCAGCCTATATTGTCTTCATGTGAAATATCATTTGTTTTCACATTGATTTTCAAGCCATTGTTGAAGCTCTTGGTTTGGCTGCTGTTGAGGCAGCAGTTTCCATCACTGTCATAATTGCAAGTGGACAATTGGTAAGTGGTATTCAGAACTGAGGTGTGGAATTATAATGGTGGGGTGAATAGGATCTTAAGAATGAGGGAATTCACTTACCTAGAGTTACTATTTTTGAGTGGAGGAAAATATAAATAGAATTCTGATTTTGTTAAGATGGTCATCTAATCTTTATGCTATCATTGATTGTGAAAATTGTAATGACTGATATAACAAAATTGCAGTGTATGATTGTTAATAACGGACTCACTAACTGCCTGACTACTTTCATATTCTCAGTCTATCTATATTATTATGCTAACATATATTAAGAACAATTTGTTGATTGCTGCTTTCTTGTTGACATGGCTCATCACTTTTGCTCATATTTGATCTTTTCATGTCAAACTCTACAAGTATGTGTTTTTGCTCTATCTCTCTGACTGAAATAAAGTGTGATTCTGCATCTTAGAAGTCAGAAATGGCTAATCCCTTTTATTGTTTCACCTCAAAGTTTATAGCTTTGGTTGATAAAAATTCAATTAAATGATGAAACAAAGGAATAAATTTGGTATAGTGAATCTGATTTTGTTGTTGTTCTAGCAATCAACAAAATTGTGTTTCAACTACTTATGGAATGAAATTTGACTAAAATTCATCTTGGCCTGCCATTTTTCAGGTCATATACACATTTGTCTTATTTTATTTGTAGTTTGAATTAAAAAAAAAACAAAGAGAAGAAAAAGTTTGTCACAAATTTCTGGTATTGCTTTGTGAAATTGAAACTAAAGAATCATCTCTGCTTATAAATTGGTCCTCTGTGATTCAGAGTCATCATGCTTAGTGATCAAGGATAGATGTTGTCTTTATTACACATAAAGTAAATTCTAAGCTGACAACTTTTCCAATTTTGTTCTTGCTAAGCTAAGACAACAATGTTATTGTGAACAATGATTGTCAAGATTGCTCTGGCTGGCCCCTTCCCGAGGAGAACCCAAATCATAGCCTTTTTGCTTTGTCAATTAATTGACTCTCAAGTTATCAACAGTGGATTTTGGATTTTGTCTTGGCTTTGAAATGATAATTCTTTTTGCCATTAGCCTAGAAAATATTACAGATGTGATTCCTTGCCCATTGACAAAAATAATTCTTTTAGACTTGGAAACTCATTATATTAGAAGGTTTGCACTTATTATCTTAGGGAACTTACCATTCTTGTAGCATGATACGTTTGATTGACTGCATAATGGACTCAATATCCTTGAGAACATCCTATTCCTCAAGTATGTATATATCCAATCTCTGTCCAGGTGCTCTGTCCAGTAGGTAAATTGAATATTTCCTATTTATTAGCTTTAAGTTATTATTTCATTTTAATTACTTCACTGGCTTTGGTTGTTTACTTATTAGCACATACATGATAATCATCAAATGGCATTTCAAGTCATGATAACAGATTGCACAATTATACTACGTGATATATTTTTCACTTAATTTTATTGTAATACTCATCGTATGTAAAAATTGATTAAATATTAGTTACTTACTATCCAACTATTGCAGGCCAAGAAAAAAGTGGCTTTAACTCAAGAAATATGAGCTACTAGAGACTGTTTCCCCCTCAAAAAATTTGATTGAAGAATACGAAACATGTTCTAGTTAGTTTTTGTGAAGTCTGTGGAGGAGTTGGGCAAAATATACATCTCCATTAGAAGTTTCATTAGGCTGCAAGTTTGTTGTGACATCAACCTAAGGGAAAATATCAAATAAATGACTACAAATGCTTGCAAGATTGAAGGATTTGTTTATTGTACATTAAAAGAGATCCTTTTTTTTTGTTTAACAATTAAGAGATCTTTGAAAATATGATATGAGGATCTCTCTTTTGTGCAAGTATATCATTTGCAATTGTGTTCATCAATGTAAAATTGTACATGAGACATGAAATCTTCCCTTAATACCATGAATCAAATTTTATTACCTCAGTTTTACTTCTTGTCATTATAAATGTGAATAGTGAGTAAATATTGTGTTAGAATACAATTGACATATAAGATCTAATAGGCTAACCAACCAAATAAATTATATTAAAATATAAATAAAGAGTACATAACATCAAATTAAAAAGGTCAGCTTTTACAAGAATAAAATAAAACAAAAGGTCAGCTTAAAACAATTAGGACCCATGTGGGGGACACCAGTAGCAATGAGGCCTATACCATGCTGCTTTGCTGTCTCATTGTCATATATATGCCTTGCTTGCAAAACTGCAAAAATGGATGTCACTTTACTGAGCACATATATATGTCAAGAAATACATGTCAATTTATTGAGCACAAATACATGTCACTAACCTAACAAAATGTTATGAAACAACTCCTTCACCGATTAACCCACAAAATCGCAAAAGCTGAAAATGGATAGTAAGATCGTGGTATCTTCCTTGCGTTGAGCAATACCAATAACATATGAATGAGAATATTATATATTAAAAAATTACCTTTAAGTTTAGAAACTAGTTTGATTGCTCGTTAAGTTTGATACATCACTTAGAGGAATTGATATATGGTTGAACTCAAACCTTAATGATTGGAAAAAAGTATCGTCAAGTGACTCCTGTGTTATAAAAATAATCAAGAAACTAGTTAAATAAATAAAAAACCTAAACATACTAAACAAAAAATAGGATTAAGACTATATAAATATTAACTTACAAGTGTGTCAAAAAACTTGCCATTAAAAGTCTATTAAAACCATGATCACTTTCATAAGTTATCGAATTATGCAATGTAGTGTCCTATGACCTGAATAACAAGCAATTGATTGATATATTATCAAGTGGTTAAATTTTTATTTAAAAGCATAAATAATTAAGATATTTAATATACCTCAGCTAACTGAAGTTGTTGTTGAGAACTTGAAATGCCAAGCACGCTACAAGAAACATTATTTTCCTATGCAAAAACAACAAAACCAATAATAGGCAAGAAAATATTAAATTTGGCAAGTTAAGAAATTAAAAAACACATTACTTAATAAAGTTATGTCGCAAATGAAATTACCTTGAATTCTTTATTTTTTGAAGCATTGATGATTTGACCCTTTTTTCTCCTTTTGGGTTGGTTCTCAACCCAACTCTTTGGATGCTTTCTACAATTATTCATACCATTTCTCCTTTTCAAGCCTTTGACTTGTAGGGTATTAAGGTTTGTATTTGGGATAGCGGAAGAAGAATTGGCATTATTATTTTTCAATCCTAAATTTTTCTTACAAATATCATCAACTTGCTTACTTAACTCCTCTATAGACTTTTCCATAAAGATTTGTGCTTCCTTACCGTCAGATGCTTGTGTGGCTACTCTCACCAATTTAGGACAAATTTGCCTATACCAATGTGTGCTATCAAGATTAGCATCTTCCTGAACATTTCTCCCATGTGTGTCTTTTTCAAGTCCATTCTTTGCTTCCCTTGTCCACCTTTTCAATATGTACTGATCAGGCACTAATTTAATATCTTTCACATCAAGAACCTTGATTACATGACAACACAAAATGCCAAAAGTCTCAAACTTTCTACAGCTACATGAAATTGTGCTAATGGAAGGACTAAATGAGACTTTATACTCTCCATCTTCATTGTACAAACCAATCAAATATTCATGGTTTGAATCACCTTCATTTCCTTCTTTTATATAAGCTGCAGAGTATTTATCATACTCTTTTTGAAAAAGATCAAAAAGAGGAATAGTATATTTTTGTGCAACCTGTTGCAATAAAGGTGAATTTTCCATCTTCAACCTTGGTAATTTTTGCCTAGATTTAAATTCACATTGTAGTTCATTATATCTCTTATCACTAACCACTCTTTCAAAGTGTTTGAAAAACTAGATTATGTCCAAGTTAGGTTTCATGCAACTTTTCAAATTTGCATTCAAGCTTTCACTAAGTTGTGTACTTCGCATGCCAATTGTGAAAACATTTTTCATATAACACTTTGCCCATTTCTCCTTTACTTTATACAAACCTACTAACCACCTATTTTCTTGAAGCTTATAATCATCTACCAACTTATCCCATGCTCTTTGAAAATCAATTTCCTCTAAGTATTTGTACATGCAAAACTTCATGTCTCTCAAAACATTAGACCTATTCTTCATCAAATTACCAAGATGTTTTATGCCATTTTGCATCAAATGCCAAGAGCATAAACCATGATATGTTTCGGGCATTACCTCAAGTAAAGCTTTAGCCATTGCATGGTCTTGATCTGTGAAAAGGGTTTGAGGCTTCTTGCTCTTATGTGCCTTCAAAAATTCTCTAAATAGTCATTCAAAGGATTCTGCAGTCTCATCATAAAGAAGCGCAACTCCAAAAATTACCACCCTTCTAAAATGGTTAAATCCTGCAAACACAACCAAAGGTCTACATGCATTATTAGTACTATATGTAGTGTCAAGAGTGAGCACATCACCAAAGTATTCATAATCCATAATCATTCACGCATCGGCCCAAAAAATATTTGTTATCTGTTCTTCAACATCTAATTGGATTACATAATAAAATGATGGGTTTTCTATTGATTCTTGTTGAAAGTACTGTAACAAGCTGCCTGCCTCCCCGTATGTCATGTTTCTCAATCTTTTGCTACGAAGATAGTTCTTTTGATCCAAACATGTGTAACCAAGGTTTGCTCTTCCACCAACTTGTCTACTCATTAATTCAAATGAGGCCTTTTGCTTAATGCCTGAGTCATCTGCCAAATCAATCTCGTGAGCTTGAACTTGAGACAATTTTCGCTGAGATGTTAGCATGTGAGTCATCTCTAGAAGGTGCAAAGGATGGTTATGCTCATCAACAAAATCATGAATTTGATACTTCTCAATCTTTTTCATGTATTTCAGTCCTAATCTTGTAGGATAGTTAGTCCTTGTTTCAAGCCGAGGATTGATTATTAAGTGATCTCTTTTGTCTACTCTACGAACACCCTCTTTGCTACAAACATATCTAACATTGAAAATCCTTCCATCTTTGCTTTTGTTAACATACTGCTTTCTAGTGTTAAACCCAATTTTTCCACCATAATCAGTCTAAAATTTCTATGCCTCTTCTAAAGTATTGAATGTCTTGCCTATCCGAGGTTGCCAATCAAGTTCTATATTCATGTATGGGGCATTTGGTGCAACAATAGAATCATCCGGCATACTAAAATGGAAAAAAAATCATATAAAAAATCTAATTAAAAAAAACCATCAACTTGAAGATTAATTAATCCCAAAATATATCATAATTAAAATGTATAAAGCTATGAGACATGTACCATAGTGTTTCCTACTAGTGCAAGCTTACCTATTAGCATTTAAATGTTCTTTCAACTATGGACGATGGACAAAGTCAGCCATGCTATTCAACCTGACATTGCGCAAAATAAAGAAAACTAATTTTCTTACAATGTTTTCAATCCTTTCATATTATCAACACGTAAAAATGTAGAATCAGATCCATTAAAGTGACTAATTCTCTTGCATTTCATATTTTAAGGATGGGAGAATGGAATAGGGAAAGAAAAGAACACTCACGTAGTGTGAGCAATAACAAATTGCTAGTCTTAATAGAACACATCTACTTGAATGTCAACTATGCAGCATGTCCCAATTAACAACTTGAAAAAACTCTGCAATTGAACATTTCCTAAATATATCATTCATTGGATTTTAAAAATAGTTTCAGAGCATAAGAAAAAAAGAAAAAGAAAAATATTGATCATAGTTAACAATATAGATTATCCACTTTTATGATGATGAATAGAACAAAGGCAAAGACAAAGAAGAGGACACTAGTTGAGGATCTATGCAGAATAACATACAAAATACTTAAGTGACAAATATATAGATGTGCACAGCCAAATAACCCCAACATGCAACTGCAGAAAAGCACAACAAGAGCATAAAAGAACAGTGAAAAGAGGAAGAAGAACAGTGGACCATTGCCGTCGGGTTACGCAAGGGCTCAAGGCAGCAGTGCTTCAGGCTACGGCGGCGGCGGCGATGGTAGAAGCTAAGGCGGTGTGCTACGACGTGTTGTGGTGGTGGTTGATCGTCGGAGTGAGTCAATGGCCTCAATGGGATTTGTTGAAGAAAAGGCGGGGAGGGAAGAATGAGAGGGAAAAGGGGAAGCAAAATTTCAGACTGCATAATGGAAACGACGTCGTCCCACCTGTAACACCCTCCGTAGGGCATCACAGTTTCGACTACAAGCTCATAATCTGTAAATCAGTTCATAAAAGGTTTGAGTTATAAAACATGAGTTTTAAAATTTCTTTTCACGGAAACATAAACTTACTGAAAATTTATAGATAATACTGAAAAATATATTTAAACTGATTAATATACATTACTGATACCACATAATATTTAACAATTAGGTAGGAAACATAAAACTTACAGACTTAATTTTAAACAGTAGCAAACCCCATGACGGGTCCTACTTAATAGCACAGTATAACACTATCGATAAAACTCAACATACTTATTCTGTCTTATATCCATCTTGATGCGTCATATATTTGTTCATCCTTAAAACTGCACACCAACTAATCTGGGGTGGTCACTTCTTGATGTTATCACCAAACTCAGAATATTTGCCTCCAGTCACGTCTAAGAAACTCGTTCCATCTACTATATAATTTTTAACAATACAAGCACAACAAAATAATATAACAAAGAGGTGAGGTCACCTACGCTAATACCAACATGGTAGCATGGAGATAACACAAACAACACACCATACAGGTATATCATACCATAATTACAATCATGCCCTCATCATTATTTATCATCACAACAGATGTAATAAACAGTAATTACGATCCTGCCCTCAATATTTTCCAAATATTCAACAATTCAATTATCATAAATAATAATTACGATAATGCCCTCAACATTATCCAAATATTCAACAGTTCAATTATCATACCAATAATTATGATAATGCCCTCAATCATTATTTATCACAACAAATATAATAAATAATAATTACCATCATGCCATTAACTTTGTTCAAATCACACGATAATTACAATAATGCCATCAGCATTATTTATCATCATCATTATCATCCAATATTCCTCAATTAATATATCACACAGATATAAATACTCAGTTTATGCATGTGCACAAAGACTCAATTTCCTACTCCATGGAGGTTTTCACAATTTCGAGAAGAATGCTCTGGTTAATTGTCCAGCCTTAGCCCACAAACAATCTTCAGTCTTCGAAAAGAATCATGTTCTTGTCGGGTATCGTCAATGCGTTGCAATGGACTGCGTCGTCACATGGCACAGGGTAATTGCCACTGCCCACTGGATCGACCGCCGAGCCTTGACGCCCCCAAGATCCATCATAGACCTCACTTTTCAATTCTCATTCTCTCTTCGACCATAAAGGCCACAATAGCTATCAACTATTTTTCGTTCAATGCACGAATATCTCAATGCAATTCTGTTCAATTTCATCATATGCCTCAATGCATATTTTTTTCAATTTCATCATATGCTTC
The DNA here is from genome assembly GCA_029884605.1 of Ormosia emarginata. Classification (NCBI taxonomy): domain Eukaryota; kingdom Viridiplantae; phylum Streptophyta; class Magnoliopsida; order Fabales; family Fabaceae; genus Ormosia; species Ormosia emarginata. The sequence goes on along the minus strand of JAQQTP010000022.1, from coordinate 2,614,707 downwards.
AATGCATATTTGTCAATTTCATCATATGCCTCAATGCATATCTTTCCAATGCAGGTATAATGCACCAAATGCCAGTCACAGGCTAATCTCATAATTTTCTCATATAGTGTCCATACACTGGTTCAACAGTAATCTTACTGTATATTCAATTGTGAAATCATATTATCGCATTTTCATAGTCGCACAACACTTTTGTAGCGTTTTCATAATCGCGCAATATTTTTGTTACGTTTTCACAATTCCGCAACATTTCCGTTGCGTTTTCAAACTGCGTAGCGATTTTCCATCATTTGCTCAATTACGTAAAAATATTTCATCATTTTTCAATCACGTAGCGATTTTTCAACAATATCTCAATTACGTAAAAATATTTAAACGCTTTCCAAATCGCGTAGAAATATTTTAACGTTTTTTAAATCACGTAGTTTAAAAATCACGTTTTTAAGTTATGTAAATCATTTTTTTCACCATTTTACAACCACGTAAAATATTCCTCAATATTTCAAACATTATTTTGGACTTTCCAAAAATCAATGTCATTTCCAACACCATTTTCCACATTTTCTCCATTTTTCCATTTCGTAAAATATTTTTCAACCTTTAAAATTTCCAATTCAACTTTTCTCAAAATAATATGACTTCTCACATTATTTTTCCATATTATTTTACTCAAGAAAATCCTTTTCGCAATATATTTCACAAATTCACCATTTCATTGAATTAAATCAATGTTTCTCACTTAAAATTTCCTAACGCGCTCCAAAACTCAAAGGATGAGTTTTACGTTAGTAAATTTTAAATCATCAACGTTTCCTTTATAATTCAAAATAAATTCTCAAATTCAATCCTCTTCCAAAATAATTTGAGGTTCAAACCCTTATAACCTCTATTTTCCTTTCATAACCGAAATTTCTATTTCTCAAGTAATAAAACACTTTGTTTCCATTTCTTTGATCCTTGTACTAGATCAATTACATTTCCACTTTGAAATCATTTTATTTCATAAAATCTAGGCACTTACAAGCCTTCAAAATCGTGGTACATGACTATTGAAACCATCAAATATTTTTCCTTCTAAATCAATTAAGTACCATTCTTGTTTTTACACAAACAAAACCATTAAAATTTCCTTCAAAAACCGTGAGACTTATGGTCTCAAAAACTAAATCATTTGTTCATTTTCCTTGCTCTTCAAATCCTCTAATTTTACCATTCATAAAAATATTAATTTGTAAACACCTATTTTGAGGTGTGAGGCCGAAATCCTCATGGTCCTTGGAACCAAAAATTCATTTTCCTTTCCAACAATTTTTTTTATGGCATACATAACATATAATCAACATATATATTTCAAGCATACCATAAAAACAATAAAAATCATACCAAACATGTAAGCACAAATAAACCATGCAAAACACATAAACCACATAAACACCCATATATAATTACACAATCATGGATATGAATCCTCACATGCATTCACCATCTATCAAATACAAATTCATCTCTCACCACCATACTTGGTTGGTGAGATGGATCTCCCTCTTACCTCTTGAAGAACCTCTCAAGCTCCTTGTTTTGCTTCCTTTTCTAAGTCTTTCACCACTAAGAGCTTCTCAAACACAAAACAAAACACAAGTTTATTAGGATATCAAGCTTGAACAAGAAGAACCACGGGTCAAACATGGTTTAGAACATGAAAAAGAGATAAGATGTGAAGTTTCCTTACACTTCACATTAAAAACCCTAGAACTTTGCTCTTGAAGAAAGTCCTTGAAGATGATAGATTTATAACTTGGCCTAAACTACAAAGTGTCTTAGATTGAGGTATAGATTCAAGAAGTAAGGTTGTTTGAAATTAAAGAGTGATGGAAGGTAGATTTAGGGGTCTTGGCCAAAACTTGCATGAAGAGGAAGTGGAGAGAAAAATTTGATATGCTTGGCTTTTGGAAATGATCAATAATGATCAAGATTGAGTAATAATGGTCTTGAAACCATGCTATGCTCTTAAGCATCACCAAAACCGGGCCCCCTCCTTATGCACTCAATAAGTTACCATTATCACTAGCCACCATTTAGAGCATTATTAGTCATTGATTAGATCAATGGTTAGGATTAATGTAGATTCTAGGTATAGCCTTTAGATTAGAAGACTTAATCTAGGTCATTGGATCTTTCTCCTTGAAATCCTAGCCATTAAATGTATCTCCAAAATGAAAGGTCAAGATCACCTCTTCATACTTTAAATCCAAGGGTCATAAATGGTCCTAGCCATTTTATAAGACCAAATCTTCACCATTGATTAAATCGATAATGGATATCCAAAGGCTTCAACATTAAGCTTGCTTCCCATTGGTCCGTCATAAAGCTGTCATAACCACTAATGTTGACTAAGTAGTATAATTTTTATTTTTATCTACTATTACCCTTCGAACAATATTTTTACGGTATTTTTATTGCCCGATAATTAAATACAATACAAAACACAGTAAAAGAAAATTTTAAAAACTGTTTCCGATTTCAGGTTTAGTAAGATCCCTTGTCCCTGTCTCAACAGTACAAAATTTTTGAGCTGCAGAAAAATTTTCACTTTTCCGAGCCCACCTGGGTCCACGTATAGCCCCCTGGGCCCACAGATAGTCCATAGATAATATTAAAATAATCAGAGAAATATAAAAATTTTAAAATCATCTACAAAATCATAAAAATTATAAAATTTATGAAAATCAAATCAGATTACGTAAAATAATTAAGACTTATTAGTAATAATTAAATTACGTAAGATTTTTCTCGACCCGAAAATTATTATTTTCCTGACACGGAGTAAATCACACAAAACGATCAAATGTATTCATGGAATACTCAAATAATTTTACAGTACACTGAAATCATTAAACAGTAGAATTCTATTAACTGTCAAAATTACTGTCAAATAGTTAGAAAATTTGGGGTGTTACATCACCCCTCTCACTTGTCCACTGTTGATTTTTCTTTATAATTGATGGATGGATGAGATATGTTCACTGGATGTGGTCAATTTAATGGCCAATTGAGAGGATCTCAATCCAACTCAAAAGTGCTTTTCATAAAGCTGAAATAGACATGATTACGTGCATTTAGTTGCTGTTGTTCCATAGCTAAGGCACACCAACATGCAACGACAATTGGTAATTGGAAACACACTGATAAAATTAGCCTGGTCATCAGAATCTAAATGATGGGGGTAAGAAGATCCAAAATGATGCGCCAACTTTAGGCTATGTATGGTATCATAGGAAGAAAAGGAAAAAAATGATATCATAGAAAAGAAAATCAAAAAGAGAAAAAGTGAAAGAATTATTATTCTATTTAATTGGTATCATCCATCGATAGAAAAGATACTTTCTTTTCTTTGTTTGATTTTATTAAAAAATAATAAAAATATATGTAAATATATATAAATATATGTTGTGGCCTGCAAAAATATTTCTTTTTTCTTTCTTTTTATCTATTAATTAAGGGATGTAAATTTTGTGGATCTCATAAAAAAAAATACATCATTTCAAATATCTTTATCCTTACAAATTTATAAAACACGATTACGGACACGAATATTCAAACAGAGATATAGAAATATACTAAATTTAAAAAATTATAAGACACGATATGATATTATTAATATAAATTCTATAAGCTTAAAGGTTTATAATATCTTAATATATATCATATGTACTAATATTTGCTACATAGTAAACCCTTCCTCAAAAATATGAAGCATAATTTCTATTGATATATTCTAAAAAATCTCATAAACTAACTTCTCATAGTAGAATTATCCATGTACAAGTACATGTGCATCCAAAAAAAATTAACTAGAAGGAATATTGGTGTGAGGCAAGCTTCAGTGACGACGAAGTGAATGACTTGGTACAAATAGAGGTAGAAGGATCAGATGAAAATAGTGGTGTATGAAAAGATAAAACTTAAAAATCTAATAGTGGTGTATGACTCCATATGTTCGACATAAACACGTATCCGACATGCGAATACGTCTCAAAAATGACGTATCTGTACTTGATAGCTATATATCAAGCAAGGAATAGATCTAATACTCTCCTAATAAGTGTGCAAAAGGCATTGATTTACAGAATGAAAAGTTGATTTAGTAACCCCTAGCTTGTTCTTTTGTTTGTTTGTTGCTCAAGTATCTTGCAATTGTGAACATGGTTTGAGAATTAGAATGTTTTAGTTTGTGAATGAGAATAATTGATCATAAGGAGGAAGAGTTCTCACTTTTGATATGTGTTTGTGCAGGAAAACAATCAAGGAGGAAGAGCTTGGTGCCTTGGATGCTGATCAGAATCAATTTTTTTGCACAATCAGTGTCCAGGCGCTTCAAAAGCAGCGCCTAGGCACCTTAAGAGCATCAGAAGACATTTCCTGGATGTTCAGTGCTTTGGCGCCCAATACGAATCACCTAGGCACTTATACCTACAGCAAAACCTTGCATGCTGGACCATCAATGCCCAGGTGCTTCAGACGTAGTGCTTAGGCGCCCAGACCAGAGTATAAATACATTAATTCTGACCTAATTTGGGAGGAGCTATCAGAAGCGTCAGAAAAAGAACGTATCTACCTTGGGAAACATGGAAAGCGACTGCTTAGCTACTAGAGAAAGGGGAATCTCTCCAAAATCATCAAGATGACTAGGGGGTTTTCTTTTCTTCTTATTTTGTCCTACATTTGCTTCATGAACTACTAAGTTCCTTTGGTTAGGGTGATGAAACTTTCTCTTTCTTATGATGTAATGACTTTTTTATATTAATTCAAGTTTTTCTTTCATGGTTTAGTAGTTGAACCTGTTTTATTTGTTTGATAATTGTTGTGGAATGACCATTCACACATTTATTTGTTGAAGAATCCATATAAAATTGGAAAATGGAGTTTGGGTTATGCTTCTTGGTCTAATTTGTTAGTATCAGGGGAGCCATAAACAACAGGGATATCTTTAACAATTGGTTAAGTGAGGAACTACAAGTGGGTTTGGACACCACATATCAACCCAAAACCTTAAGGCATTAGATGTATGGGTCCTGTCCACTTATAAACCCCTCTCTTAATCCATTTCTATCTAATATGGGACTTCTTCCACCCACAACTCACACTTGCAATTTCCCAACAAATCTCCCCCTCAAGTATGAGTCCTTATCCTCCCCCTCAAGCAGAAGCATCTGAGTATTCAACTCATACTTGTACTGTTGTTATCTCCATCACTAATGGAACACGCCGCCTGACCACCACACAACATCAGGAAGACTTTCGACACAAGGGATCCCTTGACTTCATCCTAGCCAAACCATCGGCTCTGATACCAATTGTTAGTATCGAGGGAGCCATAAACAACGGGGATATCTCAAACAATGGGTTAAGTGAGGAATTACAATTGGGTTTGGACACCACATATCAATCCAAAACCTTAAGGCATTAGGTGTATGGGTCCTGTCCACTTATAAACCCATCTCTTAATCCATTTCTATCCAATATGGGACTTCTTCCACCCACAACTCATACTTACAATTTCCCAACAAATACATTGTTGGACCTCAATGTTGAATATTCAATATATTCATATGATTGTCATTGGTCTATGATATAAGCATTATCATAAATATATGATTAAAGAAGAATGTGGAAGCCTACCCCCACTAGTAGCCATTGTTATCAAGCACTCTTTCTCTCAAGCAATCAAACAAACACCTTCACAAACCAGCAACCAGTTTCAGAGAAAGGAGAGAAATCTTCTAGCCTTTGCCTTTTCTATAGTATGTGAACCAATGGAGCATCACAGGCTTTTATAGGCAAGGCTAGGGACCCTCTCATGATTGCAGAATTGTAACTGCTCCTTCATTGGCTCCTCCATTAAGAGCCAATAATCACCTTTTGTAACTGCTGCTCCCATTTGAATTTGTAACAGCTCTAAGAATATCAAGCAATACTAATATTCAATATATGGGCCACATTAAATTGTTATTTCTAACATTCTTCCACTTGGCTCATATATTATCAGCGATAATCCTTATTTTTGACAATTAAATATGGCCAAAAGATAATTTGTCAACTTAAGCTTAATATACTTGATAATCACCTAGAAATTACCATACATGAATCATGGTGGTTATGTTTTAAGACAAACATTTCCTTCTATGTATTACAATGATAATTCTTTCCAAGTGAGTAAAATAGGGTTCAAACTTTATTGATCCAAACAAACCATAACTTTACATGACAAACTTAATGTGCACAAAGTCATATAATAAATGAAAAGACATAAATATCAAGATTAACTAATGAGACCTATACGAATCACATGATCCTGAAACACTTTAGCCGGTAATCCTTTAGTTAATGGATTATCAATCATGGATTTCGTGTCTACATATTCTATGGAGACTAACTCCCTTTTGATGTCTTCTCTTTCAACCAAAAACTTAATATCAATATGCTTACTTCGGCTTCTACTTTTATTATTCTTTGAAAAGAATATTGCAGCCGAATTATCACGTAAGATCTTTATTGGTCTTTCGATTGAATTGACAACTTGAAGACCATAAACAAAATTCTTCAACCATTTAGCCTGTGATGTGGCTTCGTAGCAACCAATGAATTCTGCTTCCATAGTGGATGACGCAATAATTGTTTGTTTTTTGATTCTCCAAGAGATAGCACCTTCTGCTAAAAAGAAAATATAGCCCGAAGTGGACTTCTTAGAGTCCGTGCATCCAACGAAATCCGAATATGAATATCCTATTATTTCCAAAGCATCAGAGTGCTTGTATGTCAACTTGTAATCCTTAGTTCCTTGAAGATATCTCATAACCTTTTTTGCTGCCTTCCAATGTTCCTTGCATGGGTTACTTTGATATCTTCCCAACATTCCTACCGCGAATGCAATATCAAGCCTAGTGCTGACTTGAGCATACATGAGACTTCCTACTATTGAAGCATAAGGAATGCCTTTCATCTCCTCTTGTTTCAATGTTGTTTGGGGACATTGATTAAGATTGAATTTTTACCCTTTAACTATAGGTGCAGCAATTGATGAACAATTTTGCATATTAAACCTTTTCAAAACTTTTTCAATGTAGGCCTTTTGAGATAATCCCAATGTCCTTAGAGGTCTATCCCTATGAATCTGTATGCCAATGACATAGGAGGCTTCACCCATATCCTTCATATCAAAGTTTTGTGATAGGAAAAGTTTTGTATCATGCAAGAGACCTAAATCACTCCTTGCAAGTAAAATGTCATCTACATATAGGACTAAAAAGATAAATTTACTCCCACTGACCTTGAGGTATATGCATTAGTCTACCACATTTTCCTCAAATCCATATTTGGAAATGACATTATGAAACTTTATATACCATTGGCAGGATGCTTGTTTTAGCCCATATATAGATCTTTTAAGCTTGCAAACTAAGTGATTACCTTTGTCACTTTCAAAGCCCATAGGTTGTGACATGTACACTTCTTCCTTAAGATCCCCATTGAGAAAAGCTATTTTCACATCTATTTGATGTAACTCTAGATCAAAATGAGCTACTAAGGCCATGATTATTCTAAATGAATCCTTCTTTGAAACTGGAGAGAAGGTTTCATGATATTCAATACCTTCTTTTTGAGTAAAGCCCTTGGCTATAAGTCTTGCTTTATATCTTTTGACATTACCAGTTGAATCTCTTTTGGTTTTAAAAACCCATTTACAACCAACAGGAGAAACTCCTTTTAGTAATTCTACTAGATCCCAAACTTGATTTTTAGCCATAGACTCCATTTCATCTTTCATGGCATCATACCACAATTTAGAGTCTTCTCTACTCATGGCTTGTGAAAATGTAGTAGGATCATCCTTAGGTCCAACATCATAGTCAGACTCTTGAAGGTACACTATATAGTCACTAGAAATTGCTGATTTTCTATCTCTTGTAGATCTCCTTAATGCTATTGGCTCTTGATCAATAGGTTCTATATTAGTAGGTTACTCATGTGGTATATTCTCAACAAGTGGTTCTTGATGAGTTGGCAGATGTTCAACCGTATCATGTTGATTAAGTTGAACACTAACTAACTCTATTGCTCTTTAAGGTATCATAGGTGATTCCCTTATTTCCTCAAATTCCATTTGTTGAGAATTTCCGCTCCCACTAACTTCATGATCTTCAAGAAATTTCGCATTTCTAGCTTCAACTATTTTAGGAGTGTGTGAAGGACAACAAAACTTATACCCTTTGGAGTTGGTTGGGTAACCAATAAAATAGTCACTGGTGGTTCTTGAGTCCAATTTCCCAATGTTTGGATTGTAAATCCTTACTTCAACTGGACAACCCCATACATGTAAATGTCTTAAACAAGGTTTCCATCTATTCCAAATTTCAAAATGTGTCTTTGGAACAGCCTTAGATGGCACCCTATTTAATACATATACAACGGTTTTCAAGGCTTCACTCCATAAGGACATAGGTAATACCTTTGAACTGCTAATCATGCTTCTAACCATGTCCATAAGTGTGCGGTTCCTTCTTTCAGCAACACCATTTTGTTGTGGTGTACTAGCTATAGTATATTGGGCAACAATACCCTCTTCTATAAGGAACTCAGCAAATGGATCCGGTTGTTGTCCCTTCTCTGTGTATCTTCCATAATATTCTCCACCTCTATCTGATCTTACAATTTTTATTTTCTTATCCTTTTGTTTCTCTACTTCTGTTTTTAAAACTTTAAAAGCATGAACTACTTCTGTTTTTCAAATAGAAGATAAAGATACATGAATCTTGAATGATCATCAATGAAAGAGATAAAATATCTCTGACCATTTAAACAAGGCGTGGGAAACGGACCATAGCTATCTGTATGAATAATTTCAAAAAGCTCACTACTTCTTTTGGCACCTTTAGTGGTCTTGTTGGTTTGCTTTCCCTTTATGCATTCCACACAAATACCAAAATCAGTAAAGTGAAAATTCTTAAGAATTCCTTCTTTTACTAATCTCTCAAGTCTTTCAAGAGAAATGTGCCCCAACCTCTTATGCCAAAGCATAGAGGAATCCTTATTTACAATATTTCGCTTAGCACCAACATTAGTGGTATGTAAAGCTATGAGACTTGTTTCAGAAACAGGATCTAATTCAAACTTAAATAAATTTTCAACCAAAATTCTAGAACCAACAACTTTATTATCATGCAATAGTTTAAAAGAAACATCAGAAAAATAAAACTGATAACCAGTACGAGTAAGTTTAGAAACAGAAACCAAGTTTCTAGAAAATGATGGAACGTAAAAAGTGTTTTCCAAGAGCAAACAAAATCCAGAATTCAAAACAAGTTTATAAGTTCCAACAGCCTCCACATGTGAACTCATCCGATTTCCCGTATAGATGCTTTGTTCACTTCCCACTGGTTTTCGCAGGTTTAGAAAGCCCTGCACATTATTAGCAATGTGAATTGTAGAACCTGAATCAATCCACCAAGTATTGCTAGGAACTTCAATGAAATTTGATTCAAAACAAGTTAAGGCAAAATTACCTTTCTTTTCGAGCCATTTCTTATATTTAGGACAATCTCTCTTCATGTGTCCAGCCTTTTTGCAGAAAAAGCAATTTCCCTTCTTCCCATTCCACTTCATGTGAGCAGTTTTGCGGATTCCGGGAACACCATTGCCTCTTCTCCCATTTCCTTTATCATAAGTCACCATGTGAGCACTTTCAGGTGTCTCATACTTCAATCTCTCCTCCTATTGAATACACATGGTCTGAAGTTCATTGATTAACCATTTATCCTTATGTGTGTTGTAGGATATTTTGAAAGGACCATATTCTGCAGGAAGAGAATTGAGTATGAAATGCTCAAGAAATGATTCAGAAATTTCCATGATGCGCTCATGCACACCCCGAATTTTGCAGTAGTATCCCTTATTTCCATGATGTGATCATGCACACCCCGAATTTTGTCATGCTTGAAAGCTTCTTCATTAAGGTGCTGGCCAGCGACTTGTCAGAGCTAACAAACTGCTCTTCAATAGCCTTCATATAAGCTTTTAACTTATCACATTCGGGAATAGATCTCCTAATGCTCTTGCTTATATGAGACTTAACAAGCATCAAACTTAAGTGATTAGATCGCTCCCACCACTCATAGTTAGCCTTTTCTTCTTGAGCACTTCCTTCTGCGAGAATGGGTGGTTCATCCACACGTAGTGTTAAGTCCAATTTCATACACCCCAATGTCAAGAGAATTTGTTCTTTCCAATCAGCATAATTATCACCAATCAACATAGGAATTCGAGACTCAAGAAAGGTATTAGTAGGAACAACTGCCATATAAGAATTACCAATATTAATGCTACGAATAAAAAATTAACAAGTAAATTCAGACCTTCCTATGGGCAGAGGTGCAAATCATGCATTGAATTTACAAACTTTATTTATGGACATAATTAAACATCATAATAAAATAAATCATACCTGTGGGCTTAGAAATATTTTATCATGATCTTTAGTCCATTTTATAATCTTAATTAACTATTACCTTCCTATGGGGCCAAGTAATAATTCTTTTATTACAATGCCTAGGATGCTATGGCTATTCCCAAACATGTAATCATATAATGTAATCCAAACAATAATCCAGAATATTTAACTCATATGATACATAAAAATTCTTGTTGACACATGCTTAAAAGAATTAAATAAGCATAAATAATGATACAAGAATCATATCAATAAAAAAACACCTTCCGTTATTATTGAAATCATTAATTACAATTAATGACAATTTCAAATAAGAAATGCACTTTTAAATTAAAAAAAAAACAACACTGTAATGTTTCCTACACTTCTTTTAAAAAACTGCACCTTTAATGCTCAGATTATGGCAGTGTGAATGCACCTTTAAAGGCTCTCTAATTTTAAAAACATTGCCTTATGAATAGCAGAAAGCATTAATTTATAATATTATTTATAAATAAATAAAATATTGCCTCCATATCCATCCAGCATCCATATCAGAAAGCATAAGCAAATTTCAATAAAATCAATTTCATGGCCAAACCACATTATGGACATCATTATTATATATTAAAATATAATAATAATTCAAGCTTATATTTCTGATCCTTTACGCTAAAATGGTGGCATCATAAAGTAATTCATCATGTGATCAAATCAATACCAAAACCATATTCTGGACTAAATCAATTTGACGTGAAGTATTCAAATGACATATTCAAATGAAATAATCAACCTTTTATTGATGGACACAATACATATAGTACGAAATAGTGTATGAATGCAATACTAAATTTTAAAACTTGAATTTTAAAGCAATTCATACAATAAAAATAACCATTGATCCAATCCAAAACGAAGATCAATACTAAAGAACATAGCAAAATAGCTGAATAACAAGGCTATAGTAATAGCTCTGATACCAATTGTTAGACCTCAATGTTGAATATTCAATATATTCATATGATTGTCATTGGTCTATGATATAAGCATTATCATAAATATATGATTAAAGAAGAATGCGGAAGCCTACCTCCACTAGTAGCTATTGTTATCAAGCACTCTTCCTCTCAAGCAATCTAACAAACACCTTCGAGAACCAGCAACCAGTTTCAGAGAAAGGAGAGAAATCTTCTGACTTTTGCCTTTTCTATAGTATGTGAACCAATGGAGCATCACAGGCTTTTATAGGCAAGGCTAGGGACCCTCTCATGATTGCAGAATTGTAACTAGTCCTTCATTAGCTCCTCCATTAAGAGCCAATAATCACCTTTTGTAACTACTGCTCCCATTTGAATTTGTAACAGTTTTAAGAATATCAAGCAATATTAATATTCAATATATGAGCCACATTAAATTGTTATTTCTAACATAATTGCCATGCTTTTGGATATCTAGGAATAAATTTTCATGAGAATGCAATTTTGATAAATTCATATAACAATAATCCTTATTCTTATAGGAATAGACTTTCATGAGTACGCGAATATGTTTCAAAAATGACGTATCTGTACTTGATAACTACGTACCAAGCAAGGAATAGATCTAATACTCTCCCCCTTTTTTTTTTCTTTTTCACTCAAAATTAGTATACCAAACACACACCTAAGGGAGCATGTATATTACAATTACTTTACATGATCAAATAAAAGCTTTTTTGAAAACCAAGTAGCACGGCAAATGAGATAAAGTTTAATCTTCACGATTTTACAGACAGTTTGATTCACTCTCCGCCCCAAACCTGCGGTGCCACCAAGTATTTGAAAATTGATTCCGTTATTCATTTAATTTTTATATTTTAATTTTTTTAACTCATTTATAAATTTATTTTGTATTAATTTAATTTGATATATCTCACATATAAATATATTATACAAATATGATGTGTATATTTTTAATGTACAAAAATGTTTTCCTTTAAAAATTGAAACTGGGATTCAACGTATTTAATCACTAAATCACAAAAGGCACTCAAGAGCATCAACAATAATGCCAAGCAAAAAATATGGGGAAATCACAATTCCCAACCATATTATACGGATTGATCACACATCGATTATAATATGTTAATTAATTACTTGCTCACGCATGTAAATATATTTTTTTCTTCTGGTAGTAAGTAGTTTCTTCTCAGTTTTCACATATATACAACTTTTATTATTCTGAGTTAGTTTTTCAACTGGGCTACTGACTTAATAATCAAAAAGCAGACACATCATCAACTCACTTTCTCTTCCCTTACGGGTTGTAATCCTTCTTATAATTTACTCGAAACTCAAACATCTCTCAGAACCAAACTAAAAGCTAACTTGGGTCATATTTATTGCTTTTCACCCAAAAAAAAAAAAAATACAAAAGGAATTGACAGCAAATTCGTGCAATTGTTTCTCAACTCAAAAGAACAGTCATACAAGTTCAATTCCCCGTATATCAAGTAGCCGGTGGCAGGTGTATATGGAGGGGACATCAGGTTGTCTACACATTTTCCACTTAATTAGGCCTTCAACGTTGTCATGTCATGTCTGAAGCCATCTCAACTGAATTCCATGGCATACATATCACCGTTTGATACTCAATTTTATTCATAAAATTCATATTATTTGGATTATTTATACATTTTAATTTATAATAAAATAAAAGAAAAAAATAAAAAAGAAAAAAAAGATAAATGAAAATTCAAAAGAAAAAAAAAAAAAATAAAGGAAAAAAAAGACATTTAAAAAAATTAAGGTATTTTTTTTTTTATCATAAAATCTCACATTAGAGAATTCATGTTCTTTCTCTCTCTTCCTATATAAATGAGTGATTCTCAATAGTTTTGGGCATCTAAAAATTTACATTCTTTGACTTAATATTAAGTATAAGAGTTAGAGAGAATTATACTATTAGGCTTAATACTAAGTATAAAAGTTAGAGGACTTTAGTAAAAAAATTTCTCTTGCAAGTATGTTGTTTTTCAAGGTTCGATTTGAAGAGAACATGTGGAGTCCCGTGCATATCATTTTTTATACACCTTGGAGGTAAGTTTACTTATTTTTTCTTGTGTTATTATCTTTCATTATATACACATGTATTCATTTTAGCTTATTCATTTATTAGTTTGGTTTATTTATTTATTATTTTTTTAAACTTTTTTGTTTTAAAATTAATTCATTAATAAATTAGGATTAACAGAATTATGACAACTTGTTAATCCTATAACTTTTAGAATCATATAAGTTGTAACAACTTGATGATTTAAATATTTAAACATTAAAAAAATTGAATGAGTTTTCAAAATAAAAAATCTTTTCAAAATTAAAAAAAATAATCAACTCACAATTATTTTCTAAAGAACTACGTAATTTTGAGTTCCTCATTGCACCCGAGGATACGTAAGAGCGAGAATTTATATTCTCGTCAAGCCAAAAATTAAATTTTCATAATTTAATTATTTCTTTTCTTTCTTTCCTTAAAAAAAAATAAAAAAAAAATAAAAAAATAGTTACAAAGTTTTTTAAAAAGGAATAAAATAAATACATTTGAGATTATTAAAATTTGCACAACTAACTTAAGATACCATTCTTAGAACGGGTAGTGTAGGGTGCTAACACCTTACCTACCTGTAATCGACTCTCGAATCCAAACTCACTTTCTAAAAGAGACCAATTTTTCATATTTTAAGGGTTTTTCTAATGTTTTTCCAATTTAAATAAACATTAGTGGCGACTCCATTGATTTTCAAAATCCTAATCCTTTTCAGTCGTCCCGTCGCGTTCTCAGTTGCGACAACTGACGATTCCACTGGGGACACTTAGAGAGTTAGGCTTGTTGATGTTAGTTGTGCAAATTATTAATATTATTTATTTATTTATTTTACCATTTTTGTCTTTGTTTTTTTATTTGTTTGTGAATAGATTTTATATATTTTTTATGTAAATATTTGCTAGCATTATTCTATTTTTTTTACATGATTTATTTGTATATATTTTTTAATATTTTGTGCTTAATTGTTGAAACCCTATGGTAGAAAATTACTGACTAGCTGTTGTATATATGTTCTATTTGACTGTTATTTTTGCAGGATGAGGTTAATTCTTAGGATTATTGAGGTTTGTATGCTTCTTACACCCACTGCACCTACACATTTATCACACATTCGAGTGGGGCCTTATACTCGGGTCTGAGTGAAGCTTAAGTTAGGTAGAGGTTGTGTAGTGATAGCTATTTTGGATGTACATTCTATTTGGTTATCGCGAAAACCTCATCCACAGTGTACCTTTTTCATGAATGTCCTGCACCTAGTGATTTATCCACTGTTTGTGGTCAACATTCTGAAATGGGACTTAGCTCTAGAGGCCTTTAAAATAGTATAGTCATGAAAGTTCTCACAAATCAAGGACTCATAGAACCTTAGGATATAATTCATCAAATTTAAGGCAATTCATTAGGACACAAAGGAAGCGTACTTCTACTTCTTTATCAATCTATCCCTCATGTGATTTATTCATGCATCATTTTTTTTATGGCTTACATTTTCCTGGCATTCCTAGCATTCTTAAAAATAAAATAAGAAAAAAGACATATTATCTTGCATTTTCATAGCATTTTTTTAAAACAAGAAAAAGGATACATCACTTTGCATTTTCATAACATTCTTAGCATTCTTGCATTTTTCATGCCATTTATAGCATTTTTTTTAAAAAAAAGATTAAAAAACCAAAATACATCATCTTGCATTTTCATAACATTCCTAGCATTTTCTTAAAAAAATCATACATCACCTTGCATTTTCATAACATTGTTGGCATTCTAAAAAAAAAAAACATCTTACATTTTCATTGCATTCATAACATTTTTTTTTTAAAAATGTACATCATTTTGTATTTTCATCATATTCCTAACATTCTTAAAAAATATATATCATCTTGCATTATCATGACATTCTTAGCATTTTGAAAAAAATTCATCATGTATTCTTGTATATGTTCACTTTAAAAAAATGAAAAAAATGTTTTTCAAAAAACTTGAACCACCACGCTCCTGAGAAAAATGAATGGCAATAAACCACAAGATCATGAGGCGAATTTGAAACAACACCCATGAAAGTGACTGAGAGAGATTTGGGTCAAGAAATAGATGTAATAAAGGGAAGATTGCATCAAATGAATGACAGACAAACAAGTATGAAAAAATGTTGAACCGGTTAAGGGTGAACTTCAGGTCGAATGAATCAAATGTGGTTTCAGGAAAACTCATGAATGACAACGGTTACCTAAACGTTAATCCATCAGGTAGTGTTAGATGTTTTTACACATGCTTATCCGCAATAGTGTTCGAATACTTAGAGTGGTCAATCAGGGACAACCTTAAAAGGTTCAACTTAGTGGTGATTCATTTTTCTAACCATTGCGAATGAACAGTACTTTACAATCCTTCAGCACTAGGGAATTTTTGAGTGATCGGTATTCTGATTTGTTTATCAAGTTGTTATCATGAAGTGATGGTTTAATTGTACTGACCTCATGCATGTTCAATCATTTGGGTTTTGAACTTATGTAAACTTTCTTGAAGCATTAATGTAATGAATTTGCATGGATATCAGCATACCTTGTTTCATTTTCCTATGTTCTTGACACTCATGTTCTTATCATGTCTTTTTTTGTCTTTCTTCTCTTTCCTTTGCTTGCTTTCTTTTGGTTTAGATCCCATAGGACCCTCATTTTAGAAAGCCTTTGGTGGTCATGAAGCCCATGTGTGAAGGCATTATTTGTAAAAAAACAAAAAAAAACACTAAAGGAGAGGTGAAAGAAAAAGAGAAAAATAAAGGGAGCAAATAAGTAATCACTTGGTGTGTATTATTCTTTTGTCTCTAAATTAAATTTTTTGAAAATAAGCATTTAAGATTTGAAATGAAGATTGACCGTCTTTCTTTATCCTTTATAAGAATTCATTTTTCTTTTCATTATCTCTTGTTGTCCTGTTTTGAACTTGAAAGTTTTCTTCAATAAAACCTAGACAAGGATCACCCCTACACTAGGGGATATCACAAAATAAATGTTGATTGCCATGGTGACTATGTTAAAGCATAATGAAAAAGAGAAAATGAAGAAAAAGTGAAAGGAACAAAAAGTAAAAAAAAATGGAGAACAATAGGAGAAAATTTTGTTTGAAAGCGCAAAAGCAATTGACAAAGTTTAAGTTTGAACAAGGATCCTTGGTCCCATTTAATCTTCAAACACTTGTTTGAGCCTTATATCTTTCATTTCATAACCATTAGTATTGGCCACATTACAATCCTTAAAAAGTCCATTCTGATCAATGAATGATTGCATTTATTTTCACAAGTTTTAATTTTGAGACAAAAAGGTTGTATTCATACAAGTATCTAGTTCATTGCTCCTTAAAAAAAATCCTGGTAGATTGAAAACCCATAAGGCCGGTCTAAAAAAAAGATGGAAAAAAAGAAAAAAAAAGACTTACACTAGTGCAAGTTTTCACCTTGTTCAAGTTGACCCTACACTGAGGCAATTTCTCTAGCTCGATTTGGCCTATATTGTGGCAAATCTTTTGGTTCAATCTGGCCCTACACTGGGGTACTTTTTTCTCTAGCTCAATTTGGTCTACATTGGGGTAAATCTTTTTATTCAATCTAGCTTTGCATTGGGGTAAGTCTCTATCCTTTTCAATTCAGCTCTAAATTGAGGCAATTTTTTTTCTAGGTCTATTTGGCCTCACACTTGGGCAAAACCAAAAAAATCTCAAGTTCCCCACGGGGACAAATTTTGGTGTCAAATGGATTACACTGGCACTGGGGCATCTTTATTCTTAAATAGTTTACCCTAAACCAATTTTTTTTTTTCGATACCTTACACTAGGGCAATTTTTTTGTAGACACCTGATAAAACAATGGTCATGATGTCCAATTGTCGAGTAAGAATCAATCACATCCAAACTGGGCCAAAAACTCTCTAGCTTTCTTATTATTCTACTTCTTGTGTCTTTATCCTTTGTAAATGCCCTTTGTGTAGTCATACTCCCAAAGTCAGTCAATAAATTACTCAGTTAGTAAATTTCTTTCTTATTCTAATTTTGAATCCATGCATATCTGGTACATGATGCTTCAAGTTCGGTGAACATGACTGTAATAGTACAACTTAACCATCTGATAGTAGTCTCCTATTGAACAACTCAAGCCAAAAGAGCTCCAAAATTTCAATCGATAAAGGAAATGACATCCTCAATGGATAATTCAGATTGAAGTGTGTCAGGTGGAATAAGAATCTTTGGAGGAAGAAAGTCACAAGCTTCTACGCAAGCCATATTTAATGAAGTGAAATTTGAACAAGATGAGATTGGCAAATGATCCCTTCTGAATATGGGCTTGGTTGGTCAAAGTTTTCCAAGAAGCGTTTGGTTCAAAAGTTTGGTAGAAAATGTTTTTCTCAATTACATTCACTTCTCTGGCTCATGGCTCATTGTACAAAGTTTTTGGGCTCAAGGACCATTGCATGAGTTTTCTAGCTCAAGACCCTTTAAGAGTATTGATGAGAAAAAAGAAGAATAATTGGGAAAGTCATAAAGCAAATCAATGAATTTCGTTACTGTTCGACCTTGATCTTGCTGTGGGAAAAAGTAATTGAGGGTTTGGGAACCAAGAATGAATCAGCTAAAGCTCTGATATTCAAAAAATAAAAAAAAGAAGCAAAACCTTTTTTAGCTCTCAAGTATCACATGCATCATCTCATGCATCACATGCATTTACAAAAAAAAACCCTTTTTTAGCTATAGGGCCTTAGTTTCAGGGTCCCCGCGTCTATTGTCTTTTAGCTTTCGGGTCCCCACGCCCATTGCTTTTAGTTTTCGGGTCCCTGCACCCATTGCTTTTAGTTTCCGGGTCTTCGCATCCATCACTTTTCTCGGCAAGTCAGGGCCTTATGCCCATTGCCTTTTCATTTCTGGGTCCTCGCACCCATCGCTTTCGTGACAAGCCAAGGCCTTATGCCCATTACCTTTTTCTTTTTCGGGTCCCTGCACCCATCACTTTAAGTTCTCCGTCAAGCTTTGGTGGATACCCGACTCTCCAAACTTTTTACCTTTTCGTTCAAGTTTCAGTGGATACCCGACTCCCCAAGCTTTTACCCTTTTGTTCAAGTTTTGGCGGATACCCGAGTCCGCAAGCTTTTTCTTTTTCTACTTTAAGTTTCCTGTCAAGCTTCAGCGGATACCCAACTTCAAAAGCTTTTCACATTTCCTGTCAAGCTTCGATGGATACCTGACTCTGCAAGTTTTTTACCTTTCTGTCAAGCTTTGATTGGCACCCTACCCTGCAAGCACTTTACCTTTCTGTCTAGCTTTGACAGATACCCGACTTTACAGGCTTTTTACATTTCTGTTCAGCTTCGACGGATACCCAACTCCTCAAGCTTTTTACCTTTCTGTCCGGCTTCGACGGATACCTCGATGGATACCCAATTTCGCAAGCTTTTTACCTTTCTGTCTAGCTTCAACGGATACCTAACTCTGCAAGTTTTTTACCTTTTTGTCAAGCTTCGACGGGCACCCTACCCCGCAAGCTCTTTACCTTTTTGTCCAGCTTCGACTAACATCCTATCTCGCAAGCTCTTTATCTTTCTGTCCAGCTTCGATGAGCACCAGCTTTGACGGGCACCCTACGCCGTAAGCTCATTTCCTTTCTATCTAGCTTCGACGGATACCCGACTCCGCAAGCTTTTTACCGTTATGTCCAACTTCGACGGAGACCCAACTCCGCAAGCTTTTTACCTTTCTGTCCAGCTTCTACGGATACCCGACTCCACAAGCTTTTTACCTCGTTTTAATGTCCATTACTCTTTGCATCAACCTGCACATTCTATAAAAAAAAAAAAGAAATGAGAAAAAAAGAGAGGAAAAATGAAAATTTTCATGAACAAAATTGAATCAATGCATTTGTTTCCCATTTAATTTAAATGTAAAGCAAAGTGGGACAACTATTGATACTCAATTTTGTCCATAAAATTTTTGTTACTTGGATCATTCAAACATTTTAATTCATAATAAAACAAAAGGAAGAACAAAAAAGAGAGAAAAGATGAATGAAAATCCAAAAGAAAAAAAAAGAAAGGAAAAAAGAAGAAATTTGAAAAAACTAAGGTGTCTTTTGTATCACAAAGTCCCATATTGGAGAGGTCATGTTCCTTCTCCCTCTCCTCCACCTATATAAAGGGGTGGTTCTCAATGGTTTTAGGTATTCAAAAATTTACACTATTTAGTTTAATACTAAGTATAAGAGCTAGAGAAAATTATATTCTTGGGCTTAATACTAAGTATAAAAGTTAGAGGACTTTAGTAAAAAAAATTTCTCTTGCAAGTGAGTTGCTTTTCAAGGTTTGATTTGAAGAGAACGTGTGGGGCCTTGTGCACTAACTTCTTTGAGCATATCATTATTTAAACACCTTAGAGGTAAGTTTGCTTATTTTTTCTTGTGTTATTATCTTTTATTATATACACATGTTATTCATTTCAGCTTATTCATTTATTAGTTTGGTTTATTTATTATTATTATTATTTTTGTAAACTTTTTTGTTTTAAAATTAATTCAATAATAAATTAGGATTAGCTAAGTTGTGACAGCTTGTTAATCCTATAACTTTTAGAATCATCTAAGTTATGACAACTTGATGATTCGAACATGTTTCTAAACATTAAAAAAATTGAATGAATTTTCAAAATAAAAAATCTTTTCAAAATTAAAAAAACAACTAACTCACAATTATTTTCTAAAGAACTACGTGATTTTGAGTTTCTTATTGCACCTGAGGATACGTAGGAGCAGAATTCATATTCTATCAAGCCAAAAATTAAATTTTCATAATTTAGTTGTTTCTTTTCTTTCTTTCCTTAAAAAAATTAAAAAATAAAATAAAATAGTTACAAAGTTTTTTTTTAAAAGGAATAAAATAAATACATTTGAGATTATTAAAATTTGCACAACTAACTTCAGGTACCGTTCTTAGAACGGATAGTGTAGGATGCTAACACCTTTCCTACGTGTAATCGACTCTCGAATCCAAATTCACTTTCTAAAAAAGACCAGTTTTGCCTATTTTAAGGGTTTTTCTAATGTTTTCCCAATTTAAATAAACATTGGTAGCGAGTCCATTGATTTTCAAAATCCTAATCTTTTTCGGTCGTCCCGTCGCAATCTTGGTTGCAACACCATCTTTCCAGGATGCCAATACATGTGTTAAGCCATTGCTACATGTGTTAATCTTCTTAGGGAGTTAAATCTTTCTCCCCTATGAAATAAGAGAAAACTGTACCAATGTGAGTACAAATTAAGTATTTATATAAATAAAATAGACTAGCAATACAATGTAACCAAAATTGTATAAAAGACTTGAATACCCTCAAGCACACTAAATACGTGCTTAATATACTACTCTTCACACTCCCCTTCAAGGTAGATAAGAGATATTAATTATGTCCAACTTGTTACAAAGATAATAAACCCTAGTCCCATCAAGTGCCTTTGTGAGGATGTCAATTATTTGTTCTCTAGTTCTAACATGTCATGTAGATATAAGTCCTTGTTGGATCTTCTCCTGAATGAAATGGAAGTCAACTTTTATATGTTTTGTTTTTTTTTATGGAAAACCAGGTTTGAGGTAATGTGAAGGACAACCTAATTGTCACACCACAGCTTCATAGGTGAAGAATTATTGAACTCGATCTCATTAAGTAAATGATACATCAATAATAATTCACAAGTTTGAGTCGTTGCCCGATATTCATACATTGCACTTGACTTTGCTACTACGTTTTATTTCTTATTCTTCCAAGAGATCAAATTTTCTCCGAGGAACACACAGTAACTAGAGGTTGATTTTTGATCTACAAGACACCTAGCCTAATCTTCATTATAATAGTCTTTTAATCTACAATGTGCATGGTCTTTATAGAGAATCCCATATCCTGGAGCTCATTTTAGATACCCCAAGATATGTAGCATCGTATATCAATGAGAATCTTGAGGGGATGACTTAAATTGACAAACTACACTTACTATGAAAAAGATGTCTAGACATGTCACAATTTAGTAGTTTAGTTTGCAAACCAACATCTTGTACCTCTCAGCAAACCAACATTGGGAAGAAGATCTAGGACATATTTACATTGAGAAAGGAAAATGCACTTTCTACTTTTGTTTACTTCAACTCCCAGGAAATACTTCAAGGGGGACCTAGGTCCTTTGTCTAAAATTTAGTTTGAAGGAAGCTCTCGAGTTCTAAAATGATAGAGGTGTCGCTCCTAATTATCATTACATCATCAACATAGACAACCATGAGATCACACCCTCCTTTTGATTGCTGATAAAAGATATAGTGATGATAAATGTTCCTTTTTAAGTTAAAGTCAAGAACTACTCAACCTTCCAAATCAAGCTTGAGGAGATTGTTTAAGTCCATAAAAAAAACATTTAAGTCGACAACTCTTCCATACTCTCCCTGAGCAACAAAGCCAAGTGGTTACTCCATATAGACTTCTTCTTGTAAATTACTATGAAGAAAGACTTTCTTAACATTATGCTGATGCAAGGGTCAATGATGAGAGACATCTCAAGAGATGAATAGTGTAATATCTTCTCAAATGAATGCTTATGTGAATAAATAGTTAACATTAGAGCTAGAAATTTTAGGACTAGATTAGCAGTTGATTTTACCTATAATCCTTGTAAAATTGGAACATAGAAAAAATAAAATAAAATAAACTAACAACTACTTGACATAGGCATGAAACACATGTCTAAATTCAAGGATAAAATAATGATTTACATTCTTAGAAGTTAAGACATAAATTATTCATAAGGATTTAATTAGGATTTACCTCTAGTAATTAGTAACTCAAGGCTTAGAGGAAAGGAATTTTTAACCTATGTATATAGGCTAGGCGTGACACATATATATAAGCATGAGATTAATTAATGAAACATATTTTTACCATGAGTCCCTGAGTAAAGGAAATAGAATTACCTAGCCCTAACCCATATGGAACCCACAACCCCAACCCCTAAGATAACATGAAGAACACATTTATAATTGCCATGGTAAGTAAAGGAATAAAATATTAATAAAACTTGGAAATAACAACTAATGCTTAATAGATGGAAATCAAGAAACTTAAGTTACTTCCCTCACCTCTCTATAAATAGAGGCATTAAGCCTCACTACCCCATACCACTAAATCCAAACACTTAAACTAAGCTTAGAGCTAGAGAGTGAGAGAGGATCAAGAGCTAGAAAGAGGAGGACAAGGAGCTTTCTTGGAGATTAAAGGCCTTGGAGCTTGAAGTATCTAGCTTGGAGCCTAGGAAGCTCAACACAACAACTCCCATCCTCATTTTCTTCTTGAATTTGTGACCTTCACCAAGAGGAAGGGGAGCAAATCCTACTATTCAACCTCATATTATACTATAGATTGGTTCAAGGAACTCTTTTGATGTTCTTTTGTTGAGATATGATGGTTAAATCTTTTTTGGGGCGGGGGGTTTATAGGGTTGAAATTCGAGATGAATGGTAATTGCATACAACGTTATGATGGGGAAATAAGCTCATGGGTACTGTTTTATCACTTCAAATGTTTGAAATGTTAGTTTGAAGCCTGAAACCGTGAATGATGTGGTAATTTTTGGGCAAAAGTTGTTTCTTTACCTTGTATACGTTTTTTATCTCTTAAAGGATGATTTTTAGTTGTTAAATTGGAAATCTTTCTTTGTTATGATGGCATGTTTCGGTGAAGTTCTGATGAGTAAGGAATGCTCTTTTTAATTTAGTTATTGATGGAATGTATTAATTAAATTGAAGTTTTAGCCTTGTTGGTGGTAGAGGATTCGACCAAGATAGGTGAGGAAGAAGGAAATTATTTTTCTAGCTTATGAACCAATTTGATTTAAGATATGATACATATGATCTAATTGGAAGAAAGATAACAATATGTGTATTTTTGGAAGAAGTAGGAGGAGAGGATAGAAGGACTTGAGCTACTAATATGGAAACAAAGCACCCACCCATTACTTGGTGTAGGTTCAACCAAGGAAAAAAGGAGGAAGAAGACTTGTATCTTCAATTTCCTATTTGAATTCAAGTTATATAATTATAATTAAGCAAGTAATTAGGTTAATAGGTTTTATTTTAACCAATATCACATGATTAGTGATAATCCATAGGTAGTGGGAAAAGTAAGACAAGAGAGAGAAAAACATTTAATGAAAAGTTACTTTTTGCACCTAACCAATGGGGGACCACTTGGATAACTCAAAAACAATCATTTGCTTCCTTCTTCCCATGGTATGTACGCTGCCCAACATAAGGAAGGAACATAAGCATGTTCTCTTAGCCTTTGTAAACTTAGCCAATAGAATTAGAGGTCAAAGATTCATAAGAATTAAGTTAATTATTACGTCTTATGTCATTATGTTTTAAATGAAAAATTTAAATACAGGAGTAAAGCCAATCAGTCATAACATATTAAAAAGGATATAAGAAAATAAATACAACACAACATCCTAAAGAAGTAATTCTAAGGTTCTTAATATAGGCCATTTGACCGTGAAGTAGTAAAAGAGGTTTCTAGGAACTTAATTCCATAAAGGAATAAGTTTGGTTAATAATAAATAATTGGAATGTTCCTGTAAAGATCATTTGGCTATACTAACTAGTAAATAAATTTATAGGTTTAATTTACTTAGAATTCTACCTTAATAAAAAAAATAAGCATTGAGATTGTCTTGGAAGGCCATTTGGCCATAACTAGGTTTAGGCCCATATGTGGTATATTTTTATGACTTATTACGTGAACCTTGCTCTGCTTAATTTATGGATGATAGTTAGTGCTAGGATGTATGAATTAGTTCTATGAAGAGTTATTTTTCATGCACATTTGGCCATGACAAAATGAAGGTGATGTACGTGTAAATTTTATAATAATGTGAGAAATGATTTGCACAATGCATGTAAAGGACTAAGAATATGATTATCTTAAAAGAAATGATAATCAAAGTAGAAATACAAATAAGATTCCCTTTGTTTATAGAGGAATCCTCTAGAGAAAGGGAATGTTCCTCAGTAAGGGAGGTGATCCATAGAGTTGTCTATGTGCTAGAGTGGTTTTACCACATTGAGATAGAGATTATCAGCGGGACGCCCTTGACTAGATAGTCAGCTTACCTTTTGCACATGTGACTAGAAAGGTGAAGTCACCTGATTGGCCAATCTAGAGAAAAAAAAAAAAATGAGGCTTGTAACATCCTAGTACTGTTACCCTAGTATAACTAATAAATACATGGATAAATAATAATAGTTATGCTACTTCTATCTTGAATATTAACTAATCCATAACATTTATTAATAATTATGGAGAGACATCTCTAAGAAGTCATACACATATACATCAATAGCCACTTGGGCGAAGTGTTATATATACAACTTATACATCTTCAGAGCAAATATAACTAAATACATCAACTTTGAGTATGTGAGAAACAAAGGAAACTAAACTACATTAGTTCATCGGTTTCTTTATCTTCTTACTCTCTAAAGGATCTTGACCTACTTTTACCATGGAAATATAGAAAGGGGTGAGAACATAAAAAGTCTCAGTAATATTCATACATTTCATGACATTAAACAATGTAAATCACATATCAACATTATACAATCACTTATACAACTGTATAACGTATCAAAGTTGTTTCACATCTACTTAACTTTCTAATACCCAAGCTTAATCATAATAGATTATGGTTGCTGCAAGATATTAAATCTCTACTTAATATCACTAGAACATTCATATGCTACTGTTATGTAAAGGTTCACTAAAGTCAACACATAATCTATACGCTTAAGCCTTTTACTCATATGATAAGAATAACTATCTACACAGTTGTAACATATCATAACTAGTTTATTCATAAACTTGTTATAGCTTATACCCTTATAACCTTTTTAAAATGAATAAACTTACTAACTCTGAAAAGTAGGATTAGCAACAAGCAATGAAGTCTTTACTCCATGCCACTCGAACATTTATATTCTCTTACTCTATGTAAACGTTCACTAAGTCAATCTCTAATCTTAAACTGATAAACATACCATCAATGATATTGAACAACTACCTATATAATTGTAAAATATCATCTTCACTAGGCAACTGCCCATACAATTTACAAGTAACAGGAAATGAATATGGATATATGTGTGTCATTTGCATATTTCACGTTCTCTTTAAACTTGTAGTTTAGAAGACTGACTCTTCAAACTGCCTGGTAATGAGTGGACTAGTTCTTACTCACACTAGTGAGAATACTACTTCCACTACATAAAAAATGGTAATCTTGGCAATAACGAGTAGCTAGGGCTAAATCTTCCCTCAAAGAGACTTTTGGACTTTCCCCTCTATCTTATTTGGCATATGATTATATATCATTAAAGATTACTCTACTTTGGAATTAGCAAGTAATAAGAAACTATGCAATGTTATGTATAACTCATACAAAACTGCCACCTTAACTCATCACATGGTTCTCTCTAACCAAGTGAAGGACTAAACTCTAGCAAACATGTATTTTCAGCTCACTTCTAACTCATAAAAGAGCATATTCCATGTTTCTAGTTAAGAAACCATAATAATGATTCTTGTATCTAGCTTGCCTTATCTTCACACCACAAGTGGTAAACTATGCCACCCCAGTATACTCATGGTCCTAAATACCTACTTTAGGCAATTCCTAACTATTAGGATACTTAAAGACTGGAACTTCTATACTATCTCTATACTAAGTCCATTCATGTATCACTAACTCCACTTTCTTTCTTAGAAGCAACTCATGCACTGTGACAAGTGACTATTGTCAACTGAACTCAGCTTACTTGTATCTAGTTTACCTTACAATCACAACATAAGTGGTATTTTAATCCACATTAATGTGCTTAAGGTCCTAGACACCTATTTCAAGCAATTCATAACACTTGAAAAGCTTAAAAACTCAAACTTGTTCTTATATGCTAGGTAGTTATTTCCTTTATGAAATATCCTAAAAGTATCTTAACACACTTTAGAAAGCATATACTAAGGATCCCAACAAGTTGAGAAGCTCAAAGTGTCCAAAAAATGGACTTGGCCATTTCTGGAACCAGCACCTAAGCGCCCTCTCTCCAGTGCATAGGTGTTGACTGGGAAGAACATTGCTCTATTTTGTTTTATCGCTGGCACCTAAGCGCCTAACATCCGACGCCTAGGTGCCCAACTCCATGCTGCACGCAAACTGCTTTCTAGACTAAACTCTAGTAAACATGTACTTTTAGTTCACTTTTAACTCATAAAAGAGCATATTCCATGTTTCTAGTTAAGAAACCATAACAATGATTCTTGTATCTAACTTGCCTTATCTTCATACCACAAGTGGTAAACTATGCCATCCTAGTATACTCAAGGTCCTAGATACCTACTTTAGGCAATTCCTAACTCTTAGGATGCTTAAAGACTGGAACTTCTATACTATCTCTATACTATGTCCATTCATGCATCACTAACTCCACTTTCTCTCTTAAGAGCAACTAATGCACTATGACAAGTGACTATTTCCAACTGAACTCAGCTTACTTGTATCTAGTTTACTTTACAATCACAATATAACTGGTATTTTAATCCACACTAATGTGCTTAAGGTCCTAGATACCTATTTCAAGAAATTCATAACACTTGAAAAGCTTAAAAACTCACACTCGTTCTTATATGCTAGGTGGTTATTTCCTTTGTGAAATATCCCTAAAAGTATCTTAGCACACTTTAGAAAGCATATACTAAGGATCCCAACAGGTTGAGAAGCTCAAAGTGTCCTTAAAATGGACTTGGCCATTTCTGGAACCTGCACCTAGGAGCCCCCTCTCCAGCGCCTAGGCATTGGCTAGGCAGAACATTGCTCTATTCTGTTTTATCATTGGCGCCTAAGCATCCAATATCCGACGCCTGAACGCCTAATGCCCTGCTGCACACAAACTACTCTCTAGACTTTGAGCGCCTAGGTGCCCAACTCCCAGCACCTGAGCATTGATCGCATAACTCAAAATCTGCAAAATTTTGCTACTGTTCTATTGGAACATAGCAAATTCGTATATTCCAAAATTTGCTTCTAGGTGATTTCTAACACCGCTAACACTCTCTAAAAATGTTGTAAGACTTAAACAACTTGTTAGTTCACTTAAACATGGATTAATGGCCAAAACCACATCCATACATACCTAATTCCTAAGTTCCAACTCATAGAACTTCTTAGGTTTGTCTAAAGACAAAGATAATAATCTTGCATCCACTATATTGAAATTAACTAAATTCAGCCAAGGAACACAAGAACTGAGCAAAGAAAACAGATCTTGCTTCTCAAAGCCCATTTTCTCCATCTAAAAGACCTAACTTCAAGTAATGAAATAGGTGAAGGAAGAAGATGGAATTAATGGTTAGAAACCCTACCTCTTGTACACAAGATGATCCTCAAGCTTTTCCGTTTGATCTTCTAGTTCCTCTTGACTTCTCCTCCTCTTTCCCCTTTTCTTTCTCCCTTTTAGTTCCTTCTTTCTTTTCTCTTTGGTTTTTGTTCCTGTTCTCTACTCTCAGTCAAGAGATAAAGGATACATAATGAGGGAAAAGTCTAACTTTGCCACTTGAGCCTAAAGCTGGAACTTTATATGTACTAAGGACACTTGAGTTATGTAAAATCAAGTTTCCTAACTTCTAACAACTTTAGAATAAATACTAGGATTCATCTAAATTATTGTTTCACCATTATTCTATTTTTTCATATCTGCTATTAGTCAACTTGACATTAAAACGCATAACCAGTATATCTAAAATACCAAACTAACTCTGATTACTCTCAAATTTTAACTACATCCTTTTTCACCTATTTGTGACTTAGAAACAAACTCTCAAGGTTTATTTCCCTTAACTTAGCAATTTATGCTACTATCTGAGTCATTTTAAGCTACTTTTTACACTCTGAGTTGTAATAAAGTGTCTAAACTAACTCAGTTTGTCACAAAAATAAGAAGACACGTTAGTTAAGTGTTATGCTACCTTTGTAACTATAAACTAGGTAAACATGCTAAAAAGAGGATGTTATAAGGCTCATCTATAGAATTAAGAGATAAATTTCAGATTAAGGAATTATAAGAGAAGTAAACCTATCATGTATCTTGCAATGTATTCTTTTGTTTGCATTATGTATACTTTTGCATTATGTATTAGTAAACGCAATTTTCATATATTAGTTAACCCTCATATTTAATCTCTTAAACCTTTTATATGCTTAATTGATTAGTTTTGACCACATTTTATAAGTTTGAGTTCAAAATAAGCTTAATTGTATTTTTCAGCATTCTTGGGAATTTTACACTATTTCTAACTTGAATTATAAACATCTAAAAATTTGAATTTTACCTTGTAAGGAAGTTGAGAGAGATCTCTACAACTTTGATGAAGAGATCGAAGACTGTTTGTCCTTTTGTTTACCACAAGTGCACGGGTCGCACAAGTAATATAATGATTAGTAGGATATTGTTCTCACGAGGATACGGTCAATTTCTAATGCCAAATATCAACCTATAACTTAATTAATGCTATTCAAGAACATTCAAATTGGGAAAAAGTTTGTGTAAGTTAACTACGAAGAAAAAGACTTAAAAGCTGTAAATCGAGAATAAAAGATAATGATTAGAGAATAGGGAATCCTTCTTCAC
Organism: Ormosia emarginata; assembly: GCA_029884605.1. Classification (NCBI taxonomy): domain Eukaryota; kingdom Viridiplantae; phylum Streptophyta; class Magnoliopsida; order Fabales; family Fabaceae; genus Ormosia; species Ormosia emarginata. Next base: position 2,585,397 of record JAQQTP010000022.1, on the reverse strand, counting down.
CCTCTACTTCAATTGGTAATATGCAATCCTCTTAAACAACATACATGAAAAATAGATTTGTTAGCTTGAGAAACTTAGTTAAAAACCTATGTCTAGGTCATTTAACCATGCTTCATTTACCTAGTTCACTATATTTCCATGAGAGCTAGTGCAAACTCCACTCATTAAGAATGATTCTCAACAATATCTATGCATGACTAATAGGTATATGTCTATCTCATTAGCTAATTAACTCATCCTACTAATTGAATGAAATTAAACATGCATTAACCATATCCATGATCTCAAACCTAAATCCCTATGTATAGTTCACTAGATTTAATCAAATCACCTTAAATATTGGCCAAACATTCAAGAGCGAAATATGGTTAAACAAACCCAAATCATCTATATTAACTCAAAGGGTTACAAAATCACCAATATTAATAGAAGGATCCAAAGAAATCCCTATATACAACTTAGCTACTCATGAGACATGAAAAACTATCACAAATAATCATGTTCAAGGCAATGAAAGAGAAGAAGTAAAAGGAATAAGAGAGGGAAGCTCAATAGATGTGCTCTTTGATGCTTGAATCTTCTTTCTTGAAGACGATGGCCTCCAACTTTGCTTCCTTTAGCTTCCTTTCAACCTCAAATGCAAACCCTAATAGCTGTGTTCTAAGTTCAAAAAAAAAACTCTTTTTTGAATTGCCTTAAATCAGTATGTGTAGGCTCATGTTTTAGTTTCACGCCGCGGTATGAACCACCTTGCACTGCGACGCGCTTTTAATTTAGGTCAACACGCCACAACATACTCTCCTTTGCGCTGCGACATGCTAGCCTTGGGTTTTAGTATACATCAGGCAAAATGCATTGTGCCGCGATATGAACCTACCTACGCCGCGGCGTGATATGCTGAAATTCACCTTGGGCTTTCTCTTCCAATATAGGTCCAAGTCTTCCATAAATTTACTTATTTGGAGCCTTTCCTGCAATAGAGAAATCACCAAATTAATAATAGTTGCAAATTCACTTAATCACATGAAGAATATGTAAGATTTTTTCAAGATCTTATAAGAAGATATCACATTTGAATTCGATGAATATAAGCCTAAAATCTTCTATATATGCATAATAACAAAGACTAAGCATTCTATATAGCATAGATATAGGGCATAAATAACTACATTTTATAGAGTTATCGAAGGCTGAATCGGATGTCTAGTAGGTCGGATTAGGCCATGAAGTTAGAATAAAGATGTTGCCACTAGAACCTAGATGATGTGCAAAGATTGAGCCATAATTTGAGCTGTAAGTGTCATTTGGAGCTGAAGCTAGTGCCATTTGAAAGCTGAGATACAAATATTCAATCCTTATAAAGACAACTTATCAAAAAAGGTGACGTTTTGATGATATTTTCACCCTTTGAAGTCGGCTGATGGGTTTAGAGAGCTGTTAAGAATATTTTAGGCATAATCTCTCATCCTAAGCCCAAATTATGCAAATTAGATGTCCAATTAAAGCTAAGAGGAAGAAGATTAACCTTAAGCTAAGGGTAAACTTGGATTTTTAATTTTAGAGATAGTTATTTAAATAACAATAGCAACCACGAAACTCAACCCTAATTTTTTCCTAGTCACACATGCTTAAACTTTTTCTCTTCATCTTTCTTCTTCTCCTTTCTCTCTGAGTGTGTTTGGAATGTAATAAAATAGGAAATGATTTGATTTGTAAATCAAATTTAATTAAATTTTGTGTTTGAAATGTTAAAAAATAAGAAATGATTTGATTTCTAAAATCACATGGATTTCATTCCTTTTGTTTTAGAAATTCCATCAATTTTGATAGAATTTGTTAGGATTTGATTTGATTTGATTTGAAATGAATAGACTATTTTACCCTTAATAACTACCTCTAACCACCTCTCATAAAGGTTAAAATGTAAAATAATAAAATAAAATAAAATAAATTCTTATTTTAATGAATTCCAAACACAAAATTTGATTATAAATCAATTCAAATCCTATTGTTTTTTAAAGTTTCAAACACAATATTTGATTTCTAAATCAAATCAAATCAAATCAATTCAAATTAAATCAAATCAAATCATTTCCTATTTTTATTCATTCCAAACACACTCTCTAGGTTTCTTTCTTTTATGTTTCTCCTCCATCTCATCCAAATGAGAGGGAAAAACTTTTTAATCAATCATAGGGATTAACAATCTTGATGTTTAATTTTGAGATATTGTTTTGATTATTTTACATTGAATTGTTGATCAAGTTTCTCTTTACTAGTTAATCAAGTTTCACTTTTACTTGTTAATCAAGTTTCTCTTTACAACATTTGATTTTGTTAAATTTGAATTGAATTGCTTAATTTGATTTGGATGTTAATGTGATAATTGCATAATTACCACATGTTAATGAGGATTAAAGAGACTAAGCAATGCATCAAAGGCTTCTTGGATGTTGTTTGTTAAGCTTGGTTGAGTTATGAGTTTTAGATTAATTTAGGAATAGTTGAGTGCTTAATTCATTTATCCTTGATTAATTAAATTCTAGGTGCTTATCTAGTAGATAATTTATGGATCATCTTAAGGCTTCTTGTTGTAATCTAAGATTAAGAATCTGATTAGTAATTAAATGGAAGAGATTAAACAATGCATCAAAGGTGTTTGATGGATTATTTAGCTTGATTGAATTATGGATTTTAAGTTAATTTAGGATTAAATGGGTGTTTAATTAGTTTAACCTTGATTAATTAAATTCTAGATGCTTATCTAGTAGATAATTCATAAGGCTTCTTGATGTGATCTAAAGCCAAGAACTTGGTTAGAAATTAAATTGATTCTTAGTGATCAATGATGGATTAAACTCAAGAACAATTGATTTCCTTAGCTTGAATGTTTACTTAATTATGTTTACAATTTTTAATTAGTTTTTGTTAATTAATTCTACAACCTTTTCCCCCATTGTTAACTTCTTAATTTGATTGCTTAATTAGAATGATATAAGAGCTCAACCCAGTTATACCTTATATTACAAGTAATTTGGTGAATTGGTTTATGATTTGATTTAATTTGATAGTTTTGACAGCTATCATGTATACTTGGAATTGTCCTCTTGAATTGAATTTATGGTGTACGTGAGATTGATTGTAGAAATAAAGTGTTTTTTACGTTTCGATGTAGCTGGAAGCAATATAGTTCAAACTAACAATTTCTGGAGGATTTTTCTTACATTATGAGAATTTTTAATTCTCATCCTATTTATGTAATGTTTCCAGATTGCCAGTAGTAAAGATGCTAGTCCATACTATCACTGTATATAGGTTCATGTTCCTAAGTTGGATGGGCTCGTTAGAGCCCTAGTCACTTTAATTATACGTTTTGTCGAATAGCTGTTATGATTTAGTAGCACCCATTCTAAGCTATATCTATTTTTTTTATATTGCGCCACTTTTGTAGTGTTAGCTTGTATTGTTAAACCTTATTTTGTATATAGTGTATATTTTGCCATAACTCATAGTGCCTAGTTCTAGATGGGTACTACTAATTATTATCTATAGTTATTATGTCGATGTATGGATTACTTGAACTCTAGCTATGACTAAATGCATGTTTCTTAATGGCTGCTATATTTGCTTTTATTCATTTTTGTTAGCATGATCTCAAATCACCTAGTGTAGATTTTACATGCGAATAAGAACAAGTAAGTAATTACAATAATTAGTGTAGACGACGCAATCATAAAATGGCAAGATCAATAAAGAAAGAGATAGAAATAAAGAAATAACAACATTTGCTATGTAATAACGAGGTTAGGGGTGTTGAAGAAAAAATAAATCTAAAATAAGAGAGTTGATTTTTTATGAAAGAATGCTTTTAAGGAACTAGTGATCCACACCCCCTAGTCTCGGTGTTACAAATAGGAGAACCAAGGCCAATTGAGCCACATGAGAGAAAGTCTCAAAGTAATTAGCACCATAAGTTTAAGCAAAACCTTTTGCAACTAGCCTATCCTTGAGATGAGCAACAGTCCCATATGGGTTGACATTAATAACGTCCACCCATTTGTAACCAATGGCACATTTACCAGAAGGAAGAGGAACAAGGTCTTATGTCTGGTTATGTTCTATAGCCAACATTTCCTCTTCCATGAACATCGCCACTCATTAAGAGCTAGAGCCTCATAAATAGTTCCAAGAACTGTGGCAACATCAACAGAAGCTACAAGGATCGTGAAGAAGGAGAAAAATGTGAATAATCAATTGGATGATGAGTAATACAAGTACATTTACTTTTTTTTATGGAAATGGGAAGGTTTAGAGTTGGATCTTATGATGAAGAAGTTAAAGGAGGTGGTAACTTAGTTGAGAATGCAGGTACATCCTTGAGTGCTTCGTTTGAGGTGGGTGTGGCATCATAAGTACGATGAATGTACACCTGTCGAATGGGTGGCTTAGGAGGAGGACAAGATGGAGCTAGAGCAATAGAAGGTTAAGTCGATGCAGAGGTAGGAGACTGAACCTCTTTATAAATAAGGATTTCCGCTTCTTCAAGGGCAGGAGGAGAGGAGGACTGTTGAAAGAACGAAGTAGACTCAAAAGAAGTAACATAATTAGAAACTAGGTATTGGTCTAATTTAGGACAAAAACACATGTACCATTTTTGATGATGAGAGTAATCGATAAACACACACTTAAGAGATCGAGGGTGTAGCTTGGAGCGTTAAGGCCGAACATTCTACAAAAAATATGTAAATCTAAAAATACAAGGAGGATAGGGAACAATGCTTGAGACAAAAGCAGAACCAAATATGGAACTTGACCCAGTAAGACAGAAGACAACATCTTATTAACTAAGAAATAAGTAGTAAAGATAACAGTAACCAAAAACTCTTTAGGGAAAGATATATGAAATAGCAAGGTCCTAGCAACTTCCATGAGATGTCTATTCTTCTGTCCATCAACCCTGTTTTGTTGGGGGGGTGTAACAATACAGGAAAACTGATGGATCATCCCATGTTAACGTATATAGGAATTAACTCATGGGAGAAATATTCTTTTGCATTATCACTTCTCAAAATACAAATAGGAGTATTAAATAGGGTTTTAATTTCAGAACAAAAGGCAATAAATATATATAATACTTAGAATGAGATTTCATAAAATATAACCAACTCATTATTATAAAATCATCCATAAATATCACAATATATCTAAGCCCAGAATTAGAAGTAATGGGACAAGGACCCAGACATCAAAATGAACAAGTTCAAATGGTGACACAACCCGCCTATTAACTCATAAAGGGAAAGAAATCCTATGATGTTTAGCCAACTATCACAATTGACATTCTAAAATAGATAAATGACTCAAACTAAGACACAACTTCTTTAAAGAATGTAGAGAAAGATGACCTAAATGACAATGAAGTTGAAGATGACCAACCATACCCGAACATGCAATGGGTGCTGGTACTGGATATAGGCAGCACTTGAGGATATATATGCCATATTGGTCACGACCCCTACGATTCACTCTCTTTATCCTAAGTTCTTGAAAAACACAATAATCAAGAAAAAAAATTAACACTGCAATTAAGAGAACGAGTACTCTGACTAGTTGAAATTAAATTAAATGAAAATTGATTTAGACATAAGACTTAAGATAGGGGAAGAATTGATGTGGGTCACATAATACCACACTCCCACCCTTAAGAGCGGCGGATCCATAAACTAAAGTAACACTAAGGAGATGGGGAGAAGGTGTTAAAGTACCAGTGTGACCCTTCATGTGATTGAATGCCCTTGAATTATTGACCTATTTACAAGAAAGTGATGACAGGTATGCAGCAGGATTACTTGTATGGGCAACTGAGGCAACTGAGGAAGATGGTGGTGTTAATTAGGAGGCTTTGGATTGGATATATTGAGCAAACTCTTATGTTGTCATGGTAACAAGTCTAACAAATGGGCTATTGGAGTGGGAAACTTCCTTAGTAGTAAAATGGGCAAAACGTTGCTACTAGAATAGATTCTTTTGTTGAAGCTTCCGACAATTCCTTTTAGTATGCCTAGGTTCTTTACAATAATGACAAATAGAGGGTTCTCCAAAATCTCTACCCTGTCCTCCTGATGCGTGCGGATGTAGTGATTAAAATTAAGATAAAAATCAGTTGTCAGGCCCACCAGAAAATAAAAACCTTACAACTAGTTGATTAGTAAGATATATTGAGCAAAACAATTCCCAATTATGTTGTCATGGTTTTGATGAACAAGTCTAACAAAAACAAACCGAAATCAACAATATAAGGGTTATTGAATCCACCACTAGATTTATATAATAATGTGGGAAACTATCCTTAGTAACATGTAAATGTTTTTATGGGAGAAAACGTTTTCTACGTAGAATAACTCTAATCACTGATTAGTCATAAAGCAACCGCTCTTACAACTATCCAATAATTGCATTAAGATTTAGAAAACTAATTACACTAAGGTCTAATCACACACCGGATTAAATTACTTAGAACATATATTTCTCTAGATCTAATGACAAATAGAGGGTTCTCCAAAATCTAGCACAAAGATAATTATACCCACATGAACATCATACATCCAGATCTACTACGGGAACCCCTACATAATAAACCTAGATCTACTACTTTGAAAGTAGGAACATCAAAAACTCCACAATAGATTCTCATAACGAAATAATCAAATATGCAAAGTTTACAACATTAATATTAGCCATCACCCCCTTAACCAAGGGAGGTTTAGTTACACATAGCTAGAAAGAAATCACAAGAAGAAACTATGAAGAAACAAGAAACTAAGAGAGAAAATGAAGGAGAGTTACATCTTGTTCATGATAAATGGTGCCTTTTATAGAAGTCTAAGGTAACAAAATGACAAAGGGAAGTGGGTGGATGAGTGGGTGAGTGAGTGGAGTGTTTGAGTGGATGGATTAGTGGGTTGGTTTAGTGGATTGGTTTAGTGGATGAGTGAGTAGAATGGTTGAGTGGTTGAATTAGTGAAAAATGCCAAAGGACTTTTGGTGAGTGGGAAATTATGGACATGAATGGGTGAGTGGATGGATGAGTGGATGGATTAGTGGATGAGTGGGTGGAAAGGGTTGGATTAGTGTATGAGTGGATGAATGGGTGAGTTAGTGGATGAGTGGATGAGTGGATGAGTGATTAGTGGATGGATGAGTGGATTAGTGGATGGATGAGTGGGTGGTTGAGGACGAAAATTTCGTGTCTGACTTGGAAGCCAAAAACGACCCACTATACTTCAGAACCACGAAAAGTGTTCTTCATGAAAGTTGTAGATCCTTGTCTTGGATATAAAATGGATAGCTGGTTCGTCCAATTTGGCTTCCTTAAGCCCAAGATATAAATACCGTAGGTTGCTCAAACCCAACTTCAGCACCTCTGTTCCGACTTGCAAGCCCAAAATGACCTAGTAGACTTCTTTTTCTCAAAATGTGTTCTTCATGAAAGTTGTTTATTTGGATCTTGACTATCCACTGTCCAAATTTCAGCCCATCATTATTACATCTTGAATATGATTTTATGAGTGCACACTGTTCGGATTCTACTGACAGAACCCGTATTCTGACTTCCATGTAAACTTAGGTCCCTTAGACATCTGAATCGACTTCGAGCTCTTCATCAAAGTTGTAGAGCTTCCTCTTAGATTTCCTACAAGTAAAATTCATGATTTTCAGATATCAGGAACTCAAGTTATGATTACAGAAACAGTGTAAAATCTCAATAATGCTGAAAATATTCATAAAGACCAATTTGAGCTCAAACTCACAAAATCATACCAAACTCAATCAATTAAGAATATGGAGAGTGTAAATGACTAAACATAAAGGTTTCTTAATGAATAAAATATGTGATTATCACCTCCACCTCGGGAACCCCTACTATCCCATCCTCGACCTCGTCGACCATGAGAGCCACCATGACCACCATCGAAACTATCTCTTTTTAAAATTGGAACAAACCAATGTAGAGGCTTCAGTCGAAGTCATATGTAGGGGTGGAAATAGGTTATGCTAGACTAGACTTTGCCTAAATATGCCTAGGCTTATTTTGTAATGTGTTGGCCTGAAATTATAGTCTCGTTTAAAAATATATTATAAAGGCCTACATTACATAAAGATCTTCATATAGACCAATAAACTTAAGCTTTTTAGTTTTTAAATAAGTATAACCCTTGACAAAATTATATATTTTATATATATATATATACTAATATATAATTATAATATATATAAGTATTATATATATATATATATATATATATATATATATTAAAGAAATTGGCCGACCTAGTAAGCTAAATAATCTTTTCAAAATCCCAATATATATATTAAAGAAATTGGCTGACCTAGTAAGCTAAATAATCTTTTCAAAATCCCAACCCTTAGCCCACATAATTAAATAGGCCTTTAAAAAAAGTTTAAGTCTGACTTGTTTGCTAAAAAGGCTAGGCCTCTGTAGGCCAAAAATAGGCTAGGCCATAGGCCATGATGGGTCACCTAGCTTATTCCAACCCCTAGCCATAAGGATGGAATTAGAAAGCTCTTGAGCAACTCGAAGGAGGCGAGATTTCAGTGTCAAATTACCATAACTTGAAAAAAATTTAGGACCAAGCTACACTAAATTCTACATGTAAACCGGACAAGAAACACATAACATCCAATAGTTCTTCTTAAGCCTGCATCTCCTTCACATAAGAAGTGATAGGCACCAAAGTGTTCAACTGCTCAAATAACAGTTTGAAACCCGTAAAGTACTCATTAGCTAATCATCCTTTTGACTAGCACGATGAAGATCCTGAGTCTTCGTGTAAAGTAGAGATAAATCATTAGCCTTAGAAAAAAGAGAGTGGAGGTATTGCCATAGTTCTTTGGTGGTGTTACAAAGAGTAGTAACATCATCAACCAGAGGGTCTAGAGTCTTCTAGATCAAATAATACAATTATAAATCCTCCTGAACGCACACATCCTTAGCCACCATATCCTACAAACTATCTTTTATGAGATGGTCCTCCATACCATGATCTGTCAAATACATTTTAATAACCTTTTTTCACTGAGGATAATTAACGCCATCACCATCCAATTTCTAATAAGGGATTCTTATATTTGCCAGCATCACCTCAACCATGACGTTGGCTGAGGTTGTGACCTTAATATTAGAACTCTCATCACCCATTCTCATAAACCGAGACATAGACCATCCAAAGAACACAACAAAATGGAAGCCAAGACTTTTCCTAGCTTAAAGAGCTAATAAGAGGAATAAAGGAGGGAAAGAATCACAAAAAATCAGACCAGATCACCAAAAAACCCACCAAATCACCTAAACAATGACCTTATCACATCTAAAATAGCTCACTGGAGACACCACCGGTCTGTGCTAGAAAGAAAAACTACTAGCCACCCTTACCACCAAGATGCCATATGCACTATAAACTATACCAAAACCTCAATCTGAATTGTAATCGACAACCAACTCCGATAAACTATCAATAATCCCGTCGGCCCTCCATCCTTATGCCGGACCTATCTATCATAGGCGGACACTTGCCTATTGCTTGAGAAGTTAGACGACAAATAGAGTGATGACTGCCTTAGCTTGGTTAGGTCACGATGCTTTTATTCTTTTGTTTGTTTTTCCTTCCTATCTCTTTTTTCTTTTTAGAGGAAAAGGAAATTTTGGAAAATAAAGTTGTGAAAAGGAGAGGAAATTTTATTTAGCTTGTGATGCCATGTGAAATAAGATAAAACTATACCCAATGTGTGTATAAGTCATGTATTTGTATAGAATAAAATAGACTAGCAATACAATGTAGTATAGGAAAGTACAAATGACATAAATACCCTTAACAACACTAAACATGTACACTACAAGAAACTAGGGAATTACCAAGGGATTTTTCTGATGGATACAAGACTATTGGTAAAAAGAGGTATTTCCAGAGGAAAACAAATTGTCAACAAGAAAAGAAATAAATTAAAATAAATTTTAGGTGGAATAATCCACTAGAAAGAAAACATCACAAATTTTATTTATTTCTGGCAGAATAGAAAATGAATCTTCAAGAAAAAAATAAATAAATAAAAATAAATTTTCAATGGAATAATCCACTGGGAAGAAAACGCCATAGATTTTTATTTATTTTTGATGAAAAATTCACCGATAAATGTACTGATTATATATTTTGAGGTTTTCAGTGGATGATATCAACCATATATTTTCTCTAATTTTTGAGGTATAAGCGCTGTACATTTTTCTGTGACTTATTTGCCGAAAATAATTTAATTCGCCAATAAAATTTTTTGACAAAAATTATATCTACCAAAAATTTTCTTATAACACGCGCATAAGCACTTCTTCATTTTTCTGTTCTTCTCATTCTCTCCACTTTCTTCCTCTTCCTCTCCCACCTCTTCCACTGTAGCTCTTTCTCATTCTATCCCATCTCTTCCATTATGTCTTTGTGGCCTCCACCATAACTCCATTTTGGAGGTACAAGTGCGCATGACAGACACTTAGAGTGCGTGCGGTTGACACTTAAAGTGCGTGTGACTGGCACTCAATCCAAAACTCTATTTTAGTCGAAGGCTATTCAGTTTAATTGGGGGTCGTGGAGGTTTTAGGCGAGATGGGGCTCTAATAGTCACAAGTTAAGGCTTCAGATTTGTGGTGGGTGGTGGCTGAGGTTCTAGGTTCGTGGTGGCTAGTGGATGTGGTTTAGGTTTCAGCTTTAGTGGAGATCAATGGTGTAGGTAGAGAAGTCGGCGATTTTTGGCAGTGACTTTAATGGACATGAATGCATGCATGGGATGGGGGTGGAGGAACGAATGCATGGTATACCTTTTTAATTTTTCTTTATTTGAATGTTTTATACTTTTATTTGTTTATTTGTTTATATATATGTGTATGTATATGTATGCATATGCATATGATGTTTATATTTTGATGTGTTTATGTATATATCTGAATGTATGTTTATATGCATAGTATGTTTTTATTTATTGACTAATACTATTTATCATAAAAATAATATAAGACCTTGTTAAAATATTGTGACAAACATAGTAATATGAAATTTTTAAACATTCAAGTAAAAAATTTGATAGATTAATTAATTTAATAATTGATTAATACATTAAACAAATATAATTAATAAAATTAATAAAACTAATAAAATATAAAAAATGATAAGAAATTAAAGAAAGTGAAAATTTTAAACTATATAAATAAATGTAAAATTATTAACTTAAAATTATTAAAATAATGTGTATATATATGTTTAAATTTTAAATAGTATAATTATAATCAAATAATTAGTTAAATAATTAAATAATTAACCAATTAAATAAATTAGAATGATTGATTATGTAAATGTGTGACCAATTGTCAAATGTATGACATATATACGCACGATGGAGTCGGGAACATGAGGCAATGAGGCATTTCTTGAATATGATAAATTACTTTGATTTTGGAGCTACAAATTGCATGCATAAATTAAAGAATTAAATTATTTAATCAATTGTGTAATTGTATATAATAATATAGTAATATGTTATTGTTATTAACACTTATTTCAATGCATGTTGTTATGTTTGAATTGTTGAAACAATTAATGCTCTACTTAGGAAGTTATGAACCTTAAGTTAGACTATATTAGTTTTGAATTAATAGGTTAAGTGGCTCTGAGCAGTTCATGATTTGACTGCTTAAATAACTTATCTTTTGTCATTTATTGATTGTGGATCACTCTAGCGATAAGATTATTAAGTGATAAATGTAATATAAAGTTAGAGTGGTTGTAACACCCCAAATTTCATTTTTTTTTCTGAATAAATATGAGTTTTATAATTTTTGTGATTTTTGAAAATTTTTGTAGATTTTTCTGAGAATGTGATTATTTTAATATTATTTTGAGCTATATGTGGGCCCGGGCCCGCCCGAAAAAGTAAAAATTTTTTGGAGTCAGAAAGTTTTGTACTGTTGATACGGGGTTGGTAGATCTTACTGAATCCAAAATCGAAAATAGTTTTTGAAATTTTCTTTTACAATAATTATTATCCATTAGACAATAAATACTGATTTCTGTAAGCAGTAACCTTTGTCTATTAGGTAATAGCTACTAGAAAATATCTACATGGATTAGTCAAAATTAGTGGTTATGACATCTTTATGGAGAACTAATAAGAAACAAGCTTAGAGGTGAATGCTGGCTTCAGATATCCACCCTTGATTTAATCCATGGTTGTTAGGAGTCTCACACAAAGTGGCTATGACTTTTTGTGACCAGTGGGTGGAAAACTTGTTAGCCAAGCTTGGTGGCTAGGATGAACTTGGACACCCCTTGGTGTCTAAGTGGGGCTCACGGCCAAAGGGCCTTTAGTGAGGCCAAAAGATGACACTTAGTTCAATTTATGACATCTTCATCATCTTCCTATAGCAAAATTCACAAAACTCTCCCATCTTCTCTAGAGCACCCCACGGCCAAACACCCACACCATACCTCCACTCTTCTAAAATTTCATACAACCACACATCTTGAATCCTTATATCCATCCAAGAAACTTTGTAGTTGTAACCAACTTCAAATTCCATCATCTTCTACCTTTTCTTCAATCTTCAAGTTTGAAGATTTTTGAGGTGAAGTACTTCGATAACCCTATTTCTATCTATTTAAAGTTTTAAACCATGGTTTGAATCCATGGTTGTCTTAAAGAAGCCTTAGATATTAATATTGTGTGTTTATTTTGTTATTTCAAGAATCAATCAGTGGAAAAAGCTTGAATCAAGGAGCAAATTAAAGAACAATGGACTACATCTAAGGTAAGAGGGAAATCTATCTCACCAACCAAGTATGGTAGTGAGAGATGAACTTGTATTTGATGGGTGGTGAATCCATGTGAGGATTCATTCCCATGGTTGTGTAATTTATTTCTTTGTGTTTATGTGCTTTAAGTTTATTTATTTGTGTTTTATTTAATTATTTATGTGATTTATAGCTTTATTATGATGCATGATTATGTGATAGTAGAGATATGATGATTTATGTGATATGTATATTATGATACATGTATTGAAAAGAAACAAATTTTTGGCTCCAAAGGCCTAGGAGGCTCACGGCCTCTATACCTTAAAAATGGAGGTTTAAGTCAAATATTTTTATGAATGATAAAATGAAATAGGAAGTGACTAAATGATTGATTTTTGAAGAACAAAATGATTTGTGGCCAATATGCCAAGAATTAGTAGATTAGAACAAAAACTATTTCTAAATATAATATTGAATGGATTAAAATAGCAAAGCATTTACATTAAGGGATTTTGAGAAATAAAAGTAAGAAAAGCTTATTTTTGGAATTAATTAAATTAGTGGATTTAGTTTATAAATGAGAAATAAATTGGTGACTTGAATTTTATTAACGTATAGTTCACCCCTTGGGTTTTGAAGCGCGTTAAGAAATTTAAGCTAGAATAATTGATTTGAATCAATGAAAAAATAATTTTGTGGGAAATAGTAGAAAATTTACGGAAAGGATTTCTTAAGGGAGAAAACGTGAAAAATGAAGTTAGAAATTGTATTAATTTTTGGAAAGTCCAAAATGATGTTTAGAATATTGAGAAATATTTTACGTAGTTGAAAAATGATAAACAATATTTTACATGACTTAAAAATATAATTTTTAAGCTATGCAATTTCAAAAATGTTAAAAAATCGCTACACGATTTGAAAAATGTTTCAATATTTTTACATGATTGAGAAAATGTTAAAAAATAATTACACGATTTGAAAACGCAATAGAAATGTTGCGAGATTGTGAAAATGCAATAAAATGACTACGTGATTGAAAATACAATAGAATTACTATTGGGTTAACGTGTAGGACCCATATATGTGAAAATATGATTTTGGCCTGTAATTGGCCTATGTGCATCTATTATGCATTGGGAAAGTCTTGTGGACTATGTCAAGGTCGATGGCCTAGGAGTTGAATAACACCTTTGTGCGAGTGCAATAGGCATAGTGTAGGTCACTTGTTGATCTTGGGGGTGTCGGAGTGCATAAGGGTTTCCACAATGGATAAAATATGGTAGTCCCAATTCTCCCACACTTGTGGATCGGGCACCAATGCAACGATCAACGATCCAACCGAGATACTATTCTTAATCAAGATCTCGACGTAGAACAACCAAAGGTCGTGTATAATTCACGAGGGATGTGCAAAAATGATGAAAATTATAGCACTTGTTCTGAGGCAGTCGAGATACCGACAGATCTTCTAGATCATTCTCTCCGACTTGTGTTTAGCTCCATGGAGTAGGAAATTGGGTCAGTATGCATGTGCATAGTCTGTATATATCTTTGTGATATTTTATTTGTTAAATATTGATTAATTTTTTATGCTATGACTATATTCACTGTTTGTTATATCTGTATGACATTATTGTCATTTTTGTCTCTATATGTTGGTACTGGTGTTGGTAGTTTCACCTCTTTATATGTTGTTCTTGTACTATATTTGTATTTGGTAAAGACAGTGAGAAAGGCGGTGAAGAGCAGATTCCTTTTGTTGACGTTGATTTTTGAGTTGATGGCATCGAGACCCAGTTTCTTTGGTTATGTTAGACTGTTGTTTCATAATGGTGCTGAGGCCTGGCATCTTAGTCCAGATGAGGAGGGTCTTATTTATCAAGGAGAATTGGTTGTCTCTCTGAGTAGGATCTACCATGAGGATCCTTTCTTTTCTGTTGATATATATGTACACGTAGAGTTTCCTTTATCTATTAGACAGTTCTAGGGTGGTCGTTATCGAACCCCTAAGGAAGTTAGTGATGTGTCGTCTGCTCAGACACTTGTCCCTAGGACTAACTGTTACCTGGGGTTTCTATCTTTTGAGGAGACGGAGGAAGATCCCGAGGAGGACCCGTCTGAGGGTTTTGCTCCATAGGTGTGTATACTTGGGTCAGTGTAGTAGTTATAGTAATGTTTATTTCTTTTAAGAACTTCGTCTGTATCTATTTAAGTTTGTCAATACTGATGTTGTGTATATGATGTATATTACTTTGTGATACTATTTGGTATTTTTATATTCTGGTAAGTTTATATTATCAGTATCAAGAAATTTAAAACTCACATTTATATTATAAAATATTATTTTATAACTTGGGGTAATTTGGTAATGATTAATATAAAAATGTGATACCCTACGGATGATATTACATTAGTTGGTATCAGAGCCCAAGTTAGAGTCTTTTGGGGTTTTGGTTAGGTCTGTCTTGTTTGTGTTGTGTGATTCTCTGTGTTTGGTTTCCGAAAGGTCACATCTAACCTTATTATGTTTTGTTTGGTTGATTTTGAAGAAAGAAATGTCTCGTAATAGAAGTATCCGTGCAAACGTGGGACGTGATGATGATGTGATGACTGCAGCTGTTGAAGTAATGCAACGAATGGCAGATGTTATTGTGCAGCAGAATCAAAGAACAAGGCATCAACAAGTAGCAACTGCAAAGACTTAAAATTTGTCTGAGTTTCACAGAAATAATCCGCCATAGTTCAACGGAGAATTTGACCAAGAGAAAACCAATCTTTGGATCAAAGAGCTAGAGAAAATATTCAGTGGTATGAGTTGTACTAATGAAATGAAGGTCACTTATGCAACCTTTATGTTGGTTGGTGATGGTGAAGATTGGTGGGCAGGAGCCCGAAGATTACTAAAGCTAAAGGGAGAGTTGTAACAAGGGAACTCTTCAAGCAAAGATTTATGGGAAAGTATTTTTCAGCTAGTGTTAAACATGCTAAGGAGATGGAATTCCTTGGCTTGCGATAGGGGGTGATGTCAGGAAGTGAGTATACTGCAAGGTTCGAAAGCTTGTCTAAGTTTTAGAGATATTTTTAGTTACAGCTAGATGAAGAATGGAAGTGTAGGTAGTTTGAAGAGGGGTTGAGGCACAACATAAAGATGGCAGTATTACCTTAGGAACTAATCAGTTCCCAGCACTGTTAGAGACATGTCGAAGAATTGAGGAGCTAGATTAGCACCGTGATACGAGAAATTAGAACTTTGGACCTGCTCGGTTCCAAAGAGGAAAAGGTAGCGGTGGCAACTGTTATCAACAAAAATCGTGTGCTAGACCATCAGGATGTCAGACTCAACAACAATCTTATGGGGGAGGTTCTGGTGGCAATAAGTTTGGTCAAGCCGGGACTTCTACATCCAAATGTTTTAAGTGTGAAAAGGACCACCTGACTAAAGATTGCACAATTAAAGGAATTATATGCTTCAAATGTGGGAAGCCTAGACATGTTTCTAGGGATTGCAATCAACTTAAGACAGAACCCTCTGTGGGCAACGTTCATACTGCAAGACCACAGGCAGGTGGACGAGTATATACTATGAGTGGGGAGGAAGCCACAAAGTTTGAAGATCTAATTATAGAGGAGTGTGCCATTGAAGGTAATCCTTTAACTGTATTATATGATTCAGGAGCGACCCACTCTTTCATTGCCTGTAATTATGTGGAATGTTTGAGATTATCTGTGACTACATTGCCTTTTGACTTGAGTGTTGCTACTCTTACTGATAAACTTGTGATTACTACAAAAGTTTGCTTGAATTGCCCTATTTGTGTTAGGGATAAAATCTTTTATGTTGATTTGATATGTTTGCCTTTTTCCAAGGTTAATGTAATCTTAGGAATGGATTGATTATCCTCTAACCATATCCTATTAGATTGTTCCAATAGGACATTAGTTTTTCCTGAGGCTAAGAATTCTAGATTCCTAACGGCCAATCAAGTCGAAGCTTGTTTGAAGGAAGAAGCTCAAGGATACTTATTGTTGTCTTCTTTGGAAGTCCAAAGTGAAGAAGATGTGAAAGATATTTTCGTAGTCAACGAATTTCCTGAATTTTTCCTGACGATATACCTAGATTACCACCAGTAAGAGAGATCGAGTTTGCTATTGAACTAGTACTCGGAGCTAGACCTATATCTATGGCACCCTATAGGATGTCGTCGTCAGAGTTGGCATAACTTAAGAAAAAGTTAGAGGAATTGTTGGAGAAGCAAGTCGTGAGACCTAGTGTGTCACCGTGGGAAGCCCTAGTGCTGTTGGTCAAGAAGAAGTATGGGACTTCTCGCCTATGTGTAGACTACCGACAGTTGAACAATATCACAATCAAGAATAAGTATCCTCTTCCAAGGATAGAGATGGATCAATTGCGGGGAGCAATTGTGTTTTCCAAAATTGACTTACGTTCTGGTTATCACTAGATTCGTGTGAAGGCGGAGGATATCCCCAAGACTGCGTTCCGGACGCGATATGGACATTACGAGTATCAAGTGATGTCGTTTGGTGTGACGAATGCGCCTGTCATATTCATAGATTTCATGAAAAAGATTTTTTGTTCTTACTTGGACAGATTTGTCGTTATCTTTATTGACGACATTCTGATATACTCTCGAAGTCAGGAGGAACTTCTGAACATCTCTGAGTGGTTCTCTAGATTTTAAAGGAGAATAAGCTATACGTAAAGTTGTCTAAATATGAATTCTAGTTAAGTGAAGTTTAGTTTTTGGGGCACGTGATATCAGAGGAAGGAATTGAGGTTGATTCGTCAAGAGTAGAGATAGTTCTCCAGTGGGAAAGGCCGAAGACTGTATCAGAGATCCATAGTTTTATCGGATTAGCTGGTTACTATCGATGATTTATTGAGGGGTTTTCCAAGATAGCGGGACCTCTTACCCAGCTTACATAGAAGAATCAACCTTTCGTATAGACTGATGCATGTGAAGAAAGTTTTCAAGAGTTGAAAAGATGATTGACTACTTCACCAGTGTTGATTCTAACTGATCCTAATGACCCTTTTGATGTATATTGCGATGCTTCGTATCAAGGATTGAGTTGTGTACTTATGCAAAACTAGAAGGTTGTGACATATGCTTCAAGGCAGTTAAAGGTACACGAGAGGAATTATCCCACTCACGATCTGGAGTTGGCAGCTGTGGTATTTGCGTTGAAGGTCTGGAGACATTGCCTTTATGGAGTAACTTTCAATGTCTTCAGTGATCAAGAGCCTGAAGTATTTATTTGACTAGAAAGAATTGAATATGAGGCAGAGGCAATGACTAGAATTTTTGAAGGACTATGACTTTCAACTTCAATATCATCTTGGTAAAGTAAATGTTGTAGCAGATGCTCCTAGTAGGAAGATGCTTAACATTTCTGCTATGATGGTTAAGGAGAGTGAATTGATTGAACAATTCCAGGATATGCGGTTGTCTGTGAGATTGACGCTGGGAAAGATTTGCTTGAATATGGTTACTATCTCGAATAGTTTGATGGATGAAATTCGAGAGAAGCAAGAAGGTGATCAATATCTGCAAGATGCGAGAGAATTAAAGAAGCAAGGTGCAATGTCAGAATTTGAGGAAGGAATGGATGGGATCCTACGGTTCAAAGGAAGGATTTGTGTGCCTAGTGACTTACAACTCAGAAAATCGATTCTCGATGAAGCTCATAGGAGCAAGTTGAGTATACATCCTGGAGCAACGAAAATGTATCAAGATTTGAAGAGGTTGTATTGGTGGCAAGGGATGAAGAAAGATGTTGCTACATATGTATCATCTTGTTTGACTTGTCAGAAAGCTAAGGTTGAACATTAACGACCCTCTAGAATATTGCAACCTTTGGCTATTCTCGAATGGAAATGAGATGACATCGCGATGGATTTCGTTGTAAGACTACCAAAGACACGAAGGGGTTACGATTCTATTTGAGTAATTGTTGATCGGCTTACAACGTCGGTGCACTTCTTGCCAATTAACATTAAGTACTTAATGGAGAGGTTGACCAAAGTGTATATCGATGAAATTGTTAGACTTCATGTTGTACCCTCCAGTATAATTTCAGATCGAGACCCGAGATTCACATTGAGATTTTGGCAAAGTTTATAAGGAGCGATGGGAACGAAGCTTCGTCTAAGTTCTGCTTACCATCCACAAACAGATGGTCATTCAGAAAGAACGATTCAGTTACTAGAAGATTTGTTGAGGGCTTGTGTGCTAGAACAATCTGGAGGTTGGGATGAATTCTTAGCTTTGATAGAATTCACCTACAACAAAAATTTTCATTCAAGCATAGGGATGGCACCCTATGAGGCATTGTATAGGCAAAGATGTAGGACACTGTTGTGTTGGTATCAAGATGGTGAAAGTATTGTTTTAAAATCGGAGCTTGTACAACAAACTACAGAAAAAATGAAGATGATTCAAGACAAGATGAGGATAACTCAGACTCGGTAAAAGAGCTATTCTGATAAAAGGAAGAGTCCGCTTGAGTTTGAAAAAGGTGACCATGTGTTTTTGTGAGTGACACCCACAACCAAAGTCGGACGAGTGATTAAATCTAGGAAGCTCACTCCAAAGTTTATTGGGCCGTATCAGATTGTTTGTCGAATAGGTCCGGTAGCTATTCAAATTGCGTTACCACCTTTTCTATCGAATCTTCACAATGTATTTCATGTATCGCAATTGCGGAATTACATTCCTGATCCCACTCATGTTATAGAACCAGATACAGTACAACTGAATGAGAATTTAACTTATGAAATGCTTCCTATCAAGATCGAGGATCGAAGGATAAAGTAACTTAGAGGTAAAGAGGTTTCATTGGTTAAAGTTATCTGGAATGACATTAGCGGAGATGCGACATGGGAGTTGGAAGATAAGATAAAAGAACAGTATTCACATTTATTTTAAATATGATAAATTTCAAGGACAAAATTCTTTTTAGAGGGGAAGAATTGTAGCATCCCGAATTTTATTTTTTCTGAATAAATATGAGTTTTATAATTTTTGTGATTTTTGAGAATTTTTGTAGATTTTTCTGAAATTGTGATTATTTTAATATTATTTTGAGCTATATGTGGGACTGGGACGGGCCCGAAAAAGTAAAAAAATTTTGGAGCCAGAAAGTTTTGTACTGTTGATACGGGGCCGAGGGATCTTACTAAACCTGAAATCAGAAATAATTTTTGAAATTTTCTTTTACAATAATTATTATCCATTAGACAATAAATACTAATTTCTGTAAGCAGTAACCTTTGTCTATTGGGTAATAGCTACTAGAAAATATCTACATGGATTAGTCAAAATTGGTGGTTATGACATCTTTATGGAGAACCAATAAGAAACAAGTTTAGAGGTGAATGCTTTGGATATCCACCCTTAATTTAATCCATGGTTGTTAGGAGTCTCACAAAGTGGCTATGACTTTTTGTGACCAATGGGTCCAAAACTTGTTAGCTAAGCTTGGTGGATAGGATAAACTTGGACACCCCTTGGTATCTAAGGGGGGCTCACGGCCAAAGGGCTTTTAGGGAGGCCAAAGGATGACACTTAGTTCATTTTATGACATCTTCATCATCTTCCTATAGCAAAATTCACAAAACTCTCCCATCTTCTCTAGAGCACCCCACGACCAAACACCCACACCATACCTCCACTCTTCTAAAATTCCATACAACCATGATGAGATAATTAAAAGTTCCAAACCCAAGTGTAGGTTGTTTCAAGTAGTAAATTCTCGGGAGTCCGAGGTTGATCCACAAGGAATTGATGAAGAAAAATTATTTGAGGTAAGGAGTAGATTTGTCACAATACTAAAGGTGATAAAATTTGTTCACAGAGAAAAGGATTTGCTTGGGTTATGAGATCCAATCTTGGTAATAAATTGAAGACAAAATTATTTCTTTTTATAACTCAATTGAAATCACACATAATGGAGGTTCCAATTGCAAGATTTAACATTCAAAGTTCAATTTTAAATTATACATGTAATCATATTATGGTTCCAATAATTATCTACTAATACTTGTAAATGGTCTCAAGCATCCACTGTGTTAACGTCTTGTCTACAATGAATCAAGATCTTCATTATACAAAAAGAGTTTCTAAATTGATCGGAAACAACATACAACACATATAAAGATCACAAAAAAATATATCATTCAAGCACAAGAAGGAAATTAATGTAACATCAACTTATTACTAAGAGCTTCACCCTTTCATCCCAAGAAAAATGAAAATTAGTTACTTATGAATCAAGAAGAAAGAAAGAGAAAAGAAGATGATGATGAACATAACTTCAATTAAGAACAATAGAAAACTACACAAAGGAAATAATTAACATACAAGCATGAAAGTAAACTCTAAGCTAACACAACAAAATGATCAACCCTTACTTCCTTTTATAGAGTTAGAAGCGTAAATGCCAAAAGAGATGATGGATGATAAGAACAAAATGCCAAAATAGTTGTTTGATGATGATGAATGGATGGATTCTTGTCTCTAAAATATTTCACTTCTGAGCTCATGGCATGCGTCATTTTTTGTCCAAGAGGTCTTCATAAAAGTTCTAGAGAATTGTCTTAGCTTTCAAATGCCGCCAATTTTAGCTCAATTGGACACCCACAGCCCGAGATATGGTCTAATTAATGCTCATGGGTTAGGCCCAACTTCAGCTCCTCTGTTCTGACTTCCAAGCCCAATATCTTCTTCAAAACTTCCGATTTAACTTTTGCGTTCTCATGAAAGTTGTAGATATGGGTCTTAACCTTCCACTATCAAAATTTCAGAATTGTTGAATTCCTATAACCCGAGATATAGCCTAATGAGTGCATAGAGGTCAAGCTGTCAAGTTCAAAACTCTAGATTTTGATTCAACTCCAATTTGAGTTATCCAAACATGTGTTCCCAGTCTTGAGGTCTTCATGAAAGTTGTAGAAATTTGTCTTAGCTTCAAAACAAGACCAAAATCACATCCATCGGATATTTATAACTTAAATTATAGCCAGTTTACTGAAAAAACCAAGTGATAAGATTACACAATGAATGAAATATATTGCTATCAATGTGACTCTTGCTATCAAGTGAATAGTTATTAGGGAATTATCTTAACTTTTCAACAAGACCAGAATCACATTAATCAGATAATTGCAACTCAAATTGTGGCCACTTTACTTTAGAATGCAATCACCCAAATTAATGATAATTCAAGCAATAATTTCTTCAATGATCTAATTAAGCTTAATTTCATAAAATATGACAAAATCAACTTAATTAAGCTAAATTAAACCTTAAGAAGCCTAGTGAGAGGATTATAAAATGAATAAAATACATTGTTATCAAATTCCCCCACACTAAACTTTTGCATTTCCGCGCAAAACACATAAGAGAAAACTAGGGAACAAAGAAAAACGACACAAGCTCAAAAGCTAAAAACTTTAAAAGATTTAATGAAAGAAGAAGAGCAACCAATCATTCAAGGGATCAACGCATTAATGAGGTAATATTTCTTCACATCTCAAACCATCAAGTAAGGAAACTTTAGTTAAAAAGAACGAATCAAGAATGAAAGATCCTCACATGATTCACTCTTAATCTTTCAAGCATTAAAAAAGTAAGTATTTCACTCATTTCAACCCATGAAAAATTGCATTACCATAAACTTGCTTATCTTCTACTTCTCTACTACTCAGAACACATGCACACAAAAATTATGAGGACTTTATTCAAGGTTGTAATAGGGTCATGGTAAAGGAGAAGGGATAATATGGATATGAGAAGATAAATACCAAAGAGAATAAAAGAACATTATGGTATAGTTAGAGTGGAGAAGATATTTGAGAACATTCATCATAAAGGACAATGACCAATATTTGACTAATGTTTTGTTGAAGATCAATCCCAAATTGGTGAGTTGAATTCATTGTTAGGCATGAACCTTCTCCTTCTCTTCCTATTATTTCCAAGCATCCATCTTTATTCTAGGTGTGGATATGTCACATAGTGTATCAGGAGACTCTGATAATCCTTTGATTGCAATGGTGGTCAGCTCTTTCTTTCTTTTTCTTTTTATTTTTTTTTTAGTATTTTGCACACACACACCCATTCTTGTTCAAGAACAAGGTCAATGCTCTCTTATTCCCTAAGGTTGGGCAAAAACATGTTTTTTTTTTTTTACATTTTTTAAAGGCACATAATGAGCTAAAAACAAGAAATGATTAAATAAGCTCAAATGGGTTAAGCAAAGGAGAATATACAAGGATGGCTATTTGGTCAAACTAGCTATTTCAAAATGTCTCAATCATATTTATGTATGCATGTGAAAATGTAGCCTAAAAAAGAATCAAAGCAAGTTCTAGAGTAATAATTTCATGAGTGAAAATCATATAAGAAAGAAGAGAATGATACAAATGTTCAATCCATTCATCAATAGGCTCAAAATCTCATAAGACATATTTCTATCATTCTCAATCCATCAATTCAACATTCATATCCAAGTATGTGATTTCTAAGAAAGAAGAAAATTTATGACCCAATATATACTTTTTGCTACTTCTAAAATAATTATTTCCTCAACTAAGATGCGTCTCAAAAGTAAAATTACCTCCAGGGCAAAATCTACTCTTTACTCTGTCATCCCTAATTGGTTTTGTTGTAGGCTTCTGACAGTCATCTCACTAAACATACTTACCATTTTAAATGCATCTCAAGAGTAAAATTACTCTGCCATTATTCATTAGTTTTGTAAGTTCATGATAATCATATCATACTTCCCTACTATTTTTTTTTTAAAACTATCCTTCCCTCCAACCAGATCACAACATTATCCGCAATGTGAAAATATAGATGAGTAAAGGATAGAAGATAGTATCTGTTGGAGAAATCTGACACAAATTTAAACAAAAACAAAGTACGATAAATAAAATCAAAGGTAAAAAAAAATTAAAGATGAAGTGTCAGATCTGGCTTTCTTTGCATGTTGTTTTTCTCACTGCTTCATGCTGACCAATCTATCTGAGTTATTGCTAGATCAGGTTCATAAACAAAAGCTTCTAATTTATCAATCAGCTCATCAATAGTGGAGGCAGAGATAAGAAGTTGTCTTGTCAATGGTATGATAAATTTTTGTTCCACAGTTTTGTCAAGAAAAAATAATAAAAGAAATTATTAACATTCAACACACTAATGGGTTTATAGTGGATATTCAGTTGGGCCCAAGAGACAATTTGAAAAATTTCTTCCAAAGTATCAAAACCATCTGGTAAAGCAATGAATGCATCAAAGTTGTCAAGCATTATTTTCATTCGTCCATGCATAGATGATACCTGAATTTCCTCCCCAATTGTCTTTCCTGTGATGTTCTTTTGAGGTAAAGGTCCATGAATGACACTTAAAACCTGACTGCCTCCTATAAAAGCAACAAGTGATACAACCCCCATTAACCCACGGCAACCTCCCCCATATACAATATGAATATTTCTTGCAGCAAGTGTTCAAACAAGAGTGCTTGCTACATTTACAAACTCTAAATCCTTCCCATAACTTGACCCACAAAAAATGCAAACATTTTTAAGGTTACGAATAGAAGGCCCCATTTCTATACTCTTCCTCCCTTTGAATGGTTATGAGTTAGAGGAAAGTGAAGAAAATAAAGTGTTTAAATAAGGAAAAGAATGCAAAAAGTAATGATAACACCTATAAGGGTAGGTTGGCTGTTGTCAGAAAAGTTTGAAATTAAGAAACACAAAATTTTTTTTATGTTTTTTTTGTTTTGTGTTTTTTTGAACTTCAAGAAAACCATCAGGGTAAAGAAGTCTAGAAACCCCTGAAGGACCCTGCTCAAAAGATCGTCTGTCCAAAAACCAAAATACAATAAAATCATATAAAGATAAAAGAAATATAATAACAAATAAGGACATACATGTATGTACAGTTTTCATGGTATATCCTTATACTGCACATCATGAGTGCAGTAGTGGCATGTCTTTGAGTTGCGTCTTACCAGTGCAACATAAGAACTCCACAAAGATTGTCGAACCAACAACAAGAACCTTTGAATTCTTTCCGTCCTGCTTACAAAATAACAACCCTCTATCTTCCTGCAAACCTAATTAAAGGTCTATATTCTAAGAAGATGGTACCTGACCGCAGCCAGTCAAAACTCGCCATAGAGGCTTACTAATTAAAGTAACTATACCGCTCAGTTAACAGTTTTTGTTCATTGTAAAGACAGGACGCTTCTTTCTGTCCATCAGCGCTATAGAGCCTTGGATCTGCGAATTAGGAATGTAGCATGCGTTTCTCTATAGCGCATGACACATAAACCTTATTTACATATTGGCATGTGAAGGTCGCATCGTAAGTCTATGACAGAACGGGTCATTTGCCCAGAGCTCTTAATCTAATTAAAGACCAAGTACAACTGTAGTTTCACCTTTTTTTTCTTTTTTTTTTCATGTTTTTAGAAACCTGATGAAAGATGAGTGTATACTCACTTGAGTTGGGATGTAGGTAGTCTGCTCTTTCAGTTTTGTGCCAAAGCATTGTTGGCCAGTATTAGACTCATTCAAGACCAGTGCAACATAGGACTCCCAAAAGGGACAAGTGGCCATAAAGCGATTGGCTGCCTGACATGTAGGATACAATCTACCTACTTTGTTTTTCAATTAAGAAGGCTAGATCATGATGTGTGCATTTCCCCATTCACGTTTTGTGTTACCAAAGTCAAACCCAAGATGTATACATACTTTTTCTTTTCTTTTCTTTTTATTTTCTCTCTTTTTTTTTAAAGATGATGAAGAAGAAGAAAATATGTACATGTTGTTGTGGATGCGGCTCACATCTGCCTCTGATTTCATGTCCAGAAACTACTTAAACACCTTCTGTGAGTCGAGGATAAGCTTCTCATCCAATTTGCTTATAAATTGGCAAACAAGGTCTTTTAGAGTCAGATTCCAAAGATTGTAATGCTTTTGTTCCTCCTTGAAGAGATTCCACAAATTAAGAAGTTCACGATAAACAAAACCACAAGAATGCATATCAAGAGTCAATAAGATATCATCTAATGACTCCTTACTCAGTCCATTCTTAATGAAAAAAATTTTGTCTTCTCTATTTGCGAAAACCATCCCCAAAGAACGACATCGCTTGTTACAATTCCATCATGCACATTTGTGACAGACTTATAATCTTTTTGCTCTTCTCCTTTTAGAATATGAACTTCTACCAAGACCTGGCATGTATGAGTCAAATGAAATTGAAGACTCACCTGCTAGTCGGACCTTTGCTTCAATTATCTAACGTAAAACTTCCGGCATACCCTTGTGCATTAACAATCTCAATCTTTCTCATCTAGCTTCGTAAATTTTTGTTTGAGCATTTTGAGGAAAAGAAGGAAAATGTTTTCTTAGATTTGAGAGAATGATATCCATTTTAAAGGAAAAGGAATCAATTATTTTGGGAAACTGAAAAAGAAAACAAACCTACTTGAGAGTCACAGAGTACCATCATCCGCCATTTAACTGGAAATACAAAGAATTGAAAAACAAAATAAAGCCATAAAATTAAAGTAAATTTTTCTCATAATAAGGATCAGAAAGGGAAATGAATTCTACCTCAGCAGCTTGATTTTTCAGAAATGGTTTAAGTCTTTGTCCATTGACCTTAAACACATTACCATTCCTAGGATTCTTAATGTCTATGGCCCCATAAGGATATACATGTTTGACAATAAAATGGTCAGTCCACCTAGATCTCAATTTTCCAGGGAATAGGTGAAGACAAGAATTATAAAGCAAAACTTTTTGACCAATTTCAAAATATTTTCTTAAAATAGATTTTTTATGAAAAGCTTTTGTTCTTTCTTTATAAATTTTTAAGTTTTGATATGCATCATTTCTCAATTCCTCAAGTTTATTTATTTGCAATTTGCGTAACCTGCAAGCATCATCAAAATTTAAATTGAAAGCTTTAATGACCCAAAATGCTTTATGCTCCAGTTCTATAAGCAAGTGACAAGGTTTTCTATAGACTAACCGATAGGGTGACATGCCTAAAGATGTTTTAAAAGCAGTACGATAAGCCCAAAGTGTATCGTTTAGTCTTAAAGACTAATCTTTACGATTTGGGTTAATCATTTTTTTCAAAATTTGTTTAATTTCCCTATTTGTTAATTCTATTTGTCCACTTGTTCGAGGGTGATAAGGGGTGGCAACTTTATGGGTAATACCATATTTCTTCATTAAAGATTCAAATGGTTCATTGCAAAAATGTGTTCTCCCATCACTGATGATAGCTCGAGGGATTCCAAATCGACTTAAGAGATTATCTTTTAAAAATTTGAGAATAGTTTTATGATCATTTTGTCGACATGGAATCGCCTTAATCCATTTTGAGACATAATCAACTACAACCAAAATATACACAAATCCAAATGATGATAGAAATGGACCCATGAAATCAATTCCCCAACAATAAAAATTTTAATAACAAGGATAGGGTTCAGAGGCATCATATTTCTTTTAGAAATGGAACCTAATTTCTTAAAATTTTTGTAACTTTTGCAAAAGGCATAGTTATCCTTAAATAAAGTGGGCCAATAAAATCCACACTGCAAGATTTTTGCAGTTGTTTTCTTTGAAGAAAAATGACCTCCATATGCTTCTGAGTGACTAAATTTAATGACACTACCTACCTCATTGTCAGGTACACATCTCCAAAAGATTTGATCAGGACAATGTTTAAACAAATATGGGTCACCCCAATAAAAATTTTTCACCTCAGTCAAAATTTTTTTTTGTCTTGATGTGGCCATTGAGGCGGCATCTTTCCTGTTACAAGAAAATTGACTATGTTAGCAAACCATGGCATGAAATTAACAGAAAATAAAAATTCATCAGGAAAAGAATCATTAATAGGTGTGTTATCAAAAAGTGAGCCTGTTGTAGGTCTAGACAAATGATCTGCAACAACATTTTTGGCTCCTTTCTTATCTTTTATTGTGATGTTGAATTCTTGAAACAACAAGATCCACCATATCAACTTAGGTTTGGCATCCTGCTTAGACATTAAATATCTAATAGCAACATGATCAGTGAAAACAACAGTAGAAGAACCAATTAAATGAGCTCGAAATTTGTCAAATGCAAAAATTTTAGCAAGTAGTTCTTTTTTAGTAGTGGTGTAATTCATTTGTGCACTATTTAAAGTTCTACTTGCGTAACAAATCACATGAGGTTTACCTTCCTTTCTTTGGCCTAAAACAACGCCAACAACAAAATCACTTGCATCACATATTAATTCAAAAGGCAAAGATCAGTCAGGGGATTACATGATAGGAGCCGATGTCAGAACACCAATTAATTTTTCAAAAGATTGTTGACATTCTTGAGTCCATTCAAATGGTGCATCTTTTATCAAAAGATTGCATAAAGGTCTAGATATGGCATTAAAGTCCTTAATGAATCTTCGATAGAATCTTGCATGTCCTAAAAAGGAACAAACTTCTCTGACTGTTTTTGGGGAAGGCAAATGAGCAATTAATTCAACTTTGGCCTTATCAACTTCAATTCCTTCAGAAGATATCATATGACCTAACACGATTCTTGAGGTAACCATGTAATGACATTTTTCCCAATTTAAAACAAATCATTTTTCTTCATATCTTTTAAGAACTTTAACCAAATTATCAAGATAATTATCAAAAGAATTTTCAAAAACTGTCAGATCATCCATGAAAACCTCTAAATAATACTCAATCATGTCACTAAAAATACTTAGCATGCATCTTTGAAAAGTTACCAGAGCATTACAAAGACCAAAAGACATTCTTTAATATGCAAAAGTGCCAAAGGGACACGTAAAAGTGGTCTTTTCTTGATTCTCTAATGCAATTGATATTTGATTATACCCCAAATAACCATCAAGAAAATAATGGTAGGGATGTCCTGCTACTCTTTTTAGAATTTGATCAAGAAATGGTAAGGGGAAATGATCTTTCCTAGTGGCTGCATTTATTTTTCTAAAATCAATACACATACGCCAACTGGATGAAACTCGCATAGGTATTAACTCACCTTTTTCATTTTCAACCACTGTTATTTCAGATTTCTTAGGCACAACTTATGTAGGGCTTACTCACTAGCTATCAAAAATAGGGTAAATAATTCCAACATCAAGTAATTTAAGAACTATTGGGAATTGGGGATCAAAAGTCACGCAGCGGAATAATAAAAATTCCTTCACAGGATCTATGCGAAAGGGCCATAATCCGAGTTTTTAAAAGTTTACCTATTGAAGTGTGATAAACACAAGCAAGGTGAATCACTAACACTATAATAGTGACGATGTCTCTGCGGTATCCACACGAATAGACTTGCAAAAAGGAGTCACGCCTCTGTTTCGCAGTGCTAGATGCGAAGAGAAGAGAAGAGAAGAAAACCTTCCACTATCTCTCACTCACTTTCTTAGGTGTGGCTAGGGTTATAATGTTACGTATGTAGTAGCCCCCTTAGCAGTATTATTTATAATAGTGGCTGCCTTAAGTGAGTGTGAGTAGTAGCAAGGTAAGCTGTGCAACCTTAAACTCATCTGTCATGAGTTAGGCCCACAATTGAATTTGAGTCCAACTTGGATCCTTATTGGTCCAATTTAGTCTGTTCTAAGTGTGCAATCCTGTAGGTTCTCATGATGTTGGTAGTAATATTAAAATTTCATTTTAATATTAAAAACAGTGAACGATATCTAGCAACACATCACTGCCACCCAAGTAATGAGAATGACAGTGATTTGACATAACCTATCGTGACCAACGTTTCTGTGTAGTTTAGTCCCTTTGTCCAGATATCTAGATTGAACACAAGGCATGAAACGTGTCACCCTTGTTTAGTTCAATCTCCACTTTCCTGATTCTCGAGTAGACACAGTAACAACAAATGAGATCAATATCTCATATTGACTCATTTGAGCATGGCCATGCATTTCGTAGTCTCACTCAATAAGGGGGCCCGAAGATATCACTCTTGTTATGTAGGAGGAACAAATCCCATCTAGGTCACTCATATCCCTCCACATGAATCGCGGTATGTCTAATAACTAACTTTATAATCATCTTGTTATAGATGACGTTTGATGGCATTAAAAAAAAACACAACTCCTCATGTAATCGTAGTGATTTCAGGTCAAAGGACCACATACACCATTATCACTATAAGAATCGCTTATGACACTCACGTAACGATCCACGTAGCATTCTCATGGCGGGTCTGTCTAATACATCATTACTCTAATATGTATCCATGTGAAGACTTGATATCTCATATCCATGACCCGTGAGATGTGGTCATTAGTCTACGTACATACTAGTCTCAATGCATTATTGTTGTCTTAATTAACAATAATACTTGACTAGGGACATTTAAGAATAATGTTTTATCCAATAGGATCTCACGATCAAGTCATCCACTTAATGTCCTATGGCATCAAACTTATTATTCTAAGGACTTTATTATGTCTATAAAAAAAGAACACAATAAATGAAATGCCTTATATATTAAAAATATCATAATACAATGTATGTAAATACAGACAGAATGTATTGGCCTCTAGGGCATACACTAATAAGAACTTCAGCCCTAACTACGTATTTCATATGTGGATTTAATCTTCTTTGAGGTTATTGTGATGTTTTAGCATTATCCTCTAAATGTAGTCTATGTGTACAAATTAATGGATTAATGCCTTTTATATATGTTAATGTCCATCCAATTGTACTTTTATGCCTTTTAAGTACTTTTATCAACATACCTTCTTGTTCTTCAGTAAGGATTGATGAAATTACTACTGAAAAACTTTGTTCTTCTCCCAAAAATATGTACTTCAACCCAATGGGTAATGGCTTTAGTTCTAGTGTTAGTACTTCTTCATGAATATTATCATTCATGAGTTGTAGCTCTTCAAATCTCGGCTTCCATCCCTTGTATTTCATTGCCTGTGTACAATTAAGCAAAGAGCATATTTCAGAAATATCACCATCTACTTGCATACCTGAATCAAATGAATTAATTAAACAAACTTCTAATGGGTTAGAAGAACTCCCTTTTAGAAGATAATCATCTACAATGACCTCAATCCCATTAGCTTCCTCATTTTCATCATGGATTTCATGTGGTTGCTTGCATATGTTGAAAACATTAAGCTCAAGTGTCATGTTTCCAAATGTTAGCTTCATCACTCCATTTCTACAATTTATCAAAGCATTAGATGTTGCTAAAAATGGGCAACCTAAAATAATAGGAATTGACTTAGAATTATTAACCATAGGTTCAGTTTCCAAGACAATAAAATTCACAGGATAAATGAATTTATCAACTTGTACTAACACATCTTCTACTATTCCTTTTGGAATTTTAATTGATCTATCAGCAAGTAGAAGTGTAACAGAAGTTAGTTTTAACTCACCAAGGTTGAGTTATTGATAAACTGAATATGGAAGCAAATTAACACTAGCACCAAGATCAAGTAAAGCTTGATCAATTTTATGTTCTCCAATAATGCATGAAACCGTAGGACAACCAGGGTCTTTATGTTTCAAAACATTATTGCTTTGAATAATGGAACTTACCTGTTTGGTCAAAAAGGTATTTGATGGGACGACTACAAGTGTACCAAATCGTCAAGTAATAAAAATGGTGAGAAACTAGATGTCGTTCTCAGGGATCGATGGCCAAATACTAATTCACGAAATTAGTTACTATTTAAACTAAGATTTGGATCAAAGTGAGCTCTAATAACAAAACAAGAGAAATACATGAACTCACGCAAAGACAATATTTTTGGGTTTTTCTATTTGACAATTTAACAAACACTTGGTATGTGAGATGAAAAATGATCAATTAATGAAAGAGTTGAGATCAAGCTTCATTTGATTTCACTTGCTGCATAACAATTAGAACTAACACAAGCTACTATTCCTATTTTGTTACCAAATTCTCTAAAATACTCAACTCCTAATTCTTTAGGTAGTTAACCCTTTGTTTCCAATTAAAAACCCTAATTCCTTAGGTGATTCTAAGAGATAACAAGCATTACGGTTTAGAATTCAAAGAGGTAATGAGCAAATCAATTACTATTCCTAGCCTAGAGATAAGCAAGGTTCATAATCTCATAGCACAAATCATATATCAAATTTCCATTCAACATACAATCCTAAAATCATTCTAAAGAGAATTAATCTTTAGAAAGCATTAAGAGAAGAGATCATAAACTCAAAATAGAAATAGCAACTTATATTAATTGAATCCAATGTCAATAACAATCAAGATCCATCAAAATCCACCTAATCCCAACAAATAGGGAATTTAGCTAGTCATGACAGTAGAAATAGAGATCAAGAATAGGAGAAGAAAGTAAAGAAACTCCATAAGTTGATGGAAATCCAAAGACTCTTCCAAGTTTCCTCTGGAGTGTGCCCACACCAATCCTCAGATTCTTCAAGTCTTCCCTTCTCTATTCTGACGGCCTCTTCTTTGAAAAACCTAACTTTTTCTATTTATAAACAGCAGAAACAAGTAACTAAGCGTACTGAGCGCTTAAGCACTCAATTTTTCACCGATTAGTCACGTGGCACGTTGCTCCTCTGTTCTTGACCGATTAAGTGCTCAAAAATGGATGATTAAGCACGCAACTCCCCAGCTTTTGTGCTTGTCCAATTAAGCGATAAAAAATAGGCGATTAAGCACCCAGTGTCAGCAATTCACTTTAGATTTTTTTCTCCCTTGATCAAGTATCTATTCTTCCACATACACTTACCTAATGCAAACAAATAAAACATGTAAAGAAAATAAAAATTTAAAAAGATCAAAATAGGATAAAAATGAGAACAAAACTAAGTCAAAAAGTATTAGATAAGGATGAAAACTAAGATTATGAAATAGAAAAATATGAGTTTTTACAGTTTCATCACTCCCCCAAACTTAAGATTTTGCTTGTCCTTAAGCAAAAAGAAAAAGAAAAATTTAAAACAAAATAAAATAATAATGGAAAAGAAAAGTGTAAACTAAAAACTTAAAACATGTGGACCAAAACCTGACAATACCAGTGGTTGAAAATCATTCAAATCCTCAACAATTGCTTCACAACCTCAATTTTCAAAGTGTCACACATGTATAATCCAGTTATCACAATGCTCTCACAGGTAACTCTCATACAAAAAAGACTTCCCAAGAACATGAATGAAAGACTAAATCACAATGAAGTTCAAACCCTGATAGGTTTACAAGAATGCAAATGTACATCAGACCCACATCCATAGGTTTGTTTTTCATCTCTCTCTCCACTAATGTAAGCAGTACATAACCAAGGATCAAAAGGAACTTTACCAAGCTTGTAATGTAAGGCCAAGGGTGATGGTTAAGAAAGAAGGGGTAAGATAAATAAAACAAAAGCTGAGATGCAACATCAAGCACAATTCACAACCTAAGCCTCAAGATATTGAACAAGTGCACATCTAACACATGATTTACACAATTTTTTTTTAACTCAAAACGCACTCCCCCAAACTTGTTCCCTTTTTAACACTTTGGTGGGACTTTCCTTTCTCTTTTCTTTTTTTCTTTAACACTTCTTTTCTTTTTCTTTAAGAATTCTCAAAAATCTCATGCACCAAAAGAATAAGGCTTGAATATTGAAATAGTACAAGACATGCAATCAACATAAGGTGTGTAAGAAGAAATTTTTTTTTCATTTTTAGGTATGGGAAAGAAAAATGTGGGTAATGAAAAGAAATCAAGGCCAAACATACAAGGCTGCAAAAGGGACCTAAGGATAAACTATGTATACAAGTTGGCTTGAAAGGCTCAAACGATCCAAAGAAGACCTTTATCATCTCCTCAATCATGCACTGCTTAAGATTTCGCCTTAAGAGAGAATCTAACAATTTCTAGATACCAGTCATTCATACAAATTCAATCCTATAAAATTTCTCCAAGTTTGATATACATGCACATTCCAAGGTCTATCAATCATAAAAATGGGAAGTACATCCATACACAATCAAAATAATAGAAAAAACATTACAACTTGCAGATTCTCATATGATATCCAAAGAAAATAGGTCAATCCACAATTTCAACAATCATTGGTTCACTCAATTCAGCACACTGGCATGCACAAATTCACAAAATATGACTCAACAAAAAAAACAACAGTCATTGATAGCAAAGCTACCCCCAGACTTAAATTAGACAGTGCCCCCACTGTGCAGACAAAACAAAACAAGTGTCAAAGGAACTGGAAAAGAAAGAAAGAAAAATAAAAAATTGGCAAAGCTGAGAAAAGCTTATTCTGTTAGCCCTGGATCACTCCTTCCTCATCATCTTCTTCCTCGTAATCATCATCTGTATCATTATGTGCTTCCTGAGGGGCATAGAGTGGCAAGCCTCCAAGTTCATCCAGATCTTTGTCTAAATGTGAAGCCAGGTTGCACATCATCCCCTCCAAGCCAGTCAGACAATGCATGACATGAGTCAATTTGTCATTGCATTCTCGCACCTCTCGCTCAACCTTAGTTAGTCGTTCTTTGGCCTAGAGTCGCTGCCTTCTGCGTTGTACATAAGCTGGTGGAGGAGAATGTTGGAGTAGCACACCTTCCTCAGTGAAGTAGGCGTCCATCATAGCAGAATCCATGGATGGGGCAGGTTTCTCTTCCATGTCATTCTCTAGTGGGATCCTTGCCTTCTTGTATAATTTTGTGATGATAGATGGATAGGCTAATTTCGAAACATCACTGTGTGCTAAGTCATTGATGTGAGAAGAGATTATTTATCCCACATTAACTGGCAGGCTAATGATGATGGCAAAGATAAGCAAAGCTCTATTAACTGTTACTTTATGTGTGTTCGCATGGGAGGATGGTGGCTTGAATAAAGGTGCACCAGGCTTTGGGAATGACTTTTAGATCACTCTTTTTAAGATTCTTAGGAGCATCATTAACATCACATTCCCAAGCAGCTCCTTCCTTGCACAGTTCTCAAAGTACTTCCTCTTTGTCCTAGCCTCGGTTTACCATTCTGGCATATCCACAATGCCTAGCTCTTCGCAAGGCGATATCTATGCCAAGCAACTCATTTAATTCATCCTTCCCAAACCAGATCTCGTGACCCCTCACATAGTTCTGAAATTGTTTAGCATATATGATTGGATGTCCTTTCTTCTTCTTCTTCTTCTTCTTATTGAAGTTGTTAGTATAGAACTCTCTCACTAGAGTGGGCCTGCTTGGTTCCGGAGGAGCACAAAATTTCTCCCAACTTCATCGCCGGATTTCATCAAGAATAAGGTAGTATCTGTCGCCTTAGAGCTCTATCCCTCTCTCTCTGATGGTACCCTTCTTGCCCACTATTTTCTGATATCACTCTTCATGATGTGGAGAGCGGAAGTGATGTGCATTAAAGACACTGCTCTGAGAACTAGATCCTATCGTTTCTTTTCGTTTCTTGCTTGGAGCCATGAGAAAGATACTTTCCTGCAGAGAAGAAAAGTAATATGTGAAATAGTGTCCGAATCAGTATAACAAGAATGCAATTTCCTCACAAGTCAAAGTAATGAAGAATAATGTAATCAAATTGACAAAGTGAGAAAACAAGATGGAAATGTGTCACAAGGATAAAGATAGCAGTTCAATACAACTTGCAGGATTACCATCTTTAATGGATAGCAAACAGTACATGGTATCACATTATGATAGACATGATACCACAACAAAGAATAAAGAAAATGATAGTTGTGCAAAACTTCAATGTACTCTTCAGGTCTCAAGTAACACAACTTTAACAATAGCACAATTATCCAAAATAATCCACTTAAGATTAATCTACAATCATCCTAGCCCTAGTAACACCACTCATCAAGAATATTTAAAAAAACAAGTGTGGTAAGTGTGGTGAATATATGATCAAACACATGGTGGGCATAGTTAACAGTTCCAAAAGCAAGTCAATGAAGCAACTTGAGCAACTAAACATATTATTAGCAAGACAATCCATTAAATCATAAGAATCATTCACTTAAAACAAGTCAATACCCATGCCACCAAATCACAACAGTAACCATGAAAAACAAAAATTCAAACACGCACAAAACCCCCACAGTTTTCACGAAGAGTAGGAAACCTCAAATACCCATAAATCTCAACAGTTCAACATGAATCAACAATTTATAAGAGAAATCCTAACCTTGGACAACTAGGAATTGAAGAAATTATCTAATTGAAGGAAGATTAAGGGCTGGTACGCACCAATCAAGGAATTCTCAAGTTTTTCCCTAAATTCGTGCCCTAGGTTGCGAATGGGTATTTGAAGAAGGATTTCACACGAATTAAGAAGCTAGAGATTGTGGTTGCATTTTGGAGTTAGGAGAGAGATTGGGTTGGTGTTTGGATGGTTTGAAAGTGATTAGAGAGGATTAGGGGTGAAGGTGAGAGAGAGAGATGCGTGGTTGAGAGAAAGAAATGAGGGAGGACGGGGGAAAAACCCTTCTTAAAGCTACATGTCAGGGGACGTGCGATTAAGCGGTGAAAACTGATAGCTTAATCGCTGGCTGGCAGAGGACCATTATCTTTCAGGGGTTGCGCGATTAAGCGGTTAAAACTTACCACTTAATCGCTGGCTGGCAGAGGACCAATATCTTTCAGGGGTTGCGCGATTAAGCAGTTAAAACTTACCACTTAATCGCTTGGTGGCAGAGAGACATTTTTGGGTTGAGCGATTAAGCGGTGAAAAATGATCGCTTAATCGCTGGATGACAAAGGAGTTAGCTCTCTTTGAATGATTAAGCAGTGAAAAGTGACCTCTTAAACGCTAGTTGGCAGAGGGGTAGTTACTCTTAGGGGTTGTGCGCTTAAGCGGTGAAAAATGACGGCTTAATCGCTGGCCCCCAGAACAGAAAAGGTTTTGAAAGCTCAAGCACTCACACAACAGGATCACAACTCCAAAAGCTAACCCTACCATGCCACCATCAATTAGCTACAACACAAACTTTGAAGGGTCCTCACTCTCTCTACGAATAAAATAGCCAAAAAGATAACTAAAAATATAAAAAATATTTAACTAATTCAAGTTAAAGAAAATGCATGACCGTGAAATAAAATAAAAACAAAAGGAGTAAGAAATTTTGGGTTGCCTCCCAAAAAGCGCTTGTTTAACGTCCCGAGCCTAACGGAGTGCTTTTCAAGTAGAAGTCAGATCGATGGACTCCCTTCTTCGCTCAACTTCTCCCCCCAAAGTAGAGTTTGAGCGTTTGCCCATTCACTTTGAAGCTTCTATCCAAGTTTGGATCCTTCACTTCCACTGCACCATTAAGAAACACTTGTTTGATCTCAAAAGGGCCAAACCACCTAGACTTGAGCTTTCCAGGAAACAACTTCAATCTTGAATTAAATAAGAGCACTAATTGTCCTTCCCGGAATTCTTTCAACACAATCCTCTTGTCATGCCATCTCTTGGTGTTTTCCTTGTAAATCTTGGCATTTTCATAGGCAAAATTCTGGAGTTCTTCAAGTTCATGAAGCTGGAAGATTCTTGACTCACCCGTTTTGGCCAAATCGAAATTCAATAACTTTGTTGCCCATAGTGCCTTATGTTCCAACTCCAGGGCAAATGACAAGCTTTTCCATAAACCAATTGGAATAGAGACATGCCAATCGGAGTCTTGAAGGCTGTTCTATATGCCCAAAGAGCATCATCCAACTTCATTGCCTAATCATTCTTAGAAGAGTTCACTATTTTCTCCAAGATTTGCTTCAATTACTGGTTGGACACTTCAACTTGGCCGCTTGCCTGTGGGTGATAGGGAGTGGCGACTCTATGATTTACATTGTATTTTCTCAACAAAGTCTCAAGCTTCTTATTGCAGAAATAGGTACCCTCATCACTTATTAGGGCCCGGGGCACCCCAAACCTTAAGAATATTTGCTTCTTCAAGTACCCAATCACAACATTGGCAACATTGGCCTGAACAGCGGCGGCTTCCACCTATTTTGAAATGTAATCCACAGCCACCAAGATATATACCTTAGAGTATGAAGATGAGAAAAAGCCCATGAAGTTAATACCCCAAACGTCAAATACTTCAACTTCTAAGATGGGATTTTGGGGCATCTCATTTTTCTGATATATTTCTGGTCTTTCCACACCTATCACACCTCTTGACATATGCGAACGTATCTTTAAACAATGAAGGCCAAAATAATCCTGATTGGAGGACCTTCGCTGCTATTCTAACTCTGCTAAAATGCCACCATACCCGGAATCATGACAATGCCATAGAATCTGTTCTTATTCCTCTTCCAGCACACATCTCCTCAACAATCCATCAACACCTCTCTTGTACAAGAAAGGTTCATCCCATACATAAAATCTAGTTCATAGAGGAACTTTTTCCGTTGTTGTGCAGCAAAATCCGCTGGTAGCACCTTTCTTACTTTGTAGTTAGCCATATCTGCATACCATGGCACATTTGTCACGGCCAACAACTGCTCATCGCAGAACTGGTCATTGATTGACCTTTTTTCTTTACTTTCTTCTGCACTTTCTAACCGAGACAAGTGATCTGCTACAGGATTCTCAATTCTCTTCCAATATCTTATCTCCAAATCAAATTCTTAGAGCAATAAGATC
Organism: Ormosia emarginata; assembly: GCA_029884605.1. Taxonomy (NCBI): domain Eukaryota; kingdom Viridiplantae; phylum Streptophyta; class Magnoliopsida; order Fabales; family Fabaceae; genus Ormosia; species Ormosia emarginata. The sequence continues at coordinate 2,546,841 of JAQQTP010000022.1, read as the reverse complement.
CACCGAATAAACCTTGGTTTCGAATCTTGCTTGGCGACCAAATACCTGATAGTTGTATGGTCTGTATACATAATCACTTTGGAGCCCACCAAGTAAGAACGAAATTTGTCACATGCATAAACAATAGCTAATAGTTCTTTTTCAGTGGTTGCATAATTAAGTTGTGCAACATTCAAAACATGACTTATTTTTCCTTTGGCCTAAAACTGCACCTACAATAGTGTCACTAGCATCGCACATAATTTCAAATGGCAAATCCCAATCAGGTGTAGCAACAATTGGTGCAGTGGTCAATTTATGCTTTAAGATGTTAAAAGCTAACATGCATGCATCATTAAAGTTGAAGGGAGCATCTTTTACAAGGAGATCACTAAGAGGTTTAGCAATTTTTGAAAAGTCTTTTATGAATCTCCTGTAAAAACCAACATTCCCTAAAAAACTATGAATGCCCTTTACATTAGTGGGAGGGAGAAGTTTTTTAGTAACTTCAATCTTGGAATGATCAACCTTTATCCTTTTAACAGAAATACAGTGCCCTAAGACAATTCCCTCTCTCACCATGAAATGACATTTCTCCCAATTTAAAATCAAATTCGACTCTTTGCATCTCTTCAACACTAATGATAAGTTATACAAGCAATTATCAAAAGAAGAGCCAAAGATAGAGAAATCATCTATAAAAACTTTGATATGTTTTTCAATCATATCGAAGAATATGGACATCATACACCTTTGAAATGTGGCTAGTGCATTGCAAAGTCCGAAGGGCATCCTTCTGTAGGCAAACACTTCATAGGGGCATGTAAAAACAATCTTCTCTTGATCTTTGGGAGCCATTAGAATCTGGTTGTAGCCGGAATATCCATATAAAAAGAAATAGTATTCATGGCCAACCAATCGTTCCAACATCTGGTCAATGAAAGGAAGAGGAAGTGATCCTTCCTTGTAGCATCATTCAGCTTCCTATAATCAATGCATACTTTCCATCCAGTCACAGTCCTAGTAGGAATCAAGTCATTATTTTCATTTCTGATCACTGTTGTCCCACCCTTCTTAGGCACCACTTGGACGGGACTTACACAAGGACTGTCCGAAATAGGGTATGTAAGACCAAGATCAAGAAGCTTGAAAATATCCTTCCGAACCACCTCCTTCATTGCTGGATTAAGCCTTCTTTGTGGATGCATTACTGTTCTATGGTTCTCCTTCATAAGAATCTTATGCATACTTGAAGAAGGGCTTATCCTTTTTAAATCTCTGATCGACCATCCAACAGCTACCCTATGATCCCGTAGCACTCTCAATAGTTTTTCCTCCTCCAATTTACTTAACTCGAAGCTAATGATGATAGGATAAGAGTTTTGCTCACCAAGAAAAGAGTATTTCAAATGTATGGATAATGACTTGAGCTCAACCTTCGGTGCTTCATTCTTTTTCTAGTTGGCTTCCTCTTTTCCTCTAACTAATTCCTCCTATTCCGATTGTGCAGTCATAGGATAGGGAGATGAGGCTTCCAACAAGCCAATTACTTCTCTCACCGATGAGTCATCCTCTTCTTCAACTCTTTCCTTTGAATCAACAAGGACTTTTTCAAGAGGCAAAGGGGGGTTGTTTTCCCTACATGACTTGGAGATAAGAGATTCAAGTTCATCGATGCTAAAACATCCTTCTCTATCTCTCGGATGCTTCATAGCCTTAAACACATTAAAATTGATAGCTTCTTCTTGGACCTTCAAAGTCAAAGTTCCATCAGCTACATCAATAAGAGCTCTCCCAGTTGCAAGGAATAGCTGACCCAATATCAATGGAATGTCTTCATCCTCTTCCATGTCCAGAACAACAAAATCCATTGGGAAGATGAATTTGTCCACTTTCACCAAGACGTCTTCAACTACTCCATATGGATGCTTCACCGACCTATCTGCAAATTGAAGAGTCGCCATGGTAGGTTTTATTTGTTCAATTCCTAACTGCTTGAAAATGGAGAACGTCATGAGACTTATGCTTACACTAAGATCACATAAAGCCTTCCCAAATGTTCTATCACCAATAGTACACAAAATTGAGAAACTTCCAGGATCCTTAAGCTTAGGAAGAAGCTTTTTTTTTTGTAAAATTGCACTGCACTCCTCCGTAAGCATAATGGTTTCTTCATTCACAATCATTCTCTTCTTAGACAACAACTCCTTCATGAATTTCACATAAGAGTGCATTTGTTCTAGAGTTTTGGCAAACGAGATATTGATTTGCAACTTGTTAAACACCTCTAGAAACTTCCTAAATTGTTTTTTATCATGCTCCTTCTTGAGTCTTTGTAACACTATCCTTAGGGCATCACATTTTCGACTACCAACTTATAATATGAAAATGATTTCATAAAAGGTTTGAGTGATAAAAGGTGTGTTTCAAAATTTCTTCTCGCGGAAACATAAACTCACTGATATTTATAAGTAATACTGAAAAATAGATTTAAACTGACTAAAACTCATATAACAGACACCACTTAATATTTAACAATTATTCAAGAAATATAAAACTTACAGACTCAATTTTAAATAGTAGCAAACCCCATGACGGGTCCTACTTACTAACACGGTAAAACACTAACGAGAAAACTCAACATACTCATTTTGTTTTGTTTCCATCTTGATGTGCTATGTATTTGTTCCTCCTCAAAATCTGTACACTAATCAGTCTGGGATGGTCACTCCTTGATGTTGTCACCGAGCAGAATATCTACCTCCCGTCACATCTAAGAAACTCGTTCCATCTACTATATAATTTATAACAATACGAGCACAACAAAACAATACAGCAAAGAGGTGAGATCACCTATGCCAATACCAACATAGTAGCATAGAGATAACACAAACAACACACCATACATGTATATCATACCATAATTACAATCATGTCATCAACATTATTTATCATAACAGATACAATAAATAATAATTACCATCATGCCATTAACATTATTCAAATCACACAATAATTACAATAATGCCATCACATTATTATCATCATCATCATCCAATATTCCTCAACAGTTCAATTGTCATAACCAATATTCCCTAATTCTTATATCATACAAATATAAATACTCAAATTTATGCATGTGCACATAGACTTAATTTCCTACTCCATGGAGCTAATACTCAGTTTGAAGAAATTGATCCGAAAGATCTATCTAAACCAACATGCCTCAGACCACATGCCATATTTCTCATATGTGTTTGCACATCTAGCATATACACGATAGTCTTTATTAGGTCTTGATTAAAAATAGTGTCTCGGTCAGGATCATCAGTACGTTGCATCGGTCTAACCCACGGTACAGAAGAGCTACCAACTGCCTATGTAGGCAACCCACACCCCGATGCCCCCAAGGTTAACAAGTGACTTACACTACGCATATCACACCCACTCAAGAGGTGTACGTCTCTCCTAGGCAAATAGCCATATCTAGTGCATCAGACCTTTTCAATGCATGTAAAATGCACCAATGCCAATCACAGGCAAAATTCATCATTTTCTCATATAGTGTCCATACACTAGTCCATGCATGTAAAATGCACCAATGCCAATCACAAGAAAAATTCATCATTTTCTCATACAGTGTCCATCCACTGGTTCAACAGTAATCCTACTGTATATTTAATTGCAAAAATCATATTATGGCATTTTCATAGTCGCACAACACTTTCATCACGTTTTCACAATTTCACAAAATTTCTGTTACGTTTTCAAATCGCGTAGTGATTTTTCATCATTTTCTTAATCACGTAAAAATATTTCATCATTTTTCACTCACGTGGTGATTTTTCAACAATATCTCAATCACGTAAAAATATTCCACCATTTTTAAATCGCATAGCAATTTTTCAATAATATCACAAACATGTAAAAATATTTAAACGCTTTCCAAATTACATAGAAATATTTCAACATTTTTCAAATCGCGTGGAAATATTTAAACGTTTTTCAAATTGCGTAGCTTAAAAATCACGTTATTAAGATATGTAAATCATTTTTCTCCATTTTTCAACTTCGTAAAATATTTCTCAACCTTCGAAAATTCCATTCCAACCTTTTTCAAAATAATATGACTTCTCACATTATTTTCAACATTTTCTTACTCAAGAAAATCCTTTTTGCAATATATTCCATAAATTCACCATTTCATTGAATTAAATCAATGCTTTTCTCACTTAAAATTTCCTAACGCTCTCCAAAACCCAAAGGATGAGTTTTACGTTCGTAAATTTTTAAATCATCAACGTTTCCATTATAAATCAAAAGAAATTCTCAAATTCAATCCTTTTCCAAAATAATTTGAGGTTCAAACCCTTACAACCTCTATTTTCCATTCATAACCGAAATTTCTATTTCTCAAGTGATAAAACACTTTGATTCCATTTCCAAAATCCTTGTACTAAATCAAATTAAATTTTCACTTTGAAAATCACTTTGTTTCATAAAACCAATGCATTACAAGCCCTCAAAACCATGGACATGGCCATTGAAACCATCATATATATTTTTTTTCTAAAAATCAATTGAGTTTCATTCTTGTTTTTACACAAACAAAACTATTAAAATTCCTTAACAAAATCGTGAATACTTATTCCTTGAAAACAAACCCTTTATTTATTTTCCTTACTTTTCTAAACATCAAATTTTACCTTTCATGAAAATATTAATTTGTGAACACCTATTTTGAGGTGTCTTGGATGACATACTCATGGTCTTTGGAACCAAAAATTATTTTCCTTTCCAACAAATTTTATGGCATACATCACATATAATCAACATATTATATTTCAAGCATAAAAAGCAAATAAAAATCATACTAAGTATGTAAGCACAAATAAACCATGCAGAGCTCATAAACCACATAAACACATAAACACCCACAAATAATTACATAACCATGGATATGAATCCTCACATGGATTCACCATCCATGAAATACACAAACCATCTCTTACCACCATAATTGGTTGGTGAGATGGATCTCCCTCTTACCTCTTGAAGAACCTCCAAAGCTCCTTGGTTTGCTTCTTGTACAAGTCCTTCACCACCAAAAGCTTTCTTAAAAATCAAAGTAAACATACATAATCAATATCTAAGGCTTAAATAAGAAAACCATGGATCAAAACATGGTTTAGAACTTTAAAGATAAGATCTAGAAAAGAATATCAAGAACTTCACCCCCTTTACCCTTCAAACTTGATCTTAGGAAACGTACTTGAAGATGGATGATTTAGAGAAAGTCTCCAACATGAAAGTTGCTTAGAATAAGTTAAGGATTCAAGATATGTAATTGGTTAAAATTATAGAAGAGTGGAGGTAGATTTTAGAGTGGCTGGCCGAGAGCTCCTTGGAGTGGAAAGAAAGAAGTTTTTATTTTCTTGTTCTTGGAAGAGAGAAAATGGAGAGAATTGTTTAGTCTTTGGTAGAATGAAAATGAAGATAGAAATGAAAACTCTTCCTACCTAGTAGTTGTCGTGGAGTGCACTGAGAGAAAGGTAATATTATGTGTATAGCTTTTTGTTTTTCTTTGATAAGAATGAAAGAAAAGTTGATAGGAAAGATTAAGTGTAGAAATTGTCTTGTATTATTCATTGCATGACCGTAGGTGAGTAAGAGAAAAGATGAATCAATTATGGGTAGTTTGTCTCCAAAAAGAAGTGCATGGCCGTAGGATACATATGCAAAGCCACCAAAAATTGACTTACTTTTGTTTAGCTTCTTGAATTATTATTAGAAGAATGACCAAGTAAAATGAGTAAAAGAATTGGGCCCTTTTCAAGTGCATGGCCGTATGCTTCAAATGGAGAAAGCCATCAATATTGACTTGTCTTACTTTGTTCAATTGATAAAAGATGATAGGAATGGATGGAATTAAAATTGTAATAATTGCCTCACAAGAACAATGCTTTGCTGTGGAACTTCACAAAGGAGAAGTCATTTTATTTGACTTGGTCTCATTTTGTTTCACTTGAATTGTATCCTAATATCACAAAATGAATTGCTTATTAGAGCAATTTGCTCTTCCTTCACCATAGAAGCAACAATTTAAGGAGTCCAAACTTTATTCAATAGCTTGTTTCCTATTGATCCTTAAAGAGTCAAGCCATTATTCTTGACCAATTTCTATTGGTTCTTGGAAAGTCTAAGCCACTAAATTGGACTCATCACCACCATTGATTAGATCAAGGGTGGATATCCAAAGGCTTTACCTTTAAGCTTGCTCAAAATATTTTATGGTAAATATCAACCGTTGGACAATAACTACTGTATTTTTATTACCCAATAAATAAAATAGTAGAATATACAGTAAAAGAAAATTTCAAAAACTATTTTCGGTTTTTGGTTTAGTAAGATCCCTCATCCCCGTCTCAACAGTACAAAATTTTCTCGACTTCAAAAAAATTTTTTTTTTTTTAGGACTCATCTCACCTAAGCCCACGTACATGACCTCCCGGGCCTATAAACAAATCCAAAAAAAATCAGAGAAATATAAAAATTTCATAATCATCCATAAAATCATAAAAATTATAAAACTTATAGAAATCAAGTCGAATTAGTAAAAATCATTAAGGATTTACAAAAAGAAATAAAATACAAAGGCTCGTATACAGTCCCAAAATAATATTAAAATAATAAAAAAAACCTAAAAACTCCCAAAAATTCCTAAAAATCACAAAAATTATAAAATTCACAGAAGTCGAGTCGGATTATTCAAAATAATTAAGAATCGCCCGAAATAAATAAAATACGAATTTTCATGGTGTTACAATACTCCCCCTCTAAAAAGAATTTCGTCCTCGAAATTCGTAGTAGCTTTCGAACCAAAAATGGATACTGCCCTTTCATCTTATCTTCCAGTCTCATGTAACTTCAATTTCCTTGAAACATACATTACAACTCTTCTATTTTGCATAAGCACACATCTTAAAGTCCGATGTAACGCGTCACAGTACACCTCCAATGGTTCACTGGGATTAGACATAATTAATACCAGAGAAGTAGTCAAACACATTTTCAACTCCTGAAAATTCTACTTGTATGCATCAGTCCATATAAACGCTTATTTTCTTTCTGGTAAGCTAGGTGAGAAGTCCTTCGATCTTGGAAATTTTCTCAATAAATTTTCTACGGATTTCCATTATCGTCTTTGACTTTTCCCATTTTGAAAAACTATTTCAACCTTGGACGGATCAATCGCAATCCCTTCCTTAGAATTGCGAGACCCAAAAATTGAACTTCATCCAACTAGAATTCACATCTCGATTGCTTAGTATATAACCGCTTCTCCTTTAGAACTTGGAAAATCACACTAAGATGTTTAGTATGTTCCTCATGATTTCGAGAATAGATCAGAATGTCATTAACAAAGATAATGACAATTCTGTCTAAATAAGGACGAAAGATTCTACTCCTATAATTTATAAATATTACAAGAGCATCCGTCACTCCGCATGACACCACTTAAAATTTCCTTGTCCTCGTATCGCTTCATTCTCCTGCCTTTGCTCTTAATAGGAAGTGTCTCACACATCGCGTTCTCTTTCAATAGCACTGTAGCAGATACTATGACATGAATTTGAATAGGAATATCCTTTTTTGCAATTGCAATACATGAAAAACATTATAAAAGATAGCAAAACTATCTGATATGTTACCTGACATATCCAACAAAGAATTTAATGTTGCCCGATCTTTAAGAATGGGTTTTTATAGAATACTAACACTTTATTGAGACAATCTCATAAGATATGGTCGGAAGATAACCAATACGTTTCAAAGATCACGTCTATTTATGAAAGAGATAAACATATCAAACTAACACAAAAATTTGATCTATAACAACAATAGGATAATTTGAATAACTTGAGTAGCACGATAGGCTAGTAATAGAAACAGAAATAAACAAGTCAGAAGATAACGAAGACGCAGATAACTCTAACATATAATTGATCCACACAATCATATGCCATAAAGAATGAGTTGCCCCTAGAATTATACAGTATAGTTTAAGAATCACCTTCTGTGGCGTAGTCTCCCTTGTTTAGGTCTTTAGCTCGGAACACTCCCTATTACCTGTTACTAACAAAAGACTTCATTTTTCGGTGGAACACAATCTTTAGAAATGTGTCCAGACTTTCCGCACTTGAAACAAATTATTTCCTTAAACGTACAATCCTTCGTTAAGTGCCCTTCTTCCACATTTTTTACATAACAGTAAAGACATCATGGTCCAACTGGATTTACTGCTACAAGCACTTCCTCCACACATTTGCGGCTACTGCTAATTTCCCAATGATCGTAAATAAGTTTTCCGCTAAAATCGATTTACCTTCCTATTATTCCTCCTTTGGAATACCTAGGCTCCAAGATTACGAAATCTTGTATTTCAAGACTGATTCTCTTCCATCAGATCCTGAACCTCAACTTCCAGTTCCTGCTGTTCAGTGATCCTCTGTTCCTATTGTACTGTCACGTCAATTATCCTCCGCATTACTCCTGTAGTTGCAACCGTATTATTAGTATCACGTTCCGCTTCCACACGCGTACGTCTACCACGAGCCATTTCCTTTCTTCAAAGACGGACAAATCAAAATACAATGGAAACCAGATGTAACCATTTCAAACAACATTGTTTCATTTCAGAAATAAAAAATACATAGAGAACACAACGCAAACAAAATAGACCTAACCACAAACCCCAAAAGACTCAAACCGTACTCTGATACCAACTAATGTAACACCCTCCTTAGGGCATCACATTTTCGACTACCAACTTATAATCTGAAAATGATTTCATAAAAGGTTTGAGTTATAAAAGGTGTGTTTCAAAAATTTTTCTCGCGGAAACATAAACTTATTGATATTTATAAGTAATACTGAAAAATAGATTTAAACTGATTAAAACTCATATAATAGACACCACTTAATATTTAACAATTATTCAAGAAATATAAAACTTACAGACTCAATTTTAAACAGTAGCAAATCCCATGATGGGTCCTACTTACTAACACGGTAAAACACTAATGAGAAAACTCAACATACTCATTTCGTTTTGTTTCCATCTTGATGTGCCATGTATCTGTTCCTCCTCAAAATCTGTGCACTAACTAGTCCGGGATGGTCACTCCTTGATGTTGTCACCGAACTTAGAATATCTACCTCCCATCACGTCTAAGAAACTCGTTCCATCTACTATATAATTTGTAACAATACGAGCACAACAAAACAATACAGCAAAGAGGTGAGATCACCTACGCCAATACCAACATGGTAGCATAGAGAAAACACAAATAGCACACCATACAGGTATATCATACCATAATTACAATCATGTCATCAACATTATTTATCATAACAGATATAATAAATAATAATTACCATCATGCCATTAACATTATTCAAATCACACAATAATTAGAATAATGCCATCACATTATTATTATCATCATCATCCAATATTCCTCAACAGTTCAATTGTCGTAGCCAATATTCTCCAATTATTATATCATACAGATATAAATACTCAAATTTATGCATGTGCACATAGACTCAATTTCCTACTCAATGGAGCTAATACTCAGTTCGGAGAAATTGATCCGAAAGATCTGTCTGTACCAACATGCCTCAGACCACGTGCCATATTTCTCATATGTGCTTACATATCTAGCATATACACGATAGTCTTTACTAGATCTTGATTAAGAATAGTGTCTCAGTTAGGATCATCGGTGCGTTGCATCGGTCTAACCTACAGTACAGAAAAGCTACCAACTGCCCATGTAGGCAACTCGCACCCCGATGCCCCCAAGGTCAACAAGTGATTTACACTACGCATATCGCACCCACTCAAGAGGTGTACATCTCTCCTAGGCAAATAGCCATATCCCGTCCATCGGACCTTTTCAATGCATGTTTAATGCACCAATGCCAATAGCAAAATTCATCATTTTCTCATAAAGTGTCCATACACTAGTCCATGCATGCAAAATGCACCAATGTTAATCACAGGCAAAATTCATCATTTTCTCATGCAGTGTCCATCCACTAGTTCAACAGTAATCCTACTGTATATTTAATCGCAAAAATCATATTATCACGTTTTCATAGTCGCGCAACACTTTCGTCGTGTTTTCACAATTTCACAACATTTCTGTTACGTTTTCAAATCGCGTAGCTATTTTCCATCGTTTTCTTAATCACGTAAAAATATTTCATCATTCTTCACTCAAGTAGTGATTTTTCAACAATATCTCAATCACGTAAAAATATTCCACCATTTTTAAATCGTGTAGCGATTTTTCAACAATATCTCAAACACGTAAAAATATTTAAATGCTTTCCAAATTGCATAGAAATATTTCAACATTTTTCAAATTGTGTGGAAATATTTAAACATTTTTCAAATCGCGTAACTTAAAAATCACATTTTTAAGTTACGTAAATCATTTTTCTCCATTTTTGAACTTCGTAAAATATTTCTCAACATTCAAAAATTCCATTTCAACCTTTCTCAAAATAATATGACTTCTCACATTATTTTCCACATTTTCTTACTCAAGAAAATCCTTTTTTGCAATATATTCCACAAATTCACTATTTCATTGAATTAAATCAATGTTTTCTCACTTAAAATTTCCTAACGCTCTCCAAAACCCAAATGATGAGTTTTACGTTCGTAAATTTTTAAATCATCAACGTTTCCTTTATAAATCAAAATAAATTCTCAAATTCAATCCTTTTCCAAAATAATTTGAGGTTCAAACCCTTACAACTTTTATTTTCTTTTCATAACCGAAATTTCTATTTCTCAAGTGATAGAACACTCTGATTCCATTTCCAAAATCCTTGTACTAAATCAAATTATATTTCCACTTTGAAAATCACTTTGTTTCATAAAACCAAGGCATTACAAGCCCTCAAAACCGTGGACATGGCCATTGAAATCATCATATTTTTTTTTCTAAAAATCAATTGAGTTTCATTCTTGTTTTTACATAAACAAAACCATTAAAATTCCTCAACCAAACCGTGAACACTTATTCCTTGAAAACAAACTCTTTGTTTATTTTCCTTGCTTTTCTAAACATCAAATTTTACCATTCATGAAAATATTAATTTGTTAACACCTATTTTGAGGTGTCTTGGTCGAAATTCTCATGGTCTTTGGAACCAAAAATTATTTTCCTTTCAACATATTATATTTCAAGCATACCATAAAAGCAAATAAAAATCATACTAAGCATGTAAGCACAAATAAACCATGCAAAGCACATAAACCACATAAACACATAAACACCCACAAATAATTACATAACCATGGATATGAATCCTCACATGGATTCACCATCCATGAAATACACAAACCATCTCTTACCACCATAATTGGTTGGTGAGATGGATCTCCCTCTTACCTCTTGAAGAACCTCCAAAGCTCCTTGGTTTGCTTCTTGTACAAGTCCTTCACTACCAAAAGCTTTCTTAAAAATCAAAGTAAACATACATAATCAATATCTAAGGCTTAAATAAGAAAACCATGGATCAAAACATGGTTTAGAACTTTAAAGATAAGATCTAGAAAAGAATATCATAAACTTCACCCCCTTTACCCTTCAAACTTGATCTTTGGAAAAGTACTTAAAGATGGATGATTTAGAGAAAGTCTCCAACATGAAAGATGCTTAGAATAAGGTAAGGATTCAAGATATATAATTGGTTAAAATTATAGAAGAGTGGAGGTAGATTTTAGAGTGGCTGGCCGAGAGCTCTTTGGAGTGAAAAGAATGAAGTTTTTTTTTCCTGTTCTTGGAAGAGAGAGAATGGAGAGAATTGTTTTTTTGTCTTTGGTAGAATGAAAATGAAGATAGAAATGAAAACTCTTCCTATCTAGTAGTTGCCGTGGAGTACATGGAGAGAAAGGTAATATTGTGTGTATAGCTTTTTGTTTTTCTTTGATAAGAATGAAAGAAAAGTTGATAGGAAAGATTAAGTGTAGAAATTGTCTTGTATTATTCATTGCATGACCGTAGGTGAGTAGGAGAAAAGATGAATCAATTATGGGTAGTTTGTCTCCAAAAAGAAGTGCATGGCCGTAGGATACATGTGCAAAGCCACCAAAAATTGACTTACTTTTGTTTAGCTTCTTGAATTATTGTTAGAAGGATGACCAAGTAAAATGAGTAAAAGAATTGGGCCCCTTTCAAGTGCATGACCGTATGCTTCAAATGGAGAAAGCTACCAATATTGACTTGTCTTACTTTATTCAATTGATAAAAGATGATAGGATTGGATAGAATTAAAATTGTAATAATTGTCTCACAAGAACAATGCTTTGCCGTGGAACTTCACAAAGGAGAAGCCATTTTATTTGACTTGGTCTCACTTTGTTTCACTTGAATTGTTTCCTAATATCACAAAGTGAATTGCTTATTAGAGCAATTTGCTCTTCCTTTACCGTAGAAGCAACAATTTAAAGAGTCCAAACTTTATTCAATAGCTTGTTTCCTATTGTTCCTTAAAGAGTCAAGCCATTATTCTTGACCAATCTCTATTGGTTCTTGGAAAGTCTAAGCCACTAAGTTGGACTCATCACCACCATTGATTAAATCAAGGGTGGATATCCAAAGGCTTCACCTCTAAGCTTGCTCAAAATATTTTCTGGTAAATATCAACCGTTGGACAATAACTACTGTCTTTTTATTACCCAATAAATGAAACAGGAGAATATATAGTAAATTTTGTACAAAATATAGTAAATTCTGGTTTTGGGTTTAGTAAGATCCCCCATCCCCATCTCAATAGTGCAAAATTTTCTGGCTCCGAAATTTTTTCACTTTTTTGGATCCACCTGGGCCTACGTACAGCCTCCTTGGGCCCACAAACAGTCCAAAAAAAATCAGAAAAATATAAAAATTTCATAATCATCTACAAAATCATGAAAATTATAAAACTTATGGAAATTAAGTCGGATTAGTAAAAATCATTAAGGATTTATAAAAAGAAATAAAATACGAAGGCTTGTATATAACTCCAAAATAATATTAAAATAATTAAAAAAACGTAAAAACTCTCAAAAATTCCTAAAAATCACAAAAATTATAAAATCTACAGAAGTCGAGTCGGATTATTCAAAATAATTAAGAATCGCCCGAAATAAATAAAAAATGAATTTTTCAGGGTGTTACAGTCTTTGGGAAAATGGCAATTTGATAGTTGGCGGTGGCATCTTCATTTCTTGTCCCATTTATGACTCCTTTTCATTAGAGTCATTGGACAAAGCACCTTGAGATACTTCAACTTCCTCATGAGGCACATCTTCACTAAGTTTCTCAAGTTTTCCTTCACTATTTTTCTCCTTCCTTGGTTGAGGTTTAATTACTTTGCCACTCCTAGTTGTTATGGCTTTCACATGCTCATTTCCTCTAAGATTTGGGACTATGTCACTTGGCAATGAACTTGGAGGTCTCTCTGAAAGTTGTTTTGCAAGTTGGCCTACCTGAGTTTCTAGATTACGGATTGAAGAATCTTGATTTCTAAACCCAGCTCTTGTCTCCTCCATAAAATCAGTAGTGATTTTAACAAAAGATGAGGTTTGTGTAGCCAACTTCTCTAAGGCTAACTCCTAAGAAGCCTTCTTCTCATTAGACTAAGTTGGGAAAATGAAGGACCTTGATATGATGACTATTGATGGTGTCCTTGATATCCCATCTACTGTCTTGGTTGAGCTTGATTGCCTTGGTTACTTCATGAAAAATTTGGGTGATTCCTCCACATTGGGTAATACGTGTTGGAGTAAGGATTATTCTGTTGCCTTGGAGGATTGTTCATGAAGTTAATTTGCTCTTGAGCCAGAGGTCCAAACATATTTCCTGGACAATCCATACTCCCGTGTTCACCTCCACAGAAATCATAAGCCAAAGAAGCATTGCTCACCGCATTCACACTAAGAGTGTCAACTTTTTTTGTGAGATTCTCAAGTTGTTGAGTCAAAATCTTGTTTTGAGCCAACAATGCATTCTTTGAATCAATCTCCAAGTACCCTTTCTTTACTACAGCTCTTTCTCCATTCCTCTGGTAGTCATTATTGGCCATCATCTCAAATAAATCCCAAGCTTCTCTGGAGTTTTATAATTCAAAGCCCCACCTGTTGTAGCATCAACTATGACTCTAGTCTAGGGTAACATGCCGTTATAAAAACTTTACACTTGGATCCAAAAGTCAAAACAGTGATGTGGACTCACTGAGTGACTCTCTATCATGATGTCTAAAAGAAGTAATCTCGCTTTTCAACTTTGCAGCCTTGGATGGAGGGAAATATCTTGTTAGAAATTTCTGGACCAAGATAGCCTAAGTGGTAATGCTTCCTCTAGCTAATGAGTCTAACCAATTCTTAGCATTATCCCTTAAGGAGAAAGGGAATAACCTTAAATGAATAGCATCCTCACTCACCCCGTTCAGTTTCACAGTATCACAAATTTGTAAGAAACTTGCTATATGTGCATGTGGGTCCTCATTGCCAAATCCTCCAAACTGATTGTTCTGAACCAAATGAAGTAGTGCTGGCTTCAATTCAAAATTATTTGCTTGAACTGGAGGTCTTGTTATGCTTGCTCCACACCCATCCATGTTAGGAATAGAGTAATCTATGAGAGTCCTAACAGGTGGATGTGGTGGTGGAGGATCTATATTTTCTCCATCCATGTTGTGGGTTTGATTTTCTCTATTGTCTGTCATGTCTTCAACAACTACTTGAGTGCCACCCAAATTCCTTCTTCTTTCTCTGGTTTGCTTTCTCAAAGCTCTTACAATTCTTTTTATTTCAGAGTAAAAAAGAAGGTTGTCTGGATGAATGGTACCTCGCATACACTAGAGACACAATATTAGAACAAAAATAACTCAATGAAATAAGTAAACTAAAGAAACTAAACACTACAATGAATAAATGAAAGAGAAATTGTTTAAACTAGTGGTTGCCTTCGATATTACTGATATTGGTAAAATTGATCCCCGGCAACAGAGCCAAAAACTTGATGGGACCATGATAAGTGTACCAAATCGTCAAGTAATAAAAACGGTGAGAAATCGGATATCGTTCTCAGGGATCGATGACCAAATACCAATTCACGAAATTAGCTACTATTTAAACTAAGATTTGGATCAAAGTGAGCTCTAATAACAAAGCAAGAGAAACACATGAACTCACGCAAAGACAATATTTTTGGGTTTTTCTACTTGACAATTTAACAAACACTTAGTATACGAGATGAAAAACAATCAATTAATGAAAAAGTTAGGATCAAGCTTCGTTTGATTTCACTTGTTGTATAACAATTGGATAACACAAGCTACTATTCCTATTTTGTTACCAAATTCTCTAAAATACTCAACTCCTAATTCCTTAGGTAGTTAACCCTTTGTTTCCAATTAAAAACCCTAATTCCTTAGGTGATTCTAAGAGATAACAAGCATTACAGTTTAGAATTCAAAGAGGTAATGAGCAAATCAATGACTATTCCTAGCCTAGAGATAAGCAAGGTTCATAATCTCATAGCACAAATCATATATCAAATTTTCATTCAATATAAAATCCTAAAATCATTCTAAAAAGAATCAATCTTTAGAAAGCATTAAGAGAAGAGATCATAAACTCAAAATAGAAATAGCAACTTATATTAATTGAATCCAACATCAATAACAATCAAGATCCATCAACATCCACCTAATCCTAACAAATAGGGAATTTAGCTAGTCATGACAGCAGAAATAGAGATCAAGAAGAGGAGAAGAGAGTAAAGAAACTCCATAAGTTGATGGAAATCCAAAGACTCTTCCAAGTTTCCTCTGGAGTGTGCCCACACCAATCCTCAGATTCTTCAAGCCTTCCCTTCTCTATTCTGATGGCCTCTACTTTGAAAAACCTAACTTTTTCTATTTATAAGCAGCAGAAACAAGTAACAAAACGTACTAAGCACTTAAGCGCTCAGTGTTTCACTGATTAGTCACGTGGCACGTTGTTCCTCTCACTACTAGAAATTTCTGATTTAGAGACAGAATTTAGAGATGAAACTTTTTCCTTCTCTATTAGAGATGGAAAAAGAGACGGAATTGATGAATTAGAGAGGAAAAATAAAATTTAAAATTTAGAGACAGAATTTAGAGACAGAAATGATCCGTCTCAAAATTGTTTGTCTCTAATTTCGTCTCTATTTGGTCAATTTAATGTCAAATATACTTAGAAACGAAATTTAGAGATAGAATTTATCCATCTCAAATTTTTCTATCTCTAATTCCGTCTCTATTCGGTCAATGTTATGTTTTAAAAAGTTAAATATATTTAGAGACAGAATTTATCCATTTCTAAATTTTTCATCTCTAATTATCTTTCTTTTCCGTCTCTAACTAATTTATATAATTTAATTAATATTTTTTTATAATATAGAGATGGAAAGGATTGTTTCCGTCTCTAATCTCTTCAAAATAAAACTCCTTTTCAAAAACCCTTACTCCCAATTTCAGAACCTCCCATTTTCTCCCCCACGGTTGTTTCCTTCTCACCCAGCCCTCACCGTTCTCACCTTGCCCAGTCCTCACCACATCTTTCCTTTAGATTTCATAGCTATCGACAACTAGATTCAATGAGTCCTAGATTCACGATGAGGTAGTCAATTGGTGGTCGCTCTTGCTATGTCGCATCTTCATCTAGCTTACGGTGGTCACATCTTCATTTGGCTTACGGTGGTCGCATCTTCATCTGGGTTACGGTGGTCGCTGGCTACTATGTCTTCGTTTGTTTGGTGAGAACCCTTGATCTGCATCTTCACTCTTCATCGATTTCCTTCTTCATCTTTTTTTTTTTTAATCTCACATTTTTGTTTTTTACTTTCTTGGTCTTTTCTTCAGCAACTGTTTGGTTGAAGCTTGATCTCTATATCATCGGTTCCTACATATTAGTGTAAGTTGATTCTTTTTTTATTCAACTTTTTTTTTAGATTCTGATAACCTTGTTTCCATTTTTGAGCTTCATGCGACCTTGATTGGTTGATTCCTCTTATATAAGATATATAATCATTCTGGATTTTATGTGTATTAAACTAACACAAATCAAAGTTTGATGTTTTTTTTTGTGATTGTGTTATAGACTGAACATGGCAATTCTTGTGTGCAGTATACATTTTACTTTCTGGTGGTGGGTGCTGCTATATGGGCATCCTCATAGGCAAGTGAGTTTCCTTGTAAAAATAAACTTTGCTTTTGAATTTTTGGTTTTTCGTTCCATGTTTAGACTTGTGAATGTAAACAAGAGTTTGGTTTAGTGCAGAGATTTCATGCTGGATGTGGACCGGAGAGTGCCAATCAACGAAGATGAGGATCAAGTATCTTGAAGCTGCCTTGGACCAGGACATTCAATTCTTCAACACCAAGGTTCGAACATCCGATGTTGTTTTTGCCATTAACACTGATGTTGTGATGGTCCAAGATGCTATTAGTGAGAAGGTGGAGCACAAAAACATAAGCCAATTCAACCTTCTTTATTTATTTGTTTATTTTTTTTCACTTCTTTTATGTCATTAGATTATATTAGATTAGACTAGTGTTTAATATAGATACTAATGATTGCTACTCTGTATATGCAGTTGGGTAATTTTATTCACTACATGGCTATATTTGTTTCTAGGTTTGTTGTGGGTTTCATTGCTGTTTGGCAATTAGCACTAGTCACCCTGGCTGTAGTCCCTATGATAGCTATAATTGGAGCTATTCACAAGTCCACCTTAGTGAAGCTCTCTGGTAAAAGCCAAGAAGCTCTTTCTCAAGCTGGCAACATTGTTGGACAGGTAAAAGACACCTCCAAAAATTTAAAAAAAAAAAACTTTGTGAGCATTGTGCTTGTGTTTCTGCATCTGGGTTTTGTTCATGTTGAGCCAAATTTTCAGACTGTTGTTCAAATTCAAGTGGTGTTGGCATTCGTTGGGGAGACCAGAGCACTCCAAGCTTACTCCTCTGCCTTGAGGATTGCTCAGAAGATTGGCTACAAAAGTGGATTTGCAAAGGGAATGGGATTGGGTGCCACTTACTTTGTTGTTTTCTGCTGTTATGCTCTTTTGCTATGGTATGGAGGCTATCTAGTTAGGCACCACTACACCAATGGAGGACTTGCCATTGCCACCATGTTTGCTGTTATGATTGGTGGATTGTGAGTATTGCATTTTCATGTTTTAGAAAACCTTAGTGATTAAATGTTTTAACATTATTAATTAAATTGTTTAAACTTAGTGATTAAATTGTTTAACCTTAGTGACTTAAGAATTTCATCCATTGTTTAACCTTACCTATTTTATTTTCGTAATGATGCATATTCATATATTTTCTCCTCCTCCCACAATATTTTATTTATCAATTAAAAAAAGATATTAGACACTAGTTGTCGAAGGTATTCACCATGTATTATCTCTTCATTGCCTCCCCCTGCCCATTATTATAAAGAGGCTGTATGATTAATAATTAAGTAGTTAAACTCTACCATTCTCCTAAAACTCAATCCTTCACTTGGAACTTAGAAATTAATTGAGGAGTAATATATTCTTTGCAGAAGGGGACCAAAAAGCAATTGCATAATTCTCTGTTGGGCTTGCAAATGATGCTACACGTTGATGTTCTTCAGACTTAATCTCATAAATACAAGTCATAATCTCACCTTCTTTGTCGTCAAGCTATTGTATTGTATGATTTGATTTCAACCGATTCAAGTAGCTTTTACTTCCAAGCTTAAAAAGGAAGTTTAAGCCTAAGTTGAATTCAAACAATGCATGGGCTTGAAGAATTATTATAAGCTAAAACGTAGTATGAGATTGGTGAATCAATAGCCTGCTACCTTGTTGATGTTTATCTTGATATGGTAAGCTAGGTTTAGGTGTCATCAAACCATCCCTTCCATTTGTTTAACTCAAAATCAATAGATCCTGTTAATATAGAGTATATCTACCCAATGACAGCTTATCAATGGCTGTGGCTGTAGGCATTCAAGGAAGCACGTGAATTGACAGGGTGCACTCTACTTCAACTGTGTACTATGAACTAGACACGTAGGTACATGCCACTTGTATCCTATGTCACACCTCTATGGTTAAGGGCTAAATGATTTTTAATTTATAAGAGACTTCAACTATCATGATCTCAAAATAAATTGGATTGATCAATTACTAGCTCGCTTAAATATACAATAAATTAACACTTATCAAACATCCAGACAAATGTTCTACTAACAACTTTATTAGATGTAGGCAAAAAATATATTCTGGTCTGACAATATTATATAGATAAAAGAATAAAAACATTTTCAAAAAATCATAACACCAATTGAAAAATAAATTACTATCTTATCATCTGTGTCAGAATCTTTGAGTCCAGCTGCTGCAAGAAGACCCATAACATTGTCCTTAAGCATCATCATTTATCTAAGTTTGGGGCTCCCTGTTGTTTTTCCTAGCACCTTCATCCTTCATTTGTTGTTTATCAATCATATTAACTTTTGTTTCTTCTGCTACATAGCATGATTTTGAGTATTTTTCTTTCTTTATCATCTTTCCCCCATTTCTTCTTTTCTTTCAAATCTCACCCTCTTCATCATTTGACTTTTCCCTTCATTTTTGAAATATGTTTGTTGCTCTTCCATTGCTCCTAGAAATTCAAAGAGAAGCTTATAGTTTTGGAAACACATTAAGCTACTCACCCACTGATTCTATTAATGCTAAAGACAAACACGAAGGACAACCTTTAATAATCTAACAACTAGACATGTAAGTATACATGCAATCTCACATGAAATTAGAAATACAACTAGAAGCATGATATGGTGAAAATATATAATTGTAATGTAATACACAAAGAGATTTATTAGTGAGACCAATCAAAACTTGTGAATTATATATAATTTTTGGTGTATTAGTCAATTGTATATTTGTTCTATGGTTTTTATGGACCATTCTGGAAATAAGAGTTCTCTTTCTGTTAGTGCTTGCCTACTCAGATTCTGTCTGTGAACTACCACTTGTTACAGCAATGTTATAGATTGTGAAAACTGCTCATGAATATTAAATGATCATTTAGGTCCATTGGCATCTTCATCCCCTCTAATCAGATTGAGAAGTATCACATGTTCAAGACTCGCCAAGTGAGTTCATTGGCACATGATCATTATGAAAAGAGAGGAAGGGAAAGAGTGAAAACTTTGAATTACAAGGCTGATTATTGCTAGATAATGGCCAAAAGAGTCAACTATGAATGCTTAATAAGTAATAACAAATTACAGGTATAGATAAGAAGTGGTAGTTTTTTTTCCCACTCTCTAAGGAAGAATAAGAAATATGTTTAATTAAGCCAAAATGTGCATCTTGACTGCTTTTACGATACTGATTAGTCACTCTTCTTGTATTGTATTTATATAATCCATGAATGACCTATTTTGAGCTATTGCTGAATGCTGCTAATTGAATCCTTAATATATATTATTTGAAGTACATGTGCTCTTTCCATCTATTGCTATTGGTTGTATAATCTGTGTTGAGTGCTTGTAACATGTATTCCAAGCAGCTAAAACACTGCTTAATTTATTTTTTTTGGAATTTTGATTATTTATGAAAACAAATTTTATAGAGGTTTAGCCATTTGCTAGAGCAGTGGGTATGAAACTTCACCTATTGAAACTTCTGTTGATTTTATTAGATGACAACAGAGCCAAGGGTAGTGAATTAGCTCCATGGCCAAACGGGATTGACCAATCCTCCTCCTAGATTAGCTGACTTGGGCTATTCAAGTGAAATGTTTGAAAAGGACATGGTAATTGGAATTTTCAATTTATCCTCTTGTTACTGTTTTGATTAGATTTTTTTTCCTCCTATAGGCTTAACTTTTGTCATGTGGTACAAGAACTATGGCGAAGAAGAGTCAAGAATTACTGGAATCTCTTGAGTCCAAAAATCACATCAAACACGCTTAGGAATGTGATGGATATAAAAGCAAACATGGGTTCATTTGCAGCTGCTCTTAGAGGCAAGGATGTTTGGGTGATGAATATTGTTCCTTTGTTTTTGTTTAACTTTGAGTTTTATTACTTGTAATTGTATAAGTTAGAGAGAAGTTTACTTGCAAAATGTAATAATAATTAATGGCATGCATAAGATATTGTATCTACTTTATATACTTTCAACTATTTTGATATTTTTTATAGTTACTTGGATAATTATAATGATTGATGATTTATTGTGATTTTTGGTAAATTTTGATTTTGGATAATTATATGCATAGGAAAATATAATTTTTTTTAATAAAATGAAGGCGTCTAGTTATGGTAAATCACAACTAGATGCCTATTTTTTTAACATTTTTTAAAAAATTAGAGACGGAAAAATCTGTCTCTAATTTTAGAGACGGAAATAGAGACAGAACAAGTTCGTCTCTAATTAGAGACGAAATTTTTTAAGTTAGAGACGGAATTCATTTTCTATCTCTAAATATTTAGAAAAGCTAATTTTAGAGATGGAACAATTTTTGTCTCTAATTCCGTCTCTAAATATTTAGAGATGAAAATTTATACATTTAGAGACGGAATCTGTTCCGTCTCTAAATTCAAAAATTCTAGTAGTGTCTATTGTTGACTGATTAAGCGCTCAAAAATGGACGATTAAGTGCACAGCTCCCCAGCTTCTGTGCTTGACCGATTAAGCGGTAAAAAATGGGTGATTAAGCGCCTAGTGTCAGCAACTTCACTTCAGATTTTTTTCTCCCTTGATCAAGCATCCATTCTTCCACATACACTTACCTAATGAAAACAAATAAAACATGTAAAGAAAACAAAAATTTAGAAAGATCAAAATAAGATAAAAATGAGAACAAAACTAAGTCAAAAAGTATTAGACAAGGATGAAATCCAAGATTACGAAATAGAAAAACATGATTTTTTACAGTTTCATCAACATTCTTTTTCACATTTAATTTCCTTTTAACAGTGCATAAGTCCCTCAAAAAATTGGCATAAGAAGGAACCTATTTGATAGCATCTAACAACAGAATATTGACTTTCACTTGTTTAAAAATTTTAAAAATTTTAGTTTGGTGGTACAATTTCCTTGGTTTGCTTAATGCTTGAGGAAATAGGGATGGAGGAGACGAGAGTTTGGTCTCATTTTGGCCAGATGGCTTATCAACCTCTTCCTTATCTTGGGGAATTGATTCACCATCTTTCTCACAAGGTTCCTAAATTTATTTTTCAACAACTTTTTCACTCCTAAGAGTTATCATAGAATTGACTTGATTTATTTGTTGGTTTTCTGAACTACCCTCATTTGGACTATATTGGCCTTTGGGATTCGGTTGAGGTTGAGAAGGAAATTTTCCTTTCTTGTGAATGGTGAGTGCAGAAGTAAGTTTGGAAAGAGTGTCTTTTATGTCAATCATGGTTTGAGTGTTTTGTTTATTGATGACATCTTGCTTTTCTATGAATGCATTCAATATTCCTTCAAGGTTTTTCCTATATGGTGGGACATAAGGTGCATATCCTTGAGAATTTTGAGAATCCTGTTGTTCCTAAGGAGGCAGTGGTTGCATAAATTGTGCTTAATTATTCTTCCTCCAACTGAAGTTCGGGTGATTTCTCCATCCCGGAATGTAAGAATTTGAAAAAGAAGAGGTGAATGGCTTTTTAAAATTGCTCATTGCATTTACTTGCTCATGCACAACTTCTTTAAAAATTGGAATATTAGGACATTCATTTGTCAAGTGTCCTAATTCATCACAAATGCACAAATTTCTTCATTTTGCATAGATTTGACTTCTTTTACTTTCCCTAATTCCATGGATTCAACCTTTCTAGCCAAACTAGCGTACCTTGCATTTAGATCTTCTTCTTGACTAAGATGATATTTTCCTTTACCAGCATTTGCAAGGTTATATCTAATTGAATTTTGATAAGGATTAGTACCATGCCAAGATTGAGAATTTTCAACCAAATGGTTTAAATAATCTAAAGCTTCTTCGGGTTCTTTATCAAGAAACTTGTCATTACACATCGTTTCCACAAATTGTTTAGTTTCAGGTGTTAAACCTTCATAAAAAAATTTAACAAATCTTTAAAATGTTCCCAACTTTGAAAATACGCTTCATTTGAATTTTAGGAAAAATTTTGGATTTGTCTTTTCAAAGCATTGGTTTTATGTGTTGGAAAAAATTTCTTTAAAAACTCACCTAGCATTTCTTGCCATGTGCTAATTGATCTTAGTTTCAAAGCGTTAAGCTAAGTTTTTGCTTTATCTTTCAAAGAAAAAGGAAACAATTTAAGCTTAACAATCTCTTCAGTGCAATTTTGATCATTGAAAGCAATACAGACTTCCTCAAATTCTTTTAGATGTAAATATGGGCTTTTAGATTCTAAACCATGGAAATTAGGAAGTAAAAAAATAACACCAAGCTTAAATCTAAAATTATTAGCAGTGAATGGAAAGATAAAATATGATGGACTAGAATTTCGAGGTGGTTGCAAATATGTGGCATAGTTCGCAACGGTTAATTTTCCTATTCATCACGTACACTTTCATTTTCAGCTCGTTGTGTTTGATTTTCATGTTCAACATGTGAACCTTCAATTTCAGCCATTGTATCATTTGTGTGTGATTGTGATTTAAACAAATCAATATATAAAGTACCAGGATTAATTTTAACCAAATGACCAGAATTTGAATCACGATATCAATTAAGCATAAATAAGTGACGTAAAATAAAAATAATGTACAAGTAGGTGGTATAAATCAGCCGTTAAATATTAAGCAAAAATAAATGACTTAAAATAAAAATTAATAATGTACAAGTTAGTAAGGCAGAAAATAAAAATAAATGATATAAATTAAAAAGTTAGATAGCGTAAATAAATGATTTAATTAAAAGGTTAGATAATGTAAATAAATGACATAAATATAAAGTTAGTAAGCATAAAGTGTAAATAAAAAAAATAAAAGCAGAAAGCGTAAATAAATAAAAAAATTAAAAAATGAAAAAATAAAAACGTAAATAAATGACATAAATATAAAAGTTAGGAAGTTAAAAGCATAAATAAATGACATAAATATAAAAGTTAGTTAATAAGTTAGTAAGTTAATTAGTAAGTTAGTTAGTAAATTAGTAAATTAAAAAAAAACTTAAAGAGTAGAGTAAGAATATACCTAATAATGAAATTCACTTACAAAAAAGGAACCTCATTAAATAAAAACTTCAAATCAAGTCCCCGGCAATGATGCCAAAAACTTGATGGGATAATTAAAAGTTGTGAATGCTTATGTCATGAAGCATATCAAATAAGTTTTTGATGATAACAAAGCCAAGAGAAGAAGACCAAGATCAAAAGAAAAGACCAAGATCAAAAGAAAAGTTCAAGATCAAAAGAAAAGATCAAGACCAAGAGAAGAAGACCAAGATCAAAAGAGGTATATTAGATATAGGTCTTAGAACATCAATGTGAAATGCTCTCAAGGTATCTCAATTATATTCAAATGGTTTTTCAAAGATCTCATAAATCAACTTGTTTTCAAAGTTCATATTTTAAAGAAATGTTGAGTTCAATCTTGGATTATGGTAAACATTTGTAAATCTTGTTTTGTCCAAGTACCCAAATGATAAAAATGGCCTAGAGACTTAATTGGGATTGAAAAATGTGTTCAAAGTGGAAAGTAATCGATTACACACTCTTGGTAATCGATTACAAAGAAGTCAGAGGACTTGTAATTGATTACAAAGACATCCATGTAATCGATTACCATGTTCCCGTAAATCCAAGAACACGATAAAAAGGCCATGTAATCGATTACATCAATATTGTAATCGATTACCATGAAGTCAGAGGCCGTGTAATCGATTACACAAGTCATGTAATCGATTACCACAAACCCAGAAAGCCAAGAACATGTTTTAACTGTCATGTAATCGATTACCAGAAGCATGTAATCGATTACCAGCATTCTGACAAGCCCAACGGCTATATTATTTGGCTTTTAATGTTGCCCATTAAAGCCCCCAACGGCTCTTTTGTTCTAATAACTTATAAATACTCATCTTGGGGCATCATTTGTGGTTGAACAACACTTGAGAAACATCTATCAATCACTATAATTCGAGATTCATCATTAAAATCTTCTTTGCTATGTTTTTGTATATATTGTTGAGATATTCTTGAAGAGCATTATAGGGCTTCAATTTGTATCATCTACTCTTGTGAGAGTTTTCATTTCATAAACACTTTGATTTTTTGTAAAGGGGGTCAGGCATCCCTCTAGAGAAAAAAAGAGTGAGGTATCTCTCAAAGTTTGTAAAGGGTGAGGTATCTCTTGTTGAAGATGAGGCATCCTTCAAAGGTTGTAAAGAGGGTGAGGTATCCCTCTAGTGAAAAGGGTGAGGCATCCCTAGTTTGAGGCTCAAGCTCAAGGGTGAGGCATCCCAAGGAGTTGAGTGCTCTTTTGTGTAAAGGTTTTCAAGCACCCGTTCAAGCTTGAAGTTTAGTGGGAAATCTCGAGTGGTTTGCTTGAGGACTGGACGTAGGTCACAAGTGGATTGGTGGCTGAACCAGGATAAATCTTGTGTTTGTTCCTCTCAACTCTATCTCTTTACTTTGTGCTTTAATTATATTTGCTTAAGTTGAGTTCAATATTTTACTTTGCTTGAATTCTTTCTATCTTGAGTTGTTTATTTGTGAGTGAAGTATTCAATCTCGTTTATCTATTCATTCACTTCAATCATCCAATAGCTTCAACGAAAATTGTCAATCAAACGTTGCGAAAGATTTACAAAAATATTTTACATACTCAATTCACCCCCTCTTGAGTATTGAGGCCACTTGGTAACAAGTGGTATCATAGCTAGGCTCTTGTGTAAAGAGCTTAGCAATTTCAAGAGAAAGTGATGGCCTCTTCAAATGATCTTTATGAAAGTTCTTCTCTTTATAGACCTCCCTTCTTCAATGGGGATGGGTATGCTTATTGGAAAGAAAGAATGAAAATTTTTATTGAAGCTATTGACTTGGATGTGTGGGATGCTGTTGAAAATGGTCCTTTTGTCCCCACACAAGTTGTAAATGGTGTAAGGATTAATACACCAAGAAGTGAATGGACGAATGATGATAAAAAGAAGGTCCAATATAATTTAAGAGCCAAAAACATCATTACCACTGCTTTGGGGTATGATGAGTTTTTTAGAGTCTCAAATTGTAAATCTGCCCAAGAAATGTGGGACACCTTACAAGTAACTCATGAGGGTACTAGTGAAGTGAAAAGATCAAGGATAAATACTCTCACTCATGAGTATGAACTTTTTAGAATGAACCAAGGTGAAAGCATTCAAGAAATGCAAAAACGTTTCACACATATCATAAATCATCTTACTTCATTGGGAAAGACTTTTCCTAATGAAGATCTTATTAACAAAGTGTTGAGATGTTTGAGCAGGGATTGGCAACCTAAAGTGACAGCTATTTCGGAATCAAGAAAACTAGCAACAATGACATTGGCCACACTTTTTGGCAAGCTTCAAGAACATGAATTGGAATTGAATAGACTCAACCAAAATGAGGAGCTTGACAAGAAAAAGAAGGGAATTGCTCTCAAGGCCACCTCCTCTTTGATCCATGATGATGATGATGATGATGATGGAGATGGCTTGGAAATTAGTGAAGAGAATCTTGGCCTACTAGTAAAGAAGTTTGGAAGATTCTTCAAAAAGAATAGAGCTCAAAGAAGACCTCCCTTTCCCTCAAAGAATGCCTATCACAAAGGGGAAGGAACCTCAACCACTCCTAAATGCTATGAATGTGGAGAATTGGGACACATGAAGATGGAGTGCCCAATCTATCAAAGGAAAGTGGAGAAGTATGAAAAGAGGTACTCAAAGGAAAAGAAAGAAAGAAGAGCCTACATAGCTTGGGATGATAATGACATGGATTCAACCGATAGTTCGGACAATGAGGAAGCCAATCTATGTTTCATAGCTAGAGGAGAAGAGGAAGATGAAGACGACATGGAGGTAACATCCTCAAATTTTGAATCTAATTCTTCTCCTTCCTATGATGAATTGCAAGATGCATTTGAAGAATTGCATAATGAATCTATGAGACTTGCAAAACTTGTTTCATCATCCAAGAAAATAATTTCATCTTTTGAAAACAAAATCTCTATTTTAAACAAGAAAATTGAGGAACTTAAAATTGAAAATGAAACTCTTTGACTCATTGATGCAAATTCCTCATGCTAAACATGTTCCTTACTTGATAATGCATCTACATCCTTTTCTTGCTCATCATGCAAAACTTTTGAAAAGGAAATTGAAGATTTGAAAAATACTCTTTCAAAATTTACCCTTGGAAGAGATAATTTGGACATATTGCTTGGGAATAAAAAATGTGTGTTTCAAAAGGCTGGTTTAGGGTACAATCCCAAAAATCAACAAAAATTTTACAAGAATTTCTTTGTTCCCTCAAGTTCATCAACAAGTCCTTTTATAAAATGTTTTCATTGTGGCAAGAAAGGACATAGTGCATCAACTTGTAATGTAAGGAAGAATATCAATAACAAAATTGGAACTAAAATGGTTTGGATCCCTAAGGGCACCTTGCCTAACACTAACACACAAGGACCCAAGAGAATTTGGGTACCAAAAGCCAAAAATTGAAGTGTGTTGTAGGTGTGCTTGAAAGCCAAGAATGGACTTTGGAATATCAAAAGTGACTGCTGCAAGCACAAGATCAGAAATTACTCCAAGTTCTCTTCCTTGTCTCCAAGAAGCTTGGACTTGCAATCTTTGGATAAGTGGAGATATGTTTTTATGCTTTAACTTGTTTTAAAATTGTATTTCTCTAAGCTTTATATCTTGAAAATATCTTTATATGCAATAATATGCTTGATAGGTTCATTTCTTGTTTGAAATAGCATATTTGATATAAAACATCTTTGAACTTGGCATATTGGATCAATCATGCATCTAAACTCTTGAAACACAATTTTGATGCATAATTTTCTGCATAATGTGTCATATGCTGTATAATCTGTGATTTTCTACAAAATGATGCATAACTTGTCACTTGTATGGCACAATGTCACAATCTTCCGCATAATCTCATTTCTGCTGCATAATGAACTTATTTGTTTTAAAATGCAATTTTTCTCGCATAATGCATGATTCCTCTACATAATCTGTTTTCTTGCTTTGCATAATCTGAAATTTGCTGCTTAATATAATGTTTTTACTGCACAACCACCTTGATTTAATCAATTGTGAATCGAATACTGACTTGAGCGTTGGAGGTTCCCCTTAAGTTATTTTGCAGGTACTACATCATGACAAAAACCCACAAAAAGCTCAAAAACTTCACCAATCCATCAAAAGGGTGTATTTCTTGGTAAAAGTAGCATTTTCGCATGATCATATGTTTTAGATCACAATCCATCTGGATTATATGCCTACATGATGTTTGAAATTGTTTTGGAATGCTTTGGAAGAAAATTGAAAGGTTTAAAATTGATCTTTTCTGTTTAAAATGCAAAATCTGAGTTTTAGTGAACTGGTAATCGATTACAACACCTTTGTAATCGATTACAAAGGCTCTGCCAAGCGTTCCAAGCCAAGTCAGAAAGCAGGTAATCGATTACACCTCCAATGTAATCGATTACAACTATTCCAGAAGGCATGTAATCGATTACACCTTATATGTAATCGATTACCGGGAATCCAGAACATGCGTAATCGATTACACAGACATTGTAATCGATTACACAGGGTTTTAAAAGGCAAAAATTCATGGGTTATACCTTTTTATCTGCCATCAAGCCCTTTCATGATGCTTTCCTTATGCTTAATCTTTATCTAACCCCATTTGCTCTTGTATATGACTCTGAATTCTGTTGGCATAAATGATAATTATTATCTACGATTTCTTTTTCATATGTATTTGCTATTAGCATCACAAATTGTTATGCTAAACCATTCATACTCTGATATTGATCCTGCTAGGCTGAAATGTTTATACAATGTTGAATGCTTATGTTGTTTTTGATAATGCCAACGGGGGAGAGATTAGTGAAATATGTTGCATATGTACGGGGGAGCTTTGCACTTTTACATGAAAATCATTTATCCTATCTCATGCATACATTACGGGGGAGAATTGCGCTTAAATCTCTGATGAATAATATGCAAATATTTCTCTATTTTCAATGTTTATTTTGTCATCATCAAAAAGGGGGAGAATGTGAATGCTTATGTCATGAAGCATATCAAATAAGTTTTTGATGATAACAAAGCCAAGAGAAGAAGACCAAGATCAAAAGAAAAGGCCAAGATAAAAAGAAAAGTTCAAGATCAAAAGAAAAGATCAAGACCAAGAGAAGAAGACCAAGATCAAAAGAGGTATATTAGATATAGGTCTTAGAACATCAATGTGAAATGCTCTCAAGGTATCTCAATTATATTCAAATGGTTTTTCAAAGATCTCATAAATCAACTTGTTTTCAAAGTTCATATTTTAAAGAAATGTTGAGTTCAATCTTGGATTATGGTAAACATTTGTAAATCTTGTTTTGTCCAAGTACCCAAATGATAAAAATGGCCTAGAGACTTAATTGGGATTGAAAAATGTGTTCAAAGTGGAAAGTAATCGATTACACACTCTTTGGTAATTGATTACCAAAGAAGTCGAGGACTTGTAATCGATTATGAAATCCATGTAATCGATTACCATGTTCCCGTAAATCCAAGAACACGATAAAAAAGGCCATGTAATCGATTACATCAATATTGTAATCGATTACCATGAAATCGAAGGCGTGTAATCGATTACACAAGTCATGTAATCGATTACCACAAACCCAAAAAGCCAAGAACACGTTTTTTTAATAGCTGTCATGTAATCGATTACTAGAAGCATGTAATCGACACAAGATTCTCGACAAGCCCAACTACTATATTATTTGGCTTTTAATGTTGCCCATTAAAGCCCCCAACGGCTCTTTTGTTCCAATAACTTATAAATACTCATCTTGGGGCATCATTTGTGGTTGAACAACACTTGAGAAACATCTATCAATCACTATAATCTGAGATTCATCATTAAAATCTTCTTTGCTCTGTTTTTGTATATATTGTTGAGATATTCTTGAAGAGCATTATAGGGCTTCAATTTGTATCATCTACTCTTGTGAGAGTTTTCATTTCATAAACACTTTGATTCTTTGTAAAGGGGGTCAGGCATCCCTCTAGAGAAAAAAAAAGAGTGAGGTATCTCTCAAAGTTTGTAAAGGGTGAGGTATCCCTTGTTGAAGGTGAGGCATCCTTCAAAGGTTGTAAAGAGGGTGAGGTATCCCTCTAGTGAAAATGGTGAGGCATCCCTAGTTTGAGGCTCAAGCTCAAGGGTGAGGCATCCCAAGGAGTTGAGTGCTCTTTTGTGTAAAAGTTTTCAAGCACCCGTTCAAGCTTGAAGTTTAGTGGGAAATCTCGAGTGGTTTGCTTGAGGACTAGACGTAGGTCACAGGTGGATTGGTGGCTGAACCAGGATAAATCTTGTGTTTGTTCCTCTCAACTCTATCTCTTTACTTTGTGCTTTAATTATATTTACTTAAGTTGAGTTCGATATTTTACTTTGCTTGAATTCTTTCTATCTTGAGTTGTTTATTTGTGAGTGAAGTATTCAATCTCGTTTATCTATTCACTTCAATCATCCAATAGCTTCAACGAAAATTGTCAATCAAACGTTTTGCGAAAGATTTACAAAAATATTTTACATACTCAATTCACCCCCCTCTTGAGTATTGAGGCCACTTGGTAACAAAAGTTTCAAATCCAAGTGCGAGTTGTTTCAAGTAGTAAATTCTCGGGAGTTCGAGGTCGATCCATAGGGAATTGATGAAGAAAAATTATTTGAGATAAGGAGCAAATTTGTCACAATACTAAAGGTGGTAAAAGTTGTTCACAGATGAAAAGGATTTGCTTGGGTTAGGAGATCCACTCTTGGTAATAAATTAAAGACATGATTTTTTTTTATATAACTCAATTGAAATCACACATAATGGAGGTTCCAATAGGAAGATTAACATTCAAAGTTTAATTTTAAATTATACATGTAATCATATTATGGTCCCAATAATTATCTACTAATACTTGTAAATGGTCTCAAGCATCCACTGTGTCAACGTCTTGTCTACAATGAATCAAGATCTTCATTATACAAAAAGAGTTTCTAAATTGATCGAAAACAACATACAACACATATAAAGATCACATAAAAATATATCATTCAAGCACAAGAAGGAAATTAATCTAACATCAACTTATTACCAAGAGCTTTACCCTTTTACCCAAGCAAAATAAAAATTAGTTACTCATGAATCAAGAAGAAAGAAAGAGAAAAGAAGAAAATGATGAACATAACTTCAATTAAGAACAATACAAAACTACACAAAGGAAACAATTAACATACAATCATGAAAGTAAACTCTAAGCTAACACCACGAAATTATCAGCCCTTGCCTCCTTTTATAGAGTTAGAAGAGTACAAAATTCCAAAAGAGATGATGGATGATGAGAACAAAATGCCAAAATAGTTGTTTGATGATGATGAATGGGTGGATTCTTGGCTCTGAAATGTTTCACTTATGAGCTCATGGAATACGTCATTTTTTGGCCAAGTGGTCTTCTTGAAAGTTCTAGAGAATTGTCTTGGCCAAGTGGCCAGTTTCAACTCAATTGGACACCCACAGCCCGAGATATGACTCAATTACTGCTCATGGGTCAGGCCCAACTTCAGCTCCCCTGTTCTGACTTCCAAGCCCAATATCTCCTTCAAAAATTCTGATCCAACTTTTGTGTTCTTCATGAAAGTTGTAGAAATTTTAGAATTGTTAAACTCCTATAGCTCAACATATAGCCTAATAAGTACATAGAGGTCAAGCTGTCAGGTTCAAAACTCTAGATTTTGCTTCAACTCCAATTTGAGTTATCCAAACGTGTGTTCCCGGTCTTGAGGTCTCATGAAAGTTATAGAAATTTGTCTTAGCATTAAAACAAGACCAAAATCATGTCCATCAGATATTGGTAACTCAAATTATAGCCAGTTTACTTAAAAAGCCAAGTGAGAAGATTATACAATGAATGAAATGTATTGCTATCAATGTGACTCTTGCTATCAAGTGAATAATTATTAGAGAATCATCTTAACTTTCCAACAAGACTAGAATCACATTAATCAGATAATTGCAACTCAAATTGTGGTCACTTTACTTAAGAATGCAATCACCCAAATTAATGATAATTCAAGCAATAATTTCTTCAATGATCCAATTAAGCTTAATTTCATAAAAATTGACAAAATCAACTTAATTAAGTCAAATTGAACCTTAAGAAGCCTAGTGAGAGGATTATAAAATGAATAAAATACATTTTTATCAAATCACACATCTTGAATCCTTATATCCACCCAAGAAACTTTGTAGTTGTAACCAACTTCAAATTTCATCATCTTCTACCTTTTCTTCAAGCTTCAAGTTTGAAGATTTTTTAGGTGAAGTACTTCAATAATCCTGTTTCTATCTATTTAAAGTTTTAAACCATGATTTGAATCCATGGTTGTCTTAAAGAAGCCTTAGATGTTAATATTGTGTGTTTATTTTGTTGTTTCAAGAATCAATCGGTGGAAAAAGCTTGAATCAAGGAGCAAAGTAAAGAGCAAGGGACTACATCTAAGGTAAGAGGGAGATCTATCTCACCAACCAAGTATGGTGGTGAGAGATGAACTTGTATTTGATGGGTGGTGAATCCATGTGAGGATTCATTCCCATGGTTGTGTAATTTATTTCTTTGTGTTTATGTGCTTTAAGTTTATTTATTTGTATTTATTTAATCATTTATGTGATTTATAACTTTATTATGATGCATGATTATGTGATAGTAGAGATCTGATGATTTATGTGATATGTATATTGTGATATATGTATTGAAAAGAAACATTTTTTTTGCTCCAAAGGCCTAGGAGGCTCACGGCCTCTATAGCTTAAAAATAGAGGTTTAAGTCAAATATTTTTATGAATGATAAAATGAAATAGGAAGTGACTAAATGATTGATTTTTGAAGAACAAAATGATTTGTGGCTAATATGCCAAGAATTAGTAGATTAGAACAAAAAATATTTCTAAATATAATATTGAATGGATTAAAATAGTAAAGGATTTACATTAAGGGATTTTGAGAAATAAAAGTAAGAAAAGCTTATTTTTGGAATTAATTAAATTAGTGGATTTAGTTTATAAATGAAAAATAAATTGGTGACTTGAAGTTTATTAACGTATAGCTCACCCCTTGGGTTTTGAAGCGCGTTAAGAAATTTTAAGCTAGAACAATTGATTTGAATCAATGAAAAAGCAATTTTGTGGGAAATAGTAGAAAATTTACGGAAAGGATTTCTTAAGGGAGAAAACGTGAAAAATGAAGTTAGAAATTGTATTAACTTTTGGAAAGTCCAAAATGATGTTTAGAATATTGAGAAAAATTTTACGTAATTGAAAAATGAACAATATTTTACACGACTTAAAAATATAATTTTTAAGCTTCGCGATTTCAAAAATGTTGAAAAATCACTACGCGATTTAGAAAACATTTAAATATTTTTACGCGATTGAGAAAATATTGAAAAATAATTACGCAATATGAAAATGCGACAGAAATGTTGCGCGATTGTGAAATCGCGATAAAATGACTATGCGATTGAAAATACAATAGAATTATTGTTGGTCAACGTGTGGGACCCATATATGTGAAAATATGATTTTGGCCTATAATTGGCCTGTGTGCATCTATTATGCATTGGGAAAGTCCTGTGGACTATGTCAAGGTCGATGGCCTAAGAGTTGAATAATACCTTTGTGCGGGTGCGATAGACATAGTATAGATCACTTGTTGATCTTGGGGGCGTTAGGGTGCGGATTTTCCACAATGGGCAGTTGGTAGCCCCACTGTACCATGGATCAGACCGATGCAATGCACTAACGATCCGAACCGAGACACTATTCTTAATCAAGATCTGGCGTAGACTGTCGTGTACAATGCCAGATGTGCAAAAATAATGAAAATTATAGCACTTGTTCTAAGGTTGTCGAGATACCAACAGATCTTCTAGATCATTCTCTCCGACCTGTGTTTAGCTCCATGGAGTAGAAAATTGGGTCAATATGCATGTGCATAGTCTGTATATATCTTTGTGATATTTTATTTGTTAAATATTGATTAATGTTTGATGTCATGACTATATTCACTGTTTGTTATATCTATATGACATTACTGTCATTTCTATCTCTTTACTACTATGTTGAAATGGTGTTGATAGTCTCACCTCTTTGTATATTGTTCTTGTACTATATTTGTATTTAGTCAAGAAGATGAGGAAGGCGGTGAAGAGCAGATTCCTTTTGTTGACGCTAATTTTTGAGTTGATGGCGTCAAGACCTAGTTTCTTTGGTCACATGAGACTGTTGTTTCATAATGGCGCTGAGGCCTGGCATTTTAGTCCAGATGAAGAGAGTCTTATTTATCAGGGAGAGTTGACTGTCTCTTTGAGTAGGATCTACCATGAGGATCCTTTCTTTTGTATTGATATATATGTATACGTAGAGTTTCCTTTATCTATTAGACAGTTTTGGGGTGGTCGTTACCCAACCCCTAGGGAAGTTTGTGAAGTGTCGTCCGCTTGGACACCTGTCCATAGGATAACTGTCACCCGGGGTTTCTATCTTCAGAGAAAATGGAGGAAGATCCCGAGGAGGACCTGTCTGAGGGTTCTGCTCCATAGGTGTGTATACTTGGGACAGTGTATTAGTTATGGTAATGTTTATTTCTTTTAAGAACTTCGTCTATATCTATTTAAGTTTGTCAGTACTGATGTTATGAATATGATGTATATTACTTTGTGATATTGTTTGGTATTTTTATATTCTGATAAGTTTATATTATCAGTATCAAGAAATTTATAACTCACATTTATATTATAAAATATTATTTTATAACTTGGGGTAATTTGGTAATGATTAATATAAAAATGTGATACCCTATGGTGGGTGTTACAGTGTGACACGAGTCCACCTCCTATGATAATGAGGATAAGTTTAGGTAGGTGATGTAAGAAAAGGAAAAAGAAAAACATTGCGGATTAAAAAAATAAATTTGCATGTTTTTGCGAAGTAGATTTTTTGACGGATAGAAGTCATGTTGGGGGATAAGATGAAAATCCAAAGTAGACAAAATTTATATAGAGATTAATTTCAATAACGATAATGGCATTATACAATGATATCGTGGAGAGGAAATGCTCCATAAAATTGTGAGCTCAACATCGTTAGGATTGAGAAAGTTGAGTGGGTAGTGTCTAGACTATTTCCCTTGTTGGTGACATTAGAAGCATGTGTCTCCTTGCACTCCTCAATCAAGTTTTGGAAAGTAATTCAGAAAAATATTAATTTCAAGGGAATTTGGATGAAGTTGAGATTAAGTTTTTGATAGTAATTGTGATGACAAGTGAAGTAGATATATTTTTCTTATTACTTGCAATATAATAGGAACTCAAGGGAAGATTATTTATATTTATTGAATGGGTTTAGGAATCAGGAGCGTCAGTATCAGGAAAAGTAAAATTCCTTTTAAGGGTGGGCTAAGATAGAAATGCTGGCAGCAATTTGGGAAGTATGACCTTTTTTAAGTAATGTTCCTTACAAAATACTCCACTCATCATCCTTGTATTCAACAGTTAAATACTCGAATTTTCTTTGCATTCTTGCACTTTTCCTTATGATTGATGATAATCACATTGTATAGAGGTCAACCTATAACGCCCCTTTTCCTCCCTTATTCATAATTGGACAAGGAGAAAGAACGTCGCACCATAGTGAAATGACGCACAAATGATTACGTAAAATTTGAACACATTTTTTTTTCTTTGTTAACATAAATCCAGTTAAAACTTCCATCAATGTACTTATACACCTATTTGTAAATATACCGCATAATTGAGTTAAAATTAAAAGTTCTCCTCATATAAAACTTGTATCAAAAACGTTAAAGAGAAATCAACATGTAAGACATGATGTACAAAGATAGCTACATACTTTGTACCATAATTACAAGCCTGTTTAAATTACATTTCCAAAAGATATACAAAAAGTGTGACCCCAGAGATACAATGATCTACCCACTAATCCAAAGATATCAGGCTCCCTCAAAATAAACATAGCCATCGAAAACAAACCAACCGTGGAATGAAAGGAATCGTAGATGGATCCTCCTCGGGGTCTTCTCCGACGAACATCCATCGATGACGACAGCAAGATTGGTATGGGGTATAGTATATCATCTCTCACAGGCATATAAAATTCCAAACCAAAGTCAAAAATACAAAGATCTCCATGCCAAAGACACCTTCAACTCGCCGTGATACACACATCGATCCGTCTCGCACGTTGATATCCACCATGAAAGTTGATCCGCACGTAAAAAAAAATCCACGACGAAAAAGACATTCTTGACTTCGATCTTAATCACTAGAAACCTTGAAACTCGGTTTCTATTCTCCTCACGAGTGTCTTTTGTTAAAAAATGCAAAATAAAGAAAAGTGTATAGTTCTCGGCTTTCCTTGACAAGTAAGACACAAGTAAATACATACAGGTATAGTGATACATGAAAGCAATTAATGAGAATAAAACAACAAGGAACATTAATTAACATCATCCATAGCCAACTAGCAACATTAGTATTACCAAGAATCAAATAAATATCACAGTCATAATAGTAAATACATTATCCAATCATGAATGCTCAATGGACCATGTGACCCAACTCCTTTCCTACTCCATAGAGCTAGACATAAACATTTTTTGAATGATCACTAATGCCAAGTATATCGTTAGCCTTAAAAATATAGTTACATCACATAAAAACATTTGCGCAAAATGGCTCACACATACACTTCGGTTGATCGCGACATAAGACAAGATCTCAGGCGGGATCGTCGGGTTGCATTGGTCTATCCCACGGCCCAATGGATACCTAGTTCTAATAATGTTGCCCCAGTCAACAACATATGACACCTACGCTTAGTCTATTCGCACCCGCACAAAGGTGTTATTCAAACTCCTGGGCAACATAGCTTCTCAACAATGTCCCACACAATACGCATGCATGATGACACAATGTCAATCATGTAATGTTCATCATTCATTTAAAAGCCTTTCATCAATGGCACATAAGCAATATTCAATGTCCAACATGATATATCAACAATACATTTATTCAAAACATTGCCTCAATGGCACATCATCATCCTTATCTCATTAAGGACTTCAATAATTCTCGCCATCAACATGCGTTTCTTATTACATATAAATCGCATAAATGTATTTTTATAATCCTATTCAAAACCATTTCTTCCTTCTTTTGAATTTTCTATCTCAATTTAGTAAAGTAAAATCCTTGAATCCAGGGTTTTTTTATGTTTGATCAAAGGATAAGGAACCATAATCTCATCATTTTCACTAAAAATCTCATTTTTGGTCTCTTTCGATCATATCAACCATCTAGAAATCGTTATCTATTGTAATCGAGTCAATCACGTTGCAAGTGGAAGATTAAAAACCTAGCTTTTCGATTATAATTGTTGTATACAGTGTAGTCTTTCTCACCCATTCAAGGCTTGGGATTTCGTATACGTGTAAAACAGGGATTTCTTATCGATTACACACCGTGTAGTTGCTTTGAAAGCTTTAAGAGCTTTTTAAAATTATATACGTTTAAGTATATTTTACTTTGACCAAACCATTCCTCATCATATTTAATCAACTATTCAAATACAGCTAAATCTTGAATAAATCATACAAACCCAACAAAATACATTATCATTAAGAACAACATAAAAATGAGAGAACTTTATACATGGATTCAAAATCAACAACAATACCCATACAAGACATTCCTTTACTACCTTGTTGGTTGAAGAGGATCATCTCCCTCTTACCTATATGGAAAACAACACAATGTGCCACCTTAGATTTTCGTTTTCCCTCCTTCAAAAAACTCCCAATTGAGTGATCAATGTTCCTCACCATGAAAAATAGGTTCTGTTCCAAGGTGGCCAACTTTAGCAAGGAAATGGAAGAAAGTTGAAGACTTTACCTTAAAGCTCCAAGCTTTAGCTTTAATGGTGGAACAGAAATGGAAGAAGAAGAAGAAGAAGAAGAAGAAGAAGAAGAACTAACCAACAGTAGTTTGAAATGGTGGAAGAACAAGAAAATGTGATTTGTTTGGCAATAAGAGCAATATTTAAATGAACCATTTAAACCAAGAAAAAAAGAGAAATGGGTAGTTTTTAGAAAAATGAATGAATATTGAGGCAATGGAGGGTATTTAGGCTTCCCTTGTAGTTCTGCCGTATGTGTTGTAAGGAAATTGCTAGCTTCCCATAAATGTTGGATTAAATAATCTTTCTTTTGAAATTAAATAATAGATGTGATACAAAAATTAGATTTTTAATAATGTGATAATATTTTTAATACATGTTATTATTTATTGCATAAATATATTAGATATAGACATAAATTCTTCATAGTTTTTATTTTTCAACGAAAAATATGAAACCTTGTAATACCGGCCTCACGTTTAGCAGATCCCCGTCGACTTTCCATAGTTCAAGGTTCTCGAAAAAAATGTCTCATTTCTCCTGTTCCCACGTAAAACGAGAAATATATTAAAATATTCATTTGTAATCAGTATCAAAATCATAAATATTTTTAGAATGAATTCTGATAGTAGAAAAGTAAATTTTGGGGTGTTACACAAACTATTTGCCTTATCCAATTTAGAGACCTCTTAGGATTAGAAGATTACTATTTATATATCTTACGTGACTGACTATCATATTAAAGAGATATAAGAATGATAAGAAAATTCGTATATTTAATAGTTGAAGACAATGATGATGATTGATATATTTTACAACGAACAATGCGTGGAAAAATTGTGCTTCTCAAATTATGACATTTGCCCAATTAAAGAAACTCACAAAATTTTAAATATGAGTGTGATCGATTCAAGAGCTAAAAAGAAAATTGACCTTTTTTCGATACTAACACTCTTAATTTCTATATTGATTTGTTAAATTTGTATAGTTTTTCCTTGAGTTTGTATTGTATTAAAAGTAATATGAAAAGTATATATGTCCTGCTTATCATCATCATTACTCTCTAAATCATAATTTCACATTCATCCAAATTCCTTTGAGATTAAATTTTTTTTACTACTCGTTAAAAATCATTACACAATTTCAAACAATGTTTATGATTATGATATGTTCTAATATGATAGTACATTGATTATTTGTTCTTCTCATTTCAGTACATTCATTATCTTTGGTATCATCATTCTTTTTTAAAAATTTCATTTGCTTTTGGTTTCCTTCTTATTCATCGGCTTCTCCACCAAGAGACTTCTTTTCGCCAAAAACGTTATTTCATAAAATCGCATAAATGTATTTTTATAATCCTCAATGCTTTTCTCCTTCTTTTTTTTTATATCTCATTACCTAATTTTTTTTTTTATCATCATAAGAGGTGAACCCATTTTCACTATGCAATCTTTCATTCATATCAACTATCTAAAAATGTTATTATTGGAGTCATCACTTGCAAGTGGAAGATGAAAAGCCTAGCTTTTGGCTTTTATAATTGTTGTATACAGTGAGTCTTTCTCACCAATTCAACGTGGGATTTCGTATACAGTGTAATGTGGGATTTCTTATATAGTGTGAGTTGCTTTGAAAGCTTCTTTTTAAAATTATATACGTTTAAGTATATTTTACTTTGACCACAGTTCAACTATTAAATCTTGAATAAGTTCCTTGACCGGTTCAATAACCGATTTGATTTTCAGAACCTTGATAACCACCTAAAACCCTCTAAAACTCTTTTTTAATGCCTCACATATATTTGTTCCACCAACTTTAAAAGAAGAGTGACGTA
Organism: Ormosia emarginata; assembly: GCA_029884605.1. Lineage (NCBI taxonomy): Eukaryota > Viridiplantae > Streptophyta > Magnoliopsida > Fabales > Fabaceae > Ormosia > Ormosia emarginata. The sequence goes on along the minus strand of JAQQTP010000022.1, from coordinate 2,506,737 downwards.
ATTAATTTCTTCACTAGTTTGCAGTTGAAGACTCACGTAATAAGAGCATATTTAAATGAACCATTTAAACCAAGAAAAAAAAGGAGCAATTTTGCAATGAATTAGGAAACTTTTTTTATTATTGCATGCTGCTTAATAAATGTGCATTATAATTCTTCAATTAAATAATCAGTATGAAAATGTGCATCAAATATATAATATAGACAATTTTTTATTTTTCAACGTGCACTAATACTCACGTTGCAGAACTTTGCAGTTGAAGGCCCACGTAATTGTGAACATTTGTAATCAGTATCAAAATGTGCATTAAATATATGATACAACTTTCATACTCTAGTAGGGAAGATTACTATTTATATTCTTACGTGACTGCAATATATTAACAATATATATATCAACATTTGACTTGAATCATAACTTTCGCAACATTTGCAATTAAAGACTCACATAATATTAATTTTTAAAAGCAACAATTTCAAATTAATTTTTATATTTGTCTTGAATCACAATAAGATCTGCCTAAACCATGAATATGCCTACCTTTTTATATTTATTTATAATCAAATTCAAATTTCAAACAATGTTTATGATATGATATGATATGATAGTAATTGATTATTTGTTTTACCATTTTACATTCATAATTATTTTTTAGTTTAAAACAAATTAAGTTTTCACATGTGTGTTACTCCACTTCTCTCTACTGGACCTCTCTCTCCTTCATTTGGTGTTCTTATAAATACTCATTGTTACATTAATATAGCCATATGTGGATTTGTATAGAATAATATAGCTTTTTTTTGTTACATTAATATAGGTTTTTTTTTAAAAAAAAAGAATATCGCTATCTTTAAATAAGACTCAAAACTTGGAGAGCAAAAGTGTTGCTGATATTTAACATGATATGATAATATAGCTATTTTGACAAGGTGTGGCTGAGATATCTCCATTGAACAAAATTCGGAGATGCTGAAGTCCGAATAATTTGATTTATCTCTTTGTTATGACTTTATTCTCTCTCAGTAGTTTAGTCTCCCTCTCTTATATCTCTCTTTCATCTTTTTATGTTGTTGCAAATGCACTTCTTTCTTTTATTAGTGTTTGTGGTGATTTTTCATCAAAAGTAATGACTTCTCTTTTTGATTCAAGATCTAATATCTGGGAGTGAATCGACTCCTCTTAAGTTTCTAATGATTGGCAAAATTATTAAGTTTCTAATGATTGGCAAAAATAATAACCTTCAAGTTTCTAATGATTGGCAAAATTATTAAGCAACCATCGATCAGTTAAGTGTCAGTAGAAGAGTATGTCCAAAAAGAATTAGTCTTGTGATATGAACGTCAATCAACAAAATGGAAATGAAACAATGTAAAAATTTATTGGAATTAAAGTGGCAGAAAGGAAATGTCAAAAGTACACTTGACTTAAAGTAAACTTGACACAATGATTTAGTCTCCTTCTCTTATATCTCTCTTTCATCTTTTTATGTTGTTGCTAATTCACTTCTTTCTTTTTATTGGTGTTTGTGGTGATTTTTCGTCAAAAGTAATGACTTCTTTTTTTTATTCAAGATCTAATATTTGGGAGTGAATCGACTCCTCTTAGGACTTTCAAGTTTCTGGTGATTGAAAAAATTATTAAGCAACCATCGATTAGTTAAGTGTCAGTAAAAGAGTATGTCCAAAAAGAATTAGCCTTGTGATATGAACGTCAATCAACAAAATGGAAATGAAACAACAATGTAAAAACTTATTGGAAGTAAAGTGGCAGAAAGGAAATGTTAAAAGTACACTTGACTTAAAGTAAACTTGACACAAAGATAAATAACTCCCGAAAGTAAACTTGTGGAATGTAAAATCACAAAATATAAATGTCAGAAAGTAGATGCCAGAAATGTCATGAACTTGTTCAAGTGAAGATCAAAACATAAAATAGTACAGAAATACATGAACTTTAAAGAACACGAAAAATGAACAAAATACAAAAAGCAAATGCAGAAAGCATAAATTTTCACTAAGTTGGAAAAAGATTAAAGGAAACTTGTAGAAAGGTAAAATGCTTGGAAATTAACCTTTAAAACAAATGAAATACGAAATCAAGAAAGAACTTGAAAGATGAAAAATGAAGAATATGAAAGAACATGTATGAACTTGAAAGAACTGAAATTGAAATTACATTAACTAGAATGTAGAAGGTACAAATTACATGAATGATAAATAAACTGAAATAGAGAGAGACATGTGAATTGAAAGTAGAGGTAATACTTGATTAATAACCCGTTAATCCATGAGCGTCACACTGGGAACTTAGGAACTATAGGATGTATGGGGTGTGTTGCAAGTAGATGGATCAACTTGTTGAACATTGTTCAATATTCTATTTATAAGCAACCAACCTCTCCCTTTGGTGCCTAAATTTTGAATTCTATAGCCCCTAAGATGTTACCACCTAGCCATCATGCAATTTCTAACATATGTTTATTGTTCACGTGGCTTTCCACATGGTAACCGCTCTAAGTAGTGGGTGGTTTCTTTCTTTTCTCTAGCTTCTAACTTCCCCATAATGTCATGTTCTTATCCTTGCAGCATCAACTTTGAGAACTACCCACATTCAATGATGGGTCCCACCATGATCTCGGTTCTACTTACTAATTGTTCTTTGTCGATCTTTTGACATCGACAAACCTTCCCTCGCATGACTTCAACATTCTTAGATGGCTTCACTTCGACGATAATTTGGGACTTACTTTTGAAGCTTCATGATTTGTCTAAGTGTTACTCCTTTGTCGAATCCATTTGTCTCTTGACATTTGCTTTCTTTCGAATTTTTCATTTTGCCGACATGGTCTTATTTGACTTGTGATCTTGGTTGAACCAGTTGTCAAAACATTGTTATTGTCGGTTACTTATTTTGTTGATCACTGTCTTCAACAGATCTTTGAAAATTTATCTTTTTAGCAACTCATATAGCCTATTTTCCATATTTGTCGAAATGATTAATTTTGACCCCCAACAAATACCCCTCAAAATTGACCTTTTGATGAAGTGAGGAGGAAAAATTGTAAATTTTATTCTGACAAGCCATATTTTGACAATGTTATTTTCGATGTTATTTGAAATACTTTTTTAGCAACATTCATTTTGACAGCTTGCCATGGACATTTCTCAAACACTTTTGGAGAATTCAGAAAGATTTTTGCCTTTATGGTTGACTGCGGGGATTTAAAGGATGCAAACCCAAGTGCAAGTTGTCTCAAGTAATAAATTTCTCGGGAGTTCGAAGTCGATCCACAGGGAATTGATGAAGAAAAATTAATTGAGGTAAGAAAAGGATTTGTCACTACACCAAAAGTAATAAAAGATGTTCACAAATGAATTTAAGAACTTGCTTGGGTTAGGAGATCCACTCTTGGTAATAAATTCAAGGCAAGATTATTTGTCTTTATAACTCAATTGAAATCCACACACAACGGAGGTTCTAATCGAAAAATATAACATTCAAAGTTCAATTATATATGCAATCATATTATGATTCCTTTAATTATCTACCAATATTTGTAAATGAGTTCAAGCATTCACTGTGCCAATCCTACAGTCTACAATAAATCAAGATCTCCATTATACAAAGAAGGTTTCTAAATTGATTGGAAACAAAATACAACACATATAATGTCCATTTGATAATATATCATTTAAGCACAAGAAATAGAATAATCAAACCTTATTTCATTACCAAGAGCTTCACTCTTTCACCTAAGCAAGATGAAGATTTAGTTACTCATAGATAAGAAGAAAGAAAGAGAGAAGAAGAGAAAGATGAACATAGCTTCAATTTAGAACAAGAGAAAATTACAACAAAGGAAAACAAGAAACAAACATAACCATAACTTCTAAAAACTAAGCCTAACACCAAGAGCACCCAATGATCAGCCAATGGTGCCTTTTACAGACGATTAGGGATGCAAAATGACAAGGGAGCTGATTAAAAGTAGGTGGATGAGTGGGTGAATGTGTGGAAAATACCAAATGGTGAGTGGAAAATTATTGAGATTCTTTGTCTCCGAAATCATTTAGTGTTGATCTCATTGATGCCATCAGAATGAAGCAACGTGGTCTTCATGAAAGTTGTAGCATTTTATCTCAGCTTTCCAATGCCACCAAGATCGACAAAAAATCGTCCTATATCCCAAGATATGACCCAATTACTGCAGATTGTTCAGGCTCAGTTTTAGCACCTCTGTTTTCACTTCCAGACCCAATATCACCTCTAAGCTGTCCGAATGAGCTCTTGTGTTCTTCATAGAAGTTGTAGATATGGGTCTTAACTTTCAAATATCCAAATGTCAGCCCAAGATAATTCCTACGGCCTGAGTTATGCTCTAATTATTGCACACTGTTCAGGTTCCAATCACAAAACCCGTGCTTTGACTTCCAAGCCCATTAAGCTTCACTAGATGTCCGAATTTTACCTGAAGCTCTCATAAAAGTTGTAGAGCTTTCTCTTATCTTTCCTACAAGGTAAGATACATAATTTTTACACATCTAGAACTCAAAATATGGCAAAAATACAGAAACAGTGTAAAACCCAAATAATGCTGGAAAAATCAATTAAGTCCAACTTGAGTCCAAACTTACAAAACATAACCAGGATGAATCAATTAAGTACATGGAAAGTATAAACGACTAAAAATGAGGGTTTATTAATGTATAAAATATGTGATCATCAAATTCTGTCACACTTAGCTTTTTGCACTCCTGGGCAAAACACATAAGACCAAAGTTAGGAAACAAAGAAAAACGACATAGACTCAAAAACTAAAAACTCTAAAAAACTCGATGAAGCAAGAAGAGCAATCAGAAATTCAAGGGATCAAAGCATTAATGAGGTAACATTTCTTCATATCTGAAACCAACAAGCAAGGAAACTTTAGTTGAAAAGAATGAATCAAGAATGATAGATCCTCACAGAATTCACTCTCAATCTCTCAAGTGTTTAAAAGGTAAGTATTTTACTCTATTCAACCCATGAACAATTGCACTACCATAAGCTTGCTTATCTTCTACTTCTCCGCTACTCAAAACACATGTATACAAAAATCAAGAGGACTTTATTCAAGGTTGTAATGGGGTCATGGTAAAGGAGAGGGGATAATATGGATATGAGAAGATAAATACCAAAGAGAATAAAAGAGCATTATGGTACAGTTAGAGTGGAGAAAATGTTTGAGAACATTCATTATAAAGTACAATCACCAATATTTGACTAATGTTTTGTTGAAGAGCAATCCCAAATTGGTGAATTGAATTCATTGTTAGGCCTGATCCTGCTCATTTTCTTCCTTTTGTTTCCAAGCGTCCACCTTTATTCTAGACTCTGATAATTCTTTGATTGCAACAGTGGTCGGTTCTTTTTTTTTATCATTTTGCACACACACCCCTACACTTATTCAAGAACAAAGCCAATGCACTTTTATTCCCTAAGGTTGGGTAAAACATGTTTTTTTTTAAAGACACATAATGAGCTAAAAACAAAGAATGGTCAAATAAGCTCAAAGGGGTTGCACAAGGGAAAATGTACAAGGATAGCTATTTGGTCAAAGTAGCTATTTCAAAATGCCTCAATCATATTTATGTATGCATGTGAAAATGTAGTCTAAAAAAGGATCAAAGCAAGTTTTAGAGTAACAATTCCATGAGTGAAAATCACACAAAAAAGAAGAGAATAGTACAGATATTCAATCCATTAATCAATAGGCTCAAAATCTCAAAAGGTATATTTCTATCATTCTCAATCATATCAACATTCATATCCAAGCTTGTGATTTTTAAGAAAGAAGACAAGATATGCTAAGATCCAAGAATCCATTTGCTACTTCTACAAATAAACACTAAATAGTTACTACCCCAACTAAGATGCGTCTCAAGAGTAATAAATTGTTTCCAAAATTTACTCCTTACTCTGCCATTCTTAATTGGTTTTACTACAAATAGGTTTCTGACAGTCATATCACTAAACATACTTCTCAATTTATATGCGTCTCAAGAGTAAAATTACTCCTTACTCTGCCATCATTCATTGGTCTAGTAAGTCTAAGACAATCATATCATACTTCCCAAATTTTTTTTTTTTTATGGTCAACTATCCTTCCACCCCTAACCAGATCATAACATTGTCCTCAATGTTAAAATATAGATGAGTAAAGGATAAAAGATATTACCTGTTGCGGCAATTATTGAAAAGAAAAACCTGATACAAATTTAAACAAAAACAAATTACAATGAATAAAACCAAAAGTAAAGGAACACATATTTTTGTTTTTATTTTTGTTTTTGTTATTTTACTTCAAGAAAACCATCAGGGTAAAGAAGTCTAGAAACCCCTGAAGGACCCTGCTCAAAGGATCGTCTGTCCAAAGCCAAAATACTGCAAAATCATACAAAGATAAAAAAAATATAATAACAAATGATGATATACATTTATGTACAGTTTTCATGGCGTATCTTTATACTGCGCGTCATGAGTGCAGTAGTGACATATCTTTATACTGCGTGTCACCAGTGCAATAGACATTCATGTCTGTTTATTCGAAGAAAAGAGAAAGAAGAAACCATCGTGGGTTTCCATCCTGGGTCTGGAACCTGGAGAGCTCACACTTGGCTCATAACATCAACAAAGATGCTAAAATCTGAAACCCGTAATGTCCAAGATCCAGAACGTCCCATGTCAGGGCGCTGAGAGTCCCTTCTAATAAAAGAGAGGATCAAGCTCAGATGCCTCATACGCTTTGGCAGCTGCGGGTTACTTCTCACTAATAACCAGAGTGGGACGCTTCTGCCTGTCCATCAACTCCACAGTGCCTAGATGGTAAACATTGGGTTATGGAGTGTGGCTCTCTACAGAGCATGGTACATGAACTTTTTTAAGGAACAACGTGCAAAGGTCCACCCGAGTCAATGATGGGTCAGCCAAAGGCTGGGGCTCCACAACTAATTAAAGTCATGGTACTTCTTTCAGATCGCCCTTGTTCAAACATTTTTTTTTTAAGAAAACATGAAGAAGAAAAAGAAGATAATATGTACAGATTGTTGTGGATATGACTCACATCTGTCTCTGGTTTAATGTCCAGTAACAACTTAAATGCCTTCTATGAGTCGAGGATAAGCTTCCCATCCACTTTTCTTATAAATTAGCAAACAGGGTCTTTTAGAGTCAGATTCCCAAGACTATAGCGTTTTCTTTATCTTTAAAGAGATTCCACAAATTAAGAAGTTCACGATGCACCATTCCACAAGAATGCATCTCAAGAGTCAATAAGATATCATCTAATGACTCTTTACTCAGTCCATTCTTAATGAAGAAAATTTTATCTTCTCTGTTTGTGGAAACCATCCCCAAAGAACGATATCGCTTGTTACAATTCCATCATCCACATTTGTGACAGACTTATAACCTTTTTGCTTTTCTCCTTTTAGAATACGAACTTCTTCCAAGACCTAGCATGTATGGGTCAAATGAAATTGAAGACTCACCTGCTAGTCAGACCTTTGCTTTAATTATCTAGTGTATATCTTCTGGTATACCCTTATGCATTAACAGTCTCAATCTTTCACATCTAACTTTGTAAATTTTTTTCAGAGCATTTTGAGGGAAAGAAGGAAAATCTTTTCTCAGGTTTGAAAGAATGACATCCATTTTAAAAGAGAAGAAGGATTCAGTTATTTTGGGAAACTGAAAAACAAACCGACTTGAGAGTTACGGAGTACCATTATCCGCCACTTAACCGGTAACACAAAGAACTCATCAACTTGGTTTTCCAAAAATAGTTTGAGCCTTTGTCCATTGACTTTAAACACATTACCATTCCTATGATTCTCAATATCTACGGCCCTATGAGGATACACATGTTTGACAACAAAAGGACCACTCTACCTAGATCTCAATTTTCCAGGGAATAGGTGCAGGTGAGAATTATAAAGCAGAACTTTTTGACCAATTTTAAAAGATTTTCTCAAAATTGTCTTGTCATGAAAAACTTTTGTTCTGGCTTTATAAATCTTTGAGTTCTCATATGCATCAATTCTCAATTCCTCAAGTTCATTTAATTGTAATTTTCATATCTTGCAAGCATCATTAAGATTTAGATTGAAAGCTTTAATTGCCCAAAATGCTTTATGTTCCAATTCTACAGGCAAGTGACAAGGTTTTCCATAGACTAACCGATAGGATGACATGCCCAAAGATGTTTTGAAAGCAGTACGGTAAGCCCAAAGTGCATCGTTTAATCTTAAAGACCAATTTTACGATTTGGGTTAACTGTTTTTTCCAAAATTTGTTTAATCTCCCTATTTGTCAATTCAACTTGTCCACTTGTCTGAAGGTGATAAGGGGTGGCAATTTTGTGTGTAATACCATATTTTTTCATTAAAGATTCAAATGGTTTATTGCAAAAATGTGTTCCCCCATCACTGATGATAGCTCGAGGGATTCCAAATCGACACAAGATATTTTCTTTTAAAAATTTGAGAACAGTTTTATGATCATTGTGTCGGCATGGAATCGCCTTAATCCATTTTGAGACATAATCAACTGCAACCAAAATATACACAAATCCAAATGAGGATGGAAATGGACCCATGAAATCAATTCCCCAACAATAAAAAATTTCAATGACAAGGATGGGGTTCAGAGGCATCATGTTTCTTTTTGAAATTGAGCCCATTTTTTGACAATTTTCATAACTTTTGCAAAAAGTATAGCAGTCCTTAAATAAAGTGGGCCAATAAAATCCACACTGCAAGATTTTCACAGTTGTTTTCTTTGAAGAAAAGTGACCTCCACATGCTTCTGAGTGACAAAATTTAATGACACTACCTATCTCACTGTCGGGCACACATCTCCGAAAGATTTGGTCAGGACAATATTTGAACAAGTATGGGTCATCCTAATAAAAAAATTTCACCTCTGTCAAAAATTTCTTTCTACCTTGGTGCATCCATTGAGGCGGCATCTTTCCTTTTATTGTGATGTTGAATTCTTGAAGCAACAAGATCTATCGTATCAATCTTGGTTTGACATCCTGCTTAGACATCAAATATCTAACAGCAGCATGATCGGTGAAAATCACAATAGAAAAACTAATTAAGTAAGATTGAAATTTGTCCAGTACAAAAATTACAGCATGTAGTTCTTTTTCAATAGTGGTGTAATTCATTTGTGCACTATTTAAAGTTCTACTTGCGTAACAAATCACATGAAGCTTACATTCCTTTCTTTGGCCTAAAACAGCGCCTACAACATAATCACTAGCATCACACATTAACTCAAAAGGCAAAGACCAGTCAGGAGATTGCATGATAGGGGCAGATGTCAGAAGACCAATTAATTTTTCAAAAGATTTTTGACATTCTTGAGTCCAATCAAATGGTACATCTTTCAACAGAAGACTACATAATGGTCTAGATATAGCACTAAAGTCCTTTATGAATTTTCTGTAAAATCCTGCATGTCCTAAAAAAGAACAAACTTCTCTGACCATTTTTAGGGAAGGCAAATGAGCAATTAATTCAACTTTGGTCTTATCAACTTCAATTCGTTTAGAAGATATCATATGACCTAACACTATTCCTGAGGTAACCATGTAATGACATTTTTCCCAATTTAACACAATCATTTTTCTTTGCATCTTTTAAGAACTTTTTCTAAATTATCAAGATAATTTTCAAAAGAATTTCTAAAAAATGTCAGATCATCTATGAAAACCTCTTAATAATGCTCAATCATGTCACTAAAATTGCTTAACATGCATCTTTGAAATGTTGCCAGAACATTACAAAGGCCAAAAAGCATTCTTCTATATGTAAAAGTACCAAAGGGACATGTAAAAGTGGTCTTTTCTTGATCTTCTAATGCAATTGGTATTTGATTATAACCAGAAAAACCATCAAGAAAATAGTAGTAAGGATGTCCTGCTACCCTTTCCAGAATTTGATCAAAAATGGTAAGGGGAAATGATCTTTCCTATTAGCAGCATTTAATTTTCTAAAATCAATACACATACGCCAACTAAATGAGACTCGCGTAGGTATTAATTCACCTTTATCATTTTCAATCACTGTTATTCCAGATTTCTTAGGCATAACTTGTGTAGGGCTTACCCATTGACTATCAGAGATAGGATAGATAATTCCAATATCAAGCAATTTAAGGACTTCAGCTCTAACTACCTCTTTCATATGTGGATTTATTCTTCTTTGAGGTTATTGAGAAGTTTTAGCATTATCCTCTAAATGTATTCTATGCGTACAAATTAATGGATTAATATCTTTTATGTCCTTTAATGTCCATCTAATTGTACTTTTATGCCTTTTAAGTACTTCTGTTAACATACCTTCTTGTTCTTCAGTAAGAGATGAGGAAATTACCACTGGTAAGCTTTGCTCTTCTCCCAAAAATGTGTACTTCAACCCAGCAGGTAATGGCTTTAGTTCCGGTGTAGGTACTTCTTCATGGGCATTATCGTTCATGGGTTTTAGCTCTTCAAATCTTGGCTTTCATCTCTTGTACTCCATTACCTATGTATAATCAAGCAAAGAACATATTTCAGAGATATCATCTTCTAATTATATGTCTGACTCAAATGAATTGACTAAATAAATTTCTAATGGGTCAGAAGAACTCCTTATTTGAAGATGATCATCTACGATGGCTTCAATTCCTTCAACTTCCTCCTTTTCATCAAGGACTTCCTGTGGTTGCTTACACATGTTAAAAACATTGAGCTCCAGTGTCATGTTTCCAAATGTTAGTATCACCACTCCATTTCTACAATTTATCAAAGCATTAGATGTTGCTAAAAATGGACGGCCTAAAATAACAGGAATTAACTTGCAACTATCAACCATAGGTTCAGTATCCAAGACAATAAAATCCACTGGATATATGAATTTATCAACTTGAACCAACACATCTTCCACTATTCCTCTTGGAATTTTAATTGATCTATCAGCAAGGAGAAGAGTTACAGAAGTTAGTTTTAACTCACCCAAGTTGAGTTGCTAATAAACTGAATATGGAAGCAAATTGACACTAGCACCAAGATCAAGTAAAACTTTTTCAATTTTATGTTCTCTAATAATGCATGAAACTGTAGGACAATCAAGGTCTTTATATTTCAACGCATTATTATTCTAAAGAATGGAGCTTACCTGTTTAGCCAAAAATGCTTTCTTTTTCACATTTAGATTCCTTTTAACAGTGCACAAGTCCTTCAAATATTTGGCATAACAAGGAATCTGTTTGATAGCATTTAACAGAGGAATATTGATCTTTACTTGTTTCAAAATTTTAAAAATTTCAGTGTGGTGGTCCAATTTCTTTAGATTATTCATTGCTTGAGGAAATAAGGGTGAAGGCGAGAGTTTAGACTCCTTTTGGTCAGCTTCTTCATTTTCTTGGGTAATTGGTTCATATTCTTTCTCACAAGGTTTGGGAATTTGTTTTTCAACAACCTTTCCACTCCTAAGAGTTATCATTGACTTGACTTAGTCCATTTGTTAGTTTTTTGAACTCCCCTCATTTAGACTGTACTGACCCTTGGGATTTGGTTGAGGTTGAGAAGGAAATTTTCCTTTCTCGTGAATGGTGAGTGCAGAAGAAAGTTTAGCAAGAGTGTCTTTTATGTCATTCATGGTTTGATTGTTTTATTTATTAATGGCTTCTTGCTTTTCTATGAATGCATGCAGTGTTTCTTCAAGGTTTTTTCTATATGGTAAGACATAAGGTGCATATCCTTGAGAATTTTGAGAGTCCTGTTGTGCCTGAGGAGGTGATGGTTGCACAAATTGTGACTGATTATTATTCATCCAACTGAAGTTCGGGTGATTTCTCTATCCCGGATTGTATGTATCTGAAAAAGAAGAAGTAAATGGCTTTTTAAAATTATTCATTGCATTTACTTGCTCATGTACAACTTCTTTAAAAACAAGAATATTGGGACATTCATGTGTTGAGTGTCCTAAGTCATCACAAATGCCACAAATTTCTTCATTTTGCACAGATTTGATTTCTTTTGCTTTTCTTAATTCCATGGCTTCAACCTTTCTAGCCAAACTGGCAAACCTAGAATTTAGATCTTCCTCTTGACTAAGGTGATATTTTTCTTTATTAGCACTTGCAAGGTTAGATCAAATTGAATTTTCAGAAGGGTTAGTACTATGCCAAGATTGAGAATTTTCAGCCAACTGACTTAAATAGTTTAAAGCTTCATCAGGTTCTTTATCAAGAAACTCACCATTGTACATTATTTCCACAAATTGTTTAGTTTCAGGTGTTAAACTTTCATAAAAGAAGCTTATAGTGCATCATTTTTCAAAACCATGATGTGGGCAAGAATTTAAAAAATCTTTAAACCGTTCCCAACATTGAAAAAATATTTTATTTGAATTTTGGAAAAAAAATTTGGATTTGTCTTTTCATAGCATTGGTTTTATGTATTGGAAAAAAATTCTTTAAGAACTCACCTTGCATTTCTTACCATGTGCCAATTGATCTTAGTTTCAAAGTGTTAAGTCAAGATTTTGCTTTTTCTTTTAAAGAAAAAGGAAATAATTTAAACTTAACAATCTCTTCAGTGTAATTTTAATCATTGAAAGTAATACATACTTCCTCAAATTCTTTTAGATGTAAATATGGACTTTTAGATTCTAAATCATGAAAATTAGAAAATAAAGAAATCATACCTGACTTAAATCTAAAATTATTGGCATTAAGTGGAAAGATAAAATATGATGGACTAGAATTTCGAGGTAGTTGCAAATATTCACGAATGGTTCACAATGGTTGATTTTCATGTTCATCATGTACACTTTCATTTTTAGCCATTGTGTCAATTGTGTGTGATTGTGATTCAAACAAATCAATATATAAAGTACCAGGATTAATTTTAACTAAACAACCAGAATTTAAATCACGATACCAATTAAGCATAAATAAATGACTTAAAATAGAAAAAATAATGTACAAGTCAGCAGTTTACACTAGCCATTAAATATTAACAAGGATGTGGTATAAACCAACCACCCAATAAATATTAACAAGTAAAAAGTTAGATAACTGATAAATTAAAAAGTTAGATAATTAGAGAGTTAATAATTAGTAAGTTAGAAAAGGCAGAAAGTAAATTGTAGAAAATAAATTTAAAATATGAAAACCGGAGAGAAGCAAAGCCCCACATAGCCGGCGAAAGAGAAGAGAAGAAGAAAGATTATTTTGTTATGTTAGAAAGCAATAATAAATAACATAAATTAAAAAGTTAGAGTGTAGAAAATAAAAGTTAGTAAGCAAAAAATAAATGACATAAATTAAAGTTAGTAAGCGAGAAAATAAATGACATAAATTAAAAGTTAGAAAGTTAGCATGTTAGCAAGTTAGTAGGTTAGTAAGTTAGATAGTTAGAAAGTTAGAGAGTTAGTAAAGAAACCGAAGAATCAGCAAGCCGATCTTTTGCTCCGGTGAGGGAGAAGAGAGAATAGATTTTATTTAAGAAAAAGAACCTCAATAAATTAAAATTTCTAATCAAGTCCCCGACAACGGCGCCAAAAACTTGACTGCGGGATTTAAAGGATGCAAACCCAAGTACAGGTTGTCTCAAGTAATAAATTTCTCGGGAGTTTGAGGTCGATCCACAAGGAATTGATGAAGAAAAATTAATTGAGGTAAGAAAAGGATTTGTCACTACACCAAAAGTAATAAAAGATGTTCACAAATGAATTTAAGAACTTGCTTGGGTTAGGAGATCCAATCTTGGTAATCAATTAAAGGCAAGATTATTTGTCTTTATAACTCAATTGAAATTCACACACAACGGAGGTTCCAATTGGAAAATATAACATTCAAAGTTCAATTATATATGCAATCATATTATGATTCCTTTAATTATCTACCAATATTTGTAAATGAGTTCAAGCATTCACTGTGTCAATCCTATTGTCTACAATAAATCAAGATCTCCATTATACAAAGAAGGTTTCTAAATTGATTGGAAATAAAATACAACACATATAATATCCATTTGATAATATATCATTTAAGCACAAGAAATAGAATAATCTAACCTTATTTCATTACCAAGAGCTTCACTCTTTCACCCAAGCAAGATGAAGATTTAGTTACTTATAGATAAGAAGAAAGAAAGAGAGAAGAAGAGAAAGATGAACATAGCTTCAATTTAGAACAAGAGAAAATTACAACAAAGAAAAACAATAAACAATCATAACCTTAACTTCTAAAAACTAAGCCTAACATCAAGAATACCCAATGATTAGCCAATGGTACCTTTTATAGAGGACTAAGGATACAAAATGACAAAAGGACTGATTAAAAGTAGGTGGATGAGTGGAAAATGCCAAATGGTGAGTTGGTGAGTGGAAAATTATTGATATTTTTTGTCTCCAAAATCATTTAGTGCTAATCTCATTGAAGCCATCAGAATAAAGCAACGTGATCTTCATGAAAGTTGTAGCATTTTGTCTCAGCTTTCCAATGCCACCAAGATGAATTAAAAATTCATCCGACAGCCCAAGATATGACCCAATTACTGCAGACTATTCAGGCCCAGTTTCAATACCTCTGTTTTGAATTCCAGACCCAATATCACCTCCAAGCTGTCCGAATAAGCTCTTGTGTTCTTCATAAAAGTTGTAGATATGGGTCTTAACTTTCAAATGTACAAATGTCAGCCCAAGATAATTCCTACAGCCTGAGTTATGCTCTGATTACTGCACATTATTCAGGTTCCAATCACAAAACCCGTAGTCTGATTTCCAAGCCCATTTAGCTTCACTAGATGTCCGAATTTTACCTGGAGCTCTTCATGAAAGTTGTAAAGCTCTCTCTTATCTTTCCTACAAGGTAAGATACATAATTTTTACGCATCTAAAACTCAAGATATGGCGGAAATATAGAAATAGTGTAAGACCCAAATAATGTTGGAAAAATCAATTAAGTCCAATTTGAGTCCAAACTTACAAAACATAACCAGGCTTAGTCAATTAAGTACATGGAGAGTGTAAATGACTAAAATGAGGGTTTATTAATGCATAAAATATGTGATCATCAATGGTGATTGACCTTTGATCTGATTGTTGGATTCAAATCCCTTGAGAAATTGATGTAATAATTACCATTTGTCAAACAGATATGTCCCTCTAAGAATAACATTAGTGGGATTTTTATCCTATTATCATATTTTATTTCATATTTGAAATTTAAAATTAAATTTGATAAGGTGAATGGGTTTGAACTTCTATTGAAAGTTTTTGAGGCTGTAAATATGCCATAGGGTAGAACTTATTTTTCACTTTGACCCTCTCCTTCTTCTGGTAAAACTTTATAGTTTCTCCATTTCTTCTTTTATTCTTTCCCATGGCTTCCTTCATTGACACCAACCCAAGTTGTTCCTTAAAACTTCTTATGACATCGCATGTTGAAGTTTCTACCTAGAAAGATGGGATTTTTCTTTCTCCTGACCCTTTAAGCCAAAAATCAAAAACCTAGAAAAACCAAATTCTCATTCCTCATACTGTTGGCCTAAAAACAAACTGTTACCTTGGTCTTTTTGTTACCAAAGTATGAAGCTTTGCATCTTGATGTTCATGATTTCTTTCCTTCCCATAAAGACAAACAAATTCTGGCCTCTTTGGATTCACTTCCTATTGGATATTTTGATCTAAAAGCATGACTTTTTAGGACTTTTCAAGCAAAACCATCGTAGAAGTATATTGCCTGGCTTGATTGAGTTCAGTCCTTCAAAGAGAGCTTTTGGACAGAACATCATATCTTTGACTTGAATTAGTTAAGCCACCATTACATCGAGCTTAACTATGGCATGATAGGTGTGGCATCGTTCTTTTGGAATAAGACTATGAACAATTTCCACTTTCGTTGTGGAATGATGAGACCAACTCTATTTGATTTGGTTGCTATTATCAGCTTGGAACCTTATGGGGAAGTTGTTTCTCCTGATTAGGCTCCTAGTAAGATTGTCAATACTGACGTCCTAAATTGGTCCTATAGGCATTTCATAAATCCCCATTGCAAACTTGGCAAGCCAACTTTGTCAGATGAAGAACATGTAGCATTTATGCTGTTATGGCTTTGTGGCCATGCTTTCTGCATTAAATCTTTGCAAGTGTCTAAGGCCTGTTTTGCTTTGGCAGTGATGACTCATGAAGGCCTATTCTTGGCTTTAAGCCAATTTATAATCGCTCGTCTTTATCAGTTGATAAATGAGATTGTCGACGTGCTTTGTGCTCCCAACAATATGCTTACTATGGGTGACCTTTTTTGGCTATTACAAATGTGGCTTAATGTCGTTCTTTATGATTACTTGGCCGATGATTCACCGGCTAATTTACCTGAAGGAATTTGTAGCTATAGGCTTGCTTATTACTGCCATTATGAAAGTAAAAATGCTTTTTATGTCGATGACATCAAGAAGTATTTCAAGGTGTTTCACTCCATGAAAATGAATGTTACTGACATAAACTTCAGCCCTTTTGCTGTTGTGATCGAAGGTCCTGCCCGCTTCATTGACATGATGATATATGAATATCGTGATTTCTAGGAGAAAATCAATTGCATGAGGGCAAATTACCTTTGGCAACAAATCTTTTGCACAAATTTTTCGAATTCTGATGATCTTGGAGTTATCTATCATCTGCCAAACTTAGTGGCTTGACAACTTGGTTATATATAAGCTATTCTTGCTCCTATGCTCAAACAGGATTTATCCAAGTGACCTATTTCCAATCTGACTTCGATAGAGGTTGTTGCCAAATTAGAGAGGAGCAATAAGTAGATTAGACAATCTTTCAAACCTGTCAACTGCAACACTAATAGCGTCCAAACTCCTGACTTTGTTGAATGATGGGAACGTTATTACCAACATTTGCTGCTAGATCTGAATACTTTCTTTATTTGAATGACCACATGGCTATAAAGGGCACACCTTCCAAGTCAAAAGGTATATATCTTCAAGAAATTTTGGCTTTTGAAAAATTTTATAACATCAAGTGGGATCCTCGATATGCTTACAAAATTACTAAGGAAGTGGAGTTGTTAATGGGATGAAAATTCAAAGATCATCAATATGAATGCCTTTAGAAGTTCTTTGATGCGTTGACGTCGAATCCCAATGCTGATTGTTGTGACCTTTTATCAAGCCTTAAAAATATCCGCAAGTGCACGAGTCGTACAGAAGTATAGTTGAGCAAGTATGAGGTCTCGATCTCATAAAGACTTAGAGTTAATTTTAAGTATTGTAAAATTCTTTCTAATCTAGTCGCACAAATTGATGAGTCAAAGATGCAAAAATTAAATTAAATAAATAACTAAAATAAAAAGCAAAATAAAAGAAAGTAACTTTATGGATGAGATTTCTACCAAATGTAAAAGGACTAAGGGTCAGAATTCACCAAGATTAATTTTAACATTAACTATGTCAAATTAGTATACCCAAATAATTTATTTGATGTACATCTAGAGGCAAAACATGTGCTCACAAAAAATATATCAATGAAGCACTGAAAATAATAACCAAGTGTATGATAAAATATTCTTAATTAATAGTAAATTATCCAATCATCAAATGTATCCCTAACAAGAAATCACAGTTGGTATCTAACAATTACCACTAACACTCAAATAACACAAATAAATTGTAAAGTATGAGAAAAGCATGAATGAACTCATTTAAAAATTTATTCATATAATCTGATAAGAAAATAAAATCAATGAGCATTAAATCTTAAAATTAGGTAAAAATAATTCAACATAATAATATCAAAATAATCAAAATTTCATGATTTCTTTAGTATAAAAAATTTAACAAAACATAAAGAGATTAAAATACAACAAAATTATCTCACTAAAATTCTCTATTGAAACTAATCTTCTCTGTTATGCGACGCAATCCCTGTCGCAGTGCTACACTTCAATCTCCTTTCTTTTCTCTCCCACCGTACTGTGCGGCACAATCTCATAGTGATGCTTCTCTGTGTTCTCTCTCAATTTGTAGTTTTACATTGCAAGTGAGATTAGGTCAACTTTTATTAAAGTCGTGGGCCAGCAGCTTGACTTTTATCAACCTTGGATCTAAATTGGTTGCCTATTTCTTTTCTTCTAACGTGTTGCTGCTATTCTCTTTAAACAATGGGCTTGCTGTTTATATCCCATCATTACACCGTTTTCACATAGGCAAGAATGGGCTTAATTCCTTTCATCAATTCCTTGCTGCCACATGCCCAAACATTATTTGTATACAAAATAGATCATAAGCTCCATTCATTTTATTTTTCTTGTAGCAAGCTACACAATTCAAATAAATTCACACATTTAGTTTTAAAATTTATCACAATAATTAAATTAATAATTTTTTAAAATAAATAAATAAATAATATCATAAAGTCGCTAAAATTAAATATAATGAGATATAATAATGTCTAATTTTTATAAGAAAAATATATAAAAATTAAGCTATTATCATAACTCTCAATCAACTTATTGCTAGTCCTTAGCAAAGAAAGTGGTTTAAAACAAAACTCACAATGAAAATCATTTTACTTAAGAATATCAGTCATGCATCAGAACATCACAATTGTCACAAATTTTACCATCATCAAACCCAAAGTGTATGAATAATATAGCTACTGTGATATATACCTATTGTTTTTCAAATATCACAACTAGATTTTCCATCAGAAAACATATTTCAGTCATATACAATCATCACTAGAGTTGTACTCACCAATGAAAATCAATCAAAAGTATGGTGACACTCATAACAAGTATATGTGAGTAGAGTAGTAGTCAAAAATCAAAACAAATATCTCATGTAACACCCCAAATTTTCTAACAATTTGACAGTAATTTTGACAGTTAGCAGAATTCTACTTTTTAGTGATTTCTGTGTACTGTAAAATTATTTTGAGTATTCCGTGAATACATTTGATCATTTTGTGTGATTTACTTTGTGTCAGGAAAATAATAATTTTCGGGCTGCGGAAAATCTTACGTAATTTAATTATTACTGATAAGTCTTAATTATTTTACGTAATCTGATTTGATTTTCGTAAGTTTTATAATTTTTATGATTTTTTGGATGATTATGAAATTTTTATATTTCTCTGATTATTTTAGTGTTATCCATGGGCTGTCTGTTGGCCCAGGGGGGCTGTAGGTGGGCCCAGGTGGGTCTGTAAAAGTGAAATTTTTTCTAGAACCAGGAAATTTTGTACTGTTGAGACGAGGCCGGGGGATCTTACTAAACCCAAAACCAGAAACAGTTTTTAAAAATTTCTTTTACCGTGTTTTGTACTGTATTTAATTATCGAGCGATAAAAATACAATAAAAATATTATTTGTAGGGTTATGGCAGATAAAAATAAATATTGTACTGCGTAGTCAACAATAGTAGTTATGACAGCTTTATGACGGACCAATAGGAAGCAACCTTAATGTTGAAGTCTTTGAATATCAACCATCGATTTAATCAACAATGGAGAATTGGTCTTATAAAATGGCTAGGACCATTTATAACCATTGGATGGAAAGTATGAATGAGTGATCTTGACCCTTCATTTTGGAAATACATTTAATGGCTAGGATTTTAAGGAGAAAGATCCAATGACCTAGATTAAGTCTTCTAGTCTAAAGGTTATACCTAGAATCTACATTAATCCTAACCATTGATCTAATCAATGGTTAATAATGCTCTAAATGGTGGCTAGTAAAGATGGTCACTTATTGAGTGCATAAGGAGGGGGGACGACTTTGTGAGGCTTTAAGGGTATAGCAAAGTTCAAGACACCATTATTACTCATTCTTGATAATTCTTGATCATTCCAAAAAGCTAAGCACATCAAAAATTTTCTCTCCTTTCCCTTCAAGCTAGCTCACGGCCATGACCCATAGAACACACCATCACTCTTCAAAAATTTCAATCAACCTTATTTCTTGAATCTATACCTCAATCTAAGACACTTTGTAGTTTGGAGCAAGTTCTAAATCTATCATCTTCAAGGACTTTCTTCAAGAGCAAAGTTATAGGATTTTTGAGGTGAAGTGTAAGGAAACTTCACATCTTATCTCTTTTTAATGTTCTAAGCCATGTTTGATCCATGGTTCTCCTTGTTCAAGCTTAATATGCTAATAAATTTGTGTTTTGTTTTGTGTTTAAGAAACCTTTGGTGGTGAAGGACTTGAAAAAGGACCAAACCAAGGAGCTTTGGAAGTTCTCCAAGAGGTAAGAGGGAGATCCATCTCACCAACCAAGTATGGTGGTGAGAGATGATTTTGTATTTGATGGATGGTGAATCCATATGAGGATTCATATCCATGGTCATGTAATTATTTGTGAGTGTTCATGTGTTTTATTTATTTGTTCATGCTTTGTATGATTTGCATGATTTATTGCTTTTGTTTGTGGCATGCTTGTAATATATATGATGAATATGTATATGTATGTCATGATTTGATGATGGAAAGGAAAATAATTTTTGGTTCCAACGAACCATAGAGACATCACGGCCTCAAATTAATTTTGGGAGCAAGAGATTCTAAGTATTTTACTAATTATGAGTAATACGTTGATGATTTTAAGGATTTGCAAAGAAAGTGGACATGAAAATGAACAAATGAATTGGTTTTAAAGACCAAGAGTCTCACGGTTTTTGAAGAAAATTTTAATGGTTGTTTGTGTAAAAACAAGAATGGTACTTAATTGATTTAGAAGGAAAAATATTTGATGGTTTCAATGGTCATGTACCACGGTTTTGAAGGCTTGTAAGTGCCTAGATTTTATGAAATAAAATGATTTCAAGGTGAAATGTAATTGATCTAGTACAAGGATCAAAGAAATGGAAACAAAGTGTTTTATCACTTGAGAAATAGAAATTTCGATTATGAAAGGAAAATAAAGGTTGTAAGGGTTTGAACCTCAAATTATTTTGGAAGAGGATTGAATTTGAGAATTTATTTTGAATTATAAAGGAAACGTTGATGATTTAAAATTTACTAACGTAAAACTCATCCTTTGGGTTTTGGAGCGCATTAGGAAATTTTAAATGAGAAACATTGATTTAATTCAATTGAAATGGTGAATTTGTAGAATATATTGTAAAAAGGATTTTCTTGAGTAAGAAAATGTGGAAAATAATATGAGAAGTCATATTATTTTGAGAAAGGTTGAAATTGAGATTTTGAAGGCTAAGAAATATTTTACGTGATTGTAAAATGGTGAAAAATGATTTACGTAACTTAAAAACGTGATTTTTAAGCTACGCGATTTGAAAAATGTTTAAATATTTTCACGCGATTTGAAAAATATTGAAATATTTCTGCGTAATTTGGAAAGCGTTTAAATATTTTTACGCATTTGAGATATTGTTGAAAAATAGCTGCGCGATTTAAAAATGGTGGAATATTTTTACGTGATTGAAAGAAAAATTATTAAAAAAAATGATGGAATATTTTTACGTGATTGAAAAATGATAATATTTGATTGAAAAATGATGGAATATTTTTACGTGATTGAGAAACGATGAAAAATCGCTATGCGATTTGAAAACGCAATAGATACGTTGAGAAATTGTGAAAATTGTAACAGAAATGTTATGCGATTATGAAAGCGCGACAAAAGTGTTTCGCGACTATGAAAACGCAATAATATGATTTCGCTATTGAATATATAGTATGATTACTGTTGAACAAGTGTATGGATACTGTATGAGAAAATGATGAGTTTTGTCTGTGATTGGCATTAGTGCATTTTACATGCATGAACCAGTGTATGGACACTGTATGAGAAAATGATGAGATTAGCCTGTTATTGGCATTTTGTGCATTATACATGCATTAGAAAGATATGCATTGAGGCATATGATGAAATTGAAAAATATGCATTAAGGCATATGATGAAATTGAAAAATATGCATTGAGGTATATGATGAAATTGAACATAATTGCATTGAGATATTCGTGCATTGAACAAAAAATAGCTGATAGCTATTGTGGCCTTTCTGGTCGAAGAGAGAATGAGAATTGAAAAGTGAGGTCTATGATGGATCTTGGGGGCATCAAGGCGCGGCGGTCGATCTAGTGGGCAGTGGCAAGTACCCTGTGTCACGTGGCGACGTAGTCCGTTGCAACGCATTGACGATACCCGACAAGAACACAATTCCTTTCGAAGACTGGAGATTGTCAGTGGGCTAAAGATGGACAATTAAACAGAAAGACTGGAGATTGTCTGTGGGCTAAGGCTAGGAAATTAACTAGAGCATTCTTCTCGAAATTGTGAAAACCTCCATGGAGTGAGAAATTGAGTCTATGTGCACATGCATAATCTAAATATTTATATCTGTGTGATATATTAAATGAGGAATATTGGATGATGATGATGATAAATAATGTTGATGACATTATTGTAATTATCATGTGATTTGAATAATGTTAATGCCATGATGGTAATTATTATTTATTATATTTGTGGTGATAAATAATGATTGAGGGCATTATCATAAATATTGTTTATGATAATTGAATTGATGAATACTTGGATAATGTTGAGGGTATTATCGTAATTACTATTTGTTACGTCTATTGTGATGATAAATAATGATGATGCCATGATTGTAATTATGGTATGATATACTTGTATGGTGTGTTGTTTGTGTTATCTCCATGCTACCATGTTGGTATTAGCGTAGGTGATTTCACCTCTTTGTTATATTGTTTTGTTGTGCTTGTATTGTTAAAAAAATTATATAGTAGATGGGACGAGTTTCTTAGACTTGATCGGAGGCAAATATTCTGAGTTTAGTGACAACATCGAGGAGTGGCCATTCCGGACTCATTGGTGTGTAGTTTTGAGGAGAAACAAATATATGATGCATCAAGATGGATACAAGACGGAATAAGTATATTAATTATTTCTTGTTAGTGTTTTACCGTGCTACTAAGTAGGACCCGTCATGGGGTTTGCTACTGTTTAAAATTTAGTCTGTAAGTTTTATATTTCCTACCTAATTGTTAAATATTATGTGATATCAGTAATGTATATTAATCAGTTTAAATTTATTTTTCAGTATTATCTATAAATTTTCAATAAGTTTATGTTTCCGCGAAAAGAAAATTTAAAACCGTGTTTTATAATTCAAACCTTTTATGAACTGATTTACATATTATAAGTTAGTAGTTGGAAATGTGATGCCCTAAGGAGGGTGTTACATCTCACATATAAAATAATAAAAATAATGTTAAGAAAATAGAATAAATATCGTTTCTTGAAAAGATGCCAAGAAAAGACTTTACATCACACTTTAAGATTAATCATGTATATTGGAAGAATCATGCAATCCCTTAAGATCAGATAGGACTTTATTAAGCTTGTAATGTAGGTAAGGGAAAAATATGAAGGTTAAATGGTAACAATGAAAATTAAAAGTGTTCCAAGAATATTTTGAAGATTGATTTCTTCACTTTCAACATAATTTTCTTATCCTTCTTTAAATCACTTTTTTAAACTCCTATGCCAGACCTTTTTTTTCTCACTTCTTTTCTCAATTTTTTCCAACTTTGTAGCTTTTCAAAATTTTTTTCTTCCTTTTCTTTTTTCACTTATTTTCTTTTTTTTTTAACATTCCCATATTGCAATAATATTGCTTCTTTCTTGAAACACTTTGGGAAAGGGTTAAGAAAGAAAGACTCAATAAATAGGCTCAAAGGGGTGATTAGCGGCATTATGTGAAAGAACAAAAAACATTATTTCAAGGCTCAAAATAAGAAACATGACCTAATATCATCTCTCAAGGAAACACACAATTCTACTAACTTCTATGACATCAGATAAAATGCAAGTGTGATATAAAACTTCTCTTCAACAAAAAAATAACAATATTGAAACGATCTAGTGAGAGGAAAAAATTATGAGCACTAACAAGAAATATTGGATGGCCATGAAACACTCTCACAATAAAAATGAATGGCTCAAAACTCACTTGGCAAATATATGACATCTATATGCTTTCATCAAGTTCTCTAATTATTTCAATTTTTCAGCAAAGAGACATGCATAAGCAGCTATGAATAATGTGAAACAAGTTGAGCATGATAATAGAAAAATTTTCCTCACAAAAGTGACATAACGATAACATGACTTAAACTCAAGTAACTCCTACCCCCAATCAAAACCAAACATTGTCCTCGATATTTCAAATTAAATCCACATTTAAAAAATAATCATCAATATGCATCAAAGAAATTATTGGGATAAAAATAAATAAAGCAATGGGGAGGAGTCACATACCTGAAATGTTAAGCAATTAAAAGAGAAGACAAGAATATGATAACTACACTTTGATAATGGTTAGAAATGAAAAAAATAACAAAAACAAAATAAAGTAAAATAAAATAAACAAGCACACAAACTGAATATTTTTTTTTGTTTTGAACTTTTTTTAATTTTTTTTATAGCCGATACTATTTACATCCCTATACAAATGCTTCGAAATCTGGGAGGCACTTAAGCTGACTCAATAAAAATTAAACTAAAATTAAAAACTTACCTTAGTTTTTGTAGACATGATCATTTACCAAAGTCCCTTCTACATCTGGATCATTCAGTTCAAGGTATGGCTTCAATCGCTAACCATTTACCTTAAAAATGTTGCCATATTTGAGATTAACAGCACCATGAGGGTAAACAGTCCTCATAATATGTGGATTAGACCACCTGGATCTCAATTTACTTGAAAATAAATGCAAGTGAGAGTTATACAAAAGAACTTTTTGACCAGATTGAAAAGACTTTCTAAAGATGGAACTATCATGCACTCTCTTCATCCTATCCTTATAAGACTTTGCACACTCATAAGCATCATTATGAATTTTGTAACATCCCTAGATCTAATAACTACGACACAATCATCATTGCACCACAATCACTAAACCCAGGCGTGTCACAGTCTCAAAATCCAGTATTTTCAAATTTAAAAGATGTTTCCATTATGCATAAATAGAAAATACGAGTCACGATATGAAATGTAATTATATTGACTCAGAACACAAAATACAACATTTGCTTAAAACAAAGTACACATCCATCATCATTACATAAATTAACGTACAACAATATAAAGTATAGGTTTTACATAACATAACATAACATAACTATCATACAAAAGTTCGACCTTCCCTGAAGTCTAACACATGTAGGGAATGGTTCTGCACTTAATCTTCTTTAGTATTTCCAATAGGTGACACTCGCCCTTGCGACACGTCCAAATGGATGGGAGCACGAACATACGTTATAACTGAAAACTCTCTAGGGAAGAGGCGGCGGTTATCCCACATCTCCCCAATGGGTATAGGGAACTCCACATGTATAGGAACATAAGAGATGTTCATACCAGCTCTAAGTTCATTACCGCACTAAACTAGGGTTACATCCCCAATGTAAGTAATATGCTCTGCGTCACGGTCGAAATGCCAGACTTCTAAGCCACTATGAAGCTATATCCACGTGCAAATAAGAGGAGGTTGTGCATATGCCATCACAAGGAAGTAGAAGTCGATCCACAAAACCTAACTAATCAAATTCAACTCGCGCTTTTCACGATCTTTATCCAACACGACATAAGACAGGGTAATACAGTAAAGAGGTGAGACACCCAACTTTCATTACCATTACAGTAGTAAGAAGACAACTCGGTGCAGAGCGCCCACATAGCAACACAATCCACATATTCATTAACAGTAACAGTAGAATTTATAGCAAAGCAGTACAATTATAAGCAATAGTAAGAATCAATAACAACAGACAGGTCGCAATAATATCTCAAGCAATCAGCACATTATCCAGATAAGTTTTTATAGAAATAAAACAAATATTTTTACAGTCACAAGTGTTCATGCTCAATAATTTATGAGACCAATAATGAACAGTGCACAATGCATTATGGTACCACAAATCCTACTCCATGGAGCTAGACATAAACATTTTCGGAGTGAATGATCAAGGAGTAATGCCAGTATATCGTTAGCCTTGAAAATAGTGTGTTCATCTCATAAAAATATTTGCGCAATAATGGCTTATACATAACACCTCAACAGTTGATCGTGATATAGGACAGCGTCTTGGTGCGGATCGTCAGTGTGTTTGCATCGGTCTATCCCATGGCCCCAGCGGAGCTACTATTGTCTATTGTGAGACACCCGCACCCCGACGCCCCCATGGCCAACCACTATGACCCTACGCGTAGTCTATTCACACCTGCACATAGGTGTTATTCAAACTCCTAGGCATACACCGCCTTTCTCAAATATGTCCAATAGACAACACATATGCATGACAACTCAATGTACATCATGTACGTTTATCAAAAGTAATACCACAATGGTATATAATCATTCTCAATGTCAACATGTCATATCAATGATACATTTATCAAAAGCAATACCACAATGGTATATAATCATTCCTTCACATCAACATATCATAATCTCATCAACAAATACTTAGCCCCACATAGGGACTTACAATAATATAGAACCACTTCTCAACATCAATGTATATTTATGGTCTATCAATTATCACAATTTCCCATTACGGGTCCAACGTTTCCAATAACTCAAGTCTTGATCAATTATGAAAATTCTTAGGTTAAAAAACCCTTAAAATCTGTGACTTTCTTGAGAGTTACTATTTAATTAATTCCTTTCATTTCATGTATTAGTCAGTTGATACCAAATCACACAATTCACCTTTCACACAAAATTAATCTAATCTCTTGAAACCTAAAGCTAAAATCGTGGCTCCTCATTAGTGTGGTGAACTCCCAAATTTTTCCTTTCATTACATCTAACATTATCATTCAATACTTAACCATTTAAGCTTCCCTTAATTCTTGTACCAAATCAATTTATATCCTAAGGTTCTTATCAAAACCATGACCTCTATAGGTGTTAGGAAAAACCTAAACTTTTCATTGTCAACTCCATTATGATCATCAATTCTTTAATGTCCAATCATATAGGTTTTATTACTCATTAATTTAATCAAAATCCCCTAAAAATTCAAGGCAAAACCGTGGCCTCACATTAGATTAGGAAACCCTCAAAAATTTCTATCCATTAATTCCAACATTCTCATTCAGCCTTTAATCACATAACCTTCATTTTATTTGTATCTAAAAACCAATTTTCATCCCAAAACCCTAGTTAAAACCGTAGCCTCACATTAGAGTAGGAAACTCCAAATTTTCCATTTAACAACCCTAACATGATCAAGCATTTTCAACACATCAAATGCATTCAAGATCATTATACAAGTATCAATCTCAATTAAGAATGCTTAAACATGAAAAATCACTCAACAAAGTAAGCATACAAAGATGGATCTCTCCATCAACAACCACACAAAAGTCTCCTCACCACCAATAATGGTTGAAGTGAGTAAATCTCCCTCTTACCTAAAGGAAGAACACGAAAATAGCCTCCTACTTGCTTCTTGAAGATTTTGGTTTTGAGCTTCCAAAACCTTAGAAATTTCAAGGCAAGGAATCAACATCATAAGTTGAAAAAGAAGAGATCCATGGTCACCAAAGAGACCATGGAACACGAAAATGAAGAAAAGAAGGAAGAAAAATGCAACCTTTACCTTAAAGCTTGAAGCTTTGTCTTGGATGACAATGGAGGAAAAGTTAGTTTTTGAGGAAAACCCTCCAAATAGGAAGGGTAGAGGAGGTTGAGGGGAGTGTAGAAATGGTGTTTATGAAGAGAAAAGTGAAGAGAAATGGTTGGCAATGGGGCTGCAATTTCATGGTTGAGAGGAAGAAGAAGAGAGAATGAGGAGGAAAATGAAGAAGAAGAGGTTAGAGAGAGAAAGTGTTTGGAAAAGTGAAGATATTTTTTAGTGTATTAGGTTAAGTGGGAGGCAAAATTTTTGCCTCCCAAGGGCAAAAGTGCCACAGACAAAGGAGGGAGAGAAGGAGGGGGAGAGGCTTCTCCAATAAGCCAAGGGTAGCTTGGTCATTTGGTGGCTAAAGCTTCTCAAAGAAGCTTTGGTTAAAGTACACCAAATTTGAATTAAAGTGGATTTGATTAGACATAAAATGGATTGTATTAGGATAAGGTGATAGGGTTTCTAATACATGCTATTATCCAATGGATAATTGTTACAGATTAATGAAGTCAGTATTAATTATCCAGCAGATAAAATTACACAGTGATTTATTAGTCTGTCAGATAAAATTTCTCGAAAAATGTATAACCTCGTAAATTGTGTCTGGCTTTGGGTTTAGTAAGATCCCCCGTCGACGTTTCCACAGATCAAGGTTCCTGGGAAAAATATCTCATTTTCCCAGCTCAGCTCAGTTTACACGTAAAACGAGGAATAATATTAAAATATTCCACGTTCTCAGAAAAATACAAAAAAATTCTCAAAAATCATAAATATTATAAAACGATTATTTATCATGAAATTATTGATTTTTGGGATGTTACAAATTTCTTCCAGTTCATTGAGATGAAGTTTCCTTTGATTACCAACCTTATCCAACTCAAAATTAAGATACTTGATATCCCAATATACTCTATGCTCCAACTCAACAAGGAGATGACAAGCCTTACCATAAATAAGTCTATATGGAGATATCCCAATAGGAGTCTTAAATGCTGTGCAGTATGCCTACAATGCATCATCTAGACATAAAGACCATTCTTTCCTACAAGGGTCTACAATTTTCTTCAAAATTCTTTTAATCTCCCTATTAGATATCTCAACTTGACCACTAGTTTGCGGGTGATAAGGGGTAACTACCTTATGAGTGATGCCATACTTTTTTATTAAATGCTCAAATGGCTTATTGAAAAAATGCTTATCCTCATCACTAATGATAGCCCGTGGCGTCCCAAAACGTGTAAAAAAATTTTCTTTCAAAAATTGGACAACCACCTTGTGGTCATTGCTTCTACATGCTTTTGCCTGAACCCATTTAGAAACATAGTTAACACCAACAAGAATATATAAATAACCAAAAGAGCTAGGGAATGGTCCCATAAAATTAATACCTCAAACATCAAATATATTAACAATCAAAATAGGATTCAAGGGCGTCATATTTTTCTTACTAATACTCCCCAACTTTTGCCATCTTTCACAAGCAGAATAATGAACATGAGAATAACGAAAAATAGAAGGCCAATAAAAATCACACTGAAAAATTTAGCTGCTGTTTTCCTAGAGTTAAAATGCCCACTACATGCATGATCATGGCAAAAAGATATGATACTTTGTTGTTCCCATTCAGGAATGCATCTCCTATAATCTGATCAGGACAATATTTAAACAAATATGGATCTTCCCAAAAGAAATTCTTTACTTGAGACAAGAACTTCAATCTGTCCTGTTTAGACCAATAGGATGACATTTGCAAAGTAACCAAATAATTCACAATATCAGCATACCAAGTGATTTGTGAAACATGCAATAACTGCTCATCAGGAAAATATTCTACAATAGGAGAAGTATCACTATCATGCTCAACAACCAATCTAGACATGTGATTAGTAATCACATTCTCAGCACCCTTTTTATCCTTGATTACAATGTCAAATTCTTGTAGAAGTAAAAATCATCTATAAGTCTAGCTTTTACATTAGCTTTAGCAAACAGTTATTTCAATGCAACATGATCAGAATATATCATAACTTTTGATCCAACAACATATGATCTAAATTTGTCTAAAGCAATCACAATAGCTAGCAATTCTTTCTCAGTAGTGGAATAATTCAATTGGGCAGCATTCAGAGTCTTACTGGCATAACAAATCACATGAAGCAACTTATTCACTATTTGCCCTAAGATAACACTAATAGCATAATCAGAAGCATCACACATAATTTCAAAAGGTAAACTCCAATCAGGTTGCTTAATAATCAGAGCAGAATCCAATTCAAGTTTCAACTTATTAAAAGATTGCAAGCATGCATCATAAAAAACAAATGGAACATCCTTACCAAGAAGGTTGCATAATGGTCTTGCTACCTTGCTGAAATCCTTGATGAATCTCTTGTAGAAACCTGCATGCCCTAGAAAATATCTAATTTCTTTCATAGATTTAGGGGGAGGAAGATTAGAAATCAAATCAACTTTAGCCTTATTAACCTCAATGCCATCTTTAGATATGACGTGACCAAGCACAATACCCATTTTAAGCATGAAATGACATTTGTCCCAATAAAGCACAAGATTCTTTTCTTTACACCTAGCCAAAACCAAAGATAAGTGATGCAAACAATCATCAAAAGTAGATCAAAAAATAGAAAAGTCATACATGAACACTTCCAAAAATTCACCAACCATATTAGAAAAAATACTAATCATACATCTTTGGAAGGTAGCAGGTGCATTACATAACTCAAAAGGCATGCGACGATATGCAAAAGTACCAAATGGACATGTAAAAGTAGTCTTTCCTTGATCCTCAGGTACAATAGGAATCTAATTACACCCTGAATATCCATTTAGAAAATAATAATATGCATGACCAACAAGTCTTTCCAACATTTGATCAATAAAAGGGAGAGAGAAATGATCTTTTCTAGTTATAGCATTCAATTTCTTATAATTAATATTCATTCTTCACCCCATTTGTATCCTAGTTAGAACTAACTCATTGGCCTCATTTTCAATCACAGTAATTCCAAACTTCTTAGGCACAACCTGTATAGGACTAACCCCTTTACTATCAGAGATAGGATAGATAATCCCTACATCTAACAATTTCAAGACCTCTTTTCTAACTACTTCTTGGATGATTGAGTTCAAATGTCTTTAGGCCTCACGAGTAGCTTTAGCACCCTCTTCTAAATAAACCTTATGCATCACTACTAAAGGACTAATACCCTTAATATCTGCAACTGACAATCCTATAGCTTCCTTATGCTCTTTCGATACGTCCATTAACTGATGTTCTTGGGACTCATCTAAATTAGAAGCTATAATGACAAGTAATATCTCATTAATGCATAAAAACACATACTTGAGGGTGTTTGACAATGGCTTCATCTTTAACTTAGGTGGATCTACAATGGATGGAAAAGGTGGGGATGAAGACAAGGTGATTGGCTGGACCATAGGTTGCCACCTATCCACATTCATCATAGGAACAAAATCTAACAAAGAATTTGTATCCCTAATGACTGAATCAAAATCAAAATCAAAATAAGCATTACAACGATTCAAGCATGCCAATAATGGATCATCATAACTAGAATGCATAAATGAGTCATAAGTCAAACTATCAATTAAATTCAATTTATACACCTTATTATCATTATCTTCAAGCATCTGTTTACTAATATGAAAAGTATTAAGCTCATCAGTCATGTTTACAAATGATAGTTTCATAGCACCACTCCTACAATTAATCAATGCATTAGATGTAGTATGGAATGGATGACCCAAACTAGCATGAATTGGGGGACAGGGACCACAAATAGGCTCAGTATCAAGCACAACAAAGTCAACAGGAAAGTAAAAATTCTCAATTTTTATGAACACAGCCTCAACAATGCCCCTAAGATATTTAACAGACCTATCCGCTAATTGGAGAGTCATCTTAGTTGGTTTTAACTCCCCTAAACCCAACTACAAGTAAACAGAATAAAATAATAAATTAACACTTGCACCTAGATCTAGTAAAACTCTCTCAACATGATGATCCCCAATTTTATAAGCAATGGTGGGTGATCTAGAGTCTTTATACTTAGCAGGATATTTATTGAGAATCATAGAACTTACCTGCTCTGTCAAAAAGGCCTTCTTGGGAACATTAGACTTCCTCTTCATAGTGAGAAGATCATTCAAGGATTTAGCATACACAGGCACCTGTCAATAGCTTTAAGAAAAGGCAAGTTAATTTGCACCTATTTAAAAATCTCTAAAATATCACCTGATTTCATAATGTCTTGGAGTTTACTAATCTATAAGGAAAAGGGGCCCTAGGCACATACTCCTTAACTTTAGGCTCTACAATTTTAGGAGTAGACACATTAAGCTTTGAGGGCAAATTATCCTTATCTAAATTATTTGTATCTCTAGAACTACTGGCTTCTAACTTCTTATTATCTCTTATAGGCTCTACAACATGATTATCTATTTGCTTCCCAGACCTAAGGATGGTGATAGACTGAACCTACTCATTTTTCCTATTACAACTAGATTTTTCATGAATTGCATATTGTCCTTTGGTATTAGGAATAGGCTAACTAGGGAACTTTCCTCTCTCTTTCTTTCTCTCTCTCTGTTTCTCTCTCGCCCTCTCTTTCTACAATCTGACTGGCCAACTGACTCATCTGAACTTTCAACTTTGCTATAACATTAGTGTGCACTTG
The DNA here is from genome assembly GCA_029884605.1 of Ormosia emarginata. Lineage (NCBI taxonomy): Eukaryota > Viridiplantae > Streptophyta > Magnoliopsida > Fabales > Fabaceae > Ormosia > Ormosia emarginata. The sequence continues at coordinate 2,474,289 of JAQQTP010000022.1, read as the reverse complement.
GGTAATATTCTTTATCTCTTGAATGACATTGGTAGTCACTTGGCTAGTATTTCTCATCTCTTGCTTAAATTGGCCAAGAGTCTCCTCTAGTGATGACTGTTGCCTCGACTGATCTACTCCTTGATTTGGGAAATATGAAGGCTGTTGATAACCTTGGTTTGGCTGCTAGAACTGAGTCTGATGCTCCATAGGTTGACCACCTAAGTTACCTGAAAAATTATTTAGCTTCCAAGAAAAATTAGGATGATTTCGCCAATTAGGATTATAAGTATTTGAAGAAGTGTTGGCAAAAGATCTTCCTATTACGTTTCCCTGCTCAACAAAACAATCATTATTAGGTACAAAAGAAGAGCACATAGAAGAAGCATGCATACTACTCCCACAAAATGCACAATTTTCCTGTTGGACATTATTAACTTGACAAACTCCTTTATTTAGTGATAAGGACTTGACTTCACGTGCAATAGCATTTAGTCTAGCTTTGATATCTGTATCCTCACTAACCTTATATAAACCTCCCTTCTTAGGTTGGTTTGATCTATCCTCACGATTAGCAAAGTCCCACTGTTGAGAATTTTTAGACAAATCCTTAAAAAATTGATAACCATCCTGTGCATTCAAATTAAAAAATGTGTCACCATTCATAGACTCAACCAAGCCCCTATTAGATTGTGTCAACCCATTATAAAAATACTGCACAAGGCGCCATTTTTCAAAACCATGGTGAGAGCACCTCGCAAACAAATTTAAACCTCTCCCATTTGTCAAAGAATTTTTCATGTTCTTCTTGACAAAAATATGAAATTTCCCTTCTTAAAGAATTTGTTTTGGACATGGGAAAAAATTTAGATAAAAACTTTTGACTCAAAATTTCCCATGACATAATAGAATTAGAAGGTAAAGAATTCAACTAAGTTTTTGTTTTATCTTTCAATGAAAAAGGAAAGAGACACAAACACATAGATTCTGCAGAAAAAAAATAAAATTTAAATGTTTCACAAATTTCTAAAAAATCTTTGACATGCAAGTATGGGTCTTCCCTTTCTAATCCATGGAAAATTAGAAGCAGATTAATAACTTGAGGTTTAATTTCAAAATAGGTAGTAGTAATAATAGGCAAAATAATGCATGGAGGTGGATTCATAGATATTGGGCAAAATAATTCTCTCAGTGGTCTAACATCATCTCCTTACACAGTCACATCCATCTCTATTATGGGTTCTATATCAACTCTCACTAATCTATGTGTATGATCACGAACCCAAGCTGTCATGCAATGTTCAACAATAAAAAAATAAAATTAAAGAAAATAGAGAAATTAAATATAAAATAAAATAAAACTAAAATAAAGCAAATAAGAAAAATAAATTTTTTAAAAAATTAAAATAAAATCAACTAGTAAAAGGGAAAAATTGATATGATCCAAGTTGGATGCATATTATTTTTACGGATCGTCTTTGAGTTGATTTTGTGTTTTAAAGAATTAAACAATGAAGGGTGAATAGTAATGTGAACAGTGCCATGAACAGTGTCATGAATAGTAAAAAATAGAAAAGATGGAAAAAGACAAGGAATGGAAGGAAGAAGACGCCACACTCTTGGAGTGTGATAAGTCAATTATTGCAGACTATTGAGGCCCAGTTTCAGCACTCTTGTTTTGACTTTCAGACCCAATATCACCTCCAAGATGTCCGAATGAGCTCTTATGTTCTTCATAAAAGTTGTAGATATTGATCTTAACTTTCAATTCTCTAAATTTTAGCCCAAGAAAGTTCCTACAACCCTAGTTATGCTCTGATTACTGCACATTGTTCAGGTTCCAATCACAAAACCTGTGTTCTGAATTCTAAACCCATTTAGCTCCTCTAGATGTCCATATTTTACCTGGAGCTCTTCATGAAAGTTGTAGAGCTCTCTCTTATCTTTCCTACAAGGTAAGATACATAATTTTTACACATCTAGAACTCAAGATATGGTGGAAATACAAAAACAGTGTAAGACCCAAATAATGCTGAAAAAATCAATTAAGTCCAATTTGAGTCCAAACTTGCAAAACATAACCAGGCTTAATCAATTAAGTACATGGTGAGTGTAAATAACTAAAAATGAGGGTTTATTAATGTATAAAATATGTGATTATCACTTCTTCCATGCACCATTTCTTTTGAGTTGTTGTTCCACCTTTATAGCTTGGTGGACTAACTCATCTAGCTTTTCATAGTTGTGCAACTCCACAATGTCTCCTATCTCATGGTTTAAACCATGAAGGAAACGTGACATGGTAGTCTCTTTATCTTCAATGACATTGGCCCTTATCATGGCCACCTCCATCTCCTTGTAGTACTCATCCACACTCATACTTCCTTGGGTAAGTCTTTGGAGTTTATTGTGTAATTCCCTATGGTACCATGAAGGGAAAAACCTCCTCCTCATCAAACTTTTCATCTCTTCCCAAGTATCTATGGGATATTCCCTATTTCTTTCCCTATCTTTTTGTACTTGGTTCCACCAAATTAGGGCATAGTCGAAAAATTTTAGGGCAGCCACCTTCACCATCCTTTCTTCATTGTAATGGTGATAGGAAAAGATTTGTTCTACCTTGGTTTCCCATTCTAAGTAGGCTTCAGGATTATTCTTTCCTTGGAAAGAAGGTACTTGGGTCTTTACTCCTCCTAGGTCTCCTCCTCTTTCATCACTCCTATGCCTCTTATTCCTCATTTCATAACTCCTTTCACTCCTCTCATGTCTCCTTCTCCTATCATGGTTCTTCCTAATCCTCCTTTCCCTACCCAAATCATAGGTATCTTCATCCTTATGCCAGACTTCATGTTGAGAGTCTATCCTCCTTTCATTATCGAGCCTTGTGTTTATTTCCATCCTAAACTTCTCAAGTTCCTTAACTAAGGCTTGCATAAGGTTTGCAGTCCTAGGGGATGGGGTGTACTTCCTTCACTCATCTTTGCACAAGTAATAAGAATAATTCAAGATTGAAAGACCCTTACCACTCTTCTCATGTGTATACACTCTTAGATTGATTTCATTCATGTTTCACACAATTAGGCTTTTGTTTAATGAAAACGCTCTTTCTTTTTACCACTCAAGTTCTTTTTACAAGTTCTTAAATGAACTCTCTCGCGTTTCAATTATCAAAAGCTCTTACAAAAGTAGCGGTCCTCACAAGAGTAAGCACTCAGAAGTTAAAGAAAGGATGAAACTCTAGACAAAACTCAAAGGAATTTAAAAGACAAGCAAGAAAAGCTAATTAAAAAAAAGAAAGGTAAAACTCAAAAGAAATAAGAAGAAAAAGAAATGCGCAAGGTATGTAGAATAGCACTGCTTAATAAAATTCACAAGGCATTCAAACTTAATCTTGCTTAAGTGCAAGGGCAGTCTCTTTTTTTTTTTAATAGACTTTTTTTCTCCTTTTTTATATTATTTTTCACGCCCTTGTTCTCTTTTTGCACTTAAAAAAATAATAATTGGTTCTTGCAATTTTGGTTCCAAATGTTATGCCCAATTGTGTATTTAGGAGTTTCCTTTCAAATTAAGGTGCTATAAAACATGTAACAACAATGGATATAGAGTTGATAAGATCAAAGCTGTAAATATTACACAGAAATTAAAGAACAAAAACTAAAGGTAAAAAATAAAAGGACTGGAATGTAAATGGCAAAAAGTAAAGAACAGAAAGTAAAGAATGTTGCTAATTCTTAAGAATGACAGAGATCAATGATGATCAAGGTTCTGTACAATTATGACATTTAAGCAGTGGTGCTTGATGTTTGGAAAACAATAAGAACAACTATAAAAAATACAAGAACTCTATCAACTCTAGGATCCGAGCTCTAGATACCACATGATATAATCTAAGTTGGATGCATATTATTTTTACGGATCGTTAGTAAGTTGATTTCGTGTTTTAAAGAATTAAACGATAAAGGGTGAATAGTAATATAAACAGTGACATAAATAGTAAAAAATAGAAAAGATGGAAAAAGACAAGGAATGGAAGGAAGAAGACACCACACTCTTGGAGAGTGATAAGTCAAGCGAAGATTCACCACAAAGGTTGATAAGAACCAAGATGGTTCTTCCAAGAATCCCAAGAAAACTAAGCTCTCAAAACTCATAAAGGAGTGCAATAATATTCTCAAATTCAAAAGTGTCAAATGCAGTAAACACAAGCCTATTTATAGGAATTAGGTATGCGGCTAGGTCTAACTAAAGGAGGCAACAAGGTAGCACATTTTTAACCCTAACCCTAGTGTAAATGTGGCCTAGGCCCAATTAGAAGGCAACACCTATCCCTAGCTCTGCTATGCGCAAATTAAGCCCAAACAATAAGCCCTTATTACAAAATTATCCCAAAAAAAAAAGAACCAAAACTGAGAAAATTAAAATGTTCAAATACATAATTAAATAAATTTGACTAAGAAGAAATCATGCCCCCACATTGGTCCCTTCATCAACTTGGATCATTTGGACAATCTTGAGTGCTCATTCTTCTGGAATGGGCTTGAGTGAGAGAAAGTGATTGACTTCTTTGTCCAAATCCTCTTTAGCTTTCTTAGCTCTTGACCTTGTCATTGGACCTCCAAGTCCTCGCAGTGCATCTTTGGGCATTGGGCCCTTGGGCTGCCACTTGAGCTTCCTTGGTCTCCATAAAAAATTTAACAAATGCTTAACTTTAACTAACAAAGTCCCCGGCAAGGGCTTCAAAAACTTGTTGTGACTTTTTTTCGAGCCTTAAAAAACTTGCAAGTACATAAGTTGTACCGAAGTACAGTTGAGCAAGTACAAGGTCGATCCAACATAAACTTAGAGTTAATTTTAAGTATTGAAAAATTCTTTCTAATCTAGTCTCACAAATTGATGAATTAAAGATGCAAAAATTAAATTAAATAAATAACTAAAATAAAAAGAAAATTAAAAGAAAGCAAATTTATGGATGACGTTTCTACCAAAGGTGAAAGGACTAAGAGTCATAATCCACCAAGATTAATTTTAACATTACCTATGTCAAATTATTATACTCAAATAATTTATCTCATGAACATCTAGAGGCAAAACATGTGATTAGGGAAAATCTATCAATGAAGCACTAAAAATAATAACCAAGTATATGATAAAATTTTTCTAATTAATAGTAAATTATCAGATCATCAAATGTATCCCTAACAAGAAATCACAGTTGATATCCAACAATTACCACCAACACTCAGATAACACAAATAAATTATAAAGTATGAGAAAAGTATGACTAAACTCATCTAAAAATTTATTCATATAATCTGATAAAAAAATAGAATCAATGAGCATTAACTCCTGAAATCAGATAAAAATAATTCAACATCGTAATACCAAAATAATCAATATTTCATCATTCCCTTAGTATAGAAAATTTAGCAAAACATACGGAGATTAAAACACAACAAAATTATTTCACTAAAATTCTCCATTGAAAGTAATCTTCTCTGTTGTGCGACGCAATCCCTATCGCAGTGTTGCGCTTCAATCTCCTTTCATACTGTGCGGCACAATCTCACCATGATGCTTCTCTGTGTTCTCTCTCAATTTATAGCTTTATTTTGCAAGTGAGATTAGGTCACTTTTTATTAAAGTCGTGTGCCAGCAGCTTGACTTTTATCAACCTTGGATCTAAATTAGTTGCCTATTTCTTTTCTTCTAACGTGTTGCTGTTATTCTCTTTAAACAATGGGCTTGCTGTTTATATCCCATCATTACACCCATTTTCACATTGGCAATAATGGGCTTAATTCCTTTCATCAATTCCTTGCTGCCACATGCCCATACATTATTTGTATCCAAAATAGATCATGAGCTCCATTCATTTTATTTTTCTTGTAGCAAGCTACACAATTCAAATAAATTCACACATTTAGTTTTAAAATTTATCACAATAATTAAATTAATAATTTTTTAAAATAAATAAATAAAAAATATCATAAAATCGCTAAAATTAAATATAACGAAATATAATAATACTTATTTTTTAAAAAAAAATATAAAAATTAAATTATTATCACTGATCCATCATTACTCTACTCCATTTTGTCGAATGACAGTGCTCGTTCTGACAGCTCCTTTTGGGGTTGCTAAAATGATTGATCCCCTTGATAAACATCAAGTTACTTTTAATGGCAACTACATGTATTTGCATGGATAGTGATTGACTCAATAAGTACAAGGTTGGTTTATCAGCCCTTATTAGGTAAAGCCTTTTAATTTTGACTTTGTCTCTTTCTGATGTTCATACTTTTTTCTTCTCTTTGTGTCTTGTGCTAGGTAAATTCTCACTAATAATTTCTGATCCAGTCGACATCGAGGATGAGGATGATGAGGACTTTGTTGAACTTGTCCCTAAAAGGATGAAGTCAAGTAACGCAAAGACTCTTGTTGATCGCAGCAAGTCGAAAACTGTAATGCCTATACACTTTCTAAAGGCCAAACTAGTTGTGCCAAAAATAACACGAAAGTAATCTATTTCTTTGGTAACTTTTATTTCAGTTATGTGCTTCAATTTCGTTTGCCTTAAACTAATTGTTGCTTTTATTTATTTGTCAAGACAAATAGCCAACTCTGCCTGATTCTGATGTCGACTCCCTGGCCTCTCTAAGCCTAGTTGAAATAAAAAGGGAAAAAGTGGAGAAGGCCAGATTTGCAACGGTCGAAAGTGCACCTTCTAAAGCACCTTCAGGAGAAAGCACTCCAGATACTATGCCCCTTGCTGTCTAGGACGTCAAAATAAAGATCTTGGAAATTGTAGTTGACACCTCACCGATGATTGTCGATTGTTCTGCTGAAGTTACCAATGTTGCTTCGGAAGCCTTTGATGACCCATTGGCTTTTCTCTACAATCCTCTACAAGCCAGTTTTTGAAGGACGCCAGAATCGATGCCAATTACTATTGCCAAACCATCTTCCTCTTTGGACCAAGTTAACGAAGCCATATTGGATTTAGAGCAATATTTTGATATACCACTTAATCAACTCTTTGAAGACCAAGAGTTGAAACACAAACTGCATACTGTTCTCGACGCTTGCCACTAGGTGAATGTTCAACTTCTCGATTCTCTCCAAAAGTTCTTCTAGTAATTAAAGATTACTGTAGTTGACTTAAATGGTAACTATCCCCCTTTGGTCGATACCATGGCCACCTATAATGAAAATTTAAGAAAAAGAAGCCATTTGGTTGCTCAAGTGACTGATGCAAAATTAAGGCAGACCATCATCAATGTAAAGATTGTCGAAGGGGAAAAACACCTAGTTGACATAGAAAAGCAACTTCAGGAGCTTCTGGAAAAGCAACAAAATTTCAAGAAGGCTCTTAAGCTTTGTGTAGATGAGAAGTATAAACTTTGTGAAGAAGTTCAGAAATAGGTGGCCAAAGGTTCTACACTTTTAACAGAATTATAAGAAAATGAGACTATCTACAATTCGACCTTGTCGAAGCAGAATATTATGCAGAAGAACTGGGAAGACTTGAGAAATAAGTTTATTCTTGACAAGTCAGTTCTTTGACTCTTGAATTTTTTTTATGTACTTAGACAATTGGCCAGTAGGGCCAATTTTGAATGTAATTTTGTCGATGTCGGCTACTATGGCCTACACTTTTGAAATGTAATGGATCGACCTTTGTGGTTGTTTTGAATATAATGATAAGTTTCAATGTACATTTATTTTATACATTGTTGGCTTATACTGTTTTAAATACTCGCCATTAACTGCTTGTAGCTTTTGCCCTGTGTTGATGTTGACGAGGCTATAAGAATTTCCACCAAATACTTCAATAATTTTTGTATGGGCCATCCCAATTTGGCATCTACTTGCCATTGCTTCGGCTACTTTGATAAATGGGCAAAATGACTTTCCAAACTAAATCACCAACCTTAAAAGATTTATACTTGACTTGATGATCATATTACATAGTGATCCTTTCTTTTTGTAGAACTAAGTGTTCCAATGCCAACAGTCATTCATAATCTAACTGGTTCAACTTATCAAACATAACATTCCAATAATCTTCAGTTAGTAGATCATTTTGCTTCAATAAACAAACTAACTAGAAGTTGACTTCGATAGGCAACACAACATCGTGCCCATAAACTAACTTGTAAGGAGTAGTTCCCGTTGAATCTTTTGGTGAATTTTTGTATGCCCATAAAATATGTTCAAGTGTATTGTGCCAATTTCTAGATCGCTAGCTAATATACTTTTTAATCAAGTTGATGAATAATTTTATTGACAGCTTCCACTTGGTAGTTTGCTTGAGCATAATAAGGTGTTGACATCACCTTGATCTATTGTTAGTGGTTGTGGGATTCTAAATCGATAAACAATTTGATTCTCGATGAAGTTTATCACTTCTTACTGAGTTTCTTCTAGGGCAATAACTTCTACCCATTTGGTAAAGTAGTCGATGAAGACTAAGATATATTTGTGACCTTTTGACAAAATAGGATGAATTTGGCCAATCAGGTCTAGAGCCCAACCTCTAAATGGCCAAGGTTTAACAATTGTTTATAATTCGCTTGCAGGAACTTACTGCACAACTCTAGGCTTTTCCATTCTTCACAAGATTTAGCAAATTTGAAGTAGTCTTTTTTCATTATTGGCCAATATAGCCAATGTCGATATAGTACCCATTCAATTTTCTCACCTACTTGATGAGCTCCAAAAATTCCTTTATGGACTTCAACAAGGGTCAAGTAAGCTTCTTGCTCACTTAGGCATGTCAGAAGGTTTCCATCAATAGACTTTCTGTATAGAACTCCTCCCAACAACACATAACTTAGAGCTCTGTATGTTAGCTTTCCGTCAACCTGCTGGTTTGGATTTTCTAAGTAATCGATGATAGGTTTTCGCTAGTCAGATGGATCTATGTTTCCAATCGTTGAAATTTCATGTTGTTCTAAGGGATATATTATTTCATTTATCCTTATTAGTTGGGTTAAAGTCTTAGTTGACACCTTGTACCCCGAAGCAATTTGAACCAATTCATTAGCTTTGTCATTTAAATGTCGCGGCACATGTTTGACAATTACATCGTTGAATTCAGCTAATAGCCTTGTCGCAATTGATAAATATTTCATCAAGTTGTAACTTATAAAATGATATTCTTTTGTCAACTATTTTATTACAAGTTGTGAATCTCCAACAATTTTAACATTGCGGGCTTTTAGTTCTATTAGAATTTCTAAGCCAGTAATTAAAGCTTCATATTCTGCTTCATTATTGGAACACTTGCGATGTAATTCAAACATAAACTTTGTCAGTTTATTATTTGGAGTTATCATTAAAACCACTATGCCAACACCATTTTAATGGTGGGAACCGTCAAAGTATAATTTCCAATGTTTTAACCCAATAAAATCAACATTTTCATTTTTGATGTCGAGACATGGATGATCAACTAGAAAATCGACTATAACTTGGCCTTTAACAACTTTTAACGAAACATAATGTAAAGAAAATTCCAATAGGCCTAAGGTCCAACGACCAATTCTTCCATGTATTATGGGTTTTGATAACATGCTTTTAATTACATCTATCTTTGACAAGACCAATACATCAAATAACATCATATAGTACTTTAACTTTGTGCATGAAAAGTACAAGGCAAGACAAAGTTTCTCAATAGCAATATATCTTCTTTTGGCATTGATAAGAACTCTACTAAAGCAGTACACAACTTTTTCAATACCATTATCATCTTCTTGGGCAAGCATGCTCCCAATAGTGTCTTTAGATGCCTATATGTATAATTTAAGTGGATGGCCTAGTGTTGGCAGCATCAAAATAGGTGGATTTGTCAAGTATCTCTTGATCTCGTCAAACGCCTCTTGGTGATGTTTCTCCCATTGAATTCTTCTGAAGACTTCAATTTCACCAATGGGGAGTCTTTCTTGACAATTTAGAAATAAATCTTCATACAAAGTTGATTTTTCCAAGGAGAGACTACAATTGTTTCTTGTTTGTCAGTCGTGTTGCTTCTAGCATGGTTTTCGCCTTATTTTTGTCAGCTTTGATTCCTCTTTTATGCACTAGGAATCCTACTTAGTTTCCTGTAGACACACCAAAGAAAGTTTCCTGTAGACACACCAAAGAAAGATTTTGTTGGATTCATTTTTAGTTTTTGTTTCTGTATTTTGTCAAATGCTTTTCTTAAATATGTCATATGAGCCATTTTATAGTCTGATTTGATGACTACATCGTGAATAAAAACTTCCATAAAATCACCAATCATATCTTGAAAAATGGTGTTCATGGCTCTTTTATATGTGGCCCTAGCATTTTTAAGGCTAAAGGGCATAACAACCCATTCATAAGTTCCAATGGCCCTGGGGCATCTAAATGACATTTTTGACACATTGTCTTCTGCAATGAATATTTGGTTGTACCCAGAATATGTAACGCCCCGAGTATGACTACCCCACTATACCTAGGCTTATATTGAAGTAATTATGCTTAGGCTCGTCACATGTCATTATCTCATTCCCTTTTTATTCAAGGTGTAAGATAGACTATTACCTTATAACATAGCATTTCATCTTTATTTCTTACCCAAGCCTGTTGAGAGAAATTTTAGCTCATCTTGGTGAGCAAGGCCATTTGCTTTCTAGACTACTATCCAAGTTGTTGATTAGCATTTTGTTATTAGGTTCATTTGTGCATGTGGATTCTCGTTGGAAGAACCCTAGCCATCAATTTCATAATATATCAATTCATTCTTAAATCACAATGCTATATAAAAGACATACAAAAACATATTCATCATATATTTAGCATCAAACCAAAAGTGCAACCATCAGTACCTACACTACATCACTATGCATTGAATCTCTGGCTCATATATACTTACAAAATAAAAATAGTATAGTAAGCTAAAGGTGTTAGTACCCTATATAGTCCACTACGTCATACATCATTAGAGCCAATGTCTTAGTCATCTCTACAGGTATATTGACAGGAATTTCTATATCTGATATACATCTAAGCGCAAATGTAGTAAGCAAAAAAACTACAAGAAATCACATTCTACTTTATGCCTATCATAAAAGAACTAGTCAAAATACTATCAAAAGTCTGTCAAATGCAGGCAGAGTTAGAGGTAGGGAAAGAGGATGATGACCTAGGGGAATAGTGCATGTACTTTCTCACGTTCAAATAGAATGTATAGGTGCTAGACTTAGGGTCATACACCCACTAGGTCTAAGTTGGCTCCTAATAAATGGTTAATAGAGGCATCCTCAGATAATGGTAGTTTTAGGTGCTGGAATATCATAGAATATACAATAGGGGTGAGAATTCTACGAATTCCTAGTAATTCTAACAAACAAGTGTCATCATGATAGTTCAACTGCCTCAGGGTTTTCGTAAAACTTTTAAAATTATCTTAAAAAGTAGCAGAATCCTAAACCATTTATTATCCTTGAGACAGATGTTCATTTTAATAATTCATTCCAACATATTAAGACATGTAATTTTCCTAGAGAACTAAAAGATCATAAACAAGGCAACCAAACATCATATAGAAGTAAGCAGAACTATGGTGGAGCATTCAAAAGATTCACCGAAAGTTCACAGAACCTTTATAGATAACTTAGAATGCTAACAGTAAGGCACAACATGTCAACAGAATATGGCAATAAATTACGAAAAAAACTAATGCTTTATATGATATGCAAATGTAATGTAATTTTTCTTTAATTGCCTCATATTGCTTGTTAAATTTATTATCTGTTCATAAGCTCATTCCTCATACCATGTCCTTTTTAATAAGTAGGGGGTCTCATGCTCCACTTACACTTGATGATAGTCTTCTTATCAAGCCTAAGTTCATCCTATACATGACAATAGTTCGTAACACAACTCATCCCTAGTAATGTGGCCTTGCCTATAAGTTACTTTCATATGGGAACAACATATAAAGATCACCCCAGATACAAGGATCATTTCCATATCTTTTAATTACTGAGCACTTAAGGATGCACTTTCCATTACAATTCATTTAATGGCTCACTTTATCAACTTAAAGGTGCATATCAATTTCAGTGTATTCCAATTTCTCATTCATCATGCCAATTTTATATTTCATAAATCAATATGTGACTTATGTGATTCTCAAGGTAACTTGACATGCAAGCAATTATCATATACATGAGATGAAAATCAAATAATTATTACTTATACATAACTAGCTCATCTCATTCATAAGTCATCTCATCTAGTAATAAGACATCAATCCAAGTAACAAATGGCTATCAAATTTATTAGCTAGCTTACAACAAAATATGAGACTGCTACCATTCATTTATTAGCTAACTCATAATTTGATAGAATAATAGATAACTAGTAAATTTTACTAGTCAACCAACATAAAACATTTAACTCAAGGATATAAGTCCAATTCAATTAAGTTTACACCCTTTATCACTGTCAAGCAAAATTATCATTAATCCTCATCAAATAACCAATTTTTCTCATCTCTTAATCCTTGGCCAAGTCTTGTATTAGTCACCTAAACATTTATTAATCTCAATGTGACACAATTTAGCCTAATTTAGTCTAGTTCAACCATTTACAAGTAATTTAGGGGCATTAGAACACACTTGCTCCATTCCACCCTTACTCGCTCATGAACCCGAGGCCACAAATTAGTTTCCTATATTCAATTTCATCTCAAATTAGCTTAGTTACCATTATTTAAGTATCTAGTGTTCATTAGTTACATAGAAATCAATCCCTTAGTGCTAAATCCACAAGGACCTGAGACCTCCATCATAATCCAATTAACCAATTAACCATCGACTTAACTTAATTCCTTAATTTTAAGCAACAATAACTAGTGAGATTCATAGGCTCAAATCCTTTGATGCAAGAATCCACCATGTCCGTGACTATAATTCCACAAGACTAATCTCAAAACTTAATCAAAATCAACATGATACTATGGATTCCAACTCATACAAGCTCAATAATTCAAGGAATCAAGAAGGATTAAGATGAACATGTTTATGCGTGCCCCTCACCCTTCAAACTCGAGACCAATCCCCATAGGAAACATATCAAAATTCTTATCAAAATCAAAATGCAACTTGAAGGTTGAACATAGCAGATAAGAAGGATGAGAAATAGGAAGCAAGGACCCTTACTTGGACTCCTTAAGCTTGTGGGTATTGTGGAAAAGAAGTGATAAAGTTACTTCAAATGAGAATCCAATTAGTGCAAGTTGATGAGGAAATGATAAGGAAGATTTTTGTCTTCTTGAGCAACTTGAGTAGAGGTTGTTTGGTCCCTCATGCAAGAGCTCCAAATGGTGCTCCCATGGCTGCCTTCACTTCGCCTAAGGCAAGAGAGAAAAAGAGAATGAGAGTGGTGTGTTTGTGTTGGGGTGGCACTGGGTGGGAGGTATAAGGAAGGAAGGGCAACTTAGCCATTAAGTTTAGGAACTAAAGTGGCAGTTCCATGAGCTTCTAAGCTCTTGGGAAGATTTTGATCATCAATCCTATGTTTCTAGCATCAATTCATGTCTTAGAAATTCATGAAATTTATTTAGGATCTTAGTTTAGGCTAATTGATATTAACTAGGTCCTAATTCTTACTAATATGTTAGTAACTTGGTGTGCAAGTAGCCTCCATTCATGAAATCCTATTGGTTTAGGTCTATTCAAGCTCTAACCACTTAAAAATATGACATGAAGTTAAGGCAAAAACATATAAGCTAAGTGGGTTCACTTTTGGTGCATGAATTTCTATTGGTTCTAAGGTAATAATGGCTTTAATTCTTTTATTCTAATTATATTCCTAAGCATAAATAATTAATCTAATTTATCCTTATTCATTTTCTTAAGCCATATGGAGATTATAAAACTAAAATTATCATCTAAATATTCTCCTTAATTTATAAAATTATTTTCATACTTTTATTCTATTTATTCTAATTATTCTAATTTCTACATTATTTTTAAGTTAATAAAATCATTAAAATTACTAAATTATATTATTTGAGCTAATAAAAATTACCAAAATTTCCTTTTATTTATTTGTAAATTACTTACAATTTTTCCATAATTCTTTTTGTAATTTACTAATTTCTGTTATTATTTGGGTCATTTTAAACTTAAATTACGCTCAACGTAACTGCAGTTATGTATAAACTAACACTGAAATGCATGGTAACAGGAAAATAAGCCAAGTAATAATCTAAGTATATTTATATAGACTATAAACAAAATGGAGCGGAGGATGTTATAGAATATCCATCCATAAAGCTTAAAATATCATGATAAGAAGTTAAATTGACAAGTGTATCAGCTATAGGCATAGGATACTCATCTTCTAGAGTGAAAAAATTTAAATTTCTAAAGTCAATACGACTCTTAATTTACCATTTTTCTTCATAACAAGTACAACATTAGATATCCAATTGACATACCTGGTTGTTCTAATGAACTTGGCTTTTAGCAATCGTTCAATTTCTTCTTTGATTTTCGGCACTACCTCTGGTGCAAATCACTGTGACATTTGTTTCACAGGCCAACATCCACACATGGTTGGTAATCTGTGTTCGACGAAACTTCTACTAAGTCCTAGCATTTCATTGTAGTCCTAGGAAAAACAATCTTTGTACTCTTTTAAAAGGACTATCAATTGTACCTTGAACTCTTCCAACAGTAACTTACATAAATAGGTCTATTATCAGCTTTAGTGCCTAAGTTGACTTCCACCATAGGGTCTTGTACTTCAACCTTCTTGACATCGCCTTTTGAAGGTGACTCCTGCAGATTAACACGCTGTTCTTCATATATACAATCTGGTACTATGCCTTCAACAACACAAACCCTTCTTTTGTTGGCCATGTAAGCCGACAGTCGAGCCAATTGGCTTTCAAGGCTTGTCATCACTATTGACATTGTCTGGTCGAATTGCATCGACCTTAGGCATGAAATGGAATCCATAGCGGTCCATTATGAAAATGTCATAGAGAGTGACATCGAACTTTTGCTTTTACTCCAAAGGCTTTAGATATAGACTATAGATTTTGTAATCTACATGCCCCTGTTGGAGATAGTATGGACTATCATTAGCTTCAATGATCTCAATATATTCATCCTTTTTTCCAAAGGATTATCTTTTGAAGTAATGTTGAAGGAATTGCACCTATAACAGGAATCTATTCTCTGTCAAGTAGTAAATTATAATTGGCTTTTGATGGGACAATAATAAAAGCAGATGATCTTTCAGAACTTCCCACTTATATGGTTAATGTAAACATCCTATCCGATAGAGCAATTTTGCTTGTAAAATCTATTACAACCATATTAGCATTCAACATATCAATTTCTAACTTTCTAAGCTTTTTAAATATAGCTCTTGGTATCAGGTTGACGATTGCTCCTTCGTTAATGAGAAGTCTATTTGTAGGCCTCCCTTCGACAAATGCTTTAATGTGAAAAGAATGCAAATAAGCTTTCAATTGTTCAGTGGGCTTTTCAAACTGAGCTATATCGACAAACACAATTTTCAAATCTTTGTTAAAAAATGCCTATTCATTTTCATTTAAGTAATTGTCTAATAGTTGGTTGGCTCCTTCATTCACCTTATAGTAAGTTGGAAGGACTAAACCTAGATGGACGTCAAAGTTACGACCATCATAGTGTGTTCAAATCAATATCATAGTCAATATCAACATCTTCCAATTTACTGCTACTTCCTGCTAGAGAGCTTTAATAATAATACCTTTTCCTTTGTTTTACTGACATTGGATACTTAGCCAGCTTCTAGACCTCTTCGAATTTGGCCGTTGGTTTTCTTGTTGGTCTAACTCCTCTTGATTGTCAACTTTCTATAGAAAGCTTTGCAATCATTATGTCTTGAGCACTTCTCCTGGAAGCTTCAATTCTTTGTTTTCTTCTTAGTTGATTTTTTGTCAATGGTTGCAGGTTGGATTCAGCCAGACCATAGTAACCTTCCCTGTACCGAGTATTTGGCCTACTCGTTGAGTTGAATGTTGAATAATTTTGATTTAACTCTCTGTACCATGTATTCTTCTTAATATACTTGGGTTGCTTATAGCGTTGAGAGTTTTTTACCCATTTCTCCTTGATCGCACCAATTGGTGGAACTCTAGTTCTTCCTTGTGATTTTGATGGATCAACATCGACAACCATAATAGAGTTAAACTTTTGTTTTGGCTGAGGAGGATGGCGATCGACACACTCATATTGATGTTTCTCCTTTTTACGACCGTTATCTAGCCACCATATGTCAAATCAACATTGTTTAGGTTGCCCTCTGTCAAAAACTTCAATTTCTTGATAAGCATTTTCTAACCCTTTTATCTCATTGAACTTCACCGTTGCTTCATCATACATGACATTGCAACAAAGACATAACTTAATTTTTCCTTTCTCTTTCCTCATTTTAAGAAAGTCCTCCAAGGATTTATTGGGTTTGGGATAAATATCTAAAGCATCTTCAATATCAATGCCCATATCTTCAGTGATATCATTGATATTGACCATCTTAATCTGCATACAAGTGAATGGCTCAAAAACCTCTTTGGGTTCAACAAAGCTTGAGTTGACTCAAAAGGATCAGTGTCAACTTTCATGTCGGCTTGGACCTTGTCAACAAACTTCAATCTGCCTTCTTTGATGCCTTTCCTGATTAGATCCCTAAAACAGACATAATTACTAGTCTAATTGCTATAACTATATGATATTTGCAAAAGTTTCTTCCATTCAAGGAACTAGCAACAAATTTCTTATGTCCCTCAGGAAATCTAATTTGGTTGTGTTTTAATAGAATGTCAAATCTTTGGCCAGCTTTTGTAATGTCAAAGGAATAAGTTTTCTGGTTAACATAATTCATCATTCTTATCCTTTGAAGGAGTAGACGAAGGATTGCTAAATTTGAGGAACTATATTGATCAACTCACTTCACATCCTTAATTTCCCTTCCATCCGGCTAACTTCCAACTCACACCTGCTGACATTGAAGTTGCCCGTTACATTGATCTATCAAGTTCAGAGACATTTGAGCCATCTGAAATATCTGAAGAAGTGACAATGGCAGAAAACACTTTAAGGGCATTGGGTGCTCCAGATCTAGATCAACAGCCTCTTTGCATAGACATTCTTGAAAATGAAGAGGCATTTGAATTGCAATCCGGTTTAATCCATCTCTTGCCATCTTTCAATGGATTACCTGGAGAGGACCCCAACAAACACTTGAAGGAAATCCATGTGGTATGTTCTAGCATGAAACCTGCAGGAATTCATGTAGAGCAAGTCAAGTTGAGAGCTTTTCCATTCTCATTGAAAGACTCAGCTAAGGAGTGGCTTTACTACTTGCCACCCGGATCCATCCAATCATGGCGGGACATGGCCCGAACTTTCCTAGACAGATACTTCCCCTCGCCTCAAAAGCTGCAACAATCGAAAAGAAATCATGGTATTCAACAAAGGCATGGGGAATCACTCCATGACTACTTGGGAGAGATTTAAGAAGCTATGTTTCAGCTGCCCTCATCATCAAATAAGTGAGCGACTTTTAATTCAAGTATTTCTATGAAGGCTTACAAGTGATGGATCGCAACATGATTGATCTTTGCTAGCGGAGGAGCATTGATTGATAAAACTCCTCAAGAAGCTAGAAACTTGATCTCAAGAATGGCTGCCAATACTCAACAATTCTACTCTAGAAATGACACCGGAGTAAGAGCGAAAGAAAGAAGTAGAGACAACCAAGATACAAGAAAAATGACTCAATTGACTACTATGGTTCAACGGTTAATGGATTCAGGTAAAGCACCAGTTCATGCTTGTGGGATCTGTTGTTCATTTGGACATCCCACTGATATGTGTCCCACTCTCCAAGAAGACACAAATGAGGAGGTAAGAGCAAGGGGGATATCTTGGACTTTCAAAAAATTACAACTCCTACTCAAACACATATAATCCGGGTTGGAGGGATCATCCAAATTTCAGCTATGCAAAGCAACCTCAAAATCAACCTCCAGCTTATGGACCTCCAGGATTCCAACAAAGGCAAGTACCTTTCCCTCGAGACCAGCAGCAAGTTCAAGCTCCTAAGCAATCTGAGCCTTCATTAGAGGAGCTAGTAAAACAAATGGCCACTAATAATTTGCAGTTCCAACAAGAAACAAATGCAACTATACAAAGTTTCAAACAAGAAACAAGGATTGCAATCAATAACTTGCGAATCAGATAGGATAGTTGTCCACAGAATTCAACAAGTTTCAAAGCCAAGCTTCGGGGAAACTACCCTCACAGCCTAGAAGTGAATCCGAGGGAAAATGCTAGTCTTTGTCACATTGAGAAGCGGAAAGACGATGAATGAGCCTACCTCTCTTCCACCAATCATTCAAGAGAAGGATGAACCACCCAAAGAAGCAAATGATAAAGGGCAAACTTCCAAAACCCCTAAGGTAAGTATTTCGACCCCTTCCTAAATATGTCACTAAAGCTCCTTTTCCTAGTAGGTTGGTTAAAACCAAGAAAGAAGAAGCGAGAAAAAGAAATACTTGAGACTTTTAGGAAGGTAGAGGTTAATATCCCTTTGTTAGATGCCATTAAGCGGTACCTAGATATGCAAAATTTCTGAAAGAATTATGCACTAACAAGAGGAAGTTAAAAGGAAATGAAAAGGTCCAAGTGGGAGAAAATGTTTCAGCTGTAATTAAAAAGAAACTCCCAACCAAATGTAAGGACCCTGTCACATTCACCATTCCATGCACTATAGGTAACACAAGGTTTGAAAGGGAAATGCTTGATTTAGGTGCATCTATAAATGTCATGCCATATTCTATTTATGCATATTTATACTTGGGTCCTTTGGAACCTACTGGTGTTGTTATTCAATTGGCTGATAGATCTAATGCATACCCTAAGGGTGTGGTTGAAGATGTTTTGGTACAGGTGAATGAATTAGTGTTTCTGGCAGACTTCTATGTTTTGGACATGGAAGAGGATGAGTCTCCCAAATCTGCTCCTATCTTGCTTGGAAGACCATTTTTGAAGATTGCACGGACAAAAATTGATGTGCACTCAGGAATTCTAACAATGGAATTTGATGGGGAATTAATTAGATTCAATATTTTTGAAGCTATGAGATACCCAAGTGATGTGCACTCTACTTGTTTAATTGATTCTTTTGATCCTTTTGATTCTTTAATTTACTGCGACTTTTGATCTTGACCATTTTGATGCTCTTGATACAATTCTAACTCATAGCTTAGATGTACGGGAGGAAAAGAAGAAGAGTGAAGAAGAGCCATGGAGTGAAGACATTGATGAAATTGTTCTGCCTTACAAGAGCTCTCTTCCACTCCGAGAAGAGCATGAGGTAACTTTTGTTGATTTACCCGTTACTACCGATATACCTCAACCTTCATTTGTGCGAGGCACTGAATTGGAACCGAAAGCACTACCTGATCATCTTAAATACATCTTCTTGGGGAAGAAGGACACCCTTCCAGTAATAATTGCAAAGTCACTCACCCAAGAGCAAGAAGAGAAACTGGTAGTTGTTTTGCAGGAACATAAGACAGCCATTGGTTGGTCAATAGCTGATATCAAGGGTATTAGTCCCTCCGTTTGTATGCACAGGATATTAATGAAGGAGGATACTAAACTCTGTGAGAGACCCTCAGCGGAGATTGAATCCTCCCATGATGGAGGTTGTGAAAAAGGAGATCTTGAAGCTCCTAAGTGTGGGGGTGATCTACCCCATTTCGACAAAAGTGGGTAAGCCCGGTCCGGGTAGTACCAAAGAAATGCGGAATTACTTGTGCTAAGAAATGCTGAAAATGAGCTTATTCCCACTAGGTTACGAGACATTGGGTGGCGTGTTTGTATTGATTACAGGAAGTTGAATGCCGCCACGAGAAAAGACCACTTTCCTTTACCTTTCATTGATCAAATGTTAGAAAGATTAGCTGGTTATTCTTATTATTGTTTTCTGGATGATTTTTCAGGTTACAATCAGATTGCCATAGCTCCAGAAGACCAAGACAAGACTACATTCACTTGTCCATTTGGTACCTTTGCATATAGGTGAATGCCTTTTGGACTCTGTAATGCACCAGGAACTTTCCAAAGATGCATGATGAGTATATTTTTTGATTACATTGAAAACATCATTGAGGTTTTTATGGATGACTTTAGTGTCTTTGGAAATGATTTTGAAAATTGTTTGGAACATTTAACTTTGGTGCTTAAAAGATGCATTGACATTAACCTGGTACTGAATTGGGAAAAATGTCATTTCATGGTGAATGAAGGTATTGTGTTAGGTCATGTAATTTCTGCTAGGGGAATTGAAGTAGATAAAGCTAAGGTAGAACTCTTGCATTCTTTGCCACCACCCACTAGTGTGCGGGAGATTCGTTCTTTTATTGGTCATGTAGGTTTCTACCGGAGATTCATTAAAGACTTTTCTAAAGTCTCATTGCCCCTTTGCAGACTTCTTCAAAAAGATGTTAATTTTAACTTTGATGAGAAATGTATGGAAGCTTTCAATAAACTCAAGAAGTTGTTAACTGCTTGCACCTATCATCATGCCACCCAACTGGGAGTTACCTTTTGAACTAATGTGTGATGCCAGTGACTTTGCAGTAGGAGCTATCTTGGGACAACGAGTTGATAGAGTTCCTTATGCCATTTACTATGCATCAAGGACTCTAAATGATGCTCAACTTAATTACTCAACCACGAGAAAAGGAACTTCTAGTCATTGTATTTGCTTTAGAAAAATTTAGATCATATCTAATTGGTTCTAAAGTGATTGTGTTTTCAGATCATGCAGCCTTGGTATCTTCTAACAAAGAAAGAAGCAAAGCCTAGATTGCTCGATGGATTTTATTGCTCCGGAATTTGACTTGGAGATTAAAGACAAGAAAGGGAGCGAAAACTTGGTGGCCGATCACTTGATTAGATTGGTAACTGAAGAGGAAGAAATGCCTATCATGGAGACTTTTCCGGATGAATATTTGATGGTTGTCAACACCATAATCCCTTGGTATGCTAACATTGTTAACTACCTAGTTACTAAGGACTTTCCGGAGGGTTTGAACAAGGCCCAAAGAGATAAATTAAGGAGTGACTGTAAATAATATATCTGGGATGACCCGTACTTATGGAAGCATTGTGCAGATCAAGTCATTAGGAGGTGCATTCCTGATTCTGAGACACACTTCATGCTCTCCTTTTGCCACACCTATGCATGTGGAGGACACTTTGGCAGTAAAAGGACAGCCAATAAAGTGCTTGACAATGGTTTCTATTGGCCTTCAATTTTCAAAGATGCTTACAACTTTTGTAAGTCTTGTGACCGCTGTCAGAGAACAGGTAATATTGGTCCTCGTAATCAAATGCCTCAGACTCCGATCATTTTTGTGGAACTCTTTGATGTGTGGGGTATTGATTTCATGGGACCATTCCCTCCTTCATTTGGTTTCACATACATTCTTTTATCTGTTGATTATGTGTCTAAATGGGTGGAAGCAAAAGCTACTCGATCTGATGATTCTAAAACTGCAGTGCGATTTTGTTAAGTCACATATTTTCTCCAGTTCGGGACCCCAAGGGCTATCATCGGTGACCAAGGGACCTATTTCTCGCAACAAAACCTTTGATGCTCTATTGAAGAGATATGGAGTAATGCACAAAATTTTCACTCCTTACCATCCACAGACAATTGGGCAAGGTGAAGTGTCCAACCGGGAGATTAAGTCAATCCTTGAAAAGACAAAGTGAATCCCTCAAGAAAGGATTGGAGCACTCGACTTGAAGATGCTTTATGGGCTTATAGGACTGCCTATAAGACTCCCATCAACGCATGTCACCATTTCGGTTGGTGTATGGAAAGCCCTATCATTTGCCGTTGAGTTGCAACATCGATCTTCTTGGGCCATTAAACAAGTTAATATGGAATTGGAAGGTCTTTGGAAAGCAAAGGAAGTTCCAAGCATACAGAATTGGAAGAACTAAGAAATGAGGCCTTTGAGAATGCCCTGATTTATAAGACTAAAGCTAAGGCATTCCACGACCAATTGATTTCCAGAAAGAAATTTCACAGAGAACAAAAAGTCTTGCTATTCCAATCAAGACTCAAGTTATTTCCAGGTAAACTGCGTTCTAAGTGGATTGGGCCGTTTGTGGTAACTAATGTTTTTCCTTTTGGTGCAGTTGAGATCAGGAGTGAAATTTCTGGCAAAGCATTTAAGGTCAATGGTCATCGTCTCAAACCATATCATGAACTTCCTGACAGTGCAGAGATGGAAGTGATGACCCTCATCCTTCCACAATATGAGGAGCATTGAAAGTATCATCATATCGGGCTGAGGACAATAAACTAAGCACTCATTGGGAGGCAACCCAACCAGATTTGCTCTCTTTATCCCTTTTTATTTTGTGTTTTCATTAGTTTCTTAGATTATGCTTTTATCTATTTGTTGGTTGTAAGCATTTGAATCTCTAAAAAAAAAACCCAAAAAAAAAAAAAAAAAAAAAAGAAAAAAAAAAATTTGTGTGCCGACAATAAGGTAGGTAGTGCCATTAAATTTTGTCACTCGGAAGCATGTGAAGGTCACTTTTCTTCGCGCACAACAACTGCGAAAATCTTGCAGTATGGATTTTATTGGCCTACTTTATTCAAGGTCTCATTACACCTTTTGCAAAAGTTGCGGAAATTGGTCAAAAAGGTTCTGCTTTGAGATTATCATCTGCACCTACTCCTTGAAAAATTGAGATCTAGGTGGCGCGTTCTTTTGCTGTCAAACACGTGTATCCTCTGGGGCCGTAGATATTGAGGATCCTAGGAATGGTAATGCGCTTAAAGTTAATGGACAAAGACTCAACCATTCCTGGAAAACCAAGTTCTTAAGTTTTTTTTTGTGTTGCCGGTTAAATGGCGGATATGGTACTCCGTGACTCTCAAGTCGGTTTATTTTTTAGTTTCCCAAAATAACTGAATCCTTCTTCTCTTTCAAAATGGATGTCATTCTTTCAAACCTGAGAAAACATTTTCCTTCTCTTCCTCAAAATGCTCTGAGAAAAATCTACAAAGTTCGATGTGAAAGATTGAGACTGTTAATGCACAAAGGTATGCCAGAAGATGTACGCTGGATAATTGAAGCAAAGGTTCGATTAGCAGGTGAGTCCTCAATTTCATTTGACTCATATATGCCCGGTCTTGGAAGAAATTCATATTCTAAAAGGAGAAGAGCAAAAAGGTTACAAGTCTGTCACAAATGTGGACGATGGAACTGTAACAAGCGATGTCATACTTTGGGGATGGTTTCCGCAAATAGAGAAGATAAAATTTTCTTCATTAAGAATGGATCGAGTAAGGAGTCATTAGATGATATCTTATCGACTCTTGAGACGCATTCTTGTGGATTGGTGCATCGTGAAATTCTTAAATTGTGGAATCTCTTCAAGGATGAAGAAAAACGCTACATCTTGGGAATCGACTCTAAAAGACCTGTTTGCCAATTTTTAAGAAAATTGGATGGGAAGCTTATCCTCGACTCATAGAAGACGTTTAAGCCGTTCTTGGACGTTAAACCGAGAGGCGGATGTGAGCCACATCCACAAACAATCTGTACATATCATCTTCTTCTTCTTCTTCATGTCATCTCTCAAAAACAAAAAAAAAAAAAAAAAATAAAAAATAAAAAATAAAAATAAAAAAAAAAATTATGTATACGTCTTAGGGTTGGCTTTGGTAACACACACCGTGAATGGGGAAATGCATGCATCCCGATCCAGCTTTCTTAATTGAAAAACAAAGAAGGTAGATTGTATCCCACATGTGAGGCAACAATGTCGTATTATGGCCACTTGTCCCTTTTGGGAGCCCTATGTTCTTATTTGGTCTTGAATGGGTCGAATACTAGTCAACAATGCTTTGGCACAAAGCCGAAAGAGCGACTACCTCCATCCCAATCTTAAGTAAGTATACACTCATCTTTCATCAAGTTTTTCTAACAATTTCAAAAAAAAAAAAAAAAGAGAGAGGACGTGATGTCTCACGCACTCATGACGCACAAGATAAAGATACGCCATGGACACTTGTACATACAGTATGTCATCATTTTCTATTTCTTTTATCTTTGTATCATTTTGTTGTATTTTGATTTTTGTACGAGACGATCCTTTGAGCGGGGTCCTTCAGGGGTTTCTAGACTTCTTTACCTTGATGATTTTCTTGAAGTCAAACAAAAAAAAATAAAAAAATAAAAAAATAAAAAAAAAAAATAAAAAAATAAAAAAAAAAAAAAAAGTAAAAAAAAAAAGGAGAAAAGATTCTCGTGTTTCTTAATTTCAACATTTTCTCGACAACAACCAACCTACCCTCATAGGTGCAATTATTCCCTTTCCATTCTTTTTCCTACTTAAACACTCCATTTTCTCCATTTTCCTTCAACTCAAAAACACTCAAAGGGAGGAAGAGTATAGAATGGGGCCTTCTATTCGTAACCTCAAAAATGTCTGTGTTTTTTGTGGGTCGAGTTATGGGAAGGGATTAGAGTTTGTAAACGCAGCTAACACTCTTGGTCAATCACTTGCTGCGAGGAATATTCATCTTGTATATGGGGGAGGTTGTCGTGGGTTAATGGGGGCTGTATCACTTGCTGCTTTTATAGGAGGCAGTCAGGTTTTAGGTGTTATTCCTAAACCTTTGGCTGAAAATGACATCACTGGAAAGACAGTTGGAGAAGAAATTCAGGTAACATCTATGCATGGACGAATGAAAACAATGGTTGACAATTCTGATGCATTTATTGTCTTACCAGGTGGTTTTGGTACTTTAGAAGAAATTTTTCAAATTGTCTCTTGGGCCGAACTAAACATCCACCATAGACCCATTGGTTTGTTGAATGTTAATAATTTCTTTGATCTTTTGTTATCTTTTCTTGACAAAGTCATGGAACGTAAATTTATCACTCCTTCAAAGAAGACAACTTCTTATCTCTGCCTCCACTATTGATGAGCTCATTGATAAATTAGAAGCTTTTGAGTATGTACCGATCCGGTATTAGCTCGATAGATTGGTCAACAGAAGCAGCGAAGGAAGTAACAAGAAACAAAAGCCAAATCTGCGACTTCATCTTTAATGGGTTTGATTTTATTGTACCTTGTTTCTGTTTAAATTTGTGTCAGCTTTCTCCAACAGGTAATATCTTCTGTCCTTTACTCATCTATATTTTAACATTGAGGACAATGTTGTGATTTAGTTGGGGGGAAGGATAGTTGACCAAAAGAAAAAAATATATATATATATATATATAAAAAAAAAAAAAAAAAAAAAAAAAATTTGTTGTGTTGTTTGGAAAGTATGATATGATTGTCATGTACTTATTAAATCAATTAGTGATGGCGAGTAAGGAGTAATTTTACTCTTGAGAAGCATCTTAATTGGTGGCGAGTAAGGAGTTTTTTAGGTAGTAACTAATTAGTACTAAAGTTTTATTGTTTGATTTCTTTTCGTGTCGATGCGATGACGACAAGTGTGTTTCTTTTCTCGCTTGCGTTGATTCACTTCTTATCGTGTTGTGTTGCTCTTTTCTATATCTCTCTTTCACATTGAAGGCAATGTTATATTAAGCGTGGGGAGAGATTTCAGCATGTTCTTTTTGTAAAAAAAAATTCAAAAAAAAAAAGAAAAAGAAAAAAAAAAAAAGGGTTCATTGCATGATTGAATAACTTTTCTCCTTCTTGAACTGATATGCTTGGTGATGGATGATTAAATTGATGAATTGAGTTTGATGGATGCATACCTTGTGAGATTTTGAGCTAATGGATGGATTCAACATTTATGCCATTCTCTTCTTTCTTGTGTGATTTTCACTCATGTTAATGACCACTCTAGAACTTGCTTTGATTCTTTTTAAGGCTACATTTCACTTGCATGCATGAACATGATTGAGGCCCTCTTTCTTAATTAGCTAGTTTAACCAAATAGCCAACCTTGTTTTCAATTTGATATCAAGCACTCTTTTGACTTCTTGGAAATTCTCTCGATTCCCGCCAACCTTGTATATTTTCCTTTGCTTAACCCCTTTGAGCTTATTTGACCATTCCTTGTTTCTAGCTCATTATGTACCTTAAATGAAAAATCGTGTTCTTATTTTACCTTAGGGAATAAAAGAACATTAGCTTTGTTAATGGATGAGTTTTTGAACAAGTGTGGGGGTGTGTATACAAAATGGTTGTTGAAAAAGGAAAGAGTGCCTAAAAAAAAAAAAAGAAAAAAAAAGAAAAGGATTGAGAAATGAATATGTAAAGGGATGATATGTAAAGGGATATACATTAGAGTTGGGATGAACTTTTATGCTTGTTATTTGAACTCACTCTCATTTGCTTTTATTCTCTTTGGTATTTATCCTCTCATATCCATTTTATCCTCTTCTTACCCTTAACCTCACTACAACCTTGAATAAAGTCCTCATGATTTGTGTATGCATGTGTTTTGAGTAGTGGAGAAGTAGAAGATAAGCAAGCTTATGGTAGTGTAATTTTCATGGGTTGAATTGAGTGAAATACCTACCTTTTAAACACTTGAGAGATTGAGAGGGAATCTTGTGAAGATCTATCATTCTCGATTCATGTTGAAGATACCTTACTTGTTGGTTTGAGATGTGGAGAATTGTTAACTCATGAATGTTTTGATCCCTTGAACCTTTGGTTGTTCTTCTTGATTGTAAAATTTTGGACTCTTGAATGTCATTGGAATTTAAAATTTTGTTAATCTCTTATGTCCTTGTTTTGGTCTTGAGTTTTGCCCAGGAGTGCAAAAAGCTAAGTGTGGGGGAATTTGATAAACACATATTTTATTCATTAAGAAACCCTTATATTTAGTCATTTACACTCTTCATATTCTTAATTGATTGAGTTTGACATGATTTTGTGAGTTTGAGCTCAAATTGGTCCTAATTGAATATTTTCAGCATTATTGAGATTTTACACTGTTTCTGTATTTTGGTCATAACTTGAGTTCCTGATATCTGACAATCATGAATTTTATCTTGTAGGAAAGCTAAGAGGAAGCTCTACAACTTTGATGAAGAGCTCGAAGTCTTAAACAGATGTCTAAGGGACCTAAGTTTACATGGAAGTCAGAATACGGGTTCTGTCACTAGAATCCGAATGGTGTGCACTCATAAAATCATATCTCAAGCTATAATAATGGAGATGGGCTGAAATTTGGACAGTGGATAGTCAAGATCCAAATAAACAACTTTCATGAAGAACACATTTTGAGAAAAAGAAGTCTAGTAGGTCATTTTGAGCTTGCAAGTCGGAACAGAGGTGCTGAAGTTGGGTTTGAGCAACCTACGGTATTTGGGACATATCTTGGGCTTAAGGAAGCCAAATTTGACGAACCAACTATCCATTTTATAGCCAAGACAAGGATCTACAACTTTCATGAAGAACACTTTTCGTGAATCTGAAGTATAGTGGGTCGTTTTTGGCTTCCAAGTCAGACACGAAATTTTCATCCATCCACTAATCCACTAATCCACTCATCCATCCACTAATCCATCCATCCACTCATCCACTAATTCACCCACTCATCCACTCATACACTAATCCAACCACTTAACCACTCCACCCACCCATCCACTAATCCATCCACTCATCCATCCACTCACCCACTCACCCACTCAACCAATATTTAATCCACTCCACTCACCCACTCACCCACTAAACCAACCCACTCAACTAAATCAACCAATCATCCACTCACCCACTCAACCACTCAACCACTCATCCACTCAACTAACCCACTCAACCAATATTTAATCCACTCCACTAACCCACTCATCCATCCACTCACCTTTGTCATTTTGTTACCCTAGACTTCTATAAAAGGGCACCATTGGTTATCATAGGGAGGAGGGAACTCTCCTTCATTTTCTCTCAGTTTTTCTTGTGATTTCTTTCTAGCTATGTGTAACTAAACCTCCCTTGGTTAAGGGGGTGATGAAACCGCTAGTATTAATGTTGTAAACTTTGCATATTTGATTATTTCAACACGCTTATGTTTTTATTCATATATTTCTGAATCTATTGTTGGTATGAAGGTTTTTGTACTTGTTCCTACTTTCAAAGTAGTAGATCTAGGTTTATTATGCGCGGTTGCGGTAGTAGATCTAGTGGGATGTATGATGTTCATGTGGGTATAATTATCTTTGTGCTATTTGCCGCTTATAAAAGTGGTAGATCTGGGTTTATTATGCGCGGTGCGGTATTAGATCTAGAGAAATATATGTTCTAAGTAATTTAATCCTGGTGTGTGATTAGACCTTAGTGTAATTGGTTTTCTAAATCTTAATGCAATTGTTGGATAGTTGTAAGAGCGGTTGCTTTATGACTAATCGGTGATTAGGAGTTGATTTGAGCGGTTGCTAAATTGACCAACACGTAAGGAAAACAGAGATTTACTCTCACAATTGCATAAAAACATAATTGAGCATGTTGGAATAAAAGGATATGTGGATTTACATTATCATATAAATCTAGTGGTGGATTCAATCTCTTAACCAATTTTCTTATATTGTTGATTTCAGGTTTGTTTATTGTTATCTTTGAAGTTGTTCATTGTTCATCAAAACTCCAAAACCCCCTTTTTACTTGTTTATTGTTAATCAGAGTCTAAATTGGGAATTGTTTAATAGTGTTAATTGAATTGGTTCTCTGTGGATTGACCCTTACTAACTACAACTAGTTGTAAGGTTTTTATTTTCTGGTGGGCCTGATAACTGATTTTTATCTTAATTTTAATCACTACATCCGCACGCATCAATGAGGCACTGGAGGCATCTTGACCAGTGGATTTGTCAAGTATTGTTTATCTGGTCAAAGGCTTCTTGGTGGCAAGGCTCCCACACAAAGTCTTGTTCAACTATCAACTTGACCAATGGAGTAAAGACTCTAGTTCTTCCTGAAAAATTGGATACGAATCTCTTCAGAAAGTTCACTTTTCCTAAGAAAGATTATAGTTCCTTCTTGTTCGTCGGTGGTGTGGTTTTCAACACTGCCTTGGCTTTATTCTTGTCCATTTCAATACCTTTCTTATGAACTAAGAAACCTAAGAATTTGGTAGCCGACACAACAAAATCACCTTTCTCTGATTCATCTTAAGGCTGTTTTCTCAATTTGTTGAATGCCTGCCTCAAGTTTGTCAAATGACTTTCCTTTATCTCTGACTTGGCAATTACATCATCAATGTACACCTCCATTAACTTTTCAATGACATCATGGAAGATAGTGTACATTGCTCTTTGATAGGTAGCTCCTGCATTCTTTAAACTGAAAGGCATGACTACCCATTCATATGTCCTAATGGCTCATGGACATCTGAAGGCAGTTTTCGACACATCCTCCTTAGCTATGAAGATTTGATTATAACCTGCATGGCCATCTATGAAACTTAAAAATTCATATCCAGTTGCGGCATCAATTAACATGTCTGTAATAGGCATAGGATATTCGTCTTTAGAAGTTGCCACATTTAAATTCCTAAAGTCCACGGATATTCTTAACTTGCTATTTTTCTTAATTACATGAACTACATTAGACAACCATTCGACATACCTGGTCGTTCTAATGAACTTGGCTTTGAGTAACTTTTTGACCTCTTCTTTTATCTTTGACACCACCTCAGGTGCAAATCTCCTGTTGGTTTACTTGATAGGTCTGCATCCTTCTTTCAATGACAGTCTATGTTCGACAAGGTCTCTGCTCAACCCAGGCATCTCATCATAATCTCATACAAAACAATCTTTGTATTCCTTAATTAAGTTGACAAGGTGCTCCTTGAACTCCTTTGGCAGAAATGAACTCACAAATAAGGACCTTTTCTCTATTTCAGTGCCTAAATTTATCTCCTCCAATGGATCTTTAAACTCTACACTTTGCTTTTCATCAAGTCCTTTGTCGAATCCCAATGGACTATCATCTATTATGCAATTTGAAAATACACCTTCAGTGGTGTATACTGCTCTGTCGGCCAAATAAGCTGTCAGTTTGTCTAACTGATTACTAACACTCATGGCTAGTGCTTGGTAGATCCTTTTCGACCTTATTCACTAGTTGAATGCCAAATTGATCCATTAAGCATGCTTCAAGTGCATCTTTGTCGATGACTCCATCATTTTCCATGATTGGCTTGACATTTGGAGGATAAATTTTAAAATCAACATGAAGTTGTTGCAAATAGCAAGGGTTATCATCTGCCTCTATTATTTCTACCTAATTATCTATATTCCATAGGATGAGCTTCTGATGCCCCGTTAATGGTATTACTCTGACGATATGTATCCAATCTCTTCCCAGTAGAAGATTGTAACTGCATTTCGTCGAAATTACAACAAACAATGTCAACCTCAGAGCGGATCCGACTTGCACATTCAACATTACTACTACGTATGACGGAGATGTCTTGCCACTGAAGTCAATGACAATCATGTTAGTTGACATTAGATCAGACTCATTCTTCCTAAGCATCTTAAACATTAGCCTTGGATTCAAGTTGATAGCTGCCCCCCGTCTATCAGAACTCTATTGGTCGGTTTTTCTTCTAACACAACCTTGATGTGTAACGGGCGGAGATGAGCCTTCTGTTCTTCTGTTGGCTTCTCAAATTGTGTTGTATTGTCGAATATAGTTAACATGTTATCCTGACAGAAAAGCCACTGATCACTAAGGTCATCTAGGTCTTCTTCATTTTCTCTTGTATACTCAATTTCATGATACCCTTCAAACTCAACAAGCAAAACTGAAATCAAGTTCACGCTTATTGACTTTAAGAACTCTTCTTCATCAGTCAACTCTTCACTTCTGTACCCTCCAATCCTGAAGTAACTTTTGTCGATTGAACCATCCGATGACAAATTGCTATTGCGATTGACTACAAGTCATTGAAGAATGATTTTGATGATAATAAAAATGAAGATGGAAGGAAGACCAAGTCCAAGATCTCTCAAAGATTGGCTTTAGGACCTAGAGTCTCTTTGTATGGAGCCCTTTTTGGATATCTCATCG
Organism: Ormosia emarginata; assembly: GCA_029884605.1. Classification (NCBI taxonomy): domain Eukaryota; kingdom Viridiplantae; phylum Streptophyta; class Magnoliopsida; order Fabales; family Fabaceae; genus Ormosia; species Ormosia emarginata. The sequence goes on along the minus strand of JAQQTP010000022.1, from coordinate 2,443,189 downwards.
TTTCTTAAAACAAAAAGATCTAAACCATGCTCTTTAATAAATCAAAGATTCAAAAATGGTTGATGAATTAATCAAAAGGATTTTTTGCATTTTTTGAAATCACTGGGCAGTTTTCTATATGTTTTTCAAATGGTTTTTAAAGGTTATTCGAATAAAGGCCTCTTTATTCGAATAAACCAAGTTTGGAAAAATTGGTTTTTAACAGGGTTATTCGAATAGCCATATAGTTATTCAAATAACAACTTCAAAACCCTGCTGCGCGCTTCTGATTTCAAAAGTTCTATTTGAATAGCACTTATGCTATTCGAATAGAATGGTTTCTGGATAGCGTCTTTCAAATGAGCTATTCAAATAACCATAAGTTATTCGAATAGACTTGTTTTCTGAAAACATTTTTTAAACAGAGTTATTCGAATAATTCTTAGGCTATTCGAATAACATATATCAGTTTTAGTTTTCTGAAAGCTTTTCAAGTTGAGTTATTCGAATAACTCAATAGTTATTCGAATAAACTTGTGACCTCCTGTTTTGAAAAGATATTGACATTCTCATTTAATTACGTTAATTAATTATTTCAACGGCTATTTTATACGAGAACTCTATAAATAGAGACCTTGGGTCACCTTTGCAAGTTGCCTAACAATCTGAATCATTTTTTGCTTGGTTGAAAACATGATTTATAATTCTTTTATATTTTCTGTGTTCTTTTCGCCAAAACTTTGAGATATCTTTAAAGAGCTCTACAGTGCTTCAATTTGTGACATTTACTCTTTGTGAGAGTTTCTTTTCATCTATTTTCTTATAAATAAATTTGTAATGAGAGTGAGGTATCCTTGAAAGGCTTGTAAAGAGGGTGAGGTATCCCTCTAAGGTTTGAGTAAGGGTGAGGTATCCTTGAAAGTTGAGGCTTTAGCACAAGGGTAGAGTTTCTCTGTGTATGAAAAGTGTTCTTATTTGTAATGGTTGCAAGCACCTGTTTTAAGCTTGTATTGATAGTAAAAAATCTTGAATTGTATTTCGAGGACTAGATGTAGGCCACACGTGGTTTGGTGGCTGAACTAGGGTAAATATTGTGTCTGTTCTTCTCATTTTTATCTCTTTATTTAATTACAATTTATTTATTATTACTTATCTGTTAATTTGCTGCACTTAAAGCTTTAATTTATTTTCTTTATTTTCATATCTTTTTTAATATTTAGCTTCGACGAAATTTGTTTTATAAGTATTTGCGAAAAGTTTTGTAACTTAATTCACCCCCTCTTGAGTACTGGAGCCACTTGGTAACAAGTGGTATCAGAGTTAAACTCTTGTTTAAAGAACTTAGCAGCTTCAAGAGAACATAGCTTCATCAAATGGTTTTTCAGAGGGATCTTCCATAAACTGACCATCCTTTTTCAATGGGAATGGTTATGCATATTGAAAGAAAAAAAATGAAAATCTTCATCGAAGTTATTGATCTAGATGTGTGGTATACTGTCAAAAATGGTGCATTTATACCTACGCGAGAGGTCAATGGTGTAAAAACTGAGACACTTAGAAGTGATTAGTCTGATGAGGATAAAAGAAAAGTTCAACATAATTTGAAAGCCAAAAACATCATTACAACTGCTTTGGTATATGATGAGTTTTTCAGAATTTCAAATTGTAAAACTGCTAAAGAAATGTGGGATACTTTACAAGTCACCCATGAGGGTACTAGTGAAGTTAAGAAGTCGAGAATCAATTTTCTTACTTGTAAATATGAATTATTTAGAATAATTAAGGAGAAAGCATTCAGGAAATGTAAAAGAGGTTCACCCACATCGTAAATCATCTTGCATCTTTAGGAAAGAATTTTTCTAACGAAGATTTGATTAACAAAGTTTTAAGTTGTTTGAGTAAGATTTGGCAACCCAAGGTGACAACCATATTAGAATCAAGGGACTTGTCGACAATGACACTAGCTACCCTTTTTGGAAAACTTCATGAACACGAACTGGAGCTGAACATATTAAGCCAAAGTGAAGAAAATGATAAGAAGAAAAATGGCATAGCTCTCAAAGCCACCGACTTAGCAATTGATGATGATGATGATAAGGATGGAGAAAGCATAGAAAACCTTAAGCTAAATGAAGAAAACCTCAGCCTTATGGTAAAGAAATTCAGTAAGTTTCTCAGAAAGAAGGGAAACCAAAGAAGACTGCCTTTTCCTCCAAAGAAAACTCAACACAAAGGAGAAGGAACATCTTCAACTCCAACTTGTTACGAATGTGAAAAATCGGGTCACATGAAGATGGAGTGCCCAATTTACGAAAAGAAGATGGAAAAATTTGAGAAGAAACCTTTTCAAGAAAGAAAAGGAAGAAGGGTCTACATAGCATGAGATGACAACAATATGGAATCAACTCACAGCTCAGATAGCGAGGAAGCTAATCTATGTCTTATGGCTAAAGGGGAAGAAGATCATGAGAGCGACATTAAGGTAATTTCTAACTATGATTTATCTCATTCTTATGATGAATTGCAATATGGAATCAACTGACAACTCAGATAGCGAGGAAACTAATCTATGTCTTATGGCCAAAGGAGAAGAAGATCATGAGAGCGACATTGAGGTAATTTCTAAATGTGATTTATCTCATTCTTATGATGAATTGCAAAGGCCTTTGAAGACTTGCATGATGAATCACTAAGGCTCACTAAATTAGTCTCTTCATCTAATAAATCAAATTTTTAATTTAAATAAAGAAATTGAAGAGTTAAAAATTGAAAATGAGATATTAGGATTAATTGATGTATGCACAACTTGTTCTTCACATGCTTCCTGTAACGCCCCTTTTTGGGAGGGAACGTCACATTGTCAAATAGAAGAAAATGTTGAAAATAAAATTTATCTAAATTAAGACTCGGTTCATTAGTTTAAGGTTAACTTGTTGGATGCTTTAATACGTGAGTAAAAATGGCAGTATATTTTTTTTTGTTAATTAATAAATAAAACTAAGTGACGAAGTCGGAAATAGTAGTAAAGAGCAAGGCAAAAATAAAATTCACCTCTGAATGACATGCACATATTTATATATATATATATATATATATATATATATATATATATATATATATATATATATTTAAATATCAACTATACTTTAAATACAAGCCCGGAAATTTCCAAAAAGCAAAACTATACCTGCCCAAAGGAATCATACATATTCATCCCCCAGAATATCAAAATATACAGCCTACCAAAAATAATACATCAGGCCCCCAAAATAAAACATTGGCAGCCATCAGCAGCTACCAGCAAAAATCAGTCCCTCAAGAGAGGAGGGACCGTATCAGGATCCTCAGCGGGGTCCTCCTCGTCCGAGAAAACCTCCATCGGAACCACGGAACCACGGGCAGGAGTCCGAGCGGTAGAATCGAAAGAGTCCTCCTGCGGGGTGGAGTAACGATCACCCCACATCTCACGGATGGGCAAGTAGAACTCCAGTCGCAAGCTGACATGGCAGGTGAAGATCGGCGTCTCATGATGTCTCCAGGCTAGGGAAATCGACACGTCTCCCAGATAGACGCAGCGATCGGAACTCAAGTTGATGTGCCAACACTCTAGCCCTCCGAGGAAGGTTAGACGCACATCACCCAGAAATCTGCGCATGCGTGCCTCCATCGTCTTCTGTAGTTGCTAGTCTCGATCGGTCCAAAAACTGGGGAAATCAGGGGCTTCAGCCTCCTTGCCGTCTTCTTCGGTAGATACAGTATACACACAAGCAGCAAATAATAGGTATACAGGAAAGAGGTAAGACATCCTACCATCATTACTAATTATAGCAGCCAGAAACAAAACAGCGCAACGCGCCTAATAGCAATTCAGAACAGCATTTCCAAATCATAAGTAGTAAGTCCAGCCGTAAGCAAATAAACAATTCCAGGCAGACATTCATTATAATAATGATCAGACAATTCACAGTTATGGAAAGTAATGATTTACAATGATAGATTATTTAATGATGCACATGCATGCTTTCCCAAATTCCTACTCCATGGAGCTAGACACGAACAGTCGGAGAGAAAAATCAGGAGGCATGTCTGTAACTCGACTACCGCGGCCAAAGTGCTATAAATCAATAATTTTCCATGTGCACATTCAGGCATTGTACAGACAATCTACGCTAGATCACGATATAGGACAGTGTCTCGGTTCGGATCGTCGGTACGTTTGCATCAGTTTGCCCTACGGACAGAAGAGCTACCAACTGCCCATTGTGGAGGACCCGCACCCCGACGCCCCCAAGGTCATAACATGACCTACACTAGTCTACTCGCACCCGCACTAAGGTGTGTTCAATCTCCTAGGCAACTTGGCCTTACAACAGTCCTCAGGACATTCACAATGCATAAGACTCTATGCATGAACATGTATGATTCACAATCTCATACAATTCCATAATATGCCACAATTGGCCAAGATAAGCATCAACACATAAATGGTCACTCACATAGACCTATAACATCATAATATTGAAATCAAATAAGGTGATACATTTCTAAGGTCCATTATGCATTCTTATTCAAGATTTGCCATCCTTACAAGAATTCGTCACTAAGTAAGTTTCCATAATTAATTGAATTTTCTAAAGTAATTTATTCTCATACACTTAGAATGGTTATTCTAACATCCCAAAATCTCACACTCTCTTGTTCTTACTCTTGTAAAATTTCCTCAAGTTTCATGACAAGTTCCTTCCTTAGTCCTTTAAAATTTATGAATCTCCAATTGTATTTAATTCTTCCAAATTTTCTACCTTGCTAACCTATTGCCTATGTTTCAACCATTTAATTTTCTAAATTCCAAGATTACCAAAAATTACATAATTAAGTCCCAAATAGCCCTAGAGGTCGTGGCCTCCCAAGTGGGTTTAATTCTCAATTTTTCTATTCCATTGATTTTATATTACACACTTGATTAATTTAGTCATTCACTTGTTAAAATTTGCTCACCAAGAACACATCAATTTAAACCCCAAAACCGTGGCCACCCAAGAACCATCCCCATATCAATTTATTCCTTTTCCTATCCTCTAATCCATTCCAATGTTCCAATGTACATCAACAATCAATCCAATGGCATAAACAAAATAAAATCAACATGCAAACATGCTAATCACAAAATCAAAGAATAACCCTCTTTAGGGTTTTCTCAAAATCAATCACAACCAAGGTTCCTAAATGCTAATAGAGGTTGAGGAAGAGTGTCTTCCTGTTACCCAAGTGAAGAAATCAAGAGAAACCTCCAAGAACTCCCTTGAAATTTCGGATTGGTGCCACCCAAAACCCTAGGAATTTCACCTTAGTTAGAATAGCATAAGAACTTGAAAAATGGAATGTAGATGGTCATTAAAAGACCCTTGAAACCGAAAATGAAGAGAAGAGAAGAAGAGTCTTGAAGCTTACCCAAAAACGCTAACCTTGAAGCTTGAAGAAAGTGATGAAGATAGTAGATTTTCAAGAAGCTCCAAGCAAGAAAGGTGTTTAGGAGATAGAAAGGATTAAGAAAATATGGTTGGTTGGAAAATTTGTGATGGTTGAGGTGTGGGAGAGTGACGAGCGCCGAACTCAGTCAAAATTATAACCGAAGTTATTAACTAAGTTTGCAGTATAGTGAACAACACCGGATCGTCTCCTCAAGGATCGTAAATACAATTTTATCAAATTAAGTTAAGTTAGAAAGGGGGTTTTGATTGTTCAAGGATTACCTTGACTATAGAAAAACAATGACAAGATCTCAAGAAAAATAACAATTAAAGAAATGAGTTAACAAAAACTCGATGAATATTCCTACATTTACAAACATATCTTTACAATTAATTCGAGAAAATAAATCTATCCGAGATTGGGTGGATTCAATCATAGACCTTTCAACAAACACTTGAAATACATTTGAATGATTAACTTGGATCTAACCGAGATCTCTGCATCGATCCGAGATTCATACTAGACAATCGTCCGTAATTCAATTGACAAGTAATAAACACAACATCTGCATCGCACCATTCATGTAAATATATGTCAATTTAAGCACCGAATTCAATTAACCTAGGCACAAATCAGTAACCTAACCTCTTCAATTACATGATTAGTTTAGATCAATCAGTTCTAAGTTTAATCACAAATCTCAATCTTCAGTTATGTGATTAATTCAGATCAATCAGCTCTAAGTTTAATCACAACATTAATCTTAAAATAAACATAAACTGAATCACCATTCATGCATTCAAGATCAAGAAAACAGAAGAAGAAGAAGAGAAGAAGAATCCAAATATAAATCAAATACATTACATAAACCAAGGTCTCAAGAATCCAAACCACAATCTCTTCAAGAGTCCTAAATTGACTAGAAGTGACTTAGCTCTCCATTACAATGAAGGAAAAATACACAAGAACTATGAAAAGCTATCTCTAACACCAAGTGTCTCCCTAGAGCTCTCCACATCCAGCCTTTTATAGAGGATTAGGAGTAGTAGGTGGATGAGTAGGTGAGATTAGTAGGTGGAATTAGTAGGTGGATGAGTAGGTGAGATTAGTAGGTGAGCTTAGTAGGTGAGCTTCCTTATCTCCGAAATTATTTATTGCTGAACTCATTGATTTCGTCATTTCCAAGCCAAGTGGTCTTCATGAAAGTTCTAGGAAATTGTCTAAGCTTTCCAATGGCTGTGGAAGCACCCAAAAAATCGTCCTATAGCCCAAGATATGACTCAATTACTACAGACTATTCAGGACTAGTTTCAGCACCTCTGTTTTGAATTTTAGACCCAATATCACCATCAAGGAGCCCAAATCAAGTTTTGTGTTTGTCATGAAAGTTGTACATATGGGTCTTAACTTTCAGATTACAAATTTTCAGCCCATTTTATAAACCCAAACTCGAATTATGTTCTGGTTACTACACACTGTTCAGGTTTCAGTCACAAAACCCGTATTCTAATTTCCATGCCCAATTAGCTCCACTAGATGTCTGAAATTGTCTTTGAGCTCTTCACCAAAGTTGTAGAGCTCTCTCTTATCTTTCCTAAAAGGTAAAATTCATAATTATCAGACATTTAGAACTCAAGATATGGCCAAAATACAGAAACAGTGTAAGACCCAAATAATGCTGAAAAAATCAATTAAGTCCGATTCGAGTTCAAACTTACAAAACATAATCAAATTCAATTAATTAAGTACATGAAGAGTGTAAATGACTAATAATGAGGGTTTATTAATGTATAAAATATATGATTATCAGATTCCCCCACACTTAGCTTTTTGCACTCCTGGGCAAAACATATAAAACTAAAGTTAGAAGACAAAGACAAACGACACAAACTTAAAAGCTAAAAACTTTAAAGGACTCAATGAAGCAAGAAGAGCAACAAGAAATTCAAGGGATCAAAGCATAAATGAGGTAACATTTCTTTACATCTCAAACCAACAAGCAAGGAAACTTCCGTTGAAAAGAATGAATTAAGAATGATAGATCCTCACAAGATTCCCTCTTAATCTCTCAAGTGTTTAAAAGGTAGGTATTTCACTCAATTCAACCCATGAAAATTGCACTACCATAAACTTGCTTATCTTCTACTTCTCCACTACTCAAAACACATGCACACACAAATCATGAGGACTTTATTCAAGGTTGTAGTGAGGTCAAGGAAACAGAAGAGGATAAAATGGATATGAGAGGATAAATACCAAAGAGAATAAAAGTAAATGAGAGCTGAGTTCAAATAACAAGCATAAAAGTTCATCCCAACTCTAATGTATATCCCTTTACATATTCATTTCCCAATCCTTTTCTCTTTTTTTTTTTTTTTTTTTTTTTTTTTTATTTTATTTTTTTTTTTTTTTTTTTTGGCACTCTTTCCTTTTTTTTTAACAACCATTTTGTACACACACCCCCACACTTGTTCAAAAACTCATCCATTAACCAAGCTAATGTTCTTTTATTCCCTAAGGTAAAGTAGGAACATGATTTTTCATTTAAGGCACATAATGAGATAGAAACAAGGAATGGTCAAATAAGCTCAAAGGGGTTAAGCAAAGGAAAATATACAAAGTTGACAGGAATCAAAGAATTTTCAAGAAGTCAAAAGAGTGCTTGATATCATATTGAAAACAAGGTTGGCTATTTGGTTAAACTAGCTAATTAAGAAAGAGGGCCTCAATCATGTTCATGCATGCAAGTGAAATGTAGCCTCAAAAAGAATCAAAGCAAGTTCTAGAGTGGTCATTAACATGAGTGAAAATCACACAAGAAAGAAGAGAATGACATAAATGTTGAATCCATCCATTAGGCGCAAAATCTCACAAGGTATGCATCCATCAAACTCAATTCATCAATTCAATCATCCATCACCAAGCATATCAGTTCAAGAAGGGAGAAAAGTTATTCAATCATGCAATGAACCCTTTTTTTTATTTTTTTTAACAAAAAAGAAACATGCTAAAATCTCTCCCCCACACTTAATATAAACATTGTCCTCAATGTGAAAGTGATAAATAAAACTCATCATCATAACACAACATGGCGATGAGGGGCGATATAATGGCAAATGAAAAGATGCGTAAGAATCAAAGCAACAATGTAACACAAAACTCACAAAACAAATGAGTAAAATGTAAAACCAAAATAACATGACTGGAATAATATACAATTAAAGAGGAAATGCGGGTCTTTTAGAGTCGATTCTCAAGATCTTAGTAACATAATATTCATCTCTCGAAGAGATTCCACAATTAAGAAGTTCATGATGTACCAGGCCACAAGAATGCGTCTTCAAGAGTCAATTGTTAGTCATGGCAACCATCACCCAAGAGGGGGTGAATTGAGTGATTACAAATTTTAATGCAACTTTGAGAAATTAATCATTTTGAATAACTCAAGTAATAAATGCAGCGCATCATGCACAACAAAGGTACAAGTATTATAGATTACTCAAATACAACTTGGGATATATGATGAATTAAGCAAATGAGCTAGATATCAAGTTCATAAAATCAAATCACTAAGATGACAAGATATGCAATAGATAAATTTACTACACTAAATACTGAAATTAAAGAGTGTAGGGAAGAGAGAATCAAACTCAAGAATTTATCCTGGTTCAATGCCACCAACCACTTGTGGCCTACATCTAGTCCCCAAGCTTAACTTGAGATTTTCTTCACTATCTCCTAGACTTCACGGGTGCTAGGAAAACCTTTACAAACAAGAGCACCCTCACACTTTGGGATACCTCACCCTTGTGCTAGAGCCTCCAATTCTTCAAGCTTCACAGTGCTTGATGACCTTTACAAACTTGAGCACTCAACTCCTTGGGATGCCTCACCCTTGAGCTTGAGTCTCTTCAAACAAAGGTATGCCTCACCCTTTACAATTTGGAGGGATACCTCACCCTCTCTTACAAAGCAATCAAGGTTGATAGAATGAAACTCTCACAAGAGTAGATATACAACTTGAAGAACAAAGTATAGATGATAGAAAACTCTCTCAAGAGTGGATAATACAAATTGAAGAACAAAGGAATAGAAGAATTTTGCAAGAAAGAGCTCAAAATATGATTTTAGTGATTCAAGGATCAAATCAAGGGTTCAAGAGGTGTATAAGCTTCATACAACACTTATATATAGAGCCCAAGTGATAAAATAGCCGTTGGTAGTGTTTAGAAATGATTTTTTATGAAAACTAGCCGTTTATAACCGTTAGAAACGTTTCTGGGCACTTGGTAATCGATTACACACTTCTGGTAATCGATTACACGGCTTCTGTCAACGTTGTAATCGATTACAGGACTTGTGTAATCGATTACAGCATTTCTGATTTTGAAAGCTGACTTTAAAATGTCATAACTACTTCATTTCTTATCCGATTAAAGCAAATGACCAGTCATTGGAAAGATCTTTGAGTATATTTTCAAATGAAATAAGTTTCACAACAAAACTCAAAGTATTTTGAAAGTTATGATCAAAAGAGTGATTAAAGGTCAGCTTTTCAAAACTCAAACTTGATTATTTTTGAAAACTGACTTTAAATGGTCATAACTTCTTCATTTCTTATCCGTTTAAAGCAAATGACCACTCATTGGAAAGATATTTGAGTCTATTTTCATATGCAATAAGTTTCACAATAAAACTCAAAGTAGTTTGAAAGTTATGAGCAAAATAGTAACTAAATGTCAGTTTTACAAAACACAAACTTGGCTATTTTTCAAATGTGTGAACTACCACCAAGATTAACTTTCCAAAAATAGTTTGTTGGGCATTTAAATATGTAAGAACCATTTTTAAAGACTTAAAAACATATTTGAGCTCTTTTATTGTAAAACCTCTATCTTTACATAGGAGAAAACTTAAAAGGAAAATATACCAATTCTAGTCCTTAGGCTTCTTGATGTAATCCAAGCTTCCACAAATTTCTTCTCTTCAAATCTTGTAAATTGCTTGGAACATCTTTATCATTCTCATTCTTCTTAAGTTGAGCATAGTTGTGATCTTTTGCTTTCTAGTTGCAATGCTCACTCTTAGTACTTGGACTATTCTACAAAGTATTACTCACTTAAAACAAGCATAGTTAGTCCAAATTCATAACTTAATATCTTAATATGCATGATTCATAAATGTATAACTCTAATTAGTCTAACGTGCATATAAGAATGTTGCATATATCTCATTGCATGATTATTAAGTGAAGTATAACTAAATATAGTACATAATCATGCATGATCCAATATATCTCTTTTAAGCACATATATGTAACATGATCAATATTCTTTTGTGATGCATTTGTCATCTATAAAGCACATCTATCAAGTATAAGCATCATTCTTTTTGTCTTATATTTGTCATCATCAAAACTTAACATATCAAACCATTGAGGCAAACTTATTTCCACATCAATAAGGTATAACTTACTGACTCCTTACTCAGCCATTTAAAGTGAAGTATGTTTTTATCTTCTCAGATTGCGAAAACCATCCCCAAAGATCTTGAAAACAAATCTAGTTGGGTTACCTCCCAATAAGCGCTTGTTTAACGTCATTAGCTCGACGTTGGGACACTTCTTAGTGATCTTTATAATGTGGATGGTAAAAGCCCATCACTTTCACTTCCACATTTTTCGGCTTGAGATGGTGTCCATTGGTCTTATTAAGTGAGGTTGGTGAAAAGACTCCACCAGGATCCCATTGGTTGAAACGTGATGACCAAGTTATGGTAGACACAACATGATAGCTTTCACTAGGGTCCCATTGGTTGAAGTGTAATGACTAAGTTAAGCTTGAAGCATGAGGGCTCCCATTGGGGTCCCATTGGTCTTTCTTAATTTCCTTGAATTCACCAATGGCATGCAAACGTGTAATTTGGCAATTCTGCTTTCATTGATTATATTGGACCATGACCCAAAAACAAAATCCACTTCAGTAGTTACTGTCATATGTTGCCTTTCCTTTTTCTTTGAAAATTTCTCAATGGCCTTCAACTCCACCTCCCTATGTGTTGTAGACTCTGCAATTGCATTGCTGATAGACCCTTCAATATCATTAGATGCTGCATAAATAGAATCATCAACTTTCAAATATGCAGAAATGTCAGCACACGTAACACATTCTATATCACCGTCACAATCAGTACATGAGTTGCAATTGATAGAATCATTAAAACCAATAAAATCAGGAAATTCAGCACACAACTCATCATGAGTTTCGTCAACTAAATCTGCAGGTAAATCAATATGACAATTAGAATGCAGGGAGTTAGGAATTGTTTGGGAAGAGAGTTGGTCTGACTCTTGACTTCTCAATTCATTAACAGTGATTGTCAACTGCTCAATTTGGGTTGTTAAATCCTGAATAGTGGCAGTGAAATTCTGTTGGAACTCAATTTGGGTTTTCATCAAGTCCTCTAATGAAGGCTCAAGTTTTGTGGTTGTTGGACTTGTTATCTATTGAAATAGCTGCTCATATTGCAATGATTGCTGCTGTTGTGATGCCGGTTTGCTATATCCCAGATCCGAATAGTTTCTCCAGCCAGGGTTATATGTGTTGAAGAAAAGATCATAATTTTGTTGCTGCTGCTAGAACTGTGGTTCATCAAGAAAATAATCAACTGCTGCAACAAATTGATCTGGAAAAACAGAACTACCATATTGAAGTGTAGGGCATGCATATGTGGGGTGAGATGAACAAAAACAATTGTTACACACAAGTGTAGCTTCCTGCACAGGTGATTGTTGTCTCACTACTACATGTCTTACCAAAGAAGTCAACTCCTCAAGTTTTGACTCCATTATGCATGGTCCATTGTATCCTTAAAATGCAACAGAATGCAACAAAATGACAATGAAAGAAAAAGAAAAAGAAAGAGTTAGTATGATAATTTAAAAGATTATATCACATTTACGGCTCCCGACATGGCGCCAAAATTTTGACGAGCGCTTAGAACTCGATCAAAATTATAACCGAAGTTATTAACTAAGTTTGCAGATATAGTGAACAACACCGGATCGTCTCCTCAAGGATCGTAAATGCAATTTTATCAAATTAAGTTAAGTTAGAAAGGGGGGTTTTGATTGTTCAAGGATTACAATGACAAGATCTCAAGAAAAATAACAATTAAAAGAACAATCAATTCAAAATCTATCCGAGATTAGGTGGATTCAATCATAGACCTTTCAACAAACACCTGAAATACATTTGAATGATTAACTTGGATCTAACCGAGATCTCTCGCATCGATCCAAAATTCATACTAGACAATCGTCCGAGAATTCAATTGACAAGTGATAAACACAAATCTGCAATCGCACCATTCATGTAAATATATGTCAATTTAAGCACCGAATTCAATTAACCTAGGCACAAATCAGAACCTAACCTCTTCAATTACATGATTAGTTTAGATCAATCAGTTCTAAGTTTCATCACAAATCTCAATCTTCGCTTTATGTGATTAATTCAGATCAATCACTCTAAGTTTAATCACAATACTTAATCTTAAAATAAACATAAACAGAATCACCATTCATGCATTCAAGATCAATAAAACAGAAGAAGAAGAAGAGAAGAAGAATCCAAATATAAATCAAATACATTACATAAACCAAGGTCTCAAGAATCCAAACCACAATCTCTTCAAGAGTCCCAAATTGACTAGAAGTGACTTAGCTCTCCATTACAATGAAGGAAAAATACACAAGAACTATGAAAAGCTATCTCTAACACCAAGTGTCTCCCTAGAGCTCTCCATATCCAGCCTTTTATAGAGGATTAGGAGTAGTAGGTGGATGAGTAGGTGAGATTAGTAGGTGGAATTAGTAGGTGGATGAGTAGGTGAGATTAGTAGGTGAGCTTAGTAGGTGAGCTTCCTTGTCTCTGAAATTATTTATTGCTGAACTCATTGATTTCGTCATTTCCAAGCCAAGTGGTCTTCATGAAAGTTCTAGGAAATTGTCTAAGCTTTCCAATGGCTGTGGAAGCACCCAAAAAATCGTCCTACAGCCCAAGATATGACTCAATTACTACAGACTGTTCAGGACTAGTTTCAGCACCTCTGTTTTGACTTTTAGACCCAATATCACCATCAAGGAGCCCGAATCAAGTTTTGTGTTTGTCATGAAAGTTGTACATATGAGTCTTAACTTTCAGATTACAAATTTTCAGCCCATTTTATAAACCCAAACTCGAAGTATGTTCTGGTTACTACACACTGTTCGGGTTCCAGTCACAAAACCCGTATTCTGATTTCCATGCCCAATTAGCTCCACTAGATGTCTGAAATTGTCTTTGAGCTCTTCACCAAAGTTGTAGAGCTCTCTCTTATCTTTCCTAAAAGGTAAAATTCATAATTATCAGACATTTAGAACTCAAGATATGACCAAAATATAGAAACAGTGTAAGACCCAAATAATGCTGAAAAAATCAATTAAGTCCGATTCGAGTTCAAACTTACAAAACATAATCAAATTCAATCAATTAAGTACATGAAGAGTGTAAATGACTAATAATGAGAGTTTATTAATGTATAAAATATATGATTATCAGATAGGGGCTGGCCGTGGAGCTCTCCTAGAGACAAGGAGGAGAAAACTAAAATGAAGAAAAAGAAGAAAAGAAGAGAGAGAGGAGAGAAGTGCTTTAGGTTTTTGTTTTGAAATTAAGCAAGGTAATTAGTTAAAGGAAAAATCAATTCTTTCCCCCCAAAATGATGGTCTAGCCATGCATGAAGAAGAGAGAAGAGGGAATGAGCTACATTTGCATTGGGAAAGAGGGAGAGGAAATTTCCAAGAAGCTTCCTCCAAGCTTACATGAGAAGCTTCGCACGTTTCACGATAAAGTGAAAGTAAGATTGTCTCTTAATTGGGCATACTAACACAGATAAATATTTACACTATCAGTATTATTTTTCCTCCAGTGTAGAAGAGTTACAAATGATGAAAATAATATTTTATTATTCATCGGATGATTTTACAGTATCGCGATTTCATTTATCGGGTAAAATTCTCGAAAAATATAAACTTTGTAAATTGTGCCCGGCCTCGGGTTTAGTAAGATTTCCCATCGACAAGTCCACAATTTAGAGTTTACCAGCCCTAGGGAAGACATTGCATCTTCTCGGGTCCATTCAGTGCGCACGCAAAATGAGGAATATACTAAAATATTTGACGTTCCCAGAAAATTCCCAGAAAATTCTCAAAAACTACAAATATTATAAAACAATTATCCGTCACATAGTTTTTCAATTTTTGAAGCATTACGATCATTTTTTCGACTCTGCTCAATACTCGCGTAAAATGAGGAATATATTAAAATATTCATCGTTTCCGAAAAATTTTGAAAGAATTCACATAAATCACAAATATTAGAAAATGACTATTTGTGGTAAGATAATTAATTTCCGGAGCGTTACACTAACCTCAGCAATTCTCAGCTCAATGTGCAAGTAAAACGAGAAATATATTAAAATATTCATCATTTCTGAAAAATTCCAGAAAAATTTCTAAAAATCAAGAATATTATAAAATGATTATTTATAATTAAACAGGTACTTTTCGGGATGTTACAACACTCCCCTACTAAAAAAGAATTTTGTTCTCGAAATTTACATACCTCAGAATAGGTCTGGATGTTGCTCCTTCATCTTGTCTTCCAGCTCCCAAGTTGCGTCACCAATCGTTTCATTCCAGATCACCTTCACCAATGGAATTTCCTTGCCTCTAAGTTGCTTTATCTGTCGATCCTCGATTCTCGCAGGAGGCGCCTCATAGGTCAAGTTTTCTTTTAACTGTACTGTGTCTGGTGCTATGACATGACTTGGGTCAGGTAAATATTTACGCAGTTGTGACACATGGAAGACATTGTGTATGTTGGAAAGAAAAGAGGGTAAGGCTATCTAGTAAGCTACTCGACCTATCCGGCGAAGAATTTGGTAAGGTCCAAGAAATTTTGAAGTGAGTTTTGCAGATTTCAAAGCCCGGCAGACCCCAGTCGTGGGTGTGACTTTCAAGAATACATGCTCACCTTCTCCAAACTCAAGAGGCTTTCTCCTCTTATCTGCATAACTCTTCTATCGGCTCTGAGCAGTCTTCATCTTTTCTTGAATTATTTTAACCTTCTCAGTCGTCTGCTAAATGATATCTGGTCCAATCGTGAGACGTTCACGGTCTTGGTACCAACACAATGGTGTCCAACACCGTCGACCATACAGAGCTTCATAGGGTGCCATCCCTATACTCGAATGATAACTATTGTTGTAGGTGAATTCTATCAGTGGTAGAACTTCATCCCAACTTCCAGTCTGTTCCATAGTACAAGCTCTAAGCAAATCTTCTAAAGATTGGATCGTTCTTTCCGATTGACCATCGGTTTGTGGGTGGTACGCCGAACTTAAACGCAACTTTGTTCCCAACGATACCTGTAGACTCTGCCAAAATTTTGAAGTAAACCTCAGATCCCTATCCGAAATAATACTCGTAGGCACACCATGCAGCCTAACGATCTCTCCAATATACAGCCGGGTCAGCTTCTCCAGACTGTACCTTATATTGGTCGGGAGAAAATGAGTTGACTTTGTGAGTCGGTCCACTATTACCCAAATCAAGTCGTGTCCTTTCTTTGTCCTTGGCAAATCCACAACAAAATCTATTGTAATGTTGTCCTATTTCCATTCAGGAATAGACAATGGTTGCAGCAATCCTGCAGGTCTTTGATGTTCCACTTTAGCTTTTTGACAAACTAGACAAGTCGATACACATCTAGTGACGTCGCTCTTCATCCCATGCCACCAGAACAACTTCTTCAAATCTTGGTACATCTTAGTTATGCCCGGGTGCATATTCAGCTTGCTGGTGTGAGCATGATCTACAATATATATCCTAAGCCCTTGGTCACGGGGAATACAAACTCTATCCCAAAATCTCAGAATTCTATCCGTCCCTACCTCAAATTCGGTTTCTTTGCCTTGCCTCATCAGTTCTCTTGTTTCTTGCAAGAATTCATCGACCTTCTGCTTTTCCCGTATGTCCTCCATTAGTTCACTTGAGATGGTGACCATGTTCATACAAATCCTTCCGGGTTCCAACTTAACAAATGACCAAACATCTCTAAACTGTTCTATGAGGTCTCTTTCCTTAATCATCAGGGCAGAAACACTTACGGTCTTCCTACTTAAGGCGTCTGCCACGACGTTCGCTTTGCCAGGGTGATACAACAGCTGTAAATCATAGTCCTTCAGAAATTCTAGCTATCCCCGCTGCCTCATGTTCAGTTCCTTCTGATCATACAAATATTTCAAGCTTTTGTGATCACTAAAGATGTTGAATGTTGCTCCATAGAGGAAATACCTCCATATCTTCAGGGCCAAAACCACAGTTACTAGATCTAAATCATGTGTCGGCAGTTCTTTTCATGCACTCGCAACTGTCGCGAAGCATAAGCCACCACTCTTCTGTGCTGCATAAGAACAGATCCCAATCCTTGGTACGAAGCGTCATAGTACACTTTGAATGGTTCATTCGGATCAGGTAGCACTAACACCGGTGAGGTAGTAAGCCGTTTCTTCAACTCTTGGAAACTTTGCTCGCAGCTATCAGTCCATTCAAAAGCCTTGTTCTTCTTTGTCAGTTGAGTGAGCGGTCCAGTAATTTTGGAAAATCTTTCTATGAATCTCCTGTAATATCCGGCTAAACCCATGAAGCTACGAATTTTCGTTACTGACTTTTGTCTTTCCCACTGTAGCACTGCCTCTACTTTTGACGGATCCACTACAATCCCTTCCTTTGAGATCACATGGCCTAAAAACTTCACCTCATCTAGCCAAAACTCACACTTCGACAGTTTGGCATATAGTTCCTTCTCCTTCAGAATTTGGAGAACTATGCTGAGGTGCTCAGCATGATCCTCCCGGTTTGGGGAATATATCAAGATATCATCAATGAAGACGACAACAAACTTGTCCAAGTACGGACGAAAGATTCTGTTCATGTAGTCCATGAAGATAGCAGGTGCATTCGTCACACCAAACGACATCACGAGGTATTCGTAATGACCGTATTGGGTACGAAAAGCAGTCTTGGGTATATCCTCTGTTTCACTCTTATCTGATGGTATCCAGATCTCAGATCGATCTTTGAAAATACCGCTGCTCCCTTCAGTTGGTCCATCAAATCGTCTATTCTTGGGAGTGGATACTTGTTCTTGATCATCAGCTTGTTCAACTGCCTATAGTCCACACACAATCTCGAGGTACCGTCTTTCTTTCGAACCAATAGCACTGGCGCTCCCCAGGGTGATACACTTGGTCTGACGAACTCTTTCTCCAAAAGCTCCTCTAGCTGTTTCTTAAGCTCCACCAACTCCATCAGCGACATCCGGTAGGGTGCTATAGACACGGGACCAGCTCCCGGTACAAGGTCGATAACAAACTCTATCCCACGTGTCGGTGGTAAACCAGGTACATCTTCCGGAAAGACTTCAGAGAACTCCTTCACTACTGGAATAGTACTCAGATTAGCCTCGCTCTCGATTTTCAAAGAAGATAGCAGCATGTATCCTTGAGCTCCTTCTTTCAAGAAAGCTCATACTTAGTTGGCCGTCAAGCATCTAGAATCTTCATTCACAGGGAAAACTATGATTTTTCTAGAACAATCTAACAGAACATGGTTGGAAGACAACCAGTCCATCCCTAAGATTATATCTAGTTGTGAAAGAGGTAAACAGATTAAATCTACAGAAAAAATTTGACCTTCAACAATCAGGGGACACTTCAAACAGACTTTGGTAGTAACTACCGATTTGTCAGTAGGGGTTGAGACAGTCAAATCAAAAGGTAAGGTGGACATTGGTAAGTCAAGTCGTAGCACACAGTCATATGATATGAAAGAATGGGTTGCCCCAGAGTCATACAGTACTTTTAAAAGATTACCTTCTATGGTGCCTTCTCCTTGAATCAAGTCCTCGGATTCGGAGGCTTCAGCTCCACTCATGGTGTAAACTCGACCTCCGACTTGCGGTTTCTTGGCTCGAGTCGCGTTGATTGAAGGTTCAGCCTTTTCCTGGTTGCAATCTCTGGACATGTGGCCCGGTTTGCCACATTTAAAGCAGATAATCCCTTTGATCGTGCAGTCTCTCGTGTGATGATCTTTTCCACACTTTAGGCATTTGGAGGGATATGCCACCGTCTGACCAGTCTGGTTCCCAGTAGAACCTCCACCAGAACTTCCACCAGTTTATTACTGACTTCCCGCTAGTCGGGAATAGGGTTTCTTTTGGAAGCAGTTTGAACTACTGCCTCCACCTCTTTGGGACCTTGCAGGCCCAAAGTTCCTGCTCCTCGAGTCCCTTGCCTGCTCCAAGGCTTCCACTTCGCAGCAAGTGTCCAACAGCTCTGAGAATACCCTAATCTTCAGGGTGATGACAACTTTCTTCACCTCATATCTTAGTCCCTCAGTGAACTTCCAGCACTTCCAAGCTTTATCCGTTTGATGCTGATAATGCGTTGAGAACTTCTCCAGGTTCTCAAATCTGGCTGCATATTCACTAACGGTCATGTTCCCCTGTCTCAGGTTGAGGAACTCCATCTCTTTCGCATGTCTTGCATTTGCAGGAAAGTATTTGTCCAAGAATTTGTTCTTGAACACGTCCCACGTGATGTTAGTTCCTTCGGCTTCCAGTGCTCTCTGAGCTCCGTTCCACCAATCTTCAGCGTTGCCCATAAGCATGAAGGTAGCATAGTTCACCTTCTTGTCTTCGGCACAGTTCATGCCACGGAAGACTTTCTCCAGCTCTTTGATCCACAAACTAGCTTTATCCAGGTCAAATCCCCCCTTGAATTATGGAGGGTTGTGGCGACAAAATTCTGCTAAGTTCTGTGCATCGGCAGTCGCCTCAAGTTGTTGGGTAGCTCTCTCTTGTTATTGAGCAGCATGCTCATTTTACTGCACGATGACTTCTGCCATCCGCTGCATTGCCTCTACAGCAGCTGCCATTTCTCTGCCTCTCGCCATCTTACTCTCTCTTGAATTAGATTAACTGAAAAACATAAGGAAAGTCAGAGGAATTCATTCAAAACACCAATCACAGAGATTCACACAGCATAAACAAAATAGACTCACACACAAGACCCAAAGTAACACAAACCGGGGCTCTGATACCAACTTAATGTAACGCCCCTTTTTGGGAGGGAACGTCACATTGTCAAATAGAAGAAAATGCAAAAAATAAAATTTATCTAAATTAGGACCCGGTTCATTAGTTTAAGGTTAACTTGTTCGATGCTTTAATACGTGAGTAAAAATGACAGTATATTTTTTTTTTGTTAATTAATAAATAAAACTAAATGACGAAGCTGGAATGGCAGTAAAGAGTAAGGCAAAACATGAAATTCGCCTCTCTGAATGACATACATATATTTATATATATATATATATATTTAAATATCAATCTGTACTTTAAATACAAGCCTGAAAATTTCTAAAAACAAAACTATACCGCCCAAAGGAATCATACATATACATCCCCCGAATATCAAAATATACAGCTACCAAAAATAATACATCAAGCCCCCAAAATAAAACACTGGCAGCCATCAGCAGCTACCAGTAAAAATCAGTCCCTCATGGGAGGAGGGACCGTATCAGGATCCTCAGCAGGGTCCTCCTCGTCCGAGAAAACCTCCATCGGAACCACGGAACCACGGGCAGGAGCCCGAGCGGTGGAATCAAAAGAGTCCTCCTGCGGGGTGTAGTAATGATCACCCCACATCTCACGGATGGGCAAGTAGAACTCCAGTCGCAAGCTGACATGGCAGGTGAAGATCAACATCTCATGACGTCTCCAGGCTAGGGAAATCGACACGTCTCCCAGATAGATACAGCGATCGGAACTCAAGTTGATGTGCCAACACTCTGGCCCTCCGAGGAAGGTCAGATGCACATCGCCAATAAATCCGCGCATGTGTGCCTCCATCGTCTTCTGTAGATGCTAGTCTCGATTGGGCCAGAAATCAGGGAAATCAGGGGCTTCAGCCTCCTTGCCGTCATCTTCGGTAGATACAGTATACACACAAGCAACAAATAATAGGAATATAGGAAAGAGGTAAGACATCCTACTATCATTACCAATTATAGCAACTAGAAACAAAACGGCGCAACGCGCCTAATAGTAATTCAGAACAACATTTCCAAATCATAAGCAGTACGTCCAACTGTAAGCAAATAAACAATTCCAGGAAGACATTCATTACAGTAATGATCAGACAATTCACAGTTACGGAAAGTAATGATTTACAATGACAGATTATTTCATGATGCACATGCATGTTTTCCCAAATTCCTACTCCATGGAGCTAGACACGAACAGTTAGAGAGAAAGATCAGGAGACATGTCTGTAACTCGGTTGCCGTTGCCAAAGTGCTATAAATCAATAATTTTCCATGTGCACATTCAGACATTGTACAGACAGTCCGCGCTAGATCACGATATAGGACAGTGTTTCGGTCCGGATCATCAGTACGTTTGCATCAGTTTGCCCCACGGATAGAAGAGCTACCAACTGCCATATTGGAGGACCCGCACCCCGACGCCCCCAAGGTCATAACATGACCTACACTAGTCTACTCGCACCTGCACTAAGGTGTGTTCAATCTCCAAGGCAACTTGGCCTTACAACAGTCCATAGGACATTCTAAATGCATAAGACTCTATGCATGAACATGTATGATTCACAATCTCATACAATTCCATAATGTAACACCCTAAAAAATTCTGTATCTCTTAAACAGTAATTTTGATAATTAACAGAATTTTACTGTTTAGTAATTTCTGGATACTGTAAAATTATTTTGATTATTCCGTCAGCGTATTTGATCGTTTTGAGTGATTTACTCCGTGTCAAGAAAATAAAAATTTTCGAGCCGGGAAAAACTTTACGTAATTTAATTTTACTGTTAGGTTTTAATTATTTTACGTAATCTGATTTGATATTTGTGCGTTTTCTAATATTTGTGATTTTTGTGGATGATTATGAAATTTTTTTTACTGTTTGTGGCCCCAGGGATGTATGTGGGCTCAGGTAGCCATATGTGGGCCCAAGTGGGTCTCGCAAAGTAAAAATTTTTCTACGCATAGAAAAATTTGTACTATTTAGATGGAGACAGGGGATCTTACTAAACCTAAATTCGGAAACAGTTTTAGAAAATTTCTTGTACTGTGTTTTGTACTTATCGGGCGATAAAAATACAGTAAATATATTCTTTCGTGGGGCTTTAGCAGATAAAAATAGAAATTATATTATTAAGTCAATATTAGTGATTGTGACAATTTTTGATGGACTAATAGGAAACAAGTCTAATATTGAAGACTTTGATATCAACCGTTGATTTAATCGACGGTAAAGACTTGATCTTGATTTAATCAACGGTGGAGATGGATCAATTATGACCATTGGATATGGATTTAATCAATGGTAGAGATTTGGTCTCAAAAAGTGACAAAGACCATTTAGGACCATTGGATGAATAATTAATCAAGGGTGAAGATTTGGTCTTGTAAAGTAACAAGGACCATTTATAACCATTGGATGTTAATTTAATCTATGGTAGAGATTTAGTCTTAAAAAGTGATAAAGACTAATTATGACCCTTGGATTAAAAGTAAGAAGGAGTAATCTTAATCCTTCATTTTTGGAGATGCATCTAACGGCTAAGATTTCAAGGAGAAAGATCCAATGGCCTAGATTAAGTCTTCTAATCAAACGTCTACCTAAATCCTAACCATTGAATTAATCAATGGTTTAAAATGCTCTAAATGGTGGCTTGAAAAAGATGACAACATTATTGCATGCATAATGCATGAGGGGGGACGGTTTTGTGAAGCATTTTGGAGCTAAAGGAAAACTTTATGTCATTGTTAAGTGGTCTTGGTCAATTATGTATCATTGTTGAATTATTTGCACTCTTTGAAGAAGCATGGAGGGGGGGACGGTTTTTGTGGTTGCTTTAGAAGCTAAAGCAAATTTTGAAGACAATAATTTGTCACCTTGGTCATTATTGACCATACTTCATCATTCTTGAACTTTCCTTCAAGCAAAACTCTTAGAAAAATTTCTCTCCTTCTCCGTCTCTAAGCTCACGACCATGGCACCATAATCTACCCTCCATCACTCAAAAATTTCATCCAATCTAGTTTCTTGAATCCTTACCTTATTCTAAGAACATCTCTAGTTATGAGTTTTCTCTAAATCATTCATCTTGATCTTCAAATCCAAGCTTCAAGATTCTACCAAAAATGGTAAATTTCATATTTCTTCTTCTAATCTTCTAGTTTTGATTTTCTAAGCCATGATTGAACCATGGTTTACCTATTTCTACACTTGTTATTGATTGTAACATTTGTTTATGATTTTTAGGAATTTTCCCAAGGAGCTTCACGAAATTTATGGAAGGAAAAACTAAGTGTTTTCACTTTATCCTTTGTCTTAACCAAGTCTAAGAAGCTTTTCTCTCACAAAAATAAAAAAATTCCATCTTTGTTCTTCAAGAAGAATTTCGACCATACCATCCAAAATCACCATCCAATCCTTTTTAATTTCATCCAACCATAGATCTTGAATCTACATGATATTCTAAGCAATTTTCTTGTTGGAGATTTTCTCTAAATCATCTATCTTCAACCTTGTTCTTCAGCCTAAAGATTGAAGCTTTAATGGTGAAGTTTGTTACTCTTCACTTTTCTTTTGATTTTCAAGGTTCTAACCATGATGCACATCCATGGTTTTCTTATTCAAGCTTAAGATACTAATAAATATATGTGTTGTTTTGTGTTTAAGAAACCCTTGGTGGTGAAAGACTTGGAAAAAGAAGCAAAACAAAGAGCTTTTGAGGATCTTCAAGAGGTAAGAGGGAGATCCATCTCACCAACCAAGTATGGTGGTGAGAGATGGTCTTATATTTGACGGATAGTGAATCCATGTGAGGATTCATATCCATGGTCTTGTAATTTATTTGTGGGTGTTTATCTATTTTAATTATTTGCCTATGCTTGATATGCTATGCATGATTTTATGGCTTTGATGGTATGCTTATATTATGCATGGTGAGTATATGGCATGCTTATACTATTTATGATGAAATATGTATGTGTATGCCATGATGTGTTGATGGAAAGGAAATCAATTTTTGGCTCCAATAGCCAAGGAAGGGCTACGGTTTTGATGCCCATAATTAGAGTTTCATGTTGAAATTTTTCAAGAACAAGAAAATTGATTTGTTTAAATGAAAATTATGAAGTGGAGAAAATGAATTTCCTTGGTTCTAAAGGCTATGGAATTTTCAGCCAAGACACCTCAACATAGGTGTTTATAACTTAATATTTTCATGGAAGAATAAAATTGGATTGATTTGAAAAGCATGAAAAATGAACAAAGGATATGTTTTTCAAGAGAACAAGAACACGTTTTTTTAAGGGATTTTATTGATTTATTTTGTGTAAAAAGTTTCTAAGTGTTTATTAAACTTAATTTTGAAAAATGAAATGGGCAACGTAGATTTTAAGGATTTGCAAAGAAAGTGAAAAAGGATTTGTAAAGAAAGTAAAAATGAATTTGAACAAATGGATTTGGTTTTTATGACCATCGATATTTTGGTTTTGAAAACAAATATTTAATGGTTTTGTTTGTGTAAAACCATATCAATTTAGAAGGAAAGATATTTGATGGTTTCAATGGCTAAGTACCATGGTTTTTGAAGGCTTGTAATGTCTTGATTTTTATGGAACAAAGTGATATTTTATAAAACGAAGTGTTTTGTCACTCGAAAGATTTGACAGTTTTCAATGAACACGTTTACGGTTTTTGAAGACTTACGGATACCTTGATTTTATAACAAAATGATTTTCGCACAAGAATTTGGAAAGGGAATTAGAGCGTTTATTACTTGAGAAATCAAGTTTTTGTAAACGAAAATGTTTTCGAACTTCAATTTATTTTGAAGAAGGTTGTGTTTGGAAATGATTTGGGAAAAATGAAGAATATAATGGTGTTTTGAAAATTTACTAACGTATAACTGATTTTCAAGTTTTGAAGTATGTTAGGGAATTTTAAGATTTGAAACATTGATTTATATCAATGAAAAAGTGATTTTGTGGATTATATTTTGGAAAAGGATTTCTTGAGTAAAGAAATGTGGAAAAAGATTTTCTTGAGTAAGAAAATGTGTTAAATGAAGTATAAAGTTATATTATTTTCAGAAAAAGTTGAAAAATTTTTTGAAGGTTAAGAAATATTTTCTCAGTAATGAAATTGTGATGAAAAATGTTTTACGTATCTTAAAAATGTGATTTTTAAGCTACACAATTTGAAAAATGTGTTGAAAATGATATTGATTTATTTAAGTCCAAAATAATGTTTGGAATATTGATGAATATTTTACGTGATTGTAAAGTGTTGAAAAATATTTTACATATCTTAAAAACGATTTGAAATACAGTAAAATATTTTTACGCCATTTGAAATACATTGAAATATTTCTACGCGATTTGAATTATGTTTAAATATTTTACGTAATTTGAACTACTATTGAAAAATCACTACGTAATTGAAAAGTGATGAATTATTTTTACGTGATTGTGAAAAGTGGCAAAAAATCGTTATGTGATTTAGAAAGTATTTTAAATATTTTGAGAATGATGGAAAATGATTTATGCAACTTAAAAGAATGATTTTTAAGTTACACAATTTTGAAACAGTGGAAAAATACCATGCGATTTGAGAAACGTATATTTTTATGTGATTGAAAAAAATGTTAAAAAATTAGTACGTAGTTTAAAAGTGCAACAGAAGAGTTGTAGCATTTTGAAAACGTAACAGAAATATTACGAAATTTTGTAAACGTAACAGTAGTGTTACGGTATTGTGAAAACATAATAAAAATGTTTTGGAATTTTAAAAATGTAACAAAAGTGTTACGGTATTTTGAAAATGCAACAGAAGTGTTGTGGAATTGTGAAAACGTAACAGAAATATTACACGATTGTGAAAACATGACAAAAGTATTTTATGACTATAAGAACATAATAACATGATGATTATTGTTAAAACAGTGTCCATACACTGTTTGTGAAAACAACAAGTTTTGCCTGTTATTGGCACGTGGTGCATTTTAAATGCATTAAAAAAAATATGAGTTGAGGCATATGATTTAATTGAACAAACGAATTTGAAAAGAATGGCCCTTGTGGTTGGACATGCACTGATATATTCGTGCATTGTATAAACTATATCTGAGAAATTATGAGATATACCTGTGATTGGTATTATACCTGTGATTGGTATTTGGTGCATTATACATGCATTGGAATGGTCCGATGAGGACTGGATATGGCTGATTGCCTAGGAGAAACACACCTCTTAAGTGGGTGCGATATGCGTAGTGTAAGTCACTTGTTGACCTTGGGGGCATCGGGGTGCGGCTTGCTTACACGGGTGGTTGGTTGCGCTTCTTCCCGTAGGTTAGACCGATGCAACACACCAATGATCCTGACTGAGACACTATTCTTATTCAAGATCTGATAAAGGCTGTCGTGTATATGCTAGATGTGCAAAATCAAAATGAGGATTATAGCATGTGGTCTGAGGCATGTGGTACCGATAGATCTTTTCGATCATTTCTCCGACCTGAGTTTAGCTCCATGGAGTAGGAAATCCAGTCTTGTGAACATGCATAATCTGAACATTTATATCTGTGTGATATATTAATCGAGGAATATTGACTATGACAATTGTTTTGAATACTTGGATGATGATAGTTAATTAATGTTGATGGCATGATCATAATTGTGGTATGATCTATCTGTATGATATTGTTGTTTGTGTTATCTCTGTGCTGCCATGTTGGTATTGGTGTAGGTGATCTCACCTCTTTGTATGTTATGTTGTTGTGCTTGTATTAGTAAAAACTATATAATAGATGGAACGAGTTGTCTTAGACATACGAGTGATAAATACTCTGAGATCGGAAACAACATCAGAGAATGACCTTTCCAGATTGGATAGCTTACAGTGTTGACAACGAAGAGATGTCTGAGGACAAAGTACAGATGTAGAAGAGATGTTTGATGCTTCAAGATGGATACACAGCAAAATACGTATATAGAGTTATTTTTATCATTAGTATTGTACCGTGCTATTAAGTAGGACCCGTCATAGGGTTTGCTACTGTTAAAAAAAAAGTTTGTTAGTTAAATATTTCTCTTTAAATTGTTAAATATTAGTTGGTGTCAATATTGTATATTAATTAGTATAAATATATTTTTGATATTACCTATGAACTTCGGTAAGTTTATGTTTCAGTAAAAAAAAAAGAAAGAAATTTTAAAACACACCTTTTATAACTCAAATTTTGTGTGAACTTCTTTTCAGAATATGAGTCGAGAGTCAGAAATGTGATGTCCTTAGGGAGGGTGTTACACATAATATGCCACAATTGACCAAGATAAGCATCAACACATAAATGTTCACTCACATAGACCTATTATGTCATAATATTGAAATCAAATATGGTAATACATTTCTAAGGTCCATTATGCATTCTTATTCAAGATTTGTCATCCTTACAAGAATTCATCACTAAGTAAGTTTCCATAATTAATTGAATTTTCTAAAGTAATTTATTCTCATATACTTAGAATGGTTATTCTAAGATCCCAAAATCTCACACTGTCTTGTTCTTACTCTTGTAAAATTTCCTCAAGTTTCATGACAAGTTCCTTCCTTAGTCCTTTAAAATTTATGAATCTCCAATTGTATTTAATTCTTCCAAATTTGTTACCTTGCTAACCTATTGCCTATGTTTCAACCATTTAATTTTCTAAATTCCAAGATTACCAAAAATTACATAATTAAGTCCCAAATAACCCTAGAGGTCATGGCCTCCCAAGTGGGTTCAATTCTCAATTTTTCCATTCCATTGATTTTATATTACACACTTGATTAATTTAGTCATTCACTTGTTAAAATTTGCTCACCAAGAACACATCAATTTAAACCCCAAAACCGTGGCCACCCAAGAACCATCCCCACATCAATTTATTCCTTTTCCTATCCTCTAATCCATTCCAATGTTCCAATGTACATCAACGATCAATCCAATGGCACAAACAAAATAAAATCAACATGCAAACATGCTAATCACAAAATCAAAGAATAACCCTCTTTAGGGTTTTCTCAAAATCAATCACAACCAAGGTTCCTAAATACTAATAGAGGTTGAGGAGGAGTGTCTTCCTCTTACCCAAGTGAAGAAATCAAGAGAAACCTCCAAGAACTCCCTTGAAATTTTGGATTGGTGCCACCCAAAACCCTAGGAATTTCACCTTGGTTAGAATAGCATAAGAACTTGAAAAATGGAATGTAGATGGTCATTAAAAGACCCTTGAAACCGAAAATGAAGAGAAGAGAAGAAGAGTCTTGAAGCTTACCCAAAAAACCTAACCTTGAAGCTTGAAGAAAGTGATGAAGATGAAGATGGTGGATTTTCAAGAAGCTCCAAGCAA
Source organism: Ormosia emarginata (assembly GCA_029884605.1). Lineage (NCBI taxonomy): Eukaryota > Viridiplantae > Streptophyta > Magnoliopsida > Fabales > Fabaceae > Ormosia > Ormosia emarginata. Next base: position 2,415,137 of record JAQQTP010000022.1, on the reverse strand, counting down.
GAAAGGTGTTTAGGAGATAGAGAGGATTAAGAAAATGTAGTTGGTTGGAAAATTTGTGATGGTTGAGGTATGGGAGAGGGGCTGGCCGTGGAGCTCTCCTAGAGAGAAGGAGGAGAAAACTAAAATGAAGAAGAAGAAGAAAAGAAGAGAGAGAAGAGAGAAGTGCTTTAGGTTTTTGTTTTGAAATTAATCAAGGTAATTAGTTAAAGGAAAAATCAATTCTTTCCCCCCAAAATGATGGTCCAGCTATGCATGAAGGAGAGAGAAGAGGGAATGGGCTGCATTTGCATGGGGAAAGAGGGAGAGAAAATCCAAGAAGCTTCCTCCAAGCTTACATGAGAAGCTTCGGACGTTTCACGATAAAGTGAAAGAAAGATTATCTCCTAATTGGGCATACTAACACAGATAAATATTTACACTATCAGTATTATTTTTCCTCCAGTGCAGAAGAGTTACAAATGATGAAAATAATATTTTATTATTCATCGGATGATTTTACAGTACTGCGATTTCATTTATCGGGTAAAATTCTCGAAAAATATAAACTTCGTAAATTGTGCCTGGCCTCGAGTTTAGTAAGATCCCCCATCGACAAGTCCACAATTTAGAGTTTACCAGCCACAGGGAAGACATTGCATCTTCCCGAGTTCGTTCAGTGCGCACGCAAAATGAGGAATATACTAAAATATTCGACGTTCCCGAAAAATTCCCAGAAAATTCTCAAAAACTGCAAATATTATAAAACGACTATCCATCATATAATTTTCCAATTTTTGAACCATTACGGTCGTTTTTTCGACTCTGCTCAATACTTGCGCAAAACGAAAAATATATTAAAATATTCGTCGTTTCTGAAAAATTCCAAAAGAATTCACATAAATCACAAATATTAGAAAATGATTATTTGTGGTAAGATAATTAATTTTCGGAGCGTTACACTGACCTCAACAATTCTCAGCTCAGTGTGCATGCAAAACGAGAAATATATTAAAATATTCGTCGTTTCTGAAAAATTCCTGAAAAATTCCTAAAAATCAAGAATATTATAAAATGATTATTTATAATTAAACAAGTACTTTTCGGGATGTTACACTTCCACTTCGTCATCTTGTTCATCTTGTCATATTCTTGAAAAAGAAGTTAAAAACTTAAAGAACACCCTTCCTAAATTCACTTTTGGAAGAGATAATTTAAACATTTTGTTAGGAAAACAAAGACATATTTTTCAAAAAACTGGGATATGATATAACCCAAAAAATCAGTAAAAATCTTATAAAAATTTCTTTGTTCATTCAAGTACTTCTAGTAGCCCATTTATCAAGTGCTTTTATTGTGGGAAGAAAGGACATAGAGCTTCAACTTGCAATACAAGAAAAAATATTAACACAAAAATTGGAACAAAAATGGTTTGAGTTCCTAAGGGAATTATACCCAAAACTGACATTCAAAGACCCAAGAAAATTTGGGTACCAAAAGTTAAAAATTAAATTTGTGTTGTAGGTGTGCTTGAAGGCAAAGAGCTGAAATTGGTATCTCGATAGTAGATGCTCCAAGCACATGACTGGAGATAACTCTATATTCTTATTCTTTGTTCCCAAAACTCAGGAACATTTAACCTATGGAGACAACAACAAAGGAAAGATTCTTGGAGTTGGAAAAGTCGGTAAGAGTCCTAACTCCTCTACTGATAATGTATTGCTTGTTGAAGGACTTAAACACAACTTGCTTAGTATTAGTCAATTATCACTACAAGAAAAAAAGAGATTTGTGAAGGATAAATCTGCTGCAAATACCTCAAAATCCGCCGCAAATTAACAATTTGTGGCGGATTCGGGTCCACTGCAAATATGGTCGACGCAAAATAATTTGCGGTGAATTTTTATTTCTGCCGCAAATTTGTGGCGGATTTTTTGGCAGCAAATTTGGGGTAGATTTTTCCGTCGCAAAACTCTCCGGTGACATGTAGGCATAGTTATCGGAAAAGGGCTAATTTGCGGCCGATTTTTCCGTCGCTAATTTGTGGCAAATTTTTCGCGGCTAATTTGTGGCAGATTTTGCTGCTGATTTTTCCACCGCTAATTTGTGGAGGATTTTACAGCGAATTTTTTCGCTGCTAATTTGCGGCAGATTTTGCGGTGGATTTTTCCACGCCTGATTTGTGGCGAACTTTTCCGTCGCTAATTTGCGGCAGATTTTTCAATTTGCGAAGGATTTTGCGGCGGATAATCCGCCCCAAAAATCTACCCAAATTTACGGCTAATATTTCCGCCGTAAAATCCACCGCAAATTTTTTTGAATATTAAAAAAAATTAAATTGAATATTCTAAATCCACAATATAACAAAATCCACTCAGACATCAATTTCAACCTGTCAATGCATTTGACCAATCCATAAAACAAACATAACAAATCGCATACAAAGTTTGTTCAAATACAAAGTTTAATAATCCTCATTATCATTGTCATCTTCACTATTCTGATTATCTTCTTCTGTTAGTTGTAGTTGTTGGCTTGGTTGAGTGCCAACGGCTTGTACATATGATTTCAGCTCCCTAATCATTTGGTTCTGTTGACGCTGGTATTGTTCAAATCGCATTTTCCACTCTACCTCATGTTATTGGCTTTGCTGCTCCATTTGCTGTTGAATCTACTGAACCCGATCCAACATCTCCTGCCGCAACTGCTCCTTAACCTGATTAATATATGTAAACTTAAATTCATCAATTCATTTCACGAATAATGAATTAACCAAAAATACGAAAAATAAAATGATTGACTACATCTATCAAAATACAAAAATCAATTAATAAAAAATATTACAACTATTACTTAACTTGATTAATAACGTGCTCAGGAACTTGACTCGACATAGGCCTTGAGGAAGATGAATCTCCATGATCATAAATAGATGCTTGAGAACCAAGGCCATAAACACGACCCTTCTTAGGACCGCCAACAGTTTTAATCCAAAGCTCTCGACTGGTCATTTGTGTACCAGATGCCCCTTCTTCATTTGAGCACTGAGAAGATTGTTCAGATTCCTTTGTTTTGAATTCCTCCTAAGGATGGAAATAAAAAACTTCTTATGGTTATTGTTATAACATGATTGTAATATTAAAGGCAATAATTTCTATAGAAATACTAACATATAAATCCTTACCTTTTGTAGAAACCCATGCAGTACGGTCTTCTTTCCTCAAATGTACGTGACGAAATGTCTCACCAATTGTGGGCTCTCTACCCAAAGTCTTAGCCTGTAATAATGAGAAAAAAAGTTAATAACAAAATAATAAAACATATTTCTAAACAACTGGCGATAATAGTTACCAATTTCTGCGCATGATGTGCCTGTAGAAATGCAACCACCAAGTGTGCAAGCATCCACCAAAGGTCGAAGCACGATTCATCTTTGCTTGTTGACATTTCTCCTTATACATGCTACTAGCCCAGTGCCTACATAAGTCTTCCCATATGCCTTCTCCAATCCAAAAAGGTCTTTCATTTAAGTTGCGTGCCTGCCCCAACAAACCTGATAGTCTCTTTGAACTACAACTATTATATGTCTTCCGCATATGGTTATGATGCTAAGGCGTCCACCAAACCTAACCCTTCAAAAAAATTATGTAAATAACGTTAAAGTTTAAAAAAAATTGTACTATTACAAGACAAACAAACATAATTATGAGGAATAAAAATTGATACATACTTGAAACTCTCAAAACCACATTTCTCTAGTATCCTTGGGTATTTCTAACCAAGATGTCCAAGGTTGATTATACATAGATCGTATAATCTTTGTTATGGCATCGGCAGCAGGTTTAGATGGCAGAAATCTACGAAACAACTTAAAAAAAGAAATGTAAAACTTCTCAACAAAAAATTTGAATGTGCATTAACTATAAATGAATTACAAATAGTTGTCCACATACCTAAAATCACCATCTGGCTCAACAAACGTCTTGTTGCTTTGATTTGTTACTTCCACATTAGAATCATGGGTATCCGGCGACTGACGGGTACTCGGTGATGGGCCAATAGTAGGTGCGGGTACTTCAACCCAAGCTTTGTTCTTGACTATTTTCTTTATCTTGTTTAAGTACCTCTCAAATGGATATATCTATCTGTATTGAACTAGCCCCCCCACTCTTGCTTCATAAGGTAAATGGATTGGTAAATGTTCCATGGAATCAAAGAAACTTGGTGGAAATATCCTTTCCAATTTACACAAAATCACCGGAATGTTCTGTTCCATTTGGAGCATGTCTCTTTCTACCAAAATCGTTGAGCACAAGCCTCGGAAAAATTGACTCAATTCAGTCAATGGCTTCCAAATCTGATCTGGCAACAAAGAAAAAGCAACTGGAAGCAAACTCTCCATAAAAACGTGACAATCATGACTTTTAAGTCCAAACAATCATAATTGATTCATGTCCACACATCTGGCCAAGTTCGAAGCATAGCCATCTGACATTTTTAAATGCTGCACCCATTCACAAACCATCTTCTTTTGCTCTTTTGTAAAAATATAATTAGCCTTTGGTTTTATGATCTTATCATTGGGCAAATCAATAAGCTCCAATTCTGGTCGTTGACAATATTCTTTTAAGTCCATTCTTGCCTTCACATTATCCTTTGTTTTGCCCTTAACATCCATAACAGTGTTGAATATGTTATCGAAGACATTTTTCTCAATATGCATGACATCTAAATTATGCCTAATTAAATTGTCCTTCCAATATGGTAACTCCCAAAATATGCTTTGCTTAGTCCAATTATGATAAACACCATACCCATGGTGTTTGCACGACTGAATTTCAGTTATTTTACTAAAGGCACTAACAATCTCACTTAATTCATGTTCAGATAATCTTGGTGGAGGCAACATAGTCACAATAGTTTTCTTCTTAAATGCATTTTTATTTTTTCTAAACATGTGATCAACGGGCAAGAATTGAAGATAGCAGTCAAACCACGAATTTTTTCCCTCATGCTTCAAAATGAATGCCTTTGTCTGATCCATGCAATATGGACATACTAATTTACCAGCAGTCATCCATCCAGACAATAATCCATAAGCAGGAAAGTCATTTATTGTCCACATCAATGCAGCCTTCATCATAAAATTTTGTTTGCTTAACACGTCATAAGTTAAAACACCCGCCCATAAAATTTTCAGTTCATCGATTAATGGTTGTAAATAAACATCAATCTTGCTCTTGGGATTATGAGGACCAGGAATAATGCATGTTAGGAACATGTATGGGGCAGTCATACACATTTCTGGAGGTAAATTATATGGAGTGACTATCACAGGCCAACAAGAATAAGGAGAAGCAGATTGATTGTAAGGAGTGAATCCATCGGCACACAAACCAAGCCTAATATTTCTAGGATCAGATGCAAATTCAGGATATGTCCTATTAAAATACTTCCATGCTTCACCATCGGATGGGTGCGACATGTCTCCCTCCTTCCTATTGTTTTCAGCATGCCATCTCATGTATACAGATGAGCTCATAAAGGAATACAATCTCTTGAGCCTAGGAATAAGAGGTAAATAATGCATTCTTTTCACCGGAACTTCTTTGTTATTCCCATTATTGGTTTTACGAAGTTCGTATCTTTTAGCACCACAAAACCTACATTGTCTGGCATTATCATAGCATAACATACAACCATTTACACAACAATCTATTTTTCTTGAAGCAAGCCCGAGTTTAGCAACCAATTTTTTTGTTCTATAGTAATTTAGAGGAATTCGTGATCCTGGTGGAGCAACCTCTCTTAATATATCCATAAATGAATCAAAGCATGCATGCATTACATTATAATCATATTTGAGGCTTAACATTTGAATTGCCAAGGATAACTCAGAATGAGTTTCGCAGCCAGGCCATAATGGCTGACTTGAAGCATTTAATAGATCATAAAACTCTTCGGCCTCTGGATGTGGAGCATCCTCAACACTCTGTTCAAAACGACTTCTAAAATCTCCAAAGTCTGTTCCAGCCGCATCACAAACCATATTTTGATATCTATCAACCACGTTTTCGTCCTCTAATATAGGACTATTAGCAGTATTCACACCAGAGTTTATATCTACACTAATTGGATCAGGCTCTTCCTCTCCATGATTTGTCCAATACCAATACCTAGGTTTGAATCCTTTTTTATACAAGTGAATTTTGACAATCTCAGGTTTCAACAATTTCCCACTATAACATATCAAACAGGGACACCTAATTGTTCCTTCACTTAAGTAATGGGAAGATCGACCATGCATAATTCACAAACTCTTCAACTCCACATACAAATTCTTGTTTAAGTCCTCTATGACCCGAATAAGTCCTATTATACATCCATCTATGATTTTTTGGAACTACCATTTTCTGCAATAATAATTTTACACTTAAATCAAAATACAAAAATGCAAAATGCACAACATATGTTACATAATTAATATATTTTAAAATTATACATGTATAAATATTTCAATCGAAACAACTAGTATTCTCCACTAATATGGTCAATTTAGAAAGCCAAAAATGCAAAAGTGTTCTCCAATAAAAGTCCAAATCCTATACATACATTATACCAAGCCTAACTTTTAACAAAAGACTAAGCAAAAACAATGCAGGTTAATTAGCACTAATCAAAAAGAAGAAATGGTGAATCAAAGAGTAGATCAAACCTGTTGGAGACTGCCACACCGCACCAGTTGGAGATCTCCTCCTCAAGGTGTCACAAAATGCAACGTGATGCTAGCTTTAACAAAAACACAAACTGGATTTATACAAAGTCTTCAATGCCTTTTTTCGCTCCTGCTTTGATCATATACTGGATTTACCATGAAAATAAGAAGTTATGGTGAGAATTTGAAATTCTCAATAATAGATTTATACAACATAATCTCATAATAAATCCAATTACTGTATATAAAACAAGTTACTTAATTATTAAATAGAAAAGTGGCATAAGTCAAAACAATTCGTCTTTTCATTTTTAACATAAACCATTTATAAATAAAAACAAGAAACGTTTATAATACCTTTCTAATAAGAGTTACCTTGATATGATTTTTAAATATAAGTTAAGCTAGAAATCTCATTTGCACCTGAACTAGCCATAGCCTTCTTTAAAAAGGAGCACCATTCTATTTCGTTTATTACATTCAATAGATTCCCAACAATTGCCACAATTCCAAATATTTCCAATCATATATGTTCATCAATTAATCTTTAAACTTATCTATTAGGATAACAATTGATTTACATGCATCATGATTACACTTTATTAAACACTCTTACTAAGGTCTCATCATACTTATAAATGCATACAAGAAAAGTCCTCACACTTAGGAAAGCTAGTTTTCCCCAAAACAACATTTTGGCATTTTTTTCAATTTCAACCCTTGACCTTTGCTCAGTAAAATGAGCATAACTTGAGCTACGTATGTCGAAATAAGGTGAATTAGGTGTCCTTAGAAAGCTAAGAGAAAGAGCTACAACTTTCATGAAGAGCACAAAAGCTAAATCTCATTATATCTTAAGACACGGGCTGTGTTTTTTGACATGGGCTGTGTTGTTTGACACGACCATCCCCGTGTCCTGCTCTGTCTGCACGTTTCCACTAGATTTGAACTGTCAGAGAGGGACACGGCCCAACTCGTGTATTCGGACATGGGCCGTGTTCCTGGGACAGAAGTTTTGTAGAACTGTAGTTACGAGATTTTGGTCACTCCAATCCAATTTCTAGGTGAGTTTAAGTCCCAAATAAGTTCACAAACATGAAGGGAACATAAAACACCAAAAGATTTCGCTAAAAATGGATCAAAACACTATAAATCTCATCCTTGGTTATTCAAAACCTAAAACTCCAAATTCTCATTTCAAATGGAAAATCAAGGTATACAAGTAATGAAAAACTGTTCTCATGCCTCTAGTAAACCAAATTATGTTATTCTCAAGTTTTCTAACAAGATTCAAGCCAAAACAAGCAAAAACAACTCAAAACCCTAATTCCTACATCAAGTCACAACTCAAGAACAAGATGAAAAGAATAGGAAAGTGAGTCAAGAATAAGATTTTCCCCCTACCTCAAGGTCTTGAAGATGACGAAAGTTGCTCATGGAAGCTTTTATCTTGAAAGGGGAAGTGAGAAAGGGGAAGGGAGAGAGGAGAGATAATTAGAGAAAGAATGTCATCTGAAAAATAAAAATAGCAAAAGGAAGAAGATGAAGTAGATTTAATTTTACGGCGAAAAAACCTGCCGTAAATGTATTATTTGAATTGCGGCATAATTTGCGGCGAAAATATTATTTTAATATTTTATTTAGAATTTTTTATTATACTTATCAAATTTTGCGACGGATTTTTCAGTCGCAAATTTAAATTTAGATTTGCGGTGGATTTATCCTCCGCAATTTTTTTTTATTCAAAAAAAAAAATTACGCTGGAAAAGTCACCGGAGAATTTTAGTGGTGAAAAATCCGCTGCAAAAATCCGCCGCAAGATCCGTCACAAATTGAAACGGATTTTAATCCATCGCAAAATCTGCCGCAATTGCGGAGGATTCGAATCCGCCGCAAAAAATTTACCGCAATTTCGGCGGATTCGAATCCACCGCAAAAAATCTGCCGCAAAATCGCTGTTTTCTTGTAGTGTATATGATAAAGGAAATAGAGTTATATTTGATTCAAATTGTTGCAAAATTTAAGATGAAAATGACAAGCATGTTAAGTTTGTTGGTCATAGAGTTAATAACATTTATATGATTAATCTTGATGATATATCTTCAAGTGATGCGAAATGCCTTTTAAGTAAGTAAGATGAGTCATGGTTATAGCATAGGAGAATCGCTCACATTCACATGAATCTCTTGAAAAAGTTAGTTTCTAAAGAACTAGTAATTGGACTACCCAAGCTCAATTTTGAAAAAGATAAATTATGTGATGCATGTCAAAGGGAAAACAAGTAAAGGTCTCTTTTAAAGTCAAAAATATTGTTTCAACTACTAGACATTTGTAACTTTTGTACATGGATCTTTTTTAACCATCTAGAACTATGAGCTTTGGTGGGAATTATTATGTCCTAGTGATTGTGGATGATTTTTCTAGGTTCACATGGGCTTTATTTCTTTCTCACAAAAATGATGCATTTCTAGCTTTTAAGAAACTTGCCAAAGTTATCCAAAATAAAAAAGGTTTTCAATTACATCCATAAGAAGTGACCATGGTGGTGAGTTTGACAATCACAATTTTGAAACTTTTTGTGATGAACATGGCATTAAACATAATTTTTCTGCCCCTAGAAATCCATAACAAAATGGAGTTATAGAAAAGAAAAATCGATCTTTAGAAGAAATGACAAGAACTATGCTCAATGAGGCTTCTCTTCCTAAGTATTTTTATGCGGATGCAGTTAGTACTGCTTGTTATGTAATGAACTAGGCTTTAATTAGGCCTATTTTTAAGAAAACCCCTTATGAATTATTCAAGGGAAGAAAGCTAAGTGTCACACATTTTCATGTTTTCGGATGTAAATGTTTTATTTTAAACAATGGAAAGGATAACTAAGGAAAGTTTGATGCTAAGTTTGATGAAGGTATATTTCTAGGCTATTTAATTCATAGCAAAACTTCTAGAATTTATAATAAAAGAACTATGATAATTGAAGAATCTATTCATGTTGCATTTGATGAAACTAATCCAAATGGATCGAGAAAGGAGTTTGTTGTTAATGATGTTGCAAAAGCTTTGGCAAAAACACATTTGGACAACAAGGAAGAAAGGAAACAAGAAGAGGACCCCCCAAATCAACAAGAGTCACAAGTCATGGACCTTCCTAAAGAATGGCGAACCTCAAGATACTATCCGCTTGATCAAGTAATAAGTGATGTATCCAAAGGTGTAAGTACTCGAAACTCAATTAGAAATGCATGCAACCATATAACTTTTGTTTCTCAAATTGAACCTAAAGACATAAATGAAGCCTTTAACGATGAACATTGGATCTTGGTAATGCAAGAGAAGCTAAACCAATTTGAAAGAAACCAAGTTTGGGAATTGGTTCTAAGGCCCAATGATCATCCAATTATAGGCACCAAATGGGTCTTTAGGAACAAGCTTGATGAAGCTGGCCTAATAACTAGAAATAAAGCTAGGCTTGTTGCACACTGATATAATCAAGAAGAATGTATAGACTATGAAGAAACTTATACACCTATTGCTAGATTAGAAGCTATTAGAATGTTACTTGATTTTGCTTGCATCATGGATTCTAAATTATATCAAATGGAAGTCAAAAGTACATTTCTAAATGATTTTATTCAAGAGGAGGTATACGTTGAACAACCTCAAGTTTTGAAAATCATGAACTACCCAACCATATTTTCAAACTGAAAAAGGCCTTGTATGGCTTAAAACAAGCTCCTCGAGCTTGGTATGAAAGGTTGAGTAAGTTCACTTTGTAATATGGTTTTATAAGAGGCAAAGTTGATACAACTCTTTTTATTAAAAATAAAAAGCATGATATTCTCCTTGTACAAGTATATGTGGTTGATATTATCTTTGGTGCCACTAACGAAACTCTGTGTAAAGAATTCGCTAAGATTATGCAAAGCGAGTTTGAGATGTCCATGATGGGGGAACTTAATTTCTTCCATAGGCTTCAAATTAAGCAAACAAGAAATGGAACGTTCATTAGCCAAATCAAATATTGCAAAGAGCTTCTTAAAAGATTTGGAATTGACAACTCAAAGCATATGAATACACTAATGAGCACCTCATGTTACTTGGACAAGGATAAAGCAGGTAATCATGTAGAAATTACTAAATATAAATGTATGGTTGGATCTCTTCTTTATGCCACTGCTAGTAGACCAGATATTATGTTTAACGTATGCATATGTGCTAGATACCAAGCTAATCCTAAGGAATCGCACTTAAGTGCAGTAAAAAGTATTATGAAATATCTTCGTGGCACTACATAAGTGGGCTTGTGGTATCCCAAAGGTGCCACTTATAGTCTTATTGGTTATTCTGACTCTGATTTTGCTAGATGCAAATTGGATAGGAAAAGCACTAGTGGGACATGTTACTAGCTTGGCAATTCTTTACTTTCTTAGCACAGTAAGAAATAAAATAGTGTGGCATTGTCTACTGTTAAGGCTAAATATGTTGCAATCAGAAGTTGTTGTGTCCAAATCCTATGGATGAAGCAATAACTTCTAGACTTTTGACTTCAGCTTGATCACATCCCTATAAGATGTGACAATACTAGTGCAATCAATTTGACCAAGAATCCCATTATGCACTCTAGGACTAAGCATATTGAGAAAAGACATCATTTTATAAGAGATCATGTTCAAATAGGTAATTATGTTTTAGAATTTGTTGAAATAAATAATCAACTTGCTGATATTTTCACAAAACCTTTACCTAAAGATTCTTTCTTTCACTATAGAAGAGAACTTGGTATTTTGGATCAATCTTGCATATAAATATTGGTATTGTTTAATTTATTATTGATCTATTACTTTTGAATCATTACTGACTTAAGCATCGGAGATATCCCAAAATCTATTTTGTAGGTACACTATCACTTGGTAAGTTTCTCTTTCTTAAAGTTCATCTCTAAACGTGTTTACTGATGTATTTCTAATAGGTTTATTCGAATAAACCTATGGTTATTCGAAAAAACTCAATTTGTTGTTCAGCATTATGTGTTGCATAACAATTCTATTCAAATAAAGCTCAATTTATTCGAATAAACTGCGAAGTAGCAACCACAGTCCTCATATCTGATGTCTGTTCTATTCGAATAGACCTATACCTTATTCGAATAGCTGTGATGTTTATGCTTTTGTGTTTTTATGCTTTTATTTGAATAAACTTAAACTTTATTCAAATAAACTTGAAGTAGGAGAATTCATCCTGTATTCTCTTATATATGTCTTATTCGAATAAGAGACAGATTATTCGAATAATGGTTTGACAGCAGACCCTTTCTCCTACTTTGTTATTCGAATTACACAAGGTTATTCGAATAAACCTTAGATGAAACATCATGTCCTTTGAGATTCTACGTACATTTATTTGAATAACCCCTTTGATATTCGAATAAACTCGAGCTTCCTATAAATTCCCACATCATTCATTCATTTAACCCATGAAACTATTCGCCTTCCTATTTTTCCATTTTCTCCTTCTTTGTTCTCCCTCTTCTTCTCCCTACCCATGCATCCACCATTACTTCTCCTTAACTATCTTCCTCCACTTTTTTCTCCATCACACACACCATAACCACCATCTTTTCACCCTTAAATCCATTTTTTTAAAACATGGCCTCCTCGTTTTCCCGAGCCGAACGTCCTCGCATGCAGACTGCACCCTGCAACAACCCGCTAGACCTTCGAAGGCTCTCATCTAGTGAGAGTGAGCTGGTTCACTTCATCAGTCACTTTAGGGAGTGTAACCTTGTACAACCTAACTTCATGGACCTAAATTTCTTCCAGAATGAAGGCAGCTTTGACTTCCTCCACCTACTGAACACTCAAAGAGTTCTTTATCTTTGCTCTTATAAACCTGATCTTTGCCTTGACTTGGTAAAGATGTTCTTTTGCAACCTAAGGATCAAAGGCCAAAACCTTCTTTCAAATGTTTGTGATCATAACATTGTGATCACCCTTCAGGATTGGACTACTATGTTCGAGTTACAGTTTGCTGGCACTCTCGCTGAAGGAGAAGATAGCCCGATCATTCAGGAATACAACAAAAATTGTGCTGTGAGGACTTGCTGAAGCCTGACCTTGCCTTGCCAGAGAAATGTGTCAAGGGAGGGATGTTGAAGAGCTAAAACAGGCTCTAATACTATGCATATGCCCACATCTTGGCTCCTCGAGGTTGGAACTACTCCTATCTGTCTAAAAGTGATATCTTTATGCTTTGGCTTCTGAAGAGAGGTCACTAGGTCAACTGGCCAATATTCATTATGAAACATATGATGAAAGCAAAAGGGTAAGGGGAAATCTGACTTGCCTTATGGGTTACTCATCTAAGCCATCCTTGGCAAATTCCCTCAAATTCTGGAGACTGAGAGGGCAACCAAGCTGACTCGCCATCACATCTTTGGGTCCTTTACGCTGAACAAAATGAAGATGGTCAAATCTGTTGAAGGTTGGGTCTACCTAGATGAAGTTGAAGATGATAAAGACCTTCCTGCTCCACCTGTTGTTGCACTTGCTCCTGCTGCTTCTGCTCCAGTCACATTGGAGCAAATCTTGGCCAGTCTGTATGATAACAGAGCCTTTATGGAAAACACTTTCACTATTCTATTTGATAGAATAGAAGGTGTTGAGCGTGAACAGGCTGCCCTCTAAGCTTGTTGTCTGGCCAAACACTTGCCTCTCCACCTTCGCCACCAGACGCTTATTTCTAGTTTTTTTATTTGCTTATGTTGTATTCACTTTTTTTGCAAACTGTATATGTTCTTGGCTAATTAAAATTATTAATGAAATGAGT